>CM032325.1:26177813-26777813 GCA_019022515.1 Quercus aquifolioides | reverse complement strand
CATCTTTTCAATGTTTAGAATTTAGGATTTGATGTTTCTCTGTTTATTTATTTATCCAAATGCTAGAAGTTACTCAGAGTGTTGAGATAAATCTCTTTGTCTAATGTACTTGGCTCCTATTTGTTGGACCATTACTTAAAGTCAGTTGATTGGTAATTGTTTTCTCATTCATTGATATACACTCTATGCACACACTGTCCATAATTTCACGTGCAATTTCCACATTTAAAAAGTGGGTGATGTGTACGAATAATGTACAATAAGGAGTGAATGAGAATCAGTACCCTTAGTTTATAGCAACCAGCCTATCAATGATAAAGCTGACTCACATGACACTCAAAACATTTAGTTAGTATGGTAGTTTATTTTGTACATTTTATTATTCTTCAAAATTGGAAATTTGTAGATAGGATGAGATGAGACACGATATATATAATGAAAAGGATGATGATCTTGACAAGAGAGGACCTGGATATTCTTTTCTAGGCACTTACGATTCCTAAAACTCTTTACAACTATCTTGCTTGAAGGCTAGTGTTCTCCTCAATCAGCTGTCAGATTTATTGGTTTGTAATTTCTTTCTGTTTGAATATCTTTCTAGGTAACAAGAACAAGAACTCTATTGCTCATGAATCAGATATTTCCCTTCATATCTGCATAATTGATGGTGGAGAGCCTAATGGAGACTCAAACAAGAACAAGAACACTTCAAACAATTCTTGATGATAGGATGGAAGTTGTGTCACAATTGTGGAGGATTAGACATTTTGTAATAATTTACTAATTTAGTAGCCTTTTTAATTTCTTAGACCTGTTGGATTAATTTGTTGGTTTGTAATTATTCTAAGCCTTTTTAACCTTTTGTAATTTCTTAGCCTTTTTAATTTGTTGGTTTGTGGAGGATAAGACATTTTGTAATTTCTTAGCCTTTTTAATTTCTTAGACTCTGGGATTTTTGTAGCTTTTAAATTTCTTGAACTTGTTGGACTTGTGATACTTATTTCTTGGACTTGATGGATAAGTTTTATTTTTATGTTTAGCTAGTGATTTTAGTTATGATTTATTGATTTATAGATGTATAATTAACAGGTGATTTATTGATTTATGATTAACCTATGATTTGGATTGATTTATGATTAATCTATAATTTGGATTGATT
This sequence comes from Quercus aquifolioides, assembly GCA_019022515.1. Lineage (NCBI taxonomy): Eukaryota > Viridiplantae > Streptophyta > Magnoliopsida > Fagales > Fagaceae > Quercus > Quercus aquifolioides. The sequence continues at coordinate 26,776,654 of CM032325.1, read as the reverse complement.
TGGCTGCCATATAATGGGCTTCAAAAAATCTAGGCAAAAAATCTTAATGGGCTGGAATCTAGGCAAAAAATTTTAATGGGCTTCAAATTTTTTTTTTTTTTTCGGTTGGGCCAGATTTGGGCCCAAGGGACTAAACGGGGCCCATGGGGCCCAGCGGGGTGGGTCTGGGCCCCGGAAAAAAAATCCGATTACTAATCGGGCCGGGTCCGGGTTGCGGGTTCTGGCCCGCAGGTCGGGTCCGGGTATGCAAAAACCCGGCCCGAACCCGGCCCATTGCCATTCCTACACATTTTACATCCTAAACTATTACATTTGTTACACTTTGCACCCCGACGTTAATTTTATTGTTATGTTGGATGGAAATCTTGAGCACATGACTTGCACATGTGTATTGCTTAAGTGGTACAAAGTCAAAAGACCAAAAACCCCTCTTTCCAATTAATTAAAAACAAAAAGTTATTTCTTTATTTTTTACCCAACTCTCTCTCTCCCTCTCTTGTGCGTGCGTACTGCGTAGCAACTCCTCTTCCCAAATCAAATCATCAATGGCACCACTACTGCTCCACCAGGACCACCACTGCAACGCATGGCCGACTTGACCTCTTGAATATAAATGGTTAAATGGTCTTTACAAGAGCCACTGAACATGTCCATGAGAGAAAGTGAAAAACAACCTTTTCCTTAGCAGTTAATATGTGGCTTTGCCAATTCCACGAGGCTGCCAATTTTATGGCACTGGATCTTTAATTAATATTAACTTGTAAGCCATATATCAGCTTTTTGATAGCCACTTACTGCAAAAAGGAGTGCAGACTTACCTTGAACTTAATTATAATATTCAATGGAAAGACATAATTTCAAATGCTCACACTGTCCTTTTCTCTTCCATGGCAAATTAACCGTGATCTTACCTCTGTGTAGTATAACATTTCCTAAGTGCTCCAATAACAAAATTTACCGATATATTTGCTTGGGACCATGTTCTGTTCTGACGTAGAAGATTTCCATCATCATCATTGTTTTTAAATTGGACTAGCCATCTTGAAATATTTTTTAGTTTATGGGAGCTAAATAACGAAAATGTCACAGTGGGGGAGTAATGGTGGAGTGGTGGTGGTGCCATTGATAATTTTGTTTTGGGGATTTTGGGTTTCACAAATTTTGATTGGAGAGAGAGAGAGAGAGAGAGAGCTAGGTTAAAAATAAAGAAATAAGTTTTTGTTTTTAATTGATTGGAAAGAGGGGTTTTTGGTCTTTTGACTTTGTGCCACTTAAGCAATACACATGTGCAAGTGATGTGCTCCAGATTTCCATCCAACATAACAGTAAAATTAACGTCGGGGTGCAAAGTGTAACAAATGTAATAGTTTAGGGTGCAAAATGTGCATTCGAATAGTTTATGGCGCAAAGTGTAATCTAGGGTATAGTTTAGGGTGGTAAAGTGTAATTTCCCCTTAACATTACATCATACATCGTATGTTCTATTCTTCAATGCAACACATTAAAATATTACTCTTCTCATCACACACATTTCGCGCGTGCGATAAGACTCTTTTTTATTATTTTGAATTTAGTGTCATGATTTTTTATTATCCCAAATTTTGGATTATGACACTAAACCCCCAACAAATATCAAAATCATGTTGCTTTGAACTGGAAAATAAATTTAAAAAAAAATAAAATTCAGCACCCACAAACCAATCTTTTTTTATTTTAGAAAGCACAGACCAATCTCATAGTAAACAAACAAAATAAGGATATGGTAATTTGTTTTTTTGTTCTAAAGTGATTTTGTATGCCTTCCCAACCTTATTCCTCAAAGTTTTTATCAATTCGGCAAGATCAACTCTCCTAATCACCACCAGTTGATCATTCTCCTCTTTGAGTTTCATAGAATCCACGTCTGCATAGCAAATGAAAGATATATAAAAGTCTATAATTTGACATATTAACAATTTAGTTTTAATATGTGATTTCGCAAGAAAATATTCAATGTAGTGGGCATATTTTATATAAAAAAAATTTTAAAGATTGAATAACTTTTTCTTTTTTTTTTAGAAGCAAAAAATTCAATAACTTGGTGACCTAGCATGCAGATGAATTTAAACAGAAACTTTGTGTTAATCTTATGAGACACTTTGAAACAACATCATTCTAAATAGAAAGGATGCAAAAAATTTTGAAAAAAAAAAAAAAGAATGAATGAAATTTCTAGATAGGCATTAATAGAAGCCAAAATAAAGAAGCATAAATGAAGGGGGGGGGGGGGGGTGGAGATCTCATTTGTCATATTTTCCACAAAAAATTACATGCAAAATTATTGAATTAAAAAGAAAGAAAGAAAAGTTTGGCATCAAAGAAGAGAAATAAACAAATAGAAAATTGTCATGTGGTAAGAGAGAAACAAATACAATATTTTAAAATGGCAATTGAATGTAAGAAATAGGAAAACTAAAAAACAGGATAAGTAAAAGAAGAACATTTGCTTATATACTTATCCGGATAATCTTGGAAGTTAAGTAATCAAGTCTTTTGTTATTCTAGTGCAATAATATGCTATCAGGGTGTTTTTTTTTTTTTTTTTTTTTAAGAAGAAGATGAAGAGGAAGGAGGATATAGCATGAAAATAAAATAAAATAAAAACCGGATAAGTAAAAGAAGTTAAAGAGAAGTTTAAAATTTTAAATTTGATATTAAAGCAGTTTCTTAGGAGTAAAACATGGGGGAGTGGAATTCAAGCAATTTGTTAGGAGTATAATGTGGGAGTGGAATTCAAACGTGTTAAGGGTTTTTTTTTTTAGTTTAAATTAAATGTTTTTTAAAATATTATATATGTAGTTCAAATTACTTTTATACACTCAATTATTTTTTGTTTAGAGTAGTGCTTAATAAATTTTAGGGGCATTTTAGACATTGTAAGAAAAGGATAACTAATTTTTTGAATTCTCTTTAATATATAGAGATAGAGATATACAATACATTAAAATAACCTAAAAAACCCTCCTACAATTGTGTTTTTTTAATAAAAAAACAAACACAAAACCTACGATACCACCTCACAACCCACCACCATCACAACCGCAAACTTACCACCACCAACCACCAGCCAAAATCAACCAATCACCACCACTAACTACCTCGACCACACCACCGCACACCCTTGGTGCGATGGTCACTTCACAAGTATAAGTGCTTGTGGGCTGAGAGGGGCAAATGTCAGGATTCAAGTCTCTAGGTAAGAGTTTCACACATATACACTTAGATTAGGTTAGAGTAAAATTTCAATCTTATATAATAATAATAATAATAATAATAATACTAAAAAACCTCAACCGCAACCACCAAAATTAGCCCACCACAACCCACCAAAATTGGATCAACTCAAACTGTAAAATTAAATAAATAAATAAAAAAAACAAACAAACAAACTAGATTCAAATCAAAACTAGTTGGTAAGAAAGGCAGAAGATCGGCCGGTGGTGGCTTCTTTTTCAATAGCCATTGCTTCAGACTGGAGGTGGTGCATTCAAATTGGTGGTTGCGACTTCAAACCAAGGCTAAGATGGGCTTTAGACAATGATAATGGCTTCTGGCCTAGGTTTGGTCGGAGAGAGAGAGAGAGAGAGAGAGTGATGGAATATGATAAAGAGACTGGGCTTGTTGGGGTGAATAAAAAACAATAAAAAAATTTAGAACATTATATAATGTCATTCTACTAGTAGAATGACATATTAGCATGTTTAAAATTTTTTTGAGATTTAGAACACTTCATGAAGCAAAAATTTTGGTATATTATTTGTGGGGCCAGAGAGTCAGACAACCCCGACCCACTTCGAACCAGGCCCGAAGGCCCACGCCGAGGATGTATCTAGGGTCCGAGGCTTAAAGTAAGAAACCCAGGTGCCCAAGAAACAACGCCGAGGATGACTCTGTCCTCGGACAGCCGAGACCATAAAGTGAACAGGCAACACACCATCAAGGGGAGTCTTCCTGAATATCCAAAGAGAAAAGAGCAAGTACCACGTGTCAGCAATGGAAGCATAGTGGAGGAGCAAGTCCAGGATGAACTGTCACCTCCACATTAAATGGCCACAACTAACGTCCTGGCCGCATTAATGAGGAGAGGACTCCAGAACAGTGCTGCCTTGGTTGCTGCAACCCACAGGAAGAATGGGAAGGCGGCTGATGGGACAAGCACTCAAGTAGTGGCCTGGTTGCTCAACAAATGTAAGGCTAGGATCAATTGAGAGAGGAATATATAATGTAAGGAATCCCTCTTGAAATGGGGGGGATCTGAAGGAAAGAACACGGTAGCAACCTGTATTCTCCCAGAAGCCCTTGTAACCAATCACTACAGAAGTAATAAGAATTGCAAGCTCCCAAGAGAAGGGCCGAGGAGCATCATTGTTCATTTTAATCCACGCCAATAATATTTAAATCCACGAGCAACCATGCATGGCCGTTGCATCCCTCACTAGGGCCTAATTCTTGATCCCGCTCTCTATAAATTCATTGCAGGGCTAGCTGGGCTTGGGTCCACTCTCTCAACGCCTAGAAGTGCTCAAACCTGGTCCCTACATTATTAGTGTGTCAAATGTTAAAAATATAGTATTTGGCATATCTGATGCCAATGCTAATCATGAAACAACTGCATTCTTTCCATCTGCACACCAAAAAAAAAAATTTTGATCAGTTGATTCCGTTTATCTATACTACCATTTAAGGAGCTTTCCCTGTTGGGGTTCTTCAATTTTGATGTCTAAAATACTCTCAAATTTACCAGTTTGTAAAGCTAAAGTAATAGGGTTATATATATAAAATTACTGATTTAAAAACTCCTAAATTTTAAAAACATTTTCTTTTATCTCTATTTAAAAAAAAAAAAAAAACTATCCCACGTTCTATGATTCTATCCAAAAAAAAACCTACTGTGGACGACTAAATTTCTCTGTTCGAAATGAGTCAAACAAGTAAATTTTCACAAATGCGAATTTGTATTAATGATATGTGTGGTACAATTCTCTGTGATTACAAAAGAGTGATCCTCTGATTCGATCTCCTTGAAAGATTTGTTGATTGGAATTGTGGTAATGTAATTTTGATTTGAACACAAGATATCCTTCAATTTGGCTGAAGAATGGATCGAAGATCTTTGAAATGGAATTACAATGAATTTATGGCTATGAGCTTGTTAGAAATCCTTTGTTCTTCACGTTCTTCGTGTTCTTCGTGTTCTTGGTGCGTTCTTCGTCTTCGAAGGTTTATGGTGGAAGTTCTTCGGTGCTTTAGAGGCTTGAATCTGTTGAACTTCACTGATTTGTGGTTTGTTGAGGTTTCTGGAGGCTTTTGAGCTTGATTCCAGTGAACTTTGAAATTTAGGAATATGATTTGAATGATTCCTCTTCGAATGTTCTTTGTATTCGAAGGTTTGTGGTGGAAGTTCTTCGGGGCTTTAGAGGCTTGAATCCATAGAGCTTCACTGATTTGTGATTTGTTGATGTTTCTGGAGGCTTTTGAGCTTGATTCCAGCAAACTTTAGGATCTAAGCAGATCGTTTTGATGATTCTGCTTCGAATGTTCTTCGTATTTGAAGGATAAAGTTCTTGAAGTTGCTGAAGGCTTCAGGGCTTGATTCCAGTAGAGCTTCTGGACTTCTGAATCTTCTCTAATGCTGCTTGTGCTTCAGATGGCTTGGTGTCCTCTCCCCAGATCTCTTTGAAATGCCTTAGGAAGGCTTCTATTTATAGGAGTTTGGAGGTGGGTGAGTGACACGTGGCGGAGTCTGATTGGTGACACATGTCACAACTTGATTGGTCCGCTTATGTCATCGCTTACACGTGCAAGGCTGATTATGTCATCGCTTACACGTGCGCTGATGCGTGATTGGTTTTTGCATGACACTTGGCAAATTTCTGTTGGTTTCTGAGTAGTGATAGCAAAACCTAGTAGTAATACGTGGCGCTTTGTAATTTGCTGTATTTTGTGGACTTGGTAGTGTGACGTGTCAGCTTGTGATAGGTCGGAAATTTTCCCTGTCTACACCTACCTAGCCACTTTTTTTTTTTTTTTTTTTCAAATTTGTGGATAACTACACGTTTAAAAAGTCAAATAAAATAATAACGTTCAGATAAAAGTAAAATTACCACTCTCCAACAATCATAGGTTATTTAATTAATAATTCAATGAATAAAAAAACCTGCTCCAAGTTAATTTTATTATGTTCGCGTTCTCCTCCCTCACCCTCAAAAATAGGTCCCACAACTATTTGTAATGCCAAAAATTTCATAAAAGATAACTTTGATCTTTGATGAGTCTCCACTCTCCACTCTCAACTTCCCACTACAAATCCTAAAATGTACCTTACCTCTTTAAAATTTAAAATACCCACTTCTACATAAATAAAAACTTCTCACCACCAAGCAGTTATCTCTATGTATTATTTTCTATATATTAAGAGGATTCTTAGTTATTGCCTTTTGTACTGTCAAAATTCCCCCTCTAATAACAACACTACAAAATATACATACTACACTTAAAAAAAAAAAAAAAAAAAAAAAAAAAATCTAAGGGCATATATGGATATTTGAATATTTATTTTAGTAGAAATCGATCATATCCAAAAGAAATCCAAAAAATTTCAAATGCCACATTTAAACCCACGTTCAACTTTTCCCTAAAAAAAATTTATTTTCAAATTTATCCAAAAAAAAAAACCAACTTTCAAATCTTTAACAAAACTTTTGGATAACTACTACTAAAAAAACCTGAAGTTAAAAACAAATCCATAAAATTTTAAATACCACTACTACATCCAAAATTTTATTAAAAAAAAAAAAAATACCATGTCCAAGCCCAACCCACATTCATATTCATATAAAAATAATTAAAAAAAAAAAAAAAAAAAGCCATGCTGATCTTTGACAAGTCTTCTCAAATTTTTTTTTTAATAAGAGTTTCAGATAACTACAACTACTAAAAAGATTGAAGGAAGTTAAAAATATGCAACACATGTATATGTTTTGAAATTCAAATTCATTAAATAAATAAATTAAAAAAAAAAAAAAAACCACGTTCAGATCTTTAATAAGAATTACAGATTATATAATTACTTACTAAAAAAATTGATGCCAATTTAAACTAATACCAACTCCATCCCAATTTAAACCATTATCAAAATAATAGCTCTCCAACCATTCAAGTTTCAAACATTACATTCTTTAAAAAAAAAAAAAAAGTTTCAAACCTTTAATTGAATAGAGAGGTTGATAGTGGTTTGTGGGCTATGGAGGATTCTTGGTTGGTGTTCATAGTGGCTAATTTGATGCGGTCATAAGCTTGTAATGGAGGTTGCTTTGGGGTTTCATCATTGCACAACTATGGAAGTAGAATTTGAGTTCTAGCCAAGGGGGTTAATTGGCGGGTTGACTATTTAGAGGGATGGGTTTTTAGAGATTTTGTGAGTGTGTGTTTGTGTTTGTGTTTTTTTTTTTAACCTTTATTTTTTTGCTACTGGCTTTGAATTCATGTATATACATTTTATTTTATGTTATGCGTGTCATGTATTACATATTACAAAATCGAAAAGTTTGTGTTCAAGAGAAAATGAATTTGAGATAGAGAGGTTTGGTGATTTTTCTGTGTACAAGTTTCAGTTAGTAGATCAAAAAATTTGATTGGTGTCAATTTGGCTTACCGTGAACACTTACCATTACTTTTGTTTTATACGCACTTATTAACTTTATAATGTATATTCTTATTTGAAGGACTTGACTAAGGGGATTGGTTGACCAAGATTATGACTTCAAATGGATTAAAGAAGAAGAAGAAGAATTACAAAAGAAACTCTTATCTTTCCTACCATCTTCAAATGCATTTTTTTTTTTATGAGAAAAGCTGAAGATCCCACTGAATATACATTTTACAGCCTTGAGGTAAGTCAATATGAAGAATTGTCATTTTGTTTGTTTTATTTTTTTGCTTAGTATATTTTTTTAAGTGATGTTGTATGTGATGTTGAATTTGCAATTTGGTACTCTTTTTAGTGAGAATATATACAAGTAGTCAATTTAATGGAATGATGTAGCTAAGTTTTGGATTTCAGGCATTCAGAATTTGAGGCAACCCCAATGAAGAGGAAAAGTGCCTTAGAGAGTTTAAGGATCCATGGCTTGGAGCAAAAGTGGCACTCCCTCCGTCCCACTTTTTTTGTCCTGTTTGAAAAGTCAAAATTTTTAAGAGAACATCATTTATTGGCTTGTCTACCTTTTAAAAATGTATAAGTTTCCAAAACTACCCTTAAAAAAATTTATCAAAAAATTGAATTAGTAAATTAATAGGAGTATAATAGGAATATTAGTAAATTAATGACTATTATTTTTAGAAACAGGACAATATTTTGGGACATTTCAAAATGGAATAGAGGACAAAAAAAGTGGGACGGAGGGAGTATATATTAGCATATATCTGGTATTTTATTTTATTTTATTTTCTGGTGGTCCTATTGATATTGGCTATGCTATTTGTGAAATTATCTTAATTCTATAGAAAATAATAGGTTGCAGTGGTTGAAGGCTACTACAACCTGTGTAATGTTTTTCATGTTTCATGTCTAATATTTGTGCGTAGATGCTCCAGAAGTGTAGAGCTTTTTTTTTTTTTTTTTTTTTTTTTTTTTAATGTTTAAAATTTCATTAATTTTAATTTGGGGTTTAAACGTATGTGGAATGAAGTTTATGTGTATGCCAATCACAAAAATTAATTGAAGTGTGTGATGAGATCTAGAACCAAAAACTAATCCCATCCACACTCCCCACATATTAACATGGCTTAATTTGCCTTTGCAATTACATCATTTAAGTTACTGTTATAAAATTAATAAATTTAGCATTTACATATTAGGTGCTGTAAAATATTTGGAAATCTCAATAAAAGATGTTGCATTATAATCTTCTTCGTTGTACATTGTCATATATATATATATATATATATATATATATTTATAGGTGGATGAAATTTTTAGAATACATTTTTATAATCCAAATATTGTTTACCTTATGAGTTCGTTGTATATTATTTTAGTTATGTTATTGAACAAAAGCATATTATTTATGGACAAAAAACTAATCGATTAACAATCACATTATAAACAACACATTGAATGGATGAAATTTATGGAATATTAGCCTCATTGCATGCGCTTCGCGTGTGCATGAGACTCTTTTTTTTGGGGTTTAGTATCATCAATTTCTATTTATTACAATTTGAGATTTAAGTGTATGTCTGATCATATTATACATTTGAGAATACAACGCGTGTTATGAGATTAGCTTCAAAAAATGAACACATCCGCACACGAACATATAATTTCAATTTTTTTTCATTGTTCATTTTTTGAAATTAATCTCGTGACACTCCGTTGTATCAGTAATTCTCAAATGGATAATATGATCAAAATACACTTAACGATACTAAGGAGCCGTTTGGTAACATTATTTTAACAATATTATTTGTATTTTTAAGAAATATATATAAATAAAAAAGTGTAAAAATACGTTTAATATTATTTAAAATCTAATATCATATATTTAAATACATGTGGCCTAAATCCCCCCAAAGATACCAAACTCCCAAAAATAAGAGCCTCATGCACGCGCGGAGCGCGTGCATGAGGCTAGTGTGAAGTAATTGATAAAGAGATGGGAAAGTACGTAGCACCTGCAAAAGAGAGCTTTTTCTCTAGTTTTATTTATTTACTTTTTGTTAAAGTCTTTTCAAAAGAAAATATTCTTATTCTCAAAAAAAATTTATATTTAATATTTATACTTGTTATCCAAATAAACTTATAAAAATAAAAGTGGTAAAGGAAAAACAAATCTGTGAAGTATATTTTGAAAGCGCAAAAGAGAGCTTTTTCTCTAGTTTTATTTATTTACTTTTTGTTAAAGTCTTTTCAAAAGAAAATATTCTTATTCTCAAAAAAATATTTGTATTTATACTTGTAATCCAAATAAACTAATAAAAATAAAAGTGGTAAAGAAAAAACAAATCTGTGAAGTATATTTTGAAAGCGTGGGGATTACAACCAAAACTTGCACTGTAAAAGGCCGTGTTTGATAAACTAAAACTTGGAATCATTTTTCGATTTGTTCCTATTACCCAAATCTGATTTAGATTAAATATTTAGAGTCCGTTTAGTATATGTGTTTAAAAATTAAAATTATTATTTAAAAATATTTATAAAAATACGTGTAGATAAAAAAATATGTAAAAATGCGTAAAATATTGTTTAAAAACTGAAAATAGTTGTTTGAAAATACAAACCAAACACCCCCTATTCTTTGCAAGCATGCTTTTGTTTCAAAATTATACTATTTGTTTTGTCTGGGCTCAAGTTATACATTAGAAAGTTTAAACTACCTGGCCTTCTATCTCAAATTAAACAGATATATATATTTATATATATATATATAAAAGTTCATATCTCAAATTAATTTCAAATTAAACAGATATATATAAGTTCAAATTTGCTAGCTTATCTGATATTTAAAAATAAAAATGAATCCCATAAAAAAAAAAAAAAAATGTAGCTCTTATCCGAGTCCGACAAATAAAAAAAAAAAAAAATTATAATAGTAGCAAGCCTAAAAGCTAGTTGGTTTTCACTGTTCAGAAAAAATTCAAACCGCATAGCCACGTTGCTCTGCATCGCATTCCAGTTTCCACTTTCCAATACCACCTCGATAAACACTTCCACTCCCCAAGTTCAAACTTCAAATCCACAACAACAGCAACAACATCCATTCTTCTTCTTCTTCTTTTCACACCAAACTCACTCTCTGCAACTCCTTGTTGCCAAAACAGCAAGAAAAAAAAAAATGCTTGTTCGGCTAACCCTCAGTGTAATACTAATTATTACCATCACAACTTTTCCACTATCTTCTTCTCTAACCCCAGACGGACTCTCTCTCCTAGCTCTCAAAGCCGCCATAGACTCCGACCCGACTCACGTCCTCGACTCCTGGTCCGACTCGACCCAACCCCATGCCACTGGCCCGGCATTGTTTGCACTCGCAACCGCGTCACCACCCTTTTCCTCCCTAACAAGTCCTTCTCCGGCTACCTCCCCTCCGAACTCGGCTTCATCAACTCGCTCCGCCGACTCACTCTCTCTTACAACAACTTCTCCAACACCATCCCTTCCCATCTCTTCAACGCCACAACGCTTCTCATCCTCGACCTCTCTCACAACTCTCTCTCAGGTCCAATCCCACCTCAAATCGCTTCCCTCAAAACCCTTCGCCACCTAGACTTGTCCTCCAACTCCCTCAATGGGTCTCTCCCTAGCTCTCTCTCCGACCTCCAAAACCTCACCGGAACTCTCAACTTGTCCTTCAACAAATTCTCCGGCGGAGTCCCAGCGTCTTACGGAAACTTTCCGGTGATGGTGAATTTGGATCTCCGGCATAATAATCTCACCGGCGAGATTCCTCAGGTTGGGTCTTTATTGAACCAGGGTCCCACTGCTTTCTCTGGAAACCCTAGTCTCTGTGGGTTTCCGTTAGAAACTCCATGTCCGGAAGCTCAAAACCCCAATGTTTTTAAAAGTCCCGGAGAGCCTCCGAGAAAACCAGAAAAACCTAACCCAAGTTTCAAGAAAGACGGTACTCCGAATTCCGTACGGGTCGTATCGGTCGTTTCGGTGGCGGTGGTGTGCGTTATTTCGGTTTCGGTTTTGGTTTCGGTGTTTGTGTTTCGGAGGAAATGGAAGGGCAGTGGTGGGGAGGGCAAAATGGGAAGAGAGAAGTTGGAGGAGTATGACGAGGGGTTCAGGAGTAATTTCGAAGAGGAGGAAGGGCAAAAGGGTAAATTCGTGGTGGTGGACGAGGAGGGGTTTAATTTGGAATTAGAGGATTTGTTGAGGGCATCGGCGTACGTGGTGGGAAAAAGTAGGAGTGGGATAGTGTATAAAGTGGTTTCTGGGAGAGGATCCAATGCGGCGGTGCCTACGGTTGTTGTGGCTGTTCGGCGATTGAGTGAAGCTGCTGATGCCACGTGGCGGTTCAAGGAGTTTGAGTCTGAGGTGGAGGCTATTGGTAGGGTCCAACACCCTAATATCGTACGGCTGAGAGCTTATTACTATGCAAATGATGAGAAGCTGTTGGTTAGTGATTATATTCGCAATGGGAGCTTGTACACTGCGCTACATGGTAACCATTCTCTTCCACGGTCTTTATGATAAGTGGATTTTAGTACGTACATGTAAGACTTCGTGTTTTATTTGTTTTGAGTTTTGACTCTGTAGTTGAAGTTTATTTTTTTATAAATTTTTTATTTACTTTCATTGTGTCATAAAAAAAAAAAATGAAAAATGTTGTGAAATTTTTTATTTTATTTTATTTTTTATATATAAAACATTGCTCGAATTAAGGGTTTGTTTAGTAGACTGTAATAAGTACCGCAATATAATAGTTATTTCTATGGTTTTTTTTTTTTTTTAGAGAGTTTCAACCTATGGTGTCCACTTCTGATAATTGCTTTTTATTATCAGTTCAAACCAATCAGTTTTTGGTGTAGGCGGGGATTGAACCCCGGATCTCTTATACAACCATCAGAGATTTTACCAGTTGAGCTAACTAGAACCCACAATTATTTCTATGGTTTAGTTATTCTTTAGTTTGATTATGTTTTTATTTCTAGAATTTGGACTCCCTTATTAATAGTTATTCTTCATTTTGAAGAATAACTATTTATCTTCAAAAGGATTGTATTAGTTACTCCTTAGTAAGTACAATAGTTTCAAAATTTAATATATTTTCAAATAAATAAACTTTTCATATACATCTAACAATTATAAAAATAAAAAATAACATATATCTCTTTTAAATTTAAAAAATAACAATTTTTAAGGAGATATAATTATATGAGTAAGATATTTCCTAAAATAAATCTTAAGTTTTATTCTAATGTTATAACTCACAACCAAACTTATGAATATGTTTAGTTATTACATTACAACACATTTTATTCTTAGTAATAAATATTACAATTCATATCGTAATTTCCATTCAGTGTACCAAACATACTCTAAAGTTTCTAAAAGTGAGAGTTGATAATTTTTTTTAATTTAAAAAATACGATTCTTATAAAAATTTGATATAGCTTCATCTATAAAGTTAAACAACATTTTACTTTAACAGATTTGTGCATTTGATATAGCTTCATCTATAAATGAGAAAGTCCAGTGATGCAAGTTGTGGTAGTAGAAGAATTGTTTATAAATTAAGCAATTTTAAAAGATAGCTTTTTTGGAACTTCACTTGCTCTTATTAGGTACAACTTGGTCAAACTCAAAATCCCAACGCTTTTTTTTTTTTCTTAGCAAAATAATTTATAAAACAATCACACTTATTTTAGCAATGAAGATTTTTAATTTATTCTTCCTATATAATTCAAACAGAATTGAGTTGTGTCTTAAGACTCATCATGTGTTCACATGGTTAGTGGTTACCCAACAACTTAAAGTCAAAGTCCACAAGAGGAGTGGGATTAAATATTAGATTTGGCCTTTACTATGAGCACAATTGTTCAGTAGTGTACTCTTGTTTAATATCTCTCTCCTTTTAACATACTGAGTAGTACTGTGAGCCCACCTGTAAGAACCACTATTATTGTGTTTGAAAACTTAGATTTGGATTTGGATTTTAAATTAATAAATTTGAAATGCGTTGATTTCAAATCCATTGATTTTAGGAGGTATTTCAAATCCAAGCACTTTAAAGGTTTAAAATCTTTGGTGGATTTATCAAATCCAAATCCTTGACTTTTTTAAATTGTCCAAACTAGATATTTGGATTTTAATCACCCAAAATTCAAATCAAATGGCCAAATCATGTCATCCAAACGCACCACTAGAGATTTGGAAAGAATTTCTCCTGTGCCAAACTATTAGACAAATCCAATGTAAGATTGATGTTTGAATAAAAACAAAAGAAGTAAAAATACTAAACAAAGAGAAATGTTAACTTGTAAGGAATATTTGCTACATTTGCTAGAAATTATAATGTATTCCATGATTATGTATTCATGTTGTTTCTTTTTCCTCAGACTCTATATTTCCTTCTTTCTCTCCTGATGTGTCATTTTGTCTCGTGCTATTGCTCTCTAACATAAGCTATTGCTTTAACCAATTAACCCTGTAATCTTAAATTATATAAAATTTTTTCCCTTAAATTCTGTAATCATGGTATCCACCGTTGCTAGAATTTCATTTGCTTGGGGGTGATGGGATGTAGCTTAAGTTTGCTCTTTTAGGCTATGATTACGTTGAGGTAAAATTGAGTTACTTTGGCAGACTAATGTACTTCTAATCACCTCTCATCTTTGGGTTTCATTGAATGTAAATTTAGCAGAATAGATTTAAGATAATGTGCATCATAGAGATCTTCATCAGTGTGTTCTGAGCAAAACTTACAGTCAATAATTTGATATCCGGAATCTGCTGGGTTAACCATGATCTGATTGTTCATGTAAAAGAAATGGTCATTCATAAAACTGTCAGGAGCAACTCTGAAATTTGAATCAATTTACAACTTCACTAATGCTTAACTTTTGAATATCTAAAACATTGAGTTAATGGGCCTCAATCTCAAATTCGTACGGTGTACTGCATAGTATTTTCAGTTGAGTTTTTTTATTTATTTTCTTTTATTTTATTTTTTTAAACATAGCATTTGAATTATTTTCTTGTACAAATCAAAATGACCTGCAGTATTTTCCTTCAATGGAATTATAGCAAGTTGTTACCATTGTCTGTGATGAGCAATGATGATGAATGTATAACTGCATGATTATACTGAGGTGTCCAAGTTAAAATTTTATTTTGACAGCTACCATTTAAAAACCTATTAGTAAGCAATTGTAATGGGATCAGTTGTCATTTTGAACCTTCTAGTGTTGATTTTTCTTTCTCCTTCATATTCTGTTTTGAGCTGATGATAAATATTCCACATGATTTTTGGGCCTTTTGTGGTTCTTAAGTGCTTGTGCACCAGACGAATGAAACTCTTTCAGAGTGTTCTGTCTGATAGCTTGGTTTTGGTACACCTGTTGGTATCATTCTTTTGTATTCTTTTGGTACACCTGAGGCGTATGTCAAAACCTGTACTGGGTGGTGTGGTCTTGTTGATCATTCTTAAAGATACAAGACCTAAATGTAATTGATAGACCCAATTTTGGGTGACTTTAAATCGCATGGTTTTCCATTCAGTCAATATTCATTGGTGACATGTAGCAAAAATATGGACCACGGGGAACAGTTGTCTTCTTGTGATTTAAAGCTGCATGTCACGCGACTAATGGTTGCTATCCTGTTTGTTCACAAATATATAAAATATTTGTTACTCTACTAGATCAATGACACATGTTTCATATATTGCACATACAACAAGCAATTATTGTGTCCTTGTTAAAACTTGTCATATTGTGGCATAATTAGTGACTTTTTCCCTAACTTTGGTTAATGGATGTTGTAATTTGTGACCATCATTATTTGTGAGCATTGTAATGATGATGTTTTCTCCATGGTGTTAAATAATTGCAGGCGGTCCTGGTCCTTCCAATTCTTTGCCTCCGCTTACATGGGCAACAAGGTTAAAAATTGCTCAAGGAACAGCTAGAGGTTTAATGTACATCCATGAGTTTAGCCCCCGAAAATATGTTCATGGCAACATAAAATCAACAAAAATCCTTCTCGATGATAACCTCCAGCCTTACATTTCCGGTTTTGGACTCACCCGTCTTGTTTCAAGTACCTCTAGATTTACCAATTCATCATCCAAAAAGGAGAACTCTAACCAAACCATCTTTACCTCTTCATTGGATTCAAGAATTTCAGCTTCCTCTAACATGTACTTGGCACCTGAGGTTCGAATGCCTGGCAACAAGTTCACTCAGAAATGTGATGTTTACTCTTTTGGTATTGTGATGTTGGAGATGTTGACTGGTAGGCTGCCAGATGCAGGACCAGAAAACAATGGTAAGATGCTAGAGAGTTTTGTGAGGAAAGCGTTTCGAGAAGAACACCCCCTATCTGAGGTTATAGACCCAGCACTTCTGCCTGAAGTGTATGCAAAGAAGCAAGTTGTTGTAGCATTTCATATTGCACTAAATTGCACTGAACTTGATCCAGAGATGCGGCCTAGGATGCGAACAGTTTCAGAGAGTCTTGATCGTATAAAATCACAGTGAAGAAAGTGAAGAACATTGTAGAATTTTGGTTATTGTTGCTGATTTTTGATGTTGAAGGTGTTTGGTTTGTTAGCAGTCCATGGTTGGAGGGGCATTTGGGTGTATATTTTCCCGAAAATGTTTTTGTAAGCCAAAATGTGTTAAGATTCTCCTGAAATATGGGGAATGTGCGGGGGAGTTAATTCCAAACACTATTCCTAGCAGGCTTGCAATGAATGTGTATTAATCCAGCCAATTTGTAATTAATGTTTCAGGATATTTGACCCTTGATCTCGTCTAGTTCGTGTTCCTTAGTGCTTATGTATGTGTTCATCTAGAGCTTTTGACAATCCAAGCTGCAAATGCTCCTTCGTAGTGTATAGAAGCCTTACAACAAAATGGTTTAAGTAAATATCCCAATAGAGCAATAGTAATAGTATCCATCTTTGTCCAATGTCTGAAGTTCCAATCTCACATTTCCTTTTAACTATCTATCTATCCCAAAAGAAAAATATAAAATATAAAAAATAATTTACCAATATTTTTGAATGTCAATATTCGTCAAGCTATTGGGTTCTTAGCTAATTTCGTTTACGGCCAGAAAACTTTTATTGATGTTATCACCATGCCTCCGTTGAGTTTGGTTTCCTGAATTTTTTTTCTTCTTATATTTAGTTGTAATTAAGAAAATGAGCTTAAAAATCATTTTGAGATATTTGATTTGCACAAATATTCATTAACGTTTCATATAAGCGATAGTGGTGAAGGTTATAATAGTGGCATCAGATGTGGCTTATTATTTTCGTTTCCTTTTTTATATTATTTTTCATTGATTTTGGAAAAAGTTATTTATTGATCAAAATTTCAGCTGCATCAATCAAATTATTTTCTTAAAATATTTTCTGCCAAAACAAGGAAAATATTTAAGTTCTTGTCCTATGGAACACTTAAAAAAAACTTTTTCATAGCACATGAAATTATATGTTCCCCGGCCGTACTTTAATACAGCTTCACCTAAGACAATTTCGGCCACTGCATTACGTTTAAAACTAGAAGGATTTTTTTTTTTTTGAGAGGGAGAGTTTTAACTTATGGCTTCTGATATATACTAATTGATTTTTGGTATAGACCAGTGATGATGCACAAAAATTGTCAGTAAGTTGATCGTCCACACGCACGTTAATTGCGTACTTGAAGAATAAAAGGGTGAAGAACCTAAAGAGAGCACTGGCGGGGGTGCTGGCCAAAGATTTGCTGAAGTTTAAGTTAGTGATAGAAGAATCTCCAAGAGCTTAGTAGTGTGAGAGTTGAGAAATTTCACATACCTTAGGGAAGAGGAGGTCTGGTGTTTATATAGTGGTGTAGAGCTGACTGAAACCCCCTTGAAATACGAGATCTTTCCTTGTGAAGAAGATTTGGAATTAAGACCCCGAGATCTTAGGGCTTCCCTTTCCATATGGGGAAGATCCAAACGTGTAGTAGGGTTTTCGTGGTATGCAAGTTATTTCCATATAGGGATGTATAAGTGGGGATCATACAAGAGTTTGTGGGGCCCAATGTACTTAACTATCGGTATGCATAGCCATCCGTCTGGTTCATGCTAGCCATCTGTCACATCCATCCGTTGAGTCCCTTCATCTCTCCTGTTGTGCCATACCTCCAATCCATCCGTTGACCTTTATGCATGCCACCTGTTGGGACCAAGGGACTAGTACCCGACGGGTCACAGTGAAGTTGATGGTCGCTTTGAGATGATCGTACTGTCAAGACCTTATAGAGGAGAAGTGAGGCGTATATCTCGATGAATCATCAGGTGGCTTGTTTTCATCCTTACAGGCTGAAGAGTTAAGAAAATATTTATGTCGAAAATATCCTTATCAGCTGCCCCCTACTTTATTGTTCGTTGGGGTTGTCGATAGACCTCAGAGTATATCGGACTATTTGCGGTCATTAATGATCTTGTCTTGGGGTTAGTGCCATTTATAAGGGTAAAAGGGTCTTTGACTAGAGCTAGGTGACACGTGGCGACCTCTGAGTTGGTGATTTGAATAGTCGCATTGCTTCGTTTCTTGCACCTCTTCGCTTTATAAATAGCCCAATCCCTTTACTAACCTTTTCATTTATTCATTTTACTTTCTCGACTCAACTGGAGCTCTTTGTTCATTCGTCGATGAGCTCATTCGTCGCTCTCTAGAGTTATTCGTTCAGCCTTCCTTTCTATTGTCGGTTTTCCACCAAGTAAGTCTTCTTTCTTCCCTTTTCCTTTATGCTCTCTTATTTTCTATCAATATTCTCAACTTAAATAGTCGTCGGTCTAGTCCCTAGTTCTCGTGTGAGTAGCTATTTAGCATTCATTCATCGCTTGTAGGTGAAAGGATGTCAGGTGACAATGAAGCGATGAGTGAACAGTTGTTATTTGCCTATCTAGTAGCGGGTGACGACGAGGTCTATTCGTCGGGATACGAACCAATGGTAGAGGATTTGATTGGTTCCTAATAGAGGGAATCGTCGGCCCATTCTTCTGAGGGAGAGGAAGAGGAAGGAGAAGAGGAGAAGGAAGAGGAAGAAGAAGAGAGAGAGAGAGAGGAAGAGACTGCTAGCCCATTGAGACAGTGCTATAGGTCATTCATCTTCCCCGGATTTGGTCGGTGAACGATTTTATTCCAAAAATGTTGAATGATGTTTTTGGTAGGCTTCGTCCACGATATCAAATTCCCGACGACATACCCCTAAGGATGGCAAAAAAGGGGGAAAAGTGTTATTCGGGAAGGATTGCAAATGTTGGCTTCTATGAAGTTGCGTTTATTGTAGGGTTAAGGCTGCCCCTCACCGAGCTGCATTGTTGGCTGGCGGATTACCTAGGTGTATCTGTTTGCCAAATTGCTCCAAATACTTGGAGGATATTCCTTGGGGTAGAAGTGTTGTGGGGTCAAATGAGTGGGGGTTGTTGTAGCCTTGCCCTTGATGAATTCTTTTATTGTTACAAACCCTAGCAAATTGCAGCGTCGAAGGGATTTTTTAACTTCGTAGTTTGCAAACTGACGTTGAAGTTAGTGTCAAAGATGCCTGACTCCAATTTCAGAGATGGATCTAGGGAAAAAGAGGTTGTTGGGGGTGTAGACATCGCATTTTGTACCCTTTACGACTTGGGCCCCCTTCCCTTATGATGGTAAAATTCTAAAGCCCAAGGTTGGTTCAGGGCCTGATCAGACTTAAATTGACTTGAGGAAGATTTTTATGAAAAATATAACTCTTTTATGAGCTAAATAAAACTATTTTTGGAAAATAAGGCCATAGAAACCCTAGGGCATGCGTACGCAGACACGCGTATGCATATGCATGCTCTAGATCTGCGTACACATACACGAGCATGGTACCTTTTTAACACACACAGAAAATCCTAAGGGAAAACCTAAGATTCATTAGAAATAGCGAATCAAAGAGGGAGCTTTTCATAAAACATTTTCAAGTCAATTTTCTTTTGATTGGGAACTTTTCTAGTCTTGCTATTTGAGTTTTGAAGTTTACCGATCAATTTTGTTTGGTTGTAAATAGATTTGACTAAGGGGAACAGTCAAAATCAAGCCAACGAGCTTTGTTTTAAGGTATAAGTTCTAAACCTTCCTTTTCATTTCCTTGATTTTTTCTTGTTTAAATCCTTCTGTCTTCTTTATTTTCCTTGCTTCTTTATGTTATAATATGTCTGCTTAGCTTAGGTTTTCTTGGTTTTATCGTTTAAAGCATGTTAGGTTGTTAGATTCTTTGTTTTAAGCTTCTACTCTGCTTTTTGTTCTTGCTGTTTATGGGTTAGGGTTTTAGGCATGTATGCATACCATGCTTCTTGCATGCGTATGCATACTTGAAGTATGCATACACATACAATTGGGCTGCATACGTAGACCCTATGTATGCGTACACGCACTCAAGCCCAGAACCCTAATTCTACCTTTTTGCTTCTGTTTCTTTATTTTATTCGTCTAAAATGTCTCTGTTCTAGCTTATTTTCACACGTATACGTTTTTGTTTCTCTGTTTATTTATTTGTTTGTCCTTAACATGCTAGATTAGGGTTCCTTTTTTATGTTTTCTTTGTTTTGCCATGAACATGAATATGATATGATCATGCGTTAATGCATAGGTGTTGTGATGTAGTGAGGTAAATGAGGTAAGTCATGCATTCACATGAACATGCATTTTGGATGAGTATGTTTGCTTGATGCTTTAATACCATGCTTAGATGTTTGGGCTACATTTTGATGTTAATATCTTGCTGCCATTTTTTTGCCCTTGTGATATCTTGTTTGTTTGTTGCCTTGGATGAGATAATATGATATGCATGATAGATGTATGCTAGGTTTGATATGAGTTGCCATGAAAGATGTATGCTAGGGCTTTTTGGGATGATTGATGCCATGTTGTATGCTAGTATGTGTGTGAGTTTAAGATGCAATGTTGAACATGCCTTTAATAAGATTAAGATGTAAGACACAATGAGTGGAAGCCGGCCCATGGGTTGGTTGGGGTTGGGTGCCTAACACCTTCCCATCCCCATGCTTAAAACTCCGAACCCATACTTTGGTAGTAAGATCAGGCCTTCCTTGTAAGGGCGTTATATAAATGGTTCCTAGACCTAAACTAGATGTACTCCTCTAAAAGCCCAAAAGGCTCATTGTGCCCATAGGAGCTGAAGAAGGCTGCGGCTACTTGAGCTCAAACCAGCGGATTGGCTACCCCCCTATCCAATGTCGGCCAAAAAGGGAAGAACACGGGTGACGGTGAATGACCAGCCAAGAAGGCGTCGAATCCCCCTATTTGTTCGGACCAAGTGGGTACTTCCAAGAAGACTTTTGAGCTGTTATGCCATGGCGTGGGTAAGGGTCTTATGACCTCTCAAGGCCTCGTCGCCTCTCCAACCATCACTCTGTTGGTAAGGAATAAACAGCACGTTGTTGAGACGATCCAATCAATCATAAAGGACGAGGACCTCGATGAGTGCTCCAAGCATGAGACAGAGTTCTTAGGGGAATCTGGTCTCTTCGACCTGATGAGGGTAAGACGTCATTTTATTTGTTCATTTTCCTCATATGTATCTCAAGTCTAATCAGCCTTCGCCTTTCTTTCAGGCTTTGGTAAAGATGCGGGCCCTTCAGATTAGGCATTTTGCTCAAGAGGCAGTGGTTAAGCGCCTCAAGACCCATCTAGCAACCGAGGGAGACCAGATTAAGGAGTATAAGGAACCCATCCATCTCCTTAATGGAGAGGTCAACACCCAGAAGGCCAAGGTGACCCAGCTAGAGGGAATTGCCCGTCGGTTAGAGGAGTTGACTAACGCCAACACCAACCTGACAATTGAATTGAGCTTTTCATGAGCAGGTTGACAAGGTCAAAGCCAACGCCATTGAGGAGTTTAAATATTCCTAACCCTATATTGACGAGTTGGGTGACCAGTATGGTGAAGGCTTTGAGGACTTCCGCAAGCAGGCCGTCCTCCTTTTCCCTAGTTTGGACTTCTCTCAAATCCATATCGATACTACTCTCCCAATGACTCCTGGTGGAGATGATGTGATTATCGAGGTTGATGATGAGGGAACCGACGAATGAGTGGAGGGGGAGAAAGTTGGTCCGACTGAAGGGGAGGTCGATAGGTGGACTACCACCGAAGGCCCAACCGTGCTCAGCGCTCCTCTAACCTGATCAATTTATATTTTAAGCCCTTTTTTCTTCTTTCTTTTTTGTATCTTCAAAATAATTTGAAAACAATTTGGGTGTCCTATTTTTTATACCTTCGTTGGGCTTGACAAGGTTTTATTTATATATCCATGTTTTTTGCATGTATTTTTTATGCATGAATGTGCGTGATGAACGAGTGATGTATCCATCGACCTTCAGTGCTCTGTTGAATGAGCGACATATCCGTCGGCTTTTAGATGCCTTATTGAGCATTTAACATACCTGTCAGCTTTATATGCCTAGCTCAATTATATGTTGTATTCATCGACTTAGATTCATACCATAGGAAGGATTTAGAAATTTAAGGACTAGGCACCCGTCGGTGTCCTCAGTCGTAGGTCCATCCCGTAGGTAGGACCTGGAAATTTATGAAGGACCAGGCACCCGTCGGTGTCCTTGATCGTCGGTCCATCCCGAAGGTAGGAGTTAGAAATTTTTTTGAAGGACTAGGCACCCATTGGTGTCCATGATCATCGGTCCATTTCGAAGGTAGGACTTAGAAACTTATGAAGGACCAGGCACCCGTCGGTGCCCTTGGTCGTCAGTCCATCCTGAAGCTAAGACTTGGAAACTTATGAAGGACCAGGCACCTGTCTGTGTCCTTGGTTGTTAGTCCATCCTATAGGTAGGACTTGGAAATTTATGAAGGACCAGGCACCCGTCAGTGTCCTTGATCGTCGGTCCATCCCGAAGGTAGGACTTAGATTTTTTATTTTTCATTTTTTAAGATTTTCCTTGTTGTAGACAGATAATTCTTCAAGAATAATTCCTCTTATTAAAAATAATCCGAATATATGAAAAATGTAGATAAATTGCCTGATGAGTTTACTTAGCAAAAATTAAACAACCGAGAAACTCAACAGTCTACTTAACGAAATTTAAAGGACAAACGATAACATAGTTTGTAGTTTATGCGCTACTGGTTGTATCTCCTTAAGTGCTCAGCATTCCAAGGGTGATGGAGCTTTTGTCCGTTGAGAATTTTTAGGTGGTAGGTGCCCCTTCTATAGTAGTCGACGATCCGGTGCGATCCTTCCCAATTGGGGCCTAGCTTGCCCTATGTGCGATCTTTGGTGGCTGTTGTTACCTTCCTTAGGATGAGGTCCCCAACTTTGAAGTGCCGAGGCTTGATCTTGGTGTTGTAATGCTTGGCCATGAGGTCCTAGTAGCAGGATATTTGCTGTTCAACCGTCACCCTGACTTCATCCAGTAGATCTAACTATAGGTGTATTCCTTCTTCATTCCTCCCTTCGTCGTGGTGAGCTACCCTGTAGCTAACAAGCCCTACTTCTACTAGAATCACGGCTTCATTTCCAAATGCAAGGTGGAAGGGTGTTTCACCTGTGGGTGTTAGAGCCATCATCCTATATGCCCACAAGATGCTTGGAAGTTCACTGGCCTTATCCCCTTTGCCCTCTCAATCCGAGTCTTAATTATCTTGAACAAGAATCAGTTTGTAACCTCAACCTGTCTGTTGGCTTGTAGGTAGGCGGGTCAAGAGTAGCGGTTTGTGATCCCCAACTGTTGGTAGAAGTCTCTGAATGCAACTTTGTCAAACTGCTTTCAATTGTTAGAGACAAAAACCCTAGGGATCTTAAAGTGGCAAACGATGCTTTCCCAGACGAAGTTTCAGACATTCTTCTCGGTGATGGTAGCCAAGGGTTCTACCTCTACCCTTTTGTGAAGTAATTGACCCCTATGACAAGGAACTTGAGCTGCTGTATCGCTATAGGGAAGGGTCCCATAATGTTGAGTCCCCACTAAGCGAAGGGCCATAGAGCATTCATTGAAGTAAGCTGTTCCAACGGTTGCCGTATAATGTTACTGAAGTGTTGGCACTTGTCACACGCCTTCACATAAGATTGGATGTCCTTCTACATGGTAGGCTAATAGTATCCTGCCTGTATGAGCTTGTGAACCCAGTGACTGTGCCCTCTAGTGGTTTTCACATACTCCCTCGTGAACTTCCCTCATGACGTAGTCTGTTTCATTAGGAACTAGGCACCTCAGATACGGGCGAGAGAAGCCTATTTTGTAGAGCACATCTCCTATCAGTACATAACGCGATGCCTGCACCTTCAGCCTTCGGGAAGTGTTGCGGTCTTCCGTAATCATTCCAGTTTTGAGGTAGGAGACGATTGGAGTCATCCAATCGACTCCTGTTTGGATTACCTATACATCTAATTTATCAATGGTAGGTGAATATTGGACGAAGGATAGTACCTAACTATCGATGGTCATGTATTCTGCGGATGCTGCCTTGGCTAGACAGTCAAATTGCTTATTTTCTTCCCTTAGGATCTGCATGGATTTCACCAAAAAATTCTAATTTACCCATTCTCTTACCAGACTTAGGTACTTTTTCATCTGTTCCCCTTAGGCCTCGTAGTATCTATTAACATGCTCGACGATGACTTGGGAGTCACTATATATAATTGCCGACGATGCCCCTATTGCTTTAACCAAGTCAAGGCCTGTCAGGACCGCTTTGTACTCAGCTTCATTATTGGTCGTTGGGAATTGAAGGCAGCCCATACATTCTATCAAGTCCCCTTTTAGGGATCGTAGGATAACTTCAATTCCTTCGGCATGTCGGTTGGACGACTCGTTCGTCTGTACCATCCATGGGGCTGCCCCTTGCCTTTATCCTCATTCACTGTGAATTTAGCAACAAAGTCAGCCAAAGCTTGGGCTTTAATCGTAGTTCTTGGATGATACTGCACGTTAAACTCACTTAGCTCTGTTGCCCACAAAACCAATTGTCCGGTTGCCTCCAAATTGTTCATCGTTTTTCGTAGAGGTTTGTTGGTTTGGACCACTATAGTGCGTGCTTGGAAATACGACCTGAGTTTGCGGGTAGCTGTAATTAGAGCAAAAGCCAATCCCTCCATGGGAACCTTTCTTCTGCGCCTCTAAGTGCTCGACTAGTGTAGTATATGGGTAACTGCAAGTGGTCCTCTTCCTGAATAAGAGCTGAGCTGACAGCCATGGGGGATACGGCCTGGTAGAGGGAGAGCTCTTCATTGGGCTTGGATGTACTGACTAATGGTAGAGACATAAGGTACGACTTTATCTCCTCGAAGGCTCTCTAGTATTCATTAGTCCACTGAAAGGCCTTCTGCAATGTCTTGAAGAAAGGTAAACATTTGTCTTTCACTCGAGAGACGAACCTGTTAAGGGATGTAACCCTTTCGTTCAAACTCTGCACCTCCTCGATGTTCTTTGGAGGTGCCATTTCCAATATGGCTTGAATTTTGTCAGGTTAGCCTCGACACCTCGCTGGGACACCATGAAGCCAAGAAGCTTTCCCGATGACACTCCAAACACACACTTACTGGGATTAAGCTTTATGTTATAGAGGTGAAGGGTTTCAAATGTCTCCCAAAGGTCGTCAAGGTGGTGATCTTCCCTCTTATTCTTTACCAACATGTCATCTACATATACCTCAACGTTTCGTCTAATTTGCTGGATAAACATTTTGTTCACAAGTCTTTGGTACGTCGCTCTCGCATTCTTCAACTTAAATGGCATGACCTTATAGCGAAAAAGCCCTTGGCTTATAATCAACGAAGTCTTCTCTTGGTCAAACTCGTCTAACCTAATCTGATTGTAGCCATGAAACTTAATAACTGGTGCCCAGCCGTCGAGTCTACAAGGAGGTCGATTTGCGAGAGTGGGTAACTGTCCTTCAGGCAAGCTATGTTTAGGTCGGTGAAGTCAACACACATCCTCCACTTGCCATTCGTGTTTTTGACCATTATTACATTGGCCAACCAATCGAGATACTAGACCTCTCTGATGAAGCCTGCTTCCAACAGCTTGTGGACCTCCTCAGCTATGGCTCTGTCCCTTTCTTGGGTGAAGAATTTCTTCTTCTGATTGACGGGAGGGAAGGATGAAAAGACGTTGAGTTGATGAACCATAAGACTTGGATCGATTCCTGGCATGTCCTCATGGCTCTAAGCAAAGACGTCCAGATTTTTCTTTAGGAAGAAGGTGAGCTCCTTACAGACCAAAGGGTTGGCCTGTGTGCCGATACGAGAAATCCGGTTCGAGCGGTCGTCATCTAGAAAGATATCTTCCAAGGCTTCCGTCGGTTCTACCGTCATTGTGGACACAAGGGGGG
Source organism: Quercus aquifolioides (assembly GCA_019022515.1). Classification (NCBI taxonomy): domain Eukaryota; kingdom Viridiplantae; phylum Streptophyta; class Magnoliopsida; order Fagales; family Fagaceae; genus Quercus; species Quercus aquifolioides. The sequence goes on along the minus strand of CM032325.1, from coordinate 26,750,575 downwards.
AGTCGCCACCTAGTTTTTGTAATGGTCTAGGAACCATATATATAGCATCCTTAACGAGGAAGGACCTTTGATCTTATTACCAGAGTATGGGTTCGGAGTTTAGGTATGTTCTTGGGAAGGTGTTAGACACCCAAGATCGCCTAACCCTAATGTTGGCCTCCCATCATTGTATCTTAATCTTAACCTTATTAAAAACCAATTCAACACTTGTATCCTAACTCACACACAAACAACATGGCATTATTCATCCTGAAACACATATCTATCCATAAAAGCAATAAAGAGCCAAACACATATGAGAAACCCTAGCATGTGAAACCCTATCATATATCTCAAGACAAGGCAGCAACCCAAACATGGCAGCAAAGCAAATCATATCATAAATCAAAACAAGGCATCAACTTCATACACATATATCAAGGGAGGATTAAACAAACAACATGCATATTCATGTGAATGCATGACTTACCCTTACTTATCTTGCAGCATTTCAGCACCTATGTCATCATAAATGGGCATGTGAATGCTTGTCCATGGCATTAAGATTAAGAAACAAGAAGACAAACCCTAATCTAGCATATAAGAGATGAGATTAAATTCTATAAGGATGTGGTGTAAAACCCATGTTTTACCCCTCCAATTCCAACATGCCACATCATCTTATCACATATTTAAAAATAAACACAATCACACTCAATCAATTCTAATACCCATATATAAATCCAACCAAATTGGAAATCTATCGAGATGTTATAGGTGTGGTAGGATGTATTAAATTTTAATAAATTATAAGTAAAATGCTAATGTGGCAATCACTTATTGGATGGTGTAAAACATAGGTTTTACACCCCATCCTTATAGAATTTAATCTCATAAGAGATACCAACAAATAAAGCATGTGAACTAGAGACTTGAATACGTATATACATATGAAAAGGATTTAAACAGAGGCAAAACATGTGAATCAAACAAACCAAACAACATAAGGAATCTAAATTAGGGTGTCTGGGCAAGTACCTGTGTATGCAAGATTTAACCTGCGTATGAATGCTTATGGCATGCGTGCGTGGGACTTGCCCTAACCCAGAAACAGACAAGTAGAAAGACAGAGAAGAAAGGAAAACCCTAATTCCAACAACCTAGAATGCTTATAAACATCAAACAAGCATAAGACTAAACTAAACAAACATGTTATAACATAAACAACGCAAGAAAAATAGATTAAGCAGCAAAAGAAAGACTAAAAAGAGAAAAGAAAGGTTGAAGTTTGATACCTCAAAAAGGAGTTCCTAAGCTTTGATTTTGACCGTTCCCCTCAGTCAAATCTATCACAAGTCATTAAACAAGTGATTAACAATGTTAAACTAAAAGGATTGGGGCTAGAAAAGGTCTCAATCAAATAAAATTGAATTGAGGATGTTTTCTAAAAAACTCCTTTTTGATTCACTATTTTCTAGTGAATCTTAGGTTTTTCCCGTGGGATTTCTGTGTGTTTTGAAAATGTACCATGTAAGGCTTTTTATAATGGAAAAAATGGGGTTTAGAACGGCTACCAGACGATGTGGCATTCATTCCAAACTTCAGCCATTATTGCAGAAAACTTGTCTTTTCTATACTTCTGAAACCCTAGCTGCGTACGTAGGAATGTGCCTGTGTACGCAAGCTTTAGCCCACGTACGCAGGCCACTGCCCATGTACGTGGGCCAAGGGCCACTTTGGTAATTTATTTCCAAAATTAGATTTTTGCTCATTTAAAAAGTTATATTTTTCATTTTAACACTTCTCAAGTCAATTTGATATCTAATTGGGCTCTAACTTGGCCTTGGGCCTTAGAGTTTGAGCATTATTGGGGAACGGGGGCCTGAGTCGTAAGGGGTACAAAATGCGGTGTCTACAGATACCTCTCTTATGATTCGTGAGTTTCGCTAACGAAATCAGAAGAGTAAGAGACAAAACATTTTGTTTCGATGTATGGCTCGGGCCCAACCCACGCACATGACACATGCATACATGGGGCGGGGTGCAACTTTGAAGAGTTGCGTGGGATTTGTATGTCCGAAGTCCCACCTTTGTTGCTCTGGAAACGAGCAACGACAGGTTCACTGTCCCAGAACCTGTTTTGCCATTTGCAAGCAAATGGCGAGTGACTCGCTATCCTTGAGTCACTAAAAAAGAAAAAGGAAAAACAAACAAGGGTGCTCTTACGAGCTAACCCAACAAAAAACAAAAGGATATAGTCTCCGTGGTGTTCATCTGGGGCTCTTGCCTCAAACTTCTCCAGGTGACTTATTCCTCTTGTCTTCTTCACTTCTTTCTCTACCTTTTCTGGTGAGGCTCTTGCCTTGAGTTGACCTTGGTCTCTTTCTCTATCACTATCTCTACCATTTTCTACCGTGTCTTCATGTTCAACTCCCGGAGGATATGTGCACGAGTAGTTTTGATTGTTAGATCCACTGGGAATGGTGAAAACTCGTTGAGGAGTATATGTGCATGGGGAGGAATCTTCTGCCTCTAATGACTTGCTTGGGGATGAGAAACTTGCTGAAGAGTAGTAGGAATGTACTCGCTGAGGAGTAGTGTAGATGAATGATCCACTGGGGAAGAATCTTCCGCTTCCTCGCTAGGGATTTTTTTAGGTGTATTGGACTCACTAGGGAAGAATCTTCTGCTTCCTCACAGGGGATACTTTAGGTATACTTGATTCACTAGGGATACTTTGGGGAAGAATCTTCTGCTTCCCTACTGAGGATAGTGTTCTTGATTTTGTGTGATCTGCTGGAAATGGTTTTGGGATGTACATGCTTCATTGGGAGAAGAGTCTTCTACTTCCTTCACTGCTCATTGATGATTTTGTGCCTAATTGGGGCAATCTTGAGATGTTTCCTCTTTCTTTTTTTTTTTTTTTATTTTTTATTTTTTTAATACTGTTCATGACTGAACCACACATAGTTTAGTGGTAAGGCCTAAACTACATGTAGTTTAGCCATCAGGTGTGTTCCCGCCTTTTCATTTTTTCTTCAACGGTTACTAACCGTTTCTTTTTCTTCTTCATTCTCTTCATCTCCCTCATCTCTTCACATTCCTCATAACTCTTCTTTCTTTTTTTCTCTCTATAAAAACCTCCATCTCTTCTTTCTTTTCCTCACTTCCTAACTCTCTCAAACTCTCTGATTCTCTCATTTTCTCTCTTCATCTTCTCCAATGGCACTTAAGGCCAAGAAGTCCTCCTACGTCCTTTCTTCTGATGCATTCCACCTCACCCGCTGGAGTGTGCAATGAGATTGATGGGGCCTCTACCATTGACATACCGGCCAGAGAATCACATCCCCATGGATGAATCTATAAGTTTTCAAATTTTTTCTCATTTTAAGTTTCTCTTTGATCTTCCGTTTTAATGTGTTTTTCGCCATGCAAATGCTTGGGTTTTGTTGTGGGATGGGTTTAGATGAAAACCTGACATCTTAGGAGGGGTAGAAACATGTTTAGGATTGATTTTGGATGATGTATGCTTTAAAATATTGAAGAACTGCTTCTATTTGTGCATCTGCGTGCGTGGGCTCGGGCTTGCGCACGCAACTTGTACTCATGTGTACGCAGGTCTGTTCTTGCATACGCAAGTCTGTTCTTGAGGTTTTGCGTACATGGGAATGGGTCTGCATACGCGGGGTCGTATTTGCGTTCATGGGATTTGACCCATGTACATGGGACGCCTAGTAGAGGCCCTACTCTGCCAATTTTCACTTCATTTTCATTTGTTTCACTTCTATATGCAATCCTAACACACTTTTTTGTCATTTTTGCACCTGAATATCACTGTATCCTTCTTTTTATCTTCATTCTTACATCAAAAACATCATTTTCATCAATTCTGCTTGAATCAAGAATCTAATGTCTTTTTATTTATTTATTTATTTTTGATAGGCCACAAACTGAATGACCCCTTGTGATTAAACCAATTAATTAATTAGCCAAGTTATTAATTAATCAATTTAACATGCAAACGCGTGGAAGCACAAACAAATCACCAAATAACTAAATATGCAGCGGAAATTAAATGACACGGTGATTTGTTTACGAATGGGGAAAACCCTTGCGGCAAAAACCCCACCGGGTGATTTTCAGGTCACCACTCCCGAAACTCCACTATTATCAAATCAAGCGGTTACAAGTAAAGGAATCCCAAGTATCTTACCAACCTACAGTTGAACCCTTACCCCAATACCCAATTGGACTTGATCTGTAGTGACAATTTTCACCTTTGATGCACGGCTCCCAAGTACGTGACTAACCAATGCGCGGATCCTAGTACGCGACTTCAAACACCAACTAAGAAGAAGAGGTTGGCTGCAAAGTTCTTCAGTTCATCATACACGATGAAGATCAGGAAGATACTTGGTTACAAAACCCTATGGTGCAAATACACAGCAACTTCGAGAGAGGATGAACTAGGTTAAGAACTTCGTCTTTTTGATCACAATTTGCTTGAACAGAGATTGCTCAATGCTTTTGCAACTTGTGTCTTGTTTTACGGCTCTTAAAACAATCCTTTTATATGTTTAGGGTTAGAAGAAAAGAAGGCCCAAAACCATATTCACGGATCCCAAGGAAATCAAATCAGAAAAACTGATTTTGTAATTCTCGACAGATAGCAGGTGTCGAGGAGCTATCGAGAAGGTGTCGAGAATTAATGAACTTGCACTTCAGCTTGCTTTTTCTTGGACAGACTTGATGACTTCAACACTTGATCTTGAAACCTTGTTTCTTGAAGTATTAAAAACACCTAGAACTACCCAATTACAAGTAGAGTGTGTTTTGTCATAAGGATTAGCCAATTTACATAAATAAGTGACATATGTTCTTAACAAGTGAACACACATATGTCCTAACAATTTTTATTTATTTCTTATTTTTTTGGTAGTCATTATCCCCTTATGCTGGTAGGGGAAGCACTAACAAGTTAGTGGAGTGGTACAACCTTCTCGTTCTTGAAACCAAGGCCTATATTTGGGAGGCGGGCTTCGAGCCTATCATTGGTTTTCTTCCGGAGAAGTCTGCGAGTGCTACCTTGATGTAGTGCCTCATTGAGAGGTGGTGGGATACTACCCACACCTTTCATAACACTGAGTGGGAGATAATGGTGACTCCCTGACTTCTACCGCATGACCGACCTTAGCTTCGAAGGGGCCATCATTAACTTGGATGGTGTGTCAGGCATCCAGCTGGGTCTTACATGTTAGGGAAGAAGTACTCCACTGAGACCATTCGCTACTTCGACTTGGTGTCGGATTACATGCTTCTCCTATAGAGGACTACAGAGGAGCGTGTTCGTATGGCTAGGGCTTTCCTTCTTGACATGTTGGGTGCTTATCTCTTTGCCAATGATGGGCAAACGGTGTCTCTGAGGTGGTTGACCCTTTTTCAGGACTTTGAAGAGGCACAGAGGGCTAATTGGGGGCAGACATGTCTCGCCTATCTTTACTTCACCCTCGACACTCTCAGCTGGGGTATCTTGCGGCTGCTTGCGGGGCCTTGGAAGCTCCTTGAGGTTAGTTCTCTTTCCATTCCTTGCGAACTTTCATCTTGCATCTAACCTGTGGCTCGTGCTAGTTTTTGGAGCGGTGGGTTGTTAGGTAAGGCCTCATAACCCCGGGCACCAATCTAATTCTGAAGGAGTTTCCTCGAGTAAGGGCTCACCTTGCTGAGTTAACTTCGGATGAGGTAAGTTCAAGAGCTCTAATTTTCATGTTCCCTTATGCAATTCACTTAGGATCCCTCTTTTCTAATCTTGTGTCATTATAGGTTAACTGGACTCCATGGGCCGGCCAGCCCCTTCCTGCTTCTCGAGACTTGGAGCTTGCTACTTTCATTGCTTCAAAGAATACTCATCCCTTTGAAGGAGTGGGCTTGAGGGTGCTATACTTGGCGGAGAGGGTGCGGTGACAATTGGTGGGTAGGGATGACCCACAGATTCTGATAGACCCTTTTGAGTTCATGCTTGCCCCACACTCCATGACTAATGTTGAGTAAAACTCACAGGGAAGTGGCGTTCCCTATGTCGGGCAGCTTTTTGAGGGGTTGGACTATGAGGAGTTCAACATCACTTTCCTCATGCCTTCCCTTACTGCTTAGGTATATGTTCAATCTCTTCTTCTTCTTTTCTTTACCTTGTTTGACATGGCTTCTAATGGTAGAAAACTATAGCAGGAGGAGCCTATTGTTGGTGAGCCCATTGATCCTCCATATCTCCTTTGGACGGTCTATGCTTATGGACCTGACGACTTTGCTCGGGAGCGTGTTGTGCCCTATAATCCTAATGTCATGGGCTATCCTTTTCCTCCTAACACTCGGGCGGTGAGTTCTTTCTCTTTTTGCCAATTCTTTTTTTTTTTTTTTTAATTTTTTTTTTTTGGTGTTGGTCGCTAACCCTTCTTTCTTTATATTGCAGCCCACTATCTAAGAGCGTGAGGAGTTGGTATGGTTGGATGGGAATCTCAAGTTAGAGGTGACCAACTATTCCAGGAACTTGTACGGCCCTAGAGGAGCGGCCCACCCTAGCGGTGGTGATGACGATGACGACGATGACGATGATGGTGGTGATGAGGAGGATTTAGAGGCGACACCATTGATTACTTGCAGTTAAGACATATATAGGCATACAACACACATCTTTCCTTTTTGCTTTGATGGTTTTTTTTTTTCTCTTTTATTTCCCTTAGCAAATATTTGGATTTTAGTTTGAGACAAAGGATTGTACTTAAGAACATCTTTTTACATTTGTGCTTTTAAGTGGGACTTAGGACTTAATTTACAAGATATATGGTTAATTGTATGTTTCTATACAACTTTACTCCTTGGATGCTTGAAATCTTGTGCTTGGAATATGTCTTGGATGATCCCTTAGGTTGTATGAACTCTAAGAATGCCTTGAAGTGAAAACTATGCTCAAAACAGCGGAGAATGGACTTCTGCCAAGCGCCATGCGCATGTGGGGATGGGCCTGTGTACGCAGCTGTGACTTTGCGTATGCAGAGTTGAACTTGCATTCGTGGGTCGCGAATCAGAAAAACCCTAACCGAATTTCTTAAGTATAAAAGTAGCCGTTTGAGTCTAAAAACCCTCACCAACGTATTTTCAACCTAGAAATCCCTTTTTTGAGGTCCCCTAATGGCAAAAAACTCTCCACTTGATGTCTCAGCTTGGATTAGGAGGCTTGGTCCCGATTTCAAGGATTCCATTGCCTTCTATGGTCTTTCTTGTGTCTTTCCATATCACCAAATTAGGGTGGATGAGCCTCTTCTTCGTGCTGCTGCCAACTATTGGGTTCCTTCTTGGCATGTTTTCTGCTTCAATGGAATAGAACTATATCCCACTATCGAAGAGTTTGGTGCCATCATAGGTGAGCCGGAGATTGATGATTTCATCTTCCCTACCATGGGCGGGGATCTCCCCTCCTTGCTACAAGTTGTGTTGGGTGTCACTTCCACCACGGAAAATAGGTGGTGTGTCTTTGGCAAGCTTAACCTTAGGTTGGTTTTTGAGTAATTTTCCAATTCGACCCTTCCTGTGGGTGAGAGGCCACGTTCATACTTTCTTCGTGCCTTTTGCCTATATGCTCTTGCAAGGTATTTCTTGGTTCAAAAGTCATATTGTGTGGACCTTCGGATGTGCATGGTGGCTTATAAGCTAAAGAGAGGTAACCCGGTGGGCTTGGTCTTGGCAGAGACCTTCAATGGTTTGGATGCCTTTCATAGGAAGGAAGCAAGCTTCTTTGTAGGAAGTCCCCTTTTCCTTCAGGTATAATCCCTAATTTTTGCCTAGGTTCTCAACCTAGCGAGATCCCTTTAATTTTTGCATGGGTTGCCTTTCGGTTTTCAACCCATCGATGCACCTTATATCGTCTTTCATCATTATTTTATTTTTTTCACTCATGCTCTCTTTTCTTTTTGGCTATTCTCTCTCCCTTCTTTTTCCCCTCCAGATATGGCTAGAAGAGAGGCTTCGGTTGCTTCAACCTCCCACCGTACCTCTCAACACCTACCTCTCTAGGCATCTTAGGGACTGCCGGCTTCATCAAAAAGACATGAGCTTCGAGGCATGCATAGAGCATATGGGTCACATCAAGGAGACCGACATTCATTAGGTTTTGGAGTGGTGGCCCATCTCAAGCATGGTCCACAGTTGCTGCAAGGACTGCTGTGTGACTTTAGTTGGAATTTTTTGCTGCTCATACTACTCTACTTATCGCGTCTCAAGGAAATTTGGAGAGCGTCAAGGCGCCCCCAATGATGAAGGTGCCTTCCACATTGAGGTGTTTATCAATAAGATCTTGGGCAGGATTAGTGAGGCTTGGCCACGCTGTAGGGTGATGAAAGGCATTGTTCCTCCTCAATACATCTATCCCACTGCGAGGTACAAGCAATGGTTGGAGGATGACATGAAGTGGATTCTGAGGGATGAAAATGCTTACATGAAGACTAGCAAGAAAGCAAGGAGGATTGAGTGACCACCTTGATGGGCCCTGATAGGCCAAGTATGTATTGACCCATTGTGATGAATTAATCAATTAATTAGCCAAGTTAATCAATTAATTTAATTAGCATGCAATATGCGTGGTAGCACAAACAAATCACCAATTAAGTTATAGTGTAGCGGAAAATAAATTGACACAGTGATTTGTTTACGAATGAGGAAAACCTACACGGCAAAAACCCCACTGGGTGATTTTAAGGTCACCATTCTCGAGAATCCACTATTATCACAACAAGCGGTTACAAGTAAAGGAATCCCAGTACCATATACCAACCTACAGTTGAACCCTTACCCCAATACCCAATTGGACTTGTTCTGTAGTGACAATCTCTCCTTTCAATGCACGGCTCCCAGTACGTGACTAACCAATTCGATGCGCGGATCCTAGTACGTGGCTTACACACCAACTTGAGAAGGATGTTGGCTGCAAAGTTCTTCAGTTTATCAACACGATGAAGATCACAAAGCTCATTGGTTACAAAACCCTACAGCGTACAAACGCAGCAGCTTCTTCAAGAGAAATATGAACTAGGGCATATGTCTCCGGTTTACAATATGCTTGTGAAAAACTTTTGCATTTAGGTGCATCAGCTGTGACGGCCCTTAAAACAATCCTTATATATGTTAAGGGTTGTGAGAAAAGAAAGCTCAAACATCTATACACGGATTGGAGTGAAATTAGATCTGAAAAATAGATTTTCTTAAATCTTGATAGATACACTATCTATCGAGAAGCTATTGAGCATCGGGCTTAAACAGCCTTTTAAACCTCGATAGATACCAGCTGTCGAGCTTTAAAATCCAGCACTTCTTCACTTGATTCTTGGATAGACTTGCATGGCTTAAACACTTGAACTTGAAACCTTGTTCCTTGAAGCATTAAACACATTCTAGATCTACCAAATTACAAGTAAAGTGCGTTTTGTCAAAGGATTAGCCAATACTATGTTTACATATGTTCCTAACATGATTCACATATGTCCTAACAATCTCGCCCTTTGGCAATCCATGACAAAACCACAACAAAAAAAATGAACATATGAGAGAAGCCATAAATCACTCAACTCATACTCACTTGTTGAATACAATAAAATCTATCCTAACACAAACTCTTGAAAAACTTTGCAAGAAGAGAGTTTATGGCAAGAGAGACTTTGACAACCTGTATTTCTGAAACACTTTAAACAAAACTCATCACGACATCTTATTGTGAAACAGAAATAAAAGATTGCATACAAAATATAAGAAGCATGTGCATAAAGAGAGAAAAAAAACAACACTTGAAAAGATAGATGAAAGAACCGTAATAGCAACCTCATCATATATATATAACATCATAAGTACAAGGTTTGCTATCACAAAGTAAGAACAATATATCTATAAGAGAAGAAAAAAAAAAATACATAAGTCCTCACAACATCCCTCAAAAAGAAAAAACACTCCCTCTAACAAAAATCTCTTATGCTAACTCTCCCCCTATATACATGACTACTCTCATCCCAAAACTACTTCCCCTTTTTGTCACGAATGATAAAGAGTAAGTAACTCAAGCAGTCATCTCATCGGCACTAGAAGAGCTAGCATCCTCATCCTTATCATCATCATCGTTGTCGGAGTCACCATCATCGTCCTCATCCTCAGATGCCTCTAGAGAAGGAAAGGGAGACTTTACGAAGCCATCAAAGCGAGCCTGCCGTCGAGCAATACGGCCAAAACGGGTGTTCACCTGACACAACTCATCACTGAGTGTGTCAAGATGGGCATCCATGCGCTGCAGCTGCGCCATGACCGCCTCGAGGGTCACACCACCCGCCAATGAAGAAGGAGCGGATGTGGAAGGAGCGGAAGAAGCTGGAGGAGTCGCTGTCTCTGTCCATGGCCGCTTCGGTCGAAGCTGGGCCTCGTTCCGTCTGACGATGACAGCGTCTATGGCATACATAACTGAAAATGAGGAGACTCGGATATGAGACAGAAAAATGGTGGAGAATCAGCGTGATCGCCGAAGGAAAAATGAGCTTATCACGGGTCACCATATCCCTATAGACATCAATGAGGGATATAGTGAATTGAGAGGGGAAATCAATGGTAAGTCCCTCAAGAAGGAGAACGAATGTCATAGTTATAGTGATAGAGTTATAGTGAGATAATGGATGGAGAATGAATGTCATTACCATGTTAAGGAACCTCAGACCTTTTGCAAAGCCCAAGCAAGGGGTGTTTTGACGGTCACCCCAAGAAAAAGGTGTCTCACAGAAAAGAGACAAGAGTTCGTCTTTAGACACAGTCTTAAGACGATCGTAGCTAGGGTAGTCAGGATGCGCTACCCTAGGTACATGTAGCACTTCGGATACAATATTCGGAGTGACTACGATGCGCGTACCTCGAACACGAATGATAAAATGAGGTACAAAGTAGTCAAATCTGTGCATATTGGAGTAAAACTCATGTATGATCATGGAGGGACAAGTGACCGGGATGCCACACAGTGACTCCCAACCCCTACTGTAGATGACAGTGGAAAGGTCAATATTGGAAAAATCCAATAGAATGACTTGGTGTTCCGAATGAATGCCTTGTCGTGAGAAGTTCTCCGAAAAGTCCTTACGGGCTTTATCATCACGGAACCGAATGTGAGATGGAGTAGAAACAGAGGGGGAAGAAGAAGAAGATGCCTCGAAACGAAGAGGGTTCTGGGATGGATCGGATTTTTGTTTAGGTGCCATAGAGTGACTAACGAAAGAAAGAGAGAGAGAAAGGGACAAACAGAAAAGCACCAAACAGTTCAATATAAGAATATAAAGAAATGAAGGTACGTATGCATGAAAAATGCATGAGCATGTGATATGCAATATTAAAGACATCATGGGCTCAACCCAATCTAAACCTACCAGCACACAACATTTCAACATAATAATCACACATCTAAAATGCATAAATCATAGTTAAAATGCACATGTGATGCAATGCATGATGATTTAAAATCATTTAAACAAAAACCCATCCCAAAAATTTCACAAAAACCTCCATAATTTTGGAAAACCCCAAAGTTTATCAAAAAAATCCCAAAAGTTAGGTCAATAGGATGAAATGCACGGAAAAGTGTAAGAAAGGAGATCATACCAGAAGAAGAAATCACTCTTGAGGTTGAAGATTGAGTGAGGAAGAGGTTTTGAGTGAGAAAAGAGAGTTTGGGAAGGTGACAGGTCAGAAAGAATCAAGAGAGATCGAGAAAAATTAAATGGAAATCGCGCTGACCCTTTATATAGAAATCCCAGTTTCTTAATGGATCGAGAGGTGTCGAGAATAAAAATTTTCAGAATGAGCTGTCGATGAGCTAACGAGAGGTGTCCATAGCAAGGTGACCTCGATGGATCGAGAAGCTATCGAGCATCTATCAAGCATACAGAAACTTCCTCGATGGATCGAGTAGCTATCGAGTAGCTATCGAGCAGCTATCGAGATAGAATCTCAAGAATCTCGATGGATCGAGATTGCAATAACATCTATCGAGAAAGGAAGCTGAAGAGCTTGATAGATAGTCTAGCTGTCGAGAGGTGTCCAGCAGCTGTCGAGATTGCTTAAAAACAGTTTTTCAAAGAAGAGAAAAAAACAGACATGAATGCAATCAAACATGCTACTCAACCAAAGATCCAAATAACATTTTAAGCTCTCAAAAACATCTCTCATTAAGAAAATGTCAAGCATTTAGATCCAGAACACACACACACTAAACAAGTCTAACCAATTTTATATTTCAAGAAAACAAGTCAAGACAGTTTAGTGAGTATACATTAACACATGTATTCCTTGTGATGGCCAAATCACATTGTACCTACACATGTATCAGGAGTAGCAAAGAATATTGCGTGTTGTGTGTGAAAAATATCGCAAGATTGCATAAGTGTCTACATGTTATGACGATTTGAGATATGAGAAAACCACTTTAACTCACACACAATCATAACTGTTTGATGGGGACTATCGCCTTCGAGGTACATCCTATAACTCCCACATCTCCTAGAAGACATGCTTGCAATCATATATAAAGCATTTTGATTCTTTTTGCTTTTATTTTTCTTTGCATATTTTCTTTTGTTAAGCAAATCATGCATGGGCATATAAGAGAGAGAAACGAAATACCCAATAATGTTAAGCTTTTGACATTGCACCTTTGCTATGCCGAAGAATACAGATGTCATTTCATGATTGGCGGGCAATAATGGTGAGATGGTTATTTATGCCTCTCTCTTAGGATTTTCTAGTCCTTCCCGTCAAAAAGAGTGATACAAGTGTTAAATACAAGAGATTACTTAATCTTACTCATCACAAACACGAGCCACAAAGCTCACTTGTTTAGTTGTGCATAGAGATGCTCATCTAAGCTACAAAACATACAAAGTTTAGAAAACTTTGTTTCAATGGCCATCCAAGGTACACAAGTACCAATGTACACAAAACACACACTGTTTTTGTATTTTTCTAATTTTTCATTTTTTTTTTGTTTATGAAAAACAAAATAAAGAAAAACTAAAAATAAACAAACAAAATCATGTTAAACAAAGAAAAGCATAAACTAGACTGACTCAAAACAAGAAAGCAAAACACACAAGTAATGCAAACTCAAAAACAAGAAAGGGAGAGAGAGAAAAAGTGACTAAATCACTTGGAGCCTTTTTCCTTCCACACCTTGGAAGAACCTTTTCATTTTGCAAACCCTTGATCCGGCGGTGAAGGGGAAGAATTGAAACTGTTTAAGTTCGAAAGAAACATGAGGGCTTTGAGTAGATCTCCAAGAGGAGCAAAGGAGGATGGAAACTGATTCTGGTTTCCCGATGAGATCATACTATTGCTCTGTTGAGTGGCTAACCACTTATAGCAATTAGGTCGAGTAAGTCTAGCCGCTCCACAGTGATGACAGGGATGCTGCTTCTTCTCTTTAGACTTTTGAGTGTTTCCCTTCTTAGCCCTAAGGTTTTTAATCTCTTTCTTATCCAGCTTAAGGGGTGCTCCTAAGATAGATTTACCATTGTCTACATTCTTACTAGTCAACACATTTTTCACATCATTATTATGAGATTCAACATTATTACTGGGAGAAACAACAACAGTAGTACTAGTAGAAGCAATACTAGGAGAAGAGAAATCATACCCTAAATCAGTTCGATCGGAAGTAGGATTTTTGAAGACTAAGCATCTCGTCAAGCTTTGCACTTGAAGTCCTCTCCAGCTGAGCTTTGACTTGGAACAATTCTGCCTCAAGCTTCTTGGTCTTCTCAGCCAAGAAATTATTCTCAAATCTCAGTGCTTCAATGGTTTGATTGGCTTCATCAAACTTCGTGGAGATTTCTTCTCGTTCAAGCTCCACTTCACTAAGCTTCTTGGTGGCCAACCTATACCACTTCTCATGTTTTTCCGAGACCTTGTATAATTTTGCATAGGCTGTATGGATGTCATCTTGTTCATCCATCTTCTCAAATTTAGACTCCACCAAGTCTTCTTCTTCATCCACATCTTCAACAATCCCCTCAGTAGGATTTATAGTGGCGGTGAAGGCATTTAGGATTCCATCATCCTCATTATCAGAATCATCTTTAGGCTCAGTGTCGCTTAAAGTAGTAGCAAGTGCCTTGCTCTTCCCAATGGTATTGAGATACATAGGGCACTCTTGTTTCATGTGACCGAAGCCTTGACACCCAAAGCACTTTGGTCCTGAAGGAATAGTGTACTAACCACCATCCCTAGCATCCTTCTTTCCTTTGTCTTGGTTCTTGAACGGAGACGAACTGGATTGCTTGCGGTCTTTGTCAAATCCTTTAGCATTGCATTCTTCATAAAATTTTTGAATTGCCTGGTGATATAGGATTTCATCTTAGAATCTTCATCATTTGAAGACTCATCAGTGTCACTGCTCTTGGCTTTCAATGCCATGCTCTTTCCCTTACTAGATTTCCTTATCCTTGTCAAACCCAACTCATAGGTCTGCAGATTGCGAACTAGCTCCGTCAGAGGAATTTTATCAATATCCTTTGATTCCTCAATCGCGGTGATCTTGGCATGAAATCTCTCGGGTAGAGATGTGAGCACCTTTCTAAAAATCTTGGGTTCGGGAATGGTTTCCCCAAGATTAAAGGCTAAGTTCACTATGTCCTTAAGCTTGGCATAGAGCTCATCAAATGACTCATCCTCCTCCATCTTAATCTCTTCAAAGCTTGTAGTAAGCCTCTGAAGCTTCGAATCCTTGATAGCCTTAGTTCCTTCATAGGTTGTCTGGAGGATAGTCCATGCTTCCTTAGCAGTTTCAGAAGATGATATCTTCTTGAACTCCACATTTGTGACTGCACTGAATAATGCATTCAATGCCTTGCTGTTGAAATTTGTCGCCTTGATCTTAGCATCATCCCAATCAGCTGGTGCTTCCTTCGGCTTAGTCCAGCCTATCTCTACAGCTTGCCACACCTTTTCATCTAATGACTGCAAGAAAGCTCTCATGCGTACTTTCTAGTATGCATAGTTAGTGCCATCAAATAAAGGAGGTATAATAAGAGACTGTCCTCTATTCATGACAAGCACAGCAGAGATTAAAACCTAATCAGAGTGTGCTTGCTCTAATACCACTTGATAGGCCAAGAATGTATTGACCCCTTGTGATGAATTAACCTATTAATTAGCTAAGCTAATTAATTAATTCAATTAGCATGCAATTGCATGGTAGCATAAACAAATCACCAACTAAGTTAAAATGCAGCGGAAAATGAATTGACATGGTGATTTATTTATGAATGGGGAAAACCTACACGGCAAAAACCCCACTAGGTGATTTTAAGATCATCACTTTCGAGAATCCACTATTATCACAACAAGCGGTTACAAGTAAAGGAATCCTAGTACCTTATACCAACCTACAGTTGAACCCTTACCCCATTACCCAATTGGACTTGTTTTGTAGTGACAATCTCTCCTTTCAATGCACGGCTCCTAGTACGTGACTAACCAATTCGATGCGCGGATCTCAGTACGTGGCTTACACACCAACTTGAGAAGGATGTTGGCTGCGAAGTTCTTCAGTTCATCAACACGATGAAGATCACGAAGCTCATTGGTTACAAAACCCTACGATGTACAAATGCAGCAGCTTCTTCAAGAGAAAGATGAACTAGGGCATATGTCTCCGGTTTACAATATGCTTGTGAAAAACCTTTGCATTAAGGTGCATCAGCTGTGATGGCCCTTAAAACAATCCTTATATATGTTTAGGGTTGTGAGAAAGAAAGCCCAAATTAAGGTGCATCAGCTGTGATGACCCTTAAAACAATCCTTATATATGTTTAGGGTTGTGAGAAAGAAAGCCCAAACATCTATATACGGATTGGAGTGAAATCAGATCTGAAAAACTGATTTTCTTAAATCTCGATAGATACCCTATCTATCGAGAAGCTGTCGAGCATCAGGCTTAAACAGCCTTTTAAACCTCGATAGATACTAGCTGTCGAGCTTTAAAATCCGACACTTCTTCACTTGATTCTTGGACAAACTTGCATGGATTTAACACTTGAACTTGAAACCTTGTTCCTTGAAGCATTAAACACATCCTAGATCTACCCAATTACAAGTAAAGTGCATTTTGTCAAAGGATTAGCTAATACTATATTTACATTGTTCCTAACATGATTCACATATGTCCTAATAGGCCCCATATTTTACTTTTTTGCACTTTTATGATTCCCATGTTTTTGTTTTTGAATTTAATAAAAGATTGGAATGTTCCAAATCCCCTATGAAAATAGTCTTTTCAGCTTTTAATTTGAGCAATAAGAGAATCACCATTTTTATTATCTTTGCTTATTATCATTTATTCCTTTTTTTTTTCTTTTCTTTTTCCTTTGCCATGTAATTTTTGCCCATGACGTCTCTTTGGGAATTTTCACCATGCCTATGGTCTTTCCCCTAAATTTTGCCTAGATTGCCCTTTCGGGTTTTTAATCTAGCGGGGTTTTCTTGCCGTAATTTTTGCCTAGGCCACCCTTTTGGATTTTCAACCTAGCAGGCTCTTTTCCTTTTTTTTTTTTTTTAGATGTTGTATTTCCAGAGTCTATCCATGTTAATTGGGCGAAGCATCTCTTCCCCATCCAAATCTGTGATCCTCGTAGCACCTCCAAACAATATCTTCTTGATGATAAAAGGCGCAGACCACCTTGGCTTCATCTTTCCCCTTGGGTCAAAAGTCTCATCTCTAAGCACCTTTAGGACTGAGTGCCCTTCTTTAAGGTTTCTCGATTTCACCTTCTTGTTGAATGCTTTAGCAATCCTTTTTTGGTACCTTTGTGCATGATATTGTGCCCTAGCCCTTTTCTCGTCTATCAAAGCCAATTGTTCATATCTCGCCTTTGCCCAATCCTCTTCTAGGACCTTGGTTTCCACCAATACCCTCAAAGATTGTATCTCCACCTCAATAGGAAGTATCGCCTCACTACCATTAACCAAAGAGTAAGGTGTTGCCCCAATTGACGTACGGATAGAAGTTCTATAACCGCATAAGGTAAACGGAATCTTCTCGGCCCAATCTTTGTATGTCATTACCATCTTTGCTAGGATGTTCTTCACATTCTTATTAGCTGCTTCTACATCACCATTAGCTTGTGGTCGATATGGCGAAGACTTATGATGCTCAATGTTGTACAACTCCATGATCCTTCGAACCTCCCCCTTAAAGTGGGAACCGTTATAAAAAATGATCTCTTGGGGCACCCCAAACTGGCATATGATGTTTTTCTGAAAACCGAGCCACATGCTTAGCCTTCAATACGGAGTAGGAGGTGGCCTCCACCTACTTGGTGAAATAGTCAATTGCCATCATAATGTATTCATGCCCATTTGAAGCCTTAGGAGCTATCCTTCCAATCACATCTATGCCCTAAACCGAGAAAGGCCATGGAGAAGTCATGCTATACAACTCACTAAGCTGTACATGGTTCAAGTTGGCCTGCGTCTTACAATCATAGCAACTCTTCACTTATTCCACACAATTAGTTTCCATTGTATTCCAGAAGTACCCTATCCTTAGGGTTTTCTTGGCTAACATTCTCCCATTCATATGAGGACCACAAATCCCTTGATGAATTTCTTCCATCACTCTCCCGGCTTCTTCCTTCTTCAAACAACGAAGGTGTACGCCATCATAGGATCTTTTATAGAGTTATCCTCTACATGTGATGTATTGTGTTGCCATCATCCTAATGGAACGACGTTCTCTCTTGTCGGCACCATCTAGATATACCCCTAATTCCAAGAACTTCATGATGTCATAGTACCATGGAACTTCCTCTTACTCTATGGTCATTATTGAAGCTTTAGTCTTCCTTTTGTACACTTCTTCACAACTTTGCTCAATCTCCAAGGGTCGTGTCCACACTTCCTCGGGTATCTCAACCATGGAGGCTAAAGTAGCTAAGGCATTCGCAAATTGATTTTGAGCTCTAGGGATGATTGTGTATTCAATTTTGTCAAAGGTCTTAGTCAAGTCCTCCAATTATTATTGATAAGGCTTCAAGTGTTCCTCATTCACCTTCCACAACTTTTGTACTTGAGCTATAACCAAAGTTGAATCTCCAAAGACTTTGGCCTCCTTTACCCTCAATTCTCGAAGAGCTTCCATTCTGACAATACAAGCCTCAAACTCAACCATGTTATTAGTTGCTTCAAAGTTCAACTTGATTGCCAAAGATATGTGAGATCCCTCAGGAGTGATCAAGAGTATTCTTATCCCATTCCCATATTGGTTATAGCTTCGTCAAAGTACATCTTCCACGTCCCTAACTCAATGTCCAAAATTTCCTCATCTGGAAAGTCTTTTTTACCATCTTCTCCCTCTTTAGGATTCTCGGCACAAAAATCTAACACGACGCTCCCTTTGATAGTTTTTCTAGCCACATACTTCAAATCAAATTCTGCCAACAAGATCAACCATCTCGACAATCTTCCACTCAAAGCGGATTTCTCAAAGAGATACTTCAATGGGTCCATTTTTACTACCACCCATATTTGGAAAGGTAAGATGATATGTCTTAATTTCTGTATGGCCCAAACAAGTACCTAGTCTCATTATCATGGAACCTCTTGCTCAAATAGTATATGACCCTCTCATTCTTGTCATCATCTTCTTGTGCAAGCATACTTGCAACAGCATCCCTTATGATAGAGAGGTATAGGAGTAAGGGTTTTCCATGTTGCGGAGGCACTAGGATAGGTGGGTGGAGGAGATATTCCTTGATAAGTTCAAAGGCTTTTTGGCACTCATCGTTCCATGTATGTGGTTCATTCTTCCTTAGGAGTTTGAAGATGGGCTCACAAGTAGAGGTGAGCTTGGAAATGAATCGACTAATGTATTGTAATCGACCTAAGAAACCCCTTATCTCTTTCTCACTTTTGGGTGGCGGCATCTCCAATATGGCTTTGATCTTATATGGATCAACTTCTATCCCTCTATCATTGATTAAGAAGCCTAGCAATTTTCTAGCAGTTACTCTGAAGGTACACTTTTGTGGATTCAATCTTAGCCTATACTCTTTAATCCTTTCGAAGAACTTCCTCAAGTTTATAGTGTGGCTTCCTCTATCCTTGGATTTCACTATCATATCATTGACATTAACCCTGACCTCATTATGCATCATATCATGTAGCAAGGCTGTAGCCATCCTTTGGTAGGTTGCCCAGCATTCTTGAGGCCAAACGGCATCATCGTGTAATAATAAATTCCCCATTCGGTAGTGAAAGTGGTTTTGGTCATATCTTTGGGAGCCATCTTGATTTGATTGTATCCCGAGGAACCATCCATGAAAGACATCAAGGCATTTCCCGCCGTGTTATCCACTAAGACATCAATGTGAGGGAGAAGAAAGTCATCCTTAGGGCATGCCTTGTTCAAGTCCCTAAAATCAACACACATCCTCACCTTCCCATCCTTCTTAGGTACAGGCTCGACATTGGCTATCCATTTGACTTGGTGTACGGGTTTGATGAACCCTACTTTTAATTGTTTAGTGACTTCCTCTTTGATTTTTAAGAGCCATTTGGTCCTCATTCTTCTCAACTTTTGCTTGACGGGCACCATATGATCATGAGTATCAATGTGATGTTGAGTTATCTTGGGGTCAATTCCAGGCATATCTTCATAGGACCATGCAAACACCTCTTGAAATTCCATGAGGAGTTCTTGAAGATCTTTTCTTTCTTTTTCATTTAGGGTTGAACCAATTTTAATTAAGCGTGGATTCTCATTGTTGCCCAAATTAATAGTTTCAAGAGTTGGTTCCATAGGTTCAGTTTTCATTTCCAATTGTTTATTAATTTCATTTTCAAATTCATTTGAATCATTTAAGTGCAGAATTTCAATGGTATGGGACACATCAAAGTAAGCCAAATTAGAATTCATCTTATTGAAAATATTGAAAATTACATCGGAACTTGCATTACAAAACTTTTTCCCCATGTTCTCAAAAAACCCAACCCATGTCCAATTATTAATGGGCCCCATAATAGGCATGATGAATGTGGAAGGATCACTTGGCTCTTCATTGGTGATGGTGAACACGTCCCCACTCATCTTCATCATGGTCTTCAATGCTTCAGCATCCATGCAGTTCACCTAATCGACCTCTTGGTGTGTGTCCTCAATCTTGATCAAGCGCCTTCCTTTCTCTCAAATCCAAACGGGAGTGGGGACGTGTTTTCTTGACTTTGATGGTGCAATGATGCCGGAAAAGAAGCCCTATTTTCATTAAGCTTGATAGGCCAAGAATGTATTAACCCCTTGTGATGAATTAACAAATAAATTAGCCAAGTTAATTAATTAATTCAATTAGCATGCAACACGCATGGTAGCACAAACAAATCACCAATTAACTAAATGCAGCGGAAATTAAATTGACACGGTAATTTGTTTACGAATAGGAAAAACCTACACGGCAAAAACCCCACGGGTGATTTTAAGGTCACTACTCCCGAGAATTCACTATTATCACAACAAGTGGTTACAAGTAAAGAAATCCCAGTACCTTATACCAACCTACAGTTGAACCCTTACCCCAATACCCAATTGGACTTGTTCTATAGTGACAATCTCTCCTTTTCAATGCACGATTTCCAGTACGTGACTAACCAATTCGATGCGCGGATCCCAGTACGTGGCTTACTCGCCAACTTGAGAAAGATGTTGGCTGCAACGTTCTTCAGTTCATTACACAATGAAGATCACGAAGGTCCTTGGTCAGAAAACCCTACAGTGTACAAACATAACAGCTTCTTCAAGAGAAAGATGAACTAGGGCAAATTTTGTCTCCGGTCACAATTTGCATGAACACAACTTTGCTTCACACTCGCGCAACCTTTGACGGCCCTTAAAATAATCCTTATATATGTTTAGGGTTGTGAGAAAAGAATGCTCAAACATATACACACGGATTGAATGAAAATCAGAGCTGAAAATCTGTTTTTCATAAACCTCGATAGATAGCTTATCTGTCGAGCTAGCTGTCGAGCATCGGGCTTCAGCAGCTTTTTAACCTCGATAGATACTAGCTGTCGAGCTTTAAAATCCAGCATTTCTTCACTTGTTTCTTGGACAAATTTGCATGGCTTTAACACTTTTTCTTGAAACCTTGTTCCTTGAAACATTAAACACATTCTAGATTTACCCAATTACAAGTAAAGTGTGTTTTGTCAAAGTATTTGCCAATTCTAATTTGACATATGTTCCTAACATTAAATCACATATGTCCTAACAATCTCCCCCTTTGGCAATCCGTGAAATAACCACAACAAACAAATGAACATATGAGAGAAGTCATAAATCACTAAACTCATACTCACTTGTTGAATTACAATAAAATCTATCCTAACACAAACTCTTGAAAAACTTTGCAAGAAGAGAGTTTATGGCAAGAAGAGTTTGACAACTTGTATTTCTGAAACACTTTAAACAAAACTCATCACGGCATCTTAGTGTGAAGTAGAAATAATAGATTGCATACAGTATATAAGAATCATGTGCATAAAGAGAGAAAAGAAACAACACATGTAAAGATAGGTGAAAAAAAGTAATAACAACCTCAATATATATATATATATATATATATATATCAACATAAGTACAAGGTTTGCTATCACTAAGTGGTCACAAGACCGGTGTACCAAAACAATATATCTAAAAGAGAGAGAAAATAAAAGATACAAAAAGTCCTCACTACATCCCTCATAAACACTCCCCCTATCACAAAAATCTCCTATGCTAACCCTCCCCCTATGTATATGACTACTCTCATATCAAAACCTACTCCCCCTTTTTGTCACGAGTGACAAAGGGTAAGTACATCAAGTAGACATCTCATCATCACTAGGTGAGCTAGCACCATCATCCTCATCAGCATCATCACTATCGGAGCCATCATCACTCTCATCCTCGGAAGCCGGTGGAGATGGAGAAGAAGCAGCAGTGAAACCACCCATGACAGCTTGTCGTCATGTGATATGACCAACAAGGGTATTCACCTGACATAACTCATCACTGAGTGTGTCAAGGCAAGCATCCATGTGCACAAGCTGTGCCATGATGGCCTCAAGTGTCACTCCACCCACAAAAGACAAAGGAGCAGAGGTGGATGGAGTGGTAGAAGTTGGAGGAGTCGCTGTCTCGGTCTAAGCTGTGCCTCGCACCGTTTGACGGTAGCAGCATCTATGACACTCATAACCCTGAGGCGAGGAGACTCGGGAAAGGAGACAGAAAAATGGCAAAGGAGCCACGTGATAGCCGAAGGAAAAATAAGCTTATCATGGGTCGCTGTATCCCTATAGACATCTATAAGAGATAGAATGAAATGAGAAGGGAAGTCGATAGAAATATCCTTTAAGAGGGATAACAATAATCGAGCATGAGGCTCTATAATGGAGTTATAGTGAGACAAAGGATGAAGAATGAATGTCATCACCATGTTCAGGAACCTCGGACCTTTTGCAAAGCCTGAGTAAGGGGTGTTTTGACGGTCACCCCAAGATGAAGGTGTCTCACAAAAGAGAGATGAGAGTTCGTCTTTGGACACAGTCCTCAAACGATCGTAGCCAAGGTAGTCAAGATGCGCTACCCTAGGAACATGTAGTACCTCAGATACAATATCCGGAGTAACTACAATGCGCGTACCTCGAACGCAAGGGAAGAAATGAGGTACAGAAGTATCAAATTCGTGCATATTGGAGTAAAACTCTTGTATGATCACGGAGGGAGAAGTGACCGGGATGTTACACAGTGACTCCCAACCCTTACTGTAGATGACAGTGGGTAGGCCAGTATTGGAAAAATCCGATAAGATGACTCGGTGTTCCGAATGAATGCCTCGTTGAGAAAAGTTCTCCGAAAAGTCCTTTCGGGCTTTATCATCACGGAACCATACATGAGAAGGTGTAGGGTTAGAAGAAGAAGTGGATGCCCCAAAACGAAAAGGGTTCTGGGACAGAGTGGATTTGCGTTTGGGTGCCATAGAGCAGACTAACGCAAGAAAGAGAGAAAGGGAGAGAGAGAGAGAATCAGAAAAGCACCAACACGACAATATATAAGAATATAAAAAATTGAAAGTACGTATGCATGAAAAATGCATGAACATGTGACATGCAAACTTAAATACATCATGGGCTCAGCTCAATCCAAACCTACTAGCACACAATCATTGCAACAAAGTAAACACACATCTAAAATGCATGAAACATTGTTATAATGCAAATGAGATGCAATGCATGATGATTTAAAAACATTTTCACAAAAACCAACCCAAAAATTTTGTGAAAAACCCAACAAATTTGAAAAACCCCAAATTTTCAACAAAAAACCCAAAAGTTAGGTAAAAAAACATGAAATGCATGATGAACGAGTGAAAAAGAGACATACCAGAAGTAGAAAATGCACACTAAGACTGAAAAACACTTGGATTGGAGTTTTGGAGTGTGAGAGAGAGGTTTGGGAAAATGAAAAGACAAAAACTATCGAGAGAGATCGAGGAGAAATGAATAAAAATCGCGTAGGTACTTTATATAGAAAAGTCATAAAACTCGACAGATCGAGAGGTGTCAAGATTTAAAACGCGTGAAAAAGCTGTCGAAGAGCTGTCCAGGATCTGTCGAGAGGTGTCCACGGCTAGAGGATCTCGATGGATCGAGAAGCTATTGAGAATTTATCGAGCATCTAGAAAGTTTCTTGATGGATCAAGTAGTTTCGAGGAGCTATCGAGAATGTGATAAAAGGCAGCTGAAGGGGCTTGATAGATAGCCTAGCTATCGAGAGGTGTCTAGAAGCTGTCGAGATTGCTTAAAAACAATTTTTCAAGAAGAGAAAAACATAGATATGAATGCAATCAAGCATGCTATACAACCAAAGATCCAAACAACATTTTAAGCTCTCAAAATCTTCTCTCAATAAGAAAAAAATGTCAAGCTCATAGATCCAAAACACACACACACACACACACACAACAAGTCTAACCAATTTTATATTTCAAAAACAAGTTATGACAGTTTAGTGAGTATACATTAACACATGTATTCCTTGTGATGGCCAAATCACATTGTACCTACACATGTATCAAAGGTAGCAAAGAATATTGTGTGTTGCTTGTGAAAAACATCGCAAGATTGCATAAGTATCTACATGTTATGACGATTTGAGATATGTGAAAATCACTTTAACTCACACACAATCATAACTATTTAATGGGGACTATCACCTTCGAGGTACATCTTATAACTCCCACATCTCCTAGAATACACGCTTGCAATCATAAATAAAGAATTTTGATTCTTTTTTCTTTTTATTTTTCTTTGCATATTTTTCTTTTAAGCAAATCATGCATGGACATATAAGAGATAGAAACGAAATACCCAATGATGTTAAGCATTTGACATTCTACTTTTGCTATGCCGAAGCATACAAATGTCATTTCATGGCTGGCGGGCAACAGTGGTGAGATGGTTATTTATGCCTTTCTCTTAGGATTTCCAGTCCTTCTCATCAAAAAGAGTGACATGAGTGTTAAATACAAGAGATTACTTAACCTTACTCATCACAAACACGAGCCACAAAGCTCACTTGCCTAGTTGTGCATAGTGATGCACATCTAAGCTACAAAACATACAAAGTTTAGAAAACTTTGTTTCAATGGCCATCCAAGGTACACAAGTACCAATGTACACAAACACACACTGTTTTTGTATTTTTCTTATTTTTCAATTTTTTATATTTTTTTAATGAAAAACAAAATAAAGCAAAACTGAAAAATTAATAAACAAAACATGTTAAACAAAGCAATGCATAAAACTAGATGCAAATGCATGAGGACGAAGGAGAAGAAAGAGAGATCAATCCATAGAGATGACACCAATGTTTTGGCGAAGGAATTCAAACCATTTGCTATCAAGAGGTTTGGTAAACAAATTAGCCTTCTGATCATCAATGTGAATGAACTCAAGAGTAAGAGTACCATCTTCGACAAGCTCCCGAATGAAGTGATATCGAATCTTTATGTGTTTAGTTCGAGAATGTTGAACTGGATTCTTAGAGATGTTTATGGCACTGGTATTGTTGCAGTAGATGGTAAGATTCTCTTGACAAATACCGTAATCATGGAGGAGTTTTTGCATTCATAGAAGTTGGGTGCAACAACTATCGACCGCGATGTACTCAGCTTTTGCAGTAGATAGTGAGATGGAATTCTGCTTTTTGCTCATCTAGGAGACAAGATTATTACCGACATAGAAACAACCCCCTGATGTACTCTTTCTATCATCAGCATTCCCTACCCAGTCAGCATCAGAATGCCCAGCTAAGACATCATTTTGTCTTTGCTGTACCACACACCAAAGTCGGCAGTGGTTTTGACATACTTTATGATTCTTTTCAAAGAAATCATTTGAGACTCTTTGGGATTTGCCTGATATCTAGCACACACTCCCACACTGTAACTAATGTCAGGTCTACTAGCAGAAGGGTAAAGAAGACTACATATCATGCTTCTATAAAGAGATGAATCTACACTTTTACCTAAGAAGTCAATAGTGAGTTTAACATTTGGGCTCATAGGGGTTTTAACAGAACTAGTAGATTCCAAACCAAAATTTTTCACAAGATTTCTTGCATATTTAGATTGAGATAGGAATATACCTAAATCTTGTTGATGAATCTGCAAGCCAAGGAAGTGAGTCAGCTCTCCAATCATGCTTATCTCGAACTCGGCCTGCATGAGTTTTGAGAAACTATGAGCAAGTTCATCCTTAGTCGACCCAAAAATGATATGACATAGACTTGAGCAACTATCAACTCGCCGTCTTCCTTTTTGATGAAGAGAGTTTGATCAGCTTTTCCTCTTGTGAACCCATGTGACCCCAAGTATTATGTGAGCCGATCATACCAAGCTCTAGGGGCTTGATTTAAACCATAAAGTGCCTTCTTGAGGTACAACACATGATCCGAAAAGTGTGGATCAATGAATCCTTTTGGTTGAGCCACATAGACATCTTCTTTAAGGAACCCATCCAAGAAAGCAGTCTTTACGTCCATTTGGTAAAGCTTGAACTTCAAGTGACATGCTAAGGCTAGGAGAATTCTGATGGACTCTATATGGGCTACTAGAGCAAATGTCTCATCATAGTCTACTATTTCCATTTGAGAATAACCTTGAGCTACAAGACGAGCCTTGTTGCGGATCATATTACCCTGCTCATCAGTCTTATTGCAGAATATCCACTTTGTACCGATGATGTGCTCACCCTCCGGTCTAGGTACTAGAGTCCAGACATCATTCCTCTAAAACTGAAGCAGTTCATCATGCATAGCTTCAACCCAGCTTTCATCCTAAAGAGCTTCCTCAACTTTAGTGGGTTCAACTTGCGACAAGTAACAAGAATAAGACACAAAGTTAGCAACACATTTATCAACTGTACGCTTCCTTAGTGTAAGTTCATTCATGTTTCCCACAATAACTTCAGGAGGATGATTCAATTTGATCTTGGAGGAAGGTCCTTTCTCTTCATGGGATTCAGAATCAGGTGAAGTAGATATATCTGCTGAATCTTCTACAACACTTAGAGTACTGGGAGTACTTGGAGATGCGGGCTCTTGTTCAACAATTTCTTGAACTTCCTTGGGCTCGAGAGGAAGAATCTCTTTGGGGATTTCCTCACTAAACTTCTTAGAACCCGAGTCTGAAGATTCATTAATAACAACATTCACCGTTTCCATTACCTTCATGGTTCTTTTGTTGTATACCCGATAAGCCTTGCTTGTAGAGGAGTATCCTAGAAATATTCCTTCACCGCTTCGGGAGTCAAATTTTCCCACACTTTCTCTATCCTTGAGAATGAAACAAGTGCTTCCAAAAATTCTGAAATACTTCACATTTGGCTTCCTTCCCATCCATAACTCATATGGAGTCTTCTTGGTACTGGGTCTGAAATACACCCTATTAACCGTATGACATGCAGTGTAAACGGCTTCTCCCCATAAGTTTCTAGCCACATCCTTGTTGTGCAACATGACTCTAGCCATCTCTTGAATAACTCTGTTCTTTCTTTCTACTACACCATTCTGTTGAGAAGTAATAGGAGCAAAGAATTCTTGAGATATACCTGATCTCATGCAAAGATTAAAACTTAATCAGAGTATGCCTGCTCTGATACCACTTGATAGGCTAAGAATGTATTGACCCCTTGTGATGAATTAACAAATTAATTAGCCAAGTTAATTAATTAATTCAATTAGCATGTAACACGCGTGGTAGCACAAACAAATCACCAATTAACTAAATGCAGCAAAAATTAAATTAACACGGTGATTTGTTTATGAATGGGGAAAACCTACACGGCAAAAATCTCACCGGGTGATTTTAAGGTTACCACTTCTAAGAATTCACTATTATCACAACAAGCGGTTACAAGTAAAGGAATCCCAGTACCTTATACCAACCTACAGTTAAACCCTTACCCCAATACCCAATTGGACTTGTTCTGTAGTGATAATCTCTCCTTTTCAATGCACGGCTCCTAGTACGTGACTAACCAATTCGATGCGCAGATCCTAGTACGCGGCTTACTCACCAACTTGAGAAAGATGTTGGCTGCAAAGTTCTTCAGTTCATCACACAATGAAGATCATGAAGGTCCTAGGTCACAAAATCCTATGGTGTAGAAACACAACAGCTTCTTCAAGAGAAAGATAAACTAGGGCAAATTCTGTCTCCGGTCACAATTTGCATGAACACAACTTTGCTTCACACTCGCACAACCTTTGACGACCCTTAAAATAATCTTTATATATGTTTAGGGTTGTGAGAAAAGAAAGCACAAACATATACACACGGATTGAATGAAAATCATAGCTGAAAATCTGTTTTTCATAAACCTCGATAGATAGCTTATCTGTCGAGCTATCTATCGAGCATCGGGCTTCAGCAGCTTTTTAACCTCGATAGATACTAGCTGTCGAGTTTTAAAATACAGAACTTCTTCACTTGTTTCTTGGATAGATTAACATGGCTTTAACACTTATTCTTGAAACCTTGTTCCTTGAAGCATTAAACACATCCGAGATCTACCCAATTACAAGTAAAGTGCGTTTTGTCAAAGGATTAGCCAATTCTAATTTGACATATGTTCCTAACATTAAATCACATATGTCCTAACAAAGCTTATGTCCCAATTAAAGGTTCCTTTTAACTTTTAGATGTCCTTAGAAAATTATTAAGTTCATTTTAATGAAGGCCCAAGTACAATGTTGCTCCCTTCCCTCTCATGGATTTTTGCCCCTTGTTTCATTGGGCTTTTGATCCATTTACAATAAGGCTCTCATCTTACTCTCATGGGCTTTCGTTAGAATGCACTTAGAAATTTTCAACCTTTTGTCTCAAACATAGGCTTACAATGTATTCATCACTTTTGGGCTTTTCCTTTCTATTTATCATTTTGTTTCATCTTTTGAAATAGCCCTTTATCTAGAATATATTGTAGCATTTCTCTCAAAGTCCATGAAATTCTCATCATTTTGGGCCTAGGAATGCAACATGGAGGCCCAAGATTAGGGAAGCTCATATTGGCTTTGTAGGATTTTGGATGCTAAGTTCATAGCATATTTGTTACTTTAGGCCCAAAGTCCTATTTTTCAAAAGGGTTTTTTCCACTTGGGCCTATGATAGCACTTAGGCTATGGTCTTATGAACATTTCAAGTTAAGATATACCTTTGGATTTAGGGACAGGCCTCTTATAAGTGAGAAATTTTTTCTTTTATCCCATAACATCTTAGGGTATACCATAACTTTAGGGCCATCCTTTCCATTTTTACATCTTTTATTTGTCCTTTAGAATTAGGTGAACACACGATATGGTTGAACAAGCAAGAGATATAAGGGGTATCCTTTGTGATAGGGTCTAGGATCTCTCTAGTGTGGGTAGGCTCCCTAAGGCTATAGGGATAAATAAGTAGGTCACTCACAACTAGGTGGGCTATGATTCCAACCGAGGGCTTAAGTGGACCCCATAGTTGATTGGTAGCAAACCTTTAACGTACTCAAACCCCATTATAGGCGATGGCACCAATTGTGAGTTGGTGGGATGAACTTCGGAAGATTTAGGCCCGAATGAAGCCTTCCATCTTCCCACTCATCACCAATCGAGGTTAAGGGACAAAAGTGAACAAGTGATGTGTGTGCAAACAAGTATTTGAAATGATTTTTATTAAGGTTAAGAAGCAAGACACATAGGAAATTAAACTCATTATCTCCAGTGGAGTCGACACTGTGGACACAAGGGGGGAGTCACCATCTAGTTTTTGCAATGGTCTAGGAATCATATATATAGCGTCCTTTTCGAGGAAAAACTTTTGATCTTACTACCAGAGTATAGGTTTGGAATCTAGGTATGTTCTTGGGAAGGTATTAGGCACCCAAGATTACCCAACCCTAAGGTTAGCCTCTCATCATTGTGTCTTAATCTTAACCTTATTAAAAACCAATTCAACACTTGTATTCTAACTCACACACACACTAGCATGCATCTAACATACAACATGGCATCATTCATCCCGAAACACATAACTATCCATAAAGCAATAAAAAGCCAAACACATATGAGAAACCCTAGCATGTGAAACCCTATCATACATCTCAAGACAAGGCAGCAACCCAAACATGGTAGCAAAGCAAATCATATCACAAATCAAAACAAGGCATCAACTTCATACATATATATCAAGGGAGGATTAAACAAACAACATGCATGTTCATGTGAATGTATGACTTACCTTACTTACCTTGCAGCATCTCAGCACCTATGGCATTATGAATGGGCATGTGAATGCATGTCCATGGCATTAAGATTAAGAAACAAGAAGACAAACCCTAATCTAGCATATGAGAGATACCTACAGATAAAGCATGTGAACCAAAGACTTAAATACGTATATACATATGAAAATGGTTTAAACAAAGGCAAAAACATGTGAATCAAACAAACCAAACAATATAAGGAATCTGAATTGGGGTGTTTGGGCAAGTACCTGCGTACGCAGCCAGAGGCCTGCGTAGGCATGCTTATGGCATGCGTGCGTGGGACTTGTTCAAAACCCTAACCCAGAAACAGACAAGCAGAAAGACAGAGAAGAAAGGAAAACCCTAATTCCAATAACCTAGCTTGCTTATAAACATCAAACAAGCATAAGACTAAACTAAACAAAAATGTTATAACATAAACAAAGCAAGAAAAATAGATTAAGTAGCAAAAGGAAGACTAAAAAGAGAAAAGAAAGGTTGAAGCTTGATACCTCAAAAAGGAGTTCCCAAGCTTTGATTTTGACTGTTCCCCTCAGTCAAATTTATCACAAGTCATTGAACAAGTGATTAGTAATGTTAAACTAAAAGGATTAGGGCTAGAAAAGGTCCCAATCAAATAAAATTGACTTAAGGGTGTTTTGTGAAAAACTCCCTTTTGATTCACTATTTTCTAGTGAATCTTAGGTTTTTCCCGTGAAATTTCTATGTGTTTTGAAAATGTACCATGTAAGGCTTTTTATAGTGAAAAAATGGGGTTTGGAACGGCTCCTAGACATTGTGGGATTCATTCCAAACCTTAGCCATTATTGTAGAAAACTTGCATTTTCTATGCTTTTGAAACCCTAGCTGCTTAAGTAGGAATGTGCCTGCGTACACATGCTTTGGCCGATGTACGTAGGCCACTGCCCACGTACATGGGCCAAGGGCCACTTTGGTCATATTTCCAAAAATAGATTTTTGCTTATTTAAAAAGTTATATTTTCCATTTTAACACTTCTCAAGTCAATTTGATATCTTATTAGGCTCTAAAATGGCCTTGGGCCTTAGAGTTTAAGCATCATTGGGGAACGGGGGCCGAGTCATAAGGGGTACAAAATGCGGTGTCTATAGTCACCCATCGCTCTTTAACGTTCAAAGTCTCTAAGTGATTATCCATTTCCAACATGGTTATGTAGCACTTGCGAGCCGACAACTAATCTCTGCGTGCCTCTCCTACCCTGTACTCCGTCGGGAATTTTAAAGTGGTAAGTAGAGATGGCTGCTCTCTATGCGTTGAGTGTAGGTTGCTCGATGATGGCATTGTAGGGAGAAGAACAGTCGAAAACCTAGAAGGTGATCTCCTTGGTAAGTTGGTGAGGGTAGGTGCCTATGGTTACTGGTAGGTAATGGACCTGACGGGGAAGACTTTGGTACCACTAAATCCCACAAAGGGTGTGTCCAATGGTACAAGCCACTCTTTGTCGATCCTCATCTCCTGGATGGTAGATAGTAATGGATGTTAGCCGAGCTCCCATTATTTACTAGGACCTGTTGGGTATTGAAGTCAGCTATTGATAGGTTGATGACTAGAGCATTGTCATAAGGGTGGTGGAGGTGTCCGGCATCTTCTTCAGTAAAGTTGATGGTCGGGTTGTCGACCTTTGTCAGCTTGGGCAAACGTTTGGTGATCTGGACATTTTGCACCATCTGCAAGTAGGTCTTTCTTACTTTCATGGATGAACCAGCTATCATACTTCCTCTTACAATTACTCTTATCTCTTTGAGTGGAGCTCTCAGTCACTCTTCAGCCCGTCGTTTGGGCTCTGGGTCCCTTGGCAGGTTCTCTTCAGCTCTCTCCTTCTCGACAAATCGTTGTATTTTCCCTTGCTTGATGAAGGCTTCTATCTGTTGCTTTAAGTCATAGCGCTCAGAAGTATCGTGCTCATGACCCTGATGGAAATGTCAATACTTGTTCCTTGGCTTTTTGTTTGGATCACCCTTCAGCTTGTTTGGCTATGCTAGTGCTGGGTCGTCCCTTATCTACATGAGGACTTGGTAAGGAAGAATGTTCAGTGGGGTGAAATCGGTAACCCTGCCAGACAGAGGTCTTAGACTTCTGTCATCCCTTCGATCATTCATCCGAGCAAACTTTTTTCCTCTGTCTTGACAGGGGTTATCTTGCCTTTTTCTTTTCTATGGTTTGGCCCCTTGAGCTATCATGGCATCCTTAGCGTTCATTAGTTCGTGGCTTTGTATAACATGTCAACCATTGTCTTCGGGTCATTTTTGTAGATAGAGAAAAGAAATTATCCGAACTAGAGTTCGCTGGTAAAAGTAGTGACCAAGACTTTGTCGTCAATCTTGTCAATCAAAAGAGCTTCTTTGTTGAACCAAGTTACATAGGGCCTCAAGCTCTCACCCTCTCGTTGCTTGATGTTTAGTAGGCTTGCTAAAGACCTCTTGTACCTCTGCCCCTCAATGAAGTGGGTGACAAAGTGTTCGCTCAACTCTTTGAAGGTAGAGACGGTGTTGGGGCTAACTTACTGAACCACACTTTAGCTGGTCCCTTGAGTATGATGGGGAATGCTCTGCACATAGTTTCATCTAGGACCCCTTACAAATGCATAATGGTTTTGAATGATTCTAGATGATTGAGCGGGTCCTTTGATCTCTCATATGCCTCTTCTTGTGGCATCCGAAACTTGGTTGGAAGGGGGAAGGAGGTGACCTGCGTTTTGAAGGGTGAGTCAGTCTGGTGGACTAGTTCATCCAGCTTTATGGACACTCGTCCTTTCATGGCGTTCATCATTATATCCATCTTTTCTTTCACCATCTGCACGTCCAGTGCCATGCGTATCACGCCGCTTTCTAGTTTAGTTGGATGGTCAGTGTCCTCCTATCGATCTCACTTGCTGGCAACGTTACTTTCTTTTGGATCATCTCTTTCTTGTTGATCTCCCGTTTGAAGGCGGCTGTCGTTCTGTTCTTCATTGTCTCGTTCATCATGTTGGTTGTCAAGACTTCGTTCATTCCTTTGGTTCAATTGCTACTCCAACTCTTAATTGCGTTAGGTTAGCTGCTCAACTGCCGTGGCGAGGGTTTTCATTTGCCTTTCCAAGGCGTTTCCAATCTCTTGGTTGATAGTAGCCATTGATCGCGTCTGTACCATGCAACTCTTTTTCTTAGAAGCGGTGATATGACTAATCACTCAATTTCCCACAAATAGCGCCAACTGATGATGCACAAAAATCGTCAATAAATTGATCGTCCATACGCATGTCAATCGGGTACTTGAAGAATAAAAGGGTGAAGAACCTATAGAGAGCACCAGTGGGGTGCTGGCTAAAGACTTGCCGAAGGTTAAGTTAGTGATAGAAGAATCTCCAAGAACTCAGTAGTGTGAGAGTTCGGAAATTTCACGTACCTTAAGGGAGAGAAGGTCTGGTGGTTATATAGTGGTGTAGAGCCCAATGAAATACGAGATCTTTCCTTGTGAAGAAGATTTGGAGTTGAGGCCCTGAGATCTTAGGGCTTCCCTTTCTATATGGGGAAGATCCAAACGTGTAGTAAGGTTTTCGTGTTGTGCAAGTTATTTCCATATAGGGGTGTATTAGTGGGGGATCATGCAAAAGTTTGTGGGGCCCAATGTACTCAACCGTCGGTATGCATAGCCATCCGTCTGGTTCATGCTAGCCATCTGTCACATCCATCCATCGAGTCCCTTCATCTCTCTTGTCGTGCTATAACTCCAATCCATCCGTCGACCTTTGTGCATATGCCACCCATCGAGACCAAGGGACTAGTACCCGACGGGTCACTGTGAAGCTGGCAGTTGCTTTGAGAAGATCGTACCATCAGGTCATTATGGAGGCAGAGTGAGGCGTATATCTCAAAGAATCATCTGGCAGCTTGTTTTCATCCTGACGGGTCAAAGAGTTAAGAAAATATTTATGTCAAAAATATCCTTATCAATTAGGATAGAACTTCAAATCTCTTATTCGACGATAATAAACCTTACCAATTGAGGTAACTGGAACCCACACTAAGTAAAAGGAAATTGGTGACGACTGCCATTGCAACTTGAGATCAATGCATAGCTCTCATGAATAACTCTGTGTCTATAGTTTGAAACTCTATTAACATAGTTTATTATTATTTGTATGCTTCAAAATCAATTAAAATGTTGACGGGGGGAAGAGAATGGGAGTTTTCAAAAATTTATTTAGTAACATTTTTTATTTATTTATAGAATCACTTATATAGTATTATATATATATATATATATATAGAGAGAGAGAGAGAGAGAGAGAGAGAGAGAGAGAGAGAGAATCACTTGTATAGTAGCATTAAAATAAGTCAACAAAAAATCAGGGGTATTATTTTATAATACTATAAACTACATAGATATGGATATATGATATGGTTTTGGTTTTGGTTTTGTTGTAAACAGTACTTCACCATAAGAGGAATTAGACCCGGGGGAAAAATATGTTTGGGCTATTCGGTCTATAGGCCCACTCTCCCTAATACCCAATACATACTATATAGTTAAAATGTTTCGGCCAGTTGATAACAGGCCCAAACTTCCTGCTACCCAAAAGAAAATGAGAAAATCTAAAACAAAGTGTTTGGGCCAATAAAGTTGAGAAAGAAAGAAAAGCTTTGGAAGGTCAAAAGTTAAAGTCATTGAAAATTAAAAGCTTCAAATCAATTGCAGCTATTTGTTTTAGGAACAAAGTTCTCTCCAAACTAGTTTGGAGAAAAACCTTATAAATTTTTCATATATCTTTATATTGAGTATGAATTTTGAAAATCTAACCGTTAAATTGCATATTTTTATTATATCCTTTATGCTTGCAAATTTTCAAAAAGATCAGAGATCAATTTATATGTCATCAAAAAAATATTAAAATTTCAAGTTTTTGTGATCTAAATTGTGTATAAAAAATAAGGTTACTAATCGAATAGTAAATAACATTCGATTTGAATGAAATTTGATATACATGTTAAGAATATAAGGAACATGAAATTCAATATTTAGATTTTCAAAATTTATATAAAAAAAGAGATATATGAGAAGTTTGAAAAATATTTCTTCAAACTAGTTTGGAGAAAGACTTTGTTCTTATTTTAGGACAAATTTTAGCTCCAAATTGGTTTGAAGTTATCTTTTCTAATTCACTTCGTGGTAATTTATCCGCATGTTTTAATTAAGGACAAAATTTAGTTATAAAATTGGTTGTAACTTATTTATTTATTTATTTATTTTTTTGAGAAGAAAACTGATGGATTTTATTAATGTAATTCAACTACATCCAATAGTAAAATCGAACCAATATGTGATGTGACATCTTCCATCTATACTTGAACATCTGGTATGCATAGTGCATTTCTAGCCATACTATGAGCAACCCTATTGTCGTTTCTCTTAACGTGAGAATACAACAATTTTACAAAATTGTTAGGAAACACTTTCACATCTTCAGTCAGTAAACATGTTGGACCCTGCACTTGATCACCCAAAAAACCTTTCACACCCTGCATGTGATCAGAGTAAGTGGGATAATTGGTATCAGACCCGTACCTTCTCCCTTCATTATCTCCTCTCAAGCACGTTATCGAACCAGCTGGATTTGAAGGAAATTTATTAACCTTGAAACTCAATCCTAGAATTTTAGTAAGAGTAGAATCCCAAAGTTAGCTTTTATGATAATAAGGAGTTTCCTTTTCAAGTGACCTTGGCGTTTCAACCATTTTCTTTGGTTCAGCCATCTTTTCCAAATCAAGCACTAGAATGAGGCTAGAATTAATGCCCTCATTACTTTCAATTAACGTTGACTGAGCCTCATTCTCAATTAATATCAATTTCGTTTTATTAGGGAGAGAAAAATCCGGAATTTTGATGTTATGAGAATAAATTTCTTTCATTGCCTGCTCCATACTCGTTTCTGTCGTTACAAAGCCTTTTGAATTAATTGCAGCATTAATTCTCTCCTTATCGTCCTCAGTTACCGTATCAGATTTCCCTACCACTGCAGCAACCGATGGACTACCCTCTTCCGATGAAACTTTCTCAGTCGTTGCCACCTGAGCATAGTACCCAGGCACCAGAATTTGCCTTCTTCCACCTGTCTGATATGGTGCCACTCTGAGATAGGAACCGAACTATCGTTTATCAGTGGTTGGAGAGCTCTTGCTACGAATCCATTGCTCGCATTGTTTGTCATAGTGTTTCAAATGACCATACCTCTCATACTGAAAACAAACCCATGATTTCTCCCCATTCTCAAGCTTGAACACCCTACCTTGGCATAAAGGAAGAGTAATATCCACTGTGAAAGGTTCCCGAATGAAGTTACCTCCATCATCATCTGTGGATTCAGGTGACCTTTGGACCTCTCCAATGGTTTCCCAAATGCTTTTTGCAATATCATGAACCTGAACCCGAAACAATGCTTTATCAAAAACAAGATCTTTGAGTTTTGAAAACTCTTCAAATGTTTGCAAGACCACAAGGTGTTTGTCAAAACTCCATGGCTGATTTTTGATTATCCTTTCCAAATCTGAACTGTTGTCGAAAATGTAAAGTTATTATATACAACTATGTATTTTGTTGGCTTTTATTCCTTGCCAAATTTGATTGTAATTATTATCAATTGTGTATACCCTGTATTTGTTGTGGGATTTGTTGTAAGGATTGTGTGATAGAGAGTGTGTGAAGACTCAAGCAATTTGGAGGCTGAAGGACTCTCGCGGGTATGTCGCGACCTAGCTTCCCGCGAAGTGAAGCATGTGCCTTGCACATGCTGGAATGCGAAGAGTCAGGCCAGGTGGAGACAGCTGTCTCTCGCGAGTATCTCACGGGTAAGGCCTTCCCGCGAGACACCCGCGAGACATGCTGTTCTGCCAGCCTGTACTGAATGACTCACACATTTTGCACCTATCCTATATATACCCTCATTACCCACAAATGTTGAGGAATGCTTCAGAGAGAAAACCCTAGCCAAACACATTTGGAATTAGAGATTGTCATTCCCACCTTTCTCTATACACTTGCTTGTGGTATCTCCTCAACCCTTCCCTCTCCATTTCCACATCATTGAGAGGTTGATAGCCCAAACACTTACCTCACCCTTTGAGAGTGTTGAGTGACGTTTTGATGCTGCTGGGAAGCATTGGAAGAAGCCTGGAATGGCAGATGCAAGATGGAGCTTGTTGCGAGATCCGGGGTGCTAGACAAGACACGGTTCCGAGAAGCCTTGTTGGAGTAGGAGCTTGGAGGGCTTAGGTACATCGGGTAGATTAGGCTTGGAGGGTCTCTTGCTAACTCATGTATCCCAACTGATTGTATAGTGGATCGATTTTCGCTTGGAGGGCGGCGGAGAGGTTTTTCGCCGAGTTCTTCGGTTTCCTCTTCGAGAACACGTCTCGGTGTTTTCTGTGTTTGCATCCTTCTTCCCTACTCTTGTTTAATTCCATTATACTGCTGTGTTGCTTAGTTTATGGATTAGAGTAGCTTACTTGTTCATCCGCTCGCTTTTACACTATTCCGTACTTTGTATTAAAGTTGTGTAAAATCTATCGAGCCGTAATTTTAATTGGGGGTCTAAACAGCTCTTGTGTTTTCAACACGTTTTCGAACTTTCAATTGGTATCAGAGCGGGTACACTTGTTGTGGTTTAAATACCTTAGTGTGATCCTTGACCCTATTTGAGATGGACTGGTCTCAATCGCTCAATGTTCCACCATTTTTTGATGGGAACAATTATGCATTCTGGAAAGTCAGAATGAGAGCATTCTTATGTTCTATGGAAGATACCGTGTGGGATGCGGTTGAGATAGGCTGGACTAAGCCGGAGGATCCTAAGTCCACTTGGGATAAGGCAGCTCTCGCAGCCGCAAATGCTAATAGTAGAGCTTTAAATGCTATTTTCTGTGGTGTGTCTCCTGATGAATTCCACAGGATCTCTCATATGACGGTAGCCAAGGAAGCTTGGAAGATTTTGGAGACAACATATGAGGGTACGAAGAAAGTTAAGGACACAAAGCTTCAGATGCTCACCACCAAATTTGAAGAGCTCAAGATGGGGGATGATGAACCATTTGATTCATTCTATGGGAAGCTCAATGAAATTGTAATTGCTAAATTCAATCTTGGGGAGAAGATTGAAGAGACTAAGGTGGTGAGAAAAATTTTGAGGTCCTTACCGGAGAGCTTTCTGGCAAAAGTCACAGCCATAGAGGAAAGCAAGGATTTGGATGAAATTAAGATCCAAGAGCTCATTGGATCACTCCAAACGTATGAGCTTGGACTGCCTTCCCACAAGACAAGTAAATCGCTTGCCCTTAAAACCATCACCGAAAGAATGGATGATCCTTCCGAAGAAGATGGAGTGGAGAAGGAAGTAGTATACCTTGCGAAAAACTTCCGAAAATTTCTGAAGATGAAGAATAGTGGAAAACCATTCAACAGAGGAAAATTTTCATCTTCAAGAGGTGATAGGAAAGAGTTTACAAGGAAAGAGGGGAGGGAGTTTCAACCTTCTTCAGACATTGTATGCTATGAGTGCAATGGCCATGGACATCTAAAGAAGGAGTGTCAAAATTTCCTGAGGGGAAAAGGCAAAGCTTATGCCACGACACTCAGTGATTCAGACTCCTCTGATTCTGACTCGAAAGAGAGCTGTGACGGAGAGGGAAACTACTCCGCATTCATGACCATTGCTCATGTGGAGTCATCAGATGATTTGGGTGCACTTGTGAAGGAGCTTGGTGAGCATTCTGATTCAGAGTCTATTGGGATTGTGGAAGAATCAGATGCTAAAGAAGAAGAAGAGAATACAGCTAATCTTCAAGAAAATTACTCCTTACTACTTGAGAAGTCGGGAGAGTATACCAGAGTAGCCAAGGCAGCTGTAAGGAAAATGAAGAAAGCTGAGGAAGATTACAGAAGTCTCTTGGTCAGATATAAAGAGGCTAAGTGTGAGATTGAGACACTAAATGGCGAGTTGTCTGAAGCCTATACGAAGGTGAGGTTTCTTGAGCAAGAGGTAGTGCAAGCTCATGCCAAGATAGAAAGAGTCTCCTCCCAGAAGTTAGATGATGTTATCTCATCTCAAAAACCTTCTTCAGACAAGTCCGGGTTGAGATACACCGGAGGAAGCGGCTCATCAGCCAGAGTCACCAAAGAAGTTAAGTTTGTCAAGGCAAACGAGGCGGTTGTAGAAGAGCCCATTCTTGAGAAAGTTGAGGACGTGAAGAAGAAGAATGTGGCTGAGCAACGAATGGTGAATAAGCCCCGAAATCAATCTGTGGTTAAACATGAAACCAGAGGAAGATCTCTTCCAAGATCACAACGGGGTCCTAGAACAGATTATATGTGTCATTACTGCGGACTGCAAGGACATACCAGACCCAACTGTCAAAAGCTGAGATCAGACAACAATGCAAGCGCACCTCGGTCACGAGGAAGGAGAAATGACACGAGGTCTTAGGGTGGTGAACAACCGAGAAGTCAAAACTGTGATCCTGGTATGATGGACGTGATGAAAATGATCGGTGCCTTCACCACTTGCTTGGAGAGTTTCACCAGAAGGTTTGACAGTCCAAATTCTCGTACCTAATTCGTTAAGGATATCACCCCAAACGCACGTGACGTGTGGGTGAAGAGGGGTACTCATGCATAAGCATTATAACATGTCCACGCATAAATTCTTTCAATGTTTAGGGACATTTGCTGTTGCATCTTTTCATGAATTTTTTTTTACTGTTGTTATTTTGTCTGGTTGGTTTGTACCAATTGTTTTTGTCGATCTTTCTTTTCTTGTTCTGTTTTGGGTATGTTCAAAAAATTCAAAAACACATAAAAATTGGAAAATCCAAAAAGTTTGATCACTTTGTTGAGTTGTGTCTCAAAGCATGTTTTGCCTTGTACCTTTGTACTTATGGCTTTGTGCATTTAACGAGCTTAGCTTGTCCCTCATGCACTCATATCATTGTGGAAGAAATTCTGAAATCTATGTGATTGTTGTAAATAGATCTTCAACCTTGTCATGAATGAGTAGTGAATGGTTTTGTTGATCTTGAGACATGCATAGACTCATGCCTATATATCTTCCCACTTTTATTTTTTTTGCTTAAAAGAGCTCTCTAAATGTAAATCTCCAAATGAAAAGAGATATAGAGCTGCAAAAGCCTGTCGCACAAACTAGTATTTGACTAGGAAAAAGGGAAAGCGACCAAAATAAAATGTATGATGCCCAAAAAGCCAAAGGCTAACTCATCAATTGAAATATCAAAAATTTCAGGCATCTATCTCTAAATGAGATTTTCTTTGCTCAAAAGTTGCAAATGATATGTTGAATATGGAGCCAAATGAAAAGCTTCAATGAATTGTTATCAAGTTCGTGTGGGAGGTCATATATGCATGTTTCTATAATTGAGATAAGTCACATAATCTAGTGCTAGTTGTGTATGCCTTGATTGAATTGATCATTGAAGCTTCACATTGGACTAAGGACTATCTCATTTTTGATATCCACACACAACACACAAGTCTATGTTCAATGAATGTCATATTCATCTGTGTGATTGTACTTGATTAAATGTGTTTTCACATGCTCAATCTTTGTTTGATCAAACCCAAAAAGATTTTTGAGTGTTTTATTTGTTTTTGAAAGTGTTTTTATACTTTCTTGTCTTGTGTTTTTGGTCAAAATGCATTTCTGTGGATTTCTTCAAAACACTGGTTCAGGGGTTGTTTCACGAGAAGCTCGCGACTTAGAGCTTCCCGCGAAAAGGGGTTGAGGGAAATATTTTTTTTCTTCTTGTCACACAGAAACTTTCGCGATTGTTTCACGACTGTCTCGCGACCAACAGCTTCTCGCGAAATGCTGTTTGGCTAAAAATTGGATTTTTCCAATTTCAGACAGAAGTTACCACGACTGTCTTGCTACTGTCTCGCGACTTAGTGCTTCTCGCGAAAGTTTTGTGCTTCAGTGGCTCTTCTCGCGACTGTGTCGCCACTACCTAACCCGCGAAAAACGCGTGTTTTCAGTTTTTATATTGCTGATGTGACAGTTTTTCAAAACACAAACACTTCCCTCGCTCAACCTCTCTCGAACCTTTTCAACCCAAATCACTATTCCATTCAAATCCCCCTCAATCCAAGCATTTCTTCTGCATTTTCTTCTTCAAGGTATGTTTGATAATCAATTCTTTTTAAGTTTTTGCTTAGATTATGCAGAATTTTTGTTAGGGTTTTGATAATTGGGGATTTTCGAAACTTTGGGTTAGTTTTCAAAATTGGGTGAATTTTTCTCAAATCTTTTGCTTGGGCTGTGTCCCATTTGTCGTTTCTGCATCTGTGTTGGCCCCTTGTGGCATTTTATCATGTATTGAGGGTAGATTTTTCCATGTTCATGCATTATTCATGTTATATTTGCATTTGTGCATGCTAGGTGTTTGTCAAAATGTCCGAGTGACATTTTTGTGCCAAAATTGGAATCAAGTGATTTCAATCCATGGACTTTCACTTGTTTGACCTTATTTCACTCAATTTGGTCATTGATAGTGTGTCTCATGCACTTTGCACATGTTGCACTTTGCAATTTGGTCATTGATAGTGTACTGTGTGTTGTGCACTTGTCTCCTGTTTGTTTTGTGTGCTTTGTTGCACAGATGTCTCCATTCAAGACTTCAGCTGTGAAAGGAGGCCGCAACAAAGGGAAAGAGCCGATCATTGATGTTGATGCTGATTCACCTAGACCAAAGCGAACTCGTTGCTCAACAGGAATTTTTGATCCTCACTTGTTTAAGTCTTATGCTGCTTTTGAATCCTACAAGAACCACTTTCAGGGTGCTCCTTTGATAGTTGAAAGGGGGGTTGACCAGCCATCACTCAGGGACACAAAAATACCCATTTGGTTTGCCACGAAAGATTGGAACTATCTGCTGTCAACTTTCGAGGATACATACGAGAATATGGTTAAGGAATTCTATGCCAATGCCAGTGTCGTCGGCGAAGAGATTAAATGTTGGGTTCGAGGAAAGAGTTTTTCTGTCACACCAATGTACTTGGCAGAAATTCTACACATTAACCGGCCAATACTCCCCATACCGCCGGTATATGATGAGCTGAACCCAGATGAAGAGTATCTCAAACAGTCTTTAGGAGCCAATTTGGAATTCTCCTCAAATAAGAAGTCAATCAATGTGGCATCCCTCTCTTCCGAATTACGAATTCTCTTGATGATCATGTGTAGCAATCTCTATCCCTTGTCCAGCACCGGATATATGAATCTTGGTCGAGCTTTGTTTTTGAATGATCTGATCACGGATGTAGAAATTGATGTGTGCTCTCATATTTTTCACATATTGGCAAAAACAGTTGACCGGACTGCTTCAAGGAACCGAATTACGAATTCTCTTGATGATCATGTGTAGCAATCTCTATCCCTTGTCCAGCACCGGATATATGAATCTTGGTCGAGCTTTGTTTTTGAATGATCTGATCACGGATGTAGAGATTGATGTGTGCTCTCATATTTTTCACATATTGGCAAAAACAGTTGACCGGACTGCTTCAAGGAATTGTATTCCTTTCTCTCGCCTTATTTCAAAGATTTTGAAGCTCAAAGGTGTTCGTCCATTGGAAGATGAACGTCCATATCCAAGGCCAAGTCCAATCAACATTCGGTCTTTCCATGCAAGTATGAGCCACGCCAAGAAGAACACCAAGCAAGAAAGTCATGCACCATCGGGTACCTCGAGTTCTGCAACTCGTACCTATGATGAACAGTTCAACAATATCTTCATTGCTCTTCAAGAGATGAGTACAAAGATGTCCGGACTGGCGACTATCATGTACACTCACCACCGACGTCTTGATTCACAGTTCACATCTCTCCAAACTCAGCTGGACGAAATTCAACGTAAGCTAGAAGAGAGTGACTAGCTATTCCATGACAAAAAGGGGGAGATGATGTCATTGATAGGGGGAGTATGGTGATAGGGGGAGAAGAAGTCAACAGTTTCTATGTTTTGTTGTCTTATGTTTACTTGCCTTTCGTTTAAAGCTTTGTTACTATGTTTTATTTAAGTATTATTTCAGATGTTTCTTTTGTGATATTCTCTATGCTTTGTAGCATACTTTGCATGTACCCATGTTGCTTTTGTAAGCTTTAAGGGTTTGTTTCATTGCATATTTTGTAGGCTTTTATGGTCTGTGCCATGCATATGCAGTACTTTGCTTATGCAGCCTTTATGCCTGTGCTATTGAAGTTTGATGTCATACATTTACTTCAGTACATCACTCTTGTGCCCGTGTAGGATTGTTCCTAGATGCATATACGTTCTATGCATTGGTTGAGTGATGAACACTCTTGTGCCCGTGTAGGATTGTTCCTAGATACAAATACTTCGAGTATTTTGCATTGGTTGAGTGTTGGATTTGCAAATGATACTCTTCAAATGAGCTTATCATATTGCATATCCGGATGTTCATTCCTTGAGTGAATGAGCATAGTAATTGCTTGTGTATAGTGATTACTTGTTTGATCTTGCCATGATCTAGTGTTTCTATTTCATTTTGCTTGATCATGCTCTTATTGCTCCATATGCTTTTCAAGTTTTCTGCATACAATGATATTATTTTGTTGTTGTGTTTTAGGAGTTACTTGTTCATATGTTTCAAGAGCTTATCAGAATCTAGAATTAGGTGTGAGTGAGTTTTGCCTTTGTTCCCAAACTCATGTTTAAGTCTAGAGTCTGTTTTTAGGGTTTTGTCACGAAATAGCCAAAGTGGGAGATTGTAAAGTTGTTATTTACAACTATGTATTTTGTTGGCTTTTATTCCGTGCCAAATTTGATTGTAATTATTATCAATCGTGTATACCCTGTATTTGTTGTGGGATTTGTTGTAAGGGTTGTGTGATAGAGAGTGTGTGAAGACTCAAGCAATTTGGAGGCTGAAGGATTCTTGCGGGTATGTCACAACCTAGCTTCCCGCGAAGTGAAGCATGTGCCTTGCACATGCTGGAATGCGAAGAGTCAGGCCAGGTGGAGACAGCTGTCTCTCGCGAGTATCTCATGGGTAAGGCCTTCCCGCGAGACACCCGTGAGACATGCTGTTCTGCCAGCCTGTACTGAATGACTCACACATTTTGCACCTATCCTATATATACCCTCATTACCCACAAATGTTGAGGAATGCTTCAGA
Organism: Quercus aquifolioides; assembly: GCA_019022515.1. Taxonomy (NCBI): domain Eukaryota; kingdom Viridiplantae; phylum Streptophyta; class Magnoliopsida; order Fagales; family Fagaceae; genus Quercus; species Quercus aquifolioides. The sequence continues at coordinate 26,706,498 of CM032325.1, read as the reverse complement.
GAGAAAACCCTAGCCAAACACATTTGGAATTAGAGATTGTCATCCCCACCTTTCTCTATACACTTGCTTGTGGTATCTCCTCAACCCTTCCCTCTCCATTTCCACACCATTGAGAGGTTGATAGCCCAAACACTTACCTCACCCTTTGAGAGTGTTGAGTGACGTTTTGGTGCTGCTGGGAAGCATTGGAAGAAGCCTGGAATGGCAGATGCAACATGGAGCTTGTTGCGGGATCCGGGGTGCTAGACAAGACACGGTTCCGAGAAGCCTTGTTGGAGTAGGAGCTTGGAGGGCTTAGGTACATCGGGTAGATTAGGTTTGGAGGGTCTCTTGCTAACTCATGTATCCCAACTGATTGTCTAGTGGATCGATTTCCGCTTGGAGGGCGGCGGAGAGGTTTTTCGCCGAGTTCTTCGGTTTCCTCTTCGAGAACACGTCTCGGTGTTTTCTGTGTTTGCATCCTTCTTCCCTACTCTTGTTTAATTCCATTATACTGCTGTGTTGCTTAGTTTATGGATTAGAGTAGCTTACTTGTTCATCTGCTCGCTTTTACACTATTCCGCACTTTGTATTAAAGTTGTGTAAAATCTATCGAGCCGTAATTTTAATTGGGGGTCTAAACAGCTCTTGTGTTTTCAACACGTTTTCGAGCTTTCAGAAAATAAAAAGCACCCTATGATCTCCCATATTTTGAATTTTGTAACCATTCACCAACCTCCATCGCTGTTGAAACGTACGAACCACTGCCTCCACAATGAGATAGCATGAACTTAAAAACTTTGCTACTATAATGTATTCCCCTGATTTGTGAATTTTTGGAAGGACAAAACCAGCATGTTCTCTATCAGATAGAGATAATTTAGACAAATTTTTAGTGAGGTCTTCCATGGTGAGCAGTGAAGAATAGAAAGAGAAGTAACACTGTGTAGAAGAGAAACAGAAGGAGTAAAAATGTTTCCCAAAACCTCGAACAATACAAACCAACAAACTCAAGTGGCACACTTGGTGACTCCAGAGGACATAGGAAAAAATTAATAGATAGAAAACAAACTCTCCTTCAGAGAAGGGACAAAAACTTCTACTGCCTAAGAGAAGGGGAAAAAAACCCAACTTTCTTAGCAATAGAGAAACCTTCTATAGCTAGTCATTCTTGGCCAAACGAGTTAACACTCACTAAGAGTTGATTTCTTTACTGCATTTTCTTGATCCACTTAATTCACGTACATTTTCATGTTTAACGTCTTTTTTGGGAGTGGCATAAAAAAGCTATTACAAGGTTTTCCCTTTTACCAAAAAAAAAAAAAAAAAAAATTGTGGATATTATATATGATGAAAAAATAATAATTTGAAACCTTAAATTGGTTGTAACTTAAGACTACAACATTACTCAATAAAATAAACATTACTATATATTTTGAAAATTTAACGGTTGGATTGTATGTTCTTTACATTCTTAATACAATTATCAAATTTTGTGTCAATCAGATATTATTTACAATATGATCTATAAGCTTATATTTTATGTATAATTTTATACTACAAAATCTTGCAATTTAAACACTTTATTAATGACATAGCTATTAATCTTCAATTTTCTAGAAATTTTGCAATTATGAAGTATATAAGAAGAATATGTAATCTAATGGTAGATTTTTCAAAATTTACCTTCAATAAAAAGATATTGAGTAAGATTGTAGCCTTAGACTACAACCAATTTTGTAACTAAATTTTGTCATTTATTTAAACTAGCTTATAACCCACACAATGTGCGGGATACTTTTATTTATTACAAAAGACCAACCAAAGGTGAAAATATAAAAATTTCATAATTAGATAATACAAAAAAATAATTTTTTTTAAAAAAAATTGCAAGAAAGAAACCTAAATTCAAGGAGTCTTACATAGAGACTATGAAATCTAATCTTGAAATTTCTTGCTCATTCAACAAAATTTGAAATAGACCAAAAAAAAATTGTTTTCCTTCATCACACATTCACTCAAGCAAATGAAAGAAAGTGATTTTTTTTCTTTTCTTTTGACTCCAAGAGTTAATTATTTTGTTTCTAATAAAAAAAGAGTTAATTATTTAAAGCATGTTCCAAAGTTCCAAAAAGATAAACAAAATAAATTTAGGGTGGTCCAAGAGAGATAATAGTTGTCTTTAATTTTGCTAGAAGCAAGTACCAGTGTCTTCAACTAACAATAATTAATAATTAAAATATCATAAAATTAAAATCCTATAGTAATAACCTATGAATTACATCAACTACAGTAATAAAGAGTCTCACGGAATTCACTTAGCCAAAAAAAAAAAAAAAATCACATTCTCGCTATAAGAGTGATTCCAAAAATGTAGTGCCACTAATTTATACCGAATTATCAATTTCACATTTTTTTTAATTTTTTTTTTTTTATGACAATACCTACTACACCAAAGGAAAACGCAGACAATGTTTATAATTTAAAAATATGAAAATGTAACAAACCGTGGGTGAAGCCTACCGATTGTATTAAAGCAACAAACTATTGAATAGAACCCAAATGAAGGCCAGTTTAACTGTGAGAAATCTCAACCATGTATAAAAATCAAAAGGAATATTATAATTTTTTGTATATAATTGTGAGAAATCTCAACTTTGTATAAAACTGAATATGTTATTCATTTAACTACTGATATAGATTGTCTATTTAAGGTAGCAAGATCATAAGCTCTACTAGTAACCTCTTCAAAATAATATTCACTTGTATACAAAACGCAAATAGATGAATACACAATTTATATGAGATAACGCATCTATTACCAAGTTTATCCCCCATAAGTCTATGGAGATCCATTTGGGTTCTAAAGTCATCTTACTTTCTGAACATTCACAAATAAGAATGAACTCTTAAAATTTCATCAATTGTATCCAAAAAATATTAGATATCAAGGTCTCATTTTGGCCACAAACAATATAATATTCATATAGTGTTACCAAGTAAAAAGTGTAGGTATTTGCCTCGTAGACTCCCTTAGTTCAATCCAACTAATATGAGAGGTCAGCTTGTATTTTCTAGGGTTTTTGCTTTATGTTTTGTTTATTGAATTTCTGTCGTGTGATGCAATCAAAGCATAAATGCAATAGTTGTATTTTGCTTTCAGTTGTGATGTACATTAATAGTTTTTTTTTAAAAAATCAATCAATTTTAGTAGGAAGAATAGAAGCCTTTTAGAGGCAGGCCTTTAGATTTGAGTAAAAAACTATACCAATAAAGGTGTAAGTTGAGAATGATTTTTGCAATATTTTAGAATGTCACTCTTCTCCCTGCGTCTCTAATTGGTGAAATTCACTTGCTGCATCATTGCAGTATGTTTAATTTATTCCTTTAATTGCAAATATACCCAATTATCACCTTTTTAAAAAAACATGAAAACAATATTTGTATCACTTCTAAAATATGATTTTAGAGAATCAACATGGATACATGAATATACATGTTTGTATGATCTAGAGGACAAATGATAGGAGACTCATTACAAAATCATTCCCAACTGCCATATATGCAAGAAGAGGTACTCGTAAAAATAAAATAAAATAAAATAAAAGCCTAATGGAGCTCAAAATCAAGGAACAAAAAATACCCATATCATTTTGTAATTGGATACATATGCTTTAAAGTAAATATTTGATAAAAGGGAAATAAATGTACAAACACATGACAACCCTGTAAGCATAAATACAGGGGAACAAAGACTTGTTCTGCCAAAAACAAAATATGCAGCAAAATAAATACAGCCCATGGACATACAATACAGAAACATAAACAACAACAGATATTACAATTACCCCCTTGTAAACACAGATTATGCAGAAAGTCCTGAACCTGTTCTGCAGAAAACAAAATATGCAGCAACAGAAATACAGCCCATGGACATGCATCAAAGAAACAACAACAGATATTACACTTAGCCCCTTTGTGAGCACAGATTATGCAGAAAATCCAGAACCTGTTCTGCAGAAAACAGAATATGCAGCAGCAGAAATACATCCCATGGACATACATCACAGAAATAGAAACAGATATTACACTCAGCCCCCCTGTGAGCACAGATTACGCAGAAAATCCTGAACCTATTCTGCAGAAAACAGAATATGCAGCAGCAGAAATATAGCCCATGGACATACATCACAGAAACAGCAACAGATACATCGTTTTTCTTTGGGTTCAAATAGATACATCGTTTTTCTTTAATTGAGTGTGGCGTTTCAAGTTTGTTTTACGCGTGTTTGTTTTTTAAGTGGGTATTTTTCCTACATGGAAGAACAGCCTTAATTACAGGGAAAGGTTTTTGCTTTTATATATAGTACAAATAACTAAATCTAAATCTAAACCAATCCAACCAACAAATTCAAACCTAAATCATATTCAATCCCCAAATTTGAAAACGAAAAAAAATAAAAAAAGCAATAACTTTACCGATTATGGGGTAATGGGTATGCAGCCTCTCTCTCTGTCCCTTCCAGACTATATCTCTGCGTGCATGTGGTTTCGACAAAAAAAAAAAAAACCTAAAATAAGATTGAAAAGGAAAAAAGAAATATATGCGTAACATTCAATTCTACACTTATTTGATCCCAATGAAAATTTCATGGAGAACTCAAAAACCCGAAACAAAAACGAATCAAAGCCAAAATCAAATCTAAACCTATACAACCAAAAAACTCAATAAAAAGTAACATTGCATACCCAAATTTGGAAAAAAAAAAAGAAAAGAAAAAAGTATCGGTGTTGGTTCCAACAATCTGATGGTGGCAGATTTTCTTTCATTGTGTGCTTGCGGTTCTGGTTGTCTAAGTCCAACAAGGGAACGAATGGTGGTCTATATCTGTGTTGTAAGTTTTTTTTTTTTTTTTCCTTCTTCTTTATTTCTGTATCGCAGGTTTTTTTTCTTTTTCTTTTTTTTTTTGTTCTTCTCTATCTTTGTATCGCAAGTTTTTTTTTTAGGAGTATTGCAAGCCTTTGCCGTGTATTTCAAGTGGTTAGTTTTCTTTTTTTTTTGAAAAAACTATAAAACGGTGTTTTAAGCGTTGTGGAAGAATATAATTTATCGCTTGTTAATTGTGAAGGTAGCAAATTTTTAGATGGCTTTTTTTTTCATATGTGGCATCACAGCCTTAATTGCAGAAAAACGACTTTTACTTTTATATATAGTATATGATATGAATAGCATCTTCAAACATTACATAAATGGATTGGAGGAAGATACTTTCAAACTCGTTTGAAACTGAACTTTTTTCTTTATTTTAAGTTATAAAAAGAGAATGTTAGAGGAAGATACTTTCAAATCCGTTTGAAGCTGAACTTTTTTCTTTATTTGAAGTTATAGAAAGAACCAAGTAAAAATGTATAGTCCAACCAAATAATATATATATATATATTATATGGGTCTGGTTAATGTGTGCCCTAAGGGCACACATTAAGCCTTCCACTTTTGAAAACTTTTTCTCGGGAATTGAAAAAGCTGTCAATACTTTTTCAATTCTCGAGAAATTTTTTTTCAAAAATAAAAATTAATGTGTGCCCTTAAGACATACATTAATAAAATTCATATTATATATAAAGTGCATGTGCACGCATAATTTTAGATTATAAAAAGAGGCAAGTAGAGATGAATAGTCCAACTAGACAATATATAAATATGTGTGTCCTCGATGCTAAAGAATAGCATCTTCACCAAATCGGTACGAAACCCCAAAATAGGAATGGGAATTGTGCGAAGGATCCTTAAAAGGACAAGGGATCCAAAGAGGGCTTAACTTTCTAATTGTTCGTTGTTCATTTGGGTCCCACCTCTCTCTCACAACAAAAATCACCACTGCTTTAAATAGGACATTTTTTACACTTTTTTTGAGATATAAAGCCCAAAGGACAATGGCTTATTTTATTTTATTTTTTCTTCTTTTTTAAAAGTCATGAAGCTTGAGATAGAAAGTATAAGACAAATCCATTGAAGCAAATGCAAGCTCACGTGTGTTTGTTTCCCTCCACAAACACCACCACTTGCTTTTTAATGCGAAAGCATTGTCTTGTAGCTCTCACTATCAATTTTTTTTGGGTACACTTTTCTTATTTTTTTATTTATCTTTTTATCTTTTTTTCTTTTAATCACGGGTGCCACGAGTGAAACTAGGGGATCACAAGTGAACTAGAAAAATCGATGACCTAATTCAGTTTCAATACATTGATTAATTAACTTTTTTTTTTTTTTTACAAGATTGAAATTCTACTTTAGCTTAATTTAAGTGAATATGTGAGTAAAGTTCACTCTTGAAAACTTGAACCTCGACCCTTACCTCCCATACCCCACGAGTACTTATATTTATGGAATGACCATCGCACCAAATGTGTGCAGTGATATTGATTAATTAACTTTAATATGAGTAGTAATCATTTGAAAAATTCATGACTTTATATGTCTCATAAACTTTTCCTTAATAAAAAAATAATTCAAAATTAGAGCATGGCTATTAAATTCTAGAAAAATAAAAGCAAGCTTTAAGTATCCGTTTGGTTAATATTATTTTTGCTAACTTATTTTACTATTCAGCTTATTTTTGCTATTATTCATAGGTCTCACTGCACTTTTTGATACTATTCATTTGTCTCATTATACTATTTCAGCTAATTTTTATCTTTATCTACAATACTTTCAGCAAAAAGTTTTCAGTTTCAACGAAACAAGCGGATTCTAAACGGATAAGTCTAGTTGTTTAAACTTATAAATTGGACTTTATTACATTTTAAATATATATATATATATAATTGTATTTTTAACCAAAATTATTTTTTAATTCAAATAAATCAATGGAATTTAAGTTTTTATCCCAAACTAAACAAACTTTAACCAAGTTGACTTGATTGCCTTGATCCCATTCAAATTTGACTTATCCTGAAGTACTTTAACCAAATTTGCTTTTGACTGATTATTTATATCTTCATTATTCATTAAGGAATCAAGTAGGTAAAATTGTCATTGATACTTGGTTGTCACTTGCAAGGGAAAATTTGATTCCGTTCCATGTTGGCTAGTAGACTAGTTGAGGCCTGAGATAGGTAGAGATATATAGGAAAGGAAAAGAGAAATCTCAGAGATTATATGCACTTACTTTATCTAATTAGGTAATATGTAATATTCTATGGTCAAAAAATAGTTAAATAATAAGCTGTATTTTAGAGATAAAAGAAAGAGATAAATAGATGAAATGAAACCCATGAATGAAAGTTTCAAACTCATCTAGAAAGATCGATATAAGCGAGCACATACTTCAAAAGTATCACTGTGTCAGATTATGTTTTTATATTACATTTATATGTAGTCTAAGAATAATCCAATCTTGTAAGGTATGCTTTCATATAATTTATTTAACATACAACCTGCTGTGCACTATATATCTCGTTCTGAGCATTTTATACTGTTCTTTTACCATTGTTAGAGCATCCTTATCAGATGTTGCAAAATTTATGCCATTTTACCACATAAAACACCTACTTTATTATTTTACCACATTATTTTACAACATCTCATTTATCAGTTGTTTTATAATTCAATAAACACCTACTTTATTATTTTACCACATTATTTTACAACATCTCATTTATCAGTTGTTTTATAATTCAATCCTATACATTAAAATAATATATTATCCTCTCATCCATTATTATCACCAACAGCAACAGCAACCCACACAGCAGATCAACCGCCACAGCCCACAACCACCGGCCACTCCCACAGATCAACCACCGACCACCAATATCAGCCACTGCTACCAAAAAAAAAACTCAAACAAACACTACAACCAATATCAGCCCCTACACAAGAAAAAACCACCATCAACCAAAATCTCATACCCATCCCAAATCTCACACCCACAATCCGATCAACCTACCACCATCAACCAAAATCAGACAACCACCAACCATCAAAACAACCAACCACCAAAAAAGAGAGAGAGAGATCGAAGCGGCGATGACGATGGCGATGATCGGAGTGGCCTCGCCCATGCCGCTTGCGCCTCCGACGGCGATGATCCGATTGGAGTGGCGATGAGAGAAGAGCTGGGTCCGATCGGAGTGGCGATGGCGATGAGAGAAGATCGATGATCCGATCGATCGGAGCGGCGATGACGATGGCGATGATCGGAGTGGCCTCGCCCATGCCGTTTGCGCCTCCGACGGCGATGATCCGATCGGAGTGGCGATGAGAGAAGAGCTGGGTCCGATCGGAGTGGTGATGGTGATGAGAGAAGACCGATGTGAAAGAGGGAAGAGAGAGGGATGGTGATGGTGATGAGAGAAGACCGTTTACGCCTCGCCCATTTTATTCTTTCTCTGTTGAGGGAAGAGCTGGGTCTGATGTGAGAGAGGGAGCTGGTGAGTGAGAGAGAAGGGAAGAGCTGGGTCTGATGTGAGCCGGTGAGTGAGAGAGAAGAGAAAAGAAAAAATGAAGAGAGAGGAGAGAGAAAGGAGAATATAAAACATTAAAACTTTTGCCACATTTGTCCGTACCGTTGCAAATTTGCAACGGTACTGTAGCAATGTGGTATAAATTTTGAGATTTGGCACATCTCATAAAGCATCATTTTTTTGTTTGGTGTGGTAAATGTGCCAAATATTTGGCATTTGGCACATTTACCACACCTGCTACGGATGCTCTTAACGTGACTTATGGTAGTTTTACTTCTCTTTTTATTTTTCAAAATTTATATTTGTACTATACATAAAAATTTTAACTGGTTTCGATTAGTAATGGGAAATGGGAGGTTGTAATTACCATGTGGTACCACAAAAAATTGCATTTATTATTGGATTATCACTTAACTCTTTTTTTTAGAAAGTTTCAACCTATGACGTCAACTCTTGATAATATAGTTTTTTATCATTAGACCAAGACACTAATCAGTTTTTGGTGTAGGCGGAGATTGAATTCCAGATTTCTTATTCAACCATTAGAGACTTTACCAGTTGAGCTAACTGGAACTCACGACTATCACTTAAATCTGGATACTGTACGTGAAGTAGTTACACATCAAAGAGATAGACAAAGTGTTAGGACATATGTAGAACTTGTTAAGAATATATATCATATAGAATTGACTAATCCTTTGACAAAACGCACTTTACTTGTAATTAGGTAGATCTAGGATGTGTTTAATACTTCAAGGAATAAGAGTTCAAGTCCAAGTATTGAAGCCATGCAAATCTGTCCAAGAATCAAGTGAAGAAGTGTTGTTCATTAAAACTCAACAAATAACTCGACAGATATATCTATCGAGATTTAATATGTGATTCTCGATAGCTCTCGACAGAAGCTGTATCTATCAAGAATTACGAAATTCAGATCTCCAGATCTGTTTTTCATGCATATCCAATCTATTTGTATAGGGTTTCTTTTCTCACAACCCTAGACATATATAAGGATTATTTTAAGTGCCGTCAAATGTAATGCAACTTGATGCAAAGTGATTATTCACTCAAATTATGACCGGAGACAATTTACCCTAGTTCATCTTTCTCTTGAAGAAGCTGCTGCGTTTGTGCGCCAAGGGTTTTGTAACCAAAGAGCTTTTGGATCTTCATCGTGTAGATGCATTGAAGAACTTTGCAGTCAACATCTTTCTCAAGTTGGTGTGTTAGTCATGTACTTGGATCTGTGTATCAATTAGTTAGTCACGTACTGGGAGCCGTGCATTGAAAAGAGAGATTGTCACTACATTACAAGTCCAATCGTGCATTGGGGTAAGGGTTTAACTGTAGGTTGGTATAAGGTACTGAAATTCCTTTACTTGTAACCGCTTGTTTTGATAATAGTGGATTCTCAGGAGTGGTGACCTTAAATTCACCTGATGGGGTTTTGTCTCGGTGGTTTTCTCCATTCGTAAACAAGTCACCATGTCAAATTTATTTTCCGCTGCATTTAGTTATTTGGTGATTTGTTTGTGCTATCATGCTTATTGCATGTAATTGAATCTAATTAATTCACTTGGCTAATTAATTGATTAAGTTACCAAAGGGGTCAATACATTCTTAGCTTATCACAAAAAACTTCAAAACCATATGAAGTGTGATCTCAAGGATCCCTAGTCGGGTAATGAGATATATCGAGTGGTATTATGCTCTCAATGATTGATTTTGATGGTAGAAAGAAGAAGGTGAGCTACATGTTGTTTCGATTCAAATTTGCCATGTTCGCTTGACATCTTGGTGGCCATAATCACATGTGAACACAATTCTAAGGGAGCGTTTGGTTCACTATGATGTGCCCTTAATGTAATGCACATTACGATGATGTGACATTAAGGTTTTTGGTTTATTTTATTTTTTCTAACATTATCATAATCTAAAATTAGAAAATATTCATCATCTTAATCTTATCACATTCCTAAACAATGTAATGTTGTATTCTGATGAGAATCAACAAGCATTAAAGGATCCATTGCATGTTTCAGTTGGGTCTATTACTAGAGTAAGATCCAAAAAGATCAAAGAAGCGCTTAATGGGCTAATTCAAGAGATTTGTGCTGATTCTAACACAGGACATTCCAAGCTTGGCCCAAAGGAAGAAGAAGGCATAATAAATTTAATCCAAGCTATTGAGAGCTGATCTGGCTTAATTGGGCGTGATTTATGGTGTTGATTAATCACTGATTGACTTTCTAGCTCATACTAATTAATAGATATTTTTCCTATTATGGAGTTGCTAATTTCAGACCAAATCCACCTTAATTTTATGCTTCTATTATTTAGAACGTTTTTTAGCTATTTTCCTATTTTGGAGTTGCTAATTTCAGACCAAATCAACTTTAATTTAGGCTTTTATTATTTAGTACATTTTTTTTTAAATTTTCCTATTTTCAGTCATGTCTTATAAATAGCATGCACTCATTGTAAAGGAGAATTATTGAATAAAAATTAGAAAAAACGTGAGGTTTTGCTTCTTCTTTTGGTTTTTCAAGAACTGTGAACTTATCAAGGATTCTTCCTTGTGGCATTCAAATTTTATATCTTCGGTTCGTGATTCAGTTATAATCATTGGGTTGAGGTCTGTTACTTATAAATTTGGTTTGCTTTTCAATTATAAATGTTGGGTCAAGGTTTCTATCAAAATTTGAATTTTAGCTTTCTTGGGCAAATATTCCAATATTATTTGTTGGGTCTCAAAGCGCGTCGATTGAGGTTCGCATCATATTCTTGTATTGAGATTATATTAATGTAAGATTACAATAATATAATATTGTGGTGTAATGTAACATCACAGCGAACCAAACGCCTCTAAATGTCCTACGAGCACACCAATCACTATGGGCCTATGGTCATGACAATACTTGAATGTCCTACTAGTACACGACAATTAGTATATTTTTAGTCAAGGCCATAATGTTTGTAAAGGCCACAATTGGTCCATTGGGATTAAGCTAATAAGTATCGCACCTTTATTTTATTTTTTATAATTTGATAGTATAATAATAGGAGAGGATGATTCAAACCCTGATTCTCATTATAAAAGAGAACAAGAAATATTACTTAATTACAAGGCTCTTTGTAGATTTTTATTATATTATTATGCTGTGTACGTTTAGTAATTATGTCATGTGTAAATTTAACAATTATGCCATCTTCTAATTAAGAGAAAGACTAATCAGAGATCAAAAGATAAGTGATTATTAAAAGTTTTTTTTTTTTTTTTTTTTTTAAAGATAAAAAATAGAAGTAATTGATATGCAGACAACAAGAAAAAAAAAAAACAAAGGGGCATGAAAGATTATTTAAAGTTAAAAACCTAACTGTTTATCATAAGATCTCGTATAAGATAGGAAAAAGTTACCCAAAAAAAAAAAAAACCTTTATTATTTTCAAGTATTCTTAAAGAAGAAATAAGAATACTTGAAAATAATAAAGGTTTTTTTTTTTTTTTTTTCTTATTTTGATAAACATGAAAATAATAAAGATTGGTTACTAAGAAGTTAAGAAAGTGCTCTCTTATGTTGTAGAGTAGTTATTTCCTTATTGATTGGCAATAACTACATCATAAAAGGAGGGTTGCTTATAGAAAAGAGGCATCACAATCCAATATCAACACCTCAGCAATATGGTTTTGAAAGTCAGACCGTTTAGTGAATTGGGAAAGGGAGAGAGGTTCAAGGTTTTTGAAGTTAGACCAATGTTCAATTGAGGTCAAACCATGATATGTCATTTAATTTTTTAATATATTTGATACTTAAATTGGTTTATATTTATTAATTTTTCATTTCTGACCAACAAAATGTGCGTGGCCCAATGATTTGCATACTGAACATGTTATTTCACTTGCTGACTGGCCGGTCCGGTACGGTTCTATAACTTTATTTTATACTAGAAGTTGTGTAGCTTTGGTTGTTTCATTATATTTCCTTTTATAGTAAGTTACTTTAATGCAAGTAGGAGTAGTGCAATTTAATTCTTCAGCTCTTGTATCAAGTTTTTCAATTAATGCAAGCAAGTTCCCTCTAGTTGTTGATTTTATTTACATTTATCTTGTTATTGTTACTATTACTATGTTTTTCACTCTCTCCTGCTTTAAAAAGTCTCTCAATTAATGCGATACTAAGCCCAAGCAATACACTCTAATTGAATCTATCTCTTGACTTAGTAAATTTTGGGTAAAACAATTTATCATTTAAAATTATTGAGATAATTTTCTTTAAATGAAACTCTATTACTAAAACTAGTATGTAACTCGTGCTTACGCATGACAATAATGAATTGTAGTGATGCTATTGATGTTAGTTTGAGTTATTAAACGTATAGGACATATTTTGACCAGAACATTTTGAGGTACTAAAATAGTTTTTTCTTGCAATTTTCATTTATGCCAAGTTTATCATTACATTGCTATTACATATATAAATTTGAAAATCACTATTAGATACTACATATACAATATCAATTCATAATTATTGTCTGTGAAATTCTACTAAATATAACACAAAATAAAATAATAAATTGATCAAGTAGTATCTCCTAAATTGAATAGGGATAGATGCATGAGATTGTTTAGCTGAATTAAAGTTTTTTACGTTCAATATTTTTGCATACAAAATATCTTAATAGTAACAGTATAAAAAAATATGCTCATTAGAGAAAAAAATAATAGCAAAAATCTAGAAAATTTAATTTGTATGGAAAGCTAACGAAATCAAAATCTAATTTTGATTCTAATTGAGTTTTCTCTAATATTACATAAATGACTTATAAACTTGAGTTGTTTTTAGTTATACAAAAAAAAAGGCTCATAAATATAAAATAATTCAAAAATTATGTTTTTTAATGGTTTATTTATATTAGACTCCTCATTTTTTACACTAAATTAACTCATTTAGCACAAAAAAAAAAAAAAAAAAAAACTTAGATTAAATGGGACATGTGGCGCAAAATTAAACTTTAATTGAAATATAATTTTTACACTGAATTAATTCACTTGGTACAAAAATTTAAAAACTTAAATTAGATGAGACACATGACGCAAAATTAGACTTTAATTGAATTCTAGTTTTAAATCTAGTTGGATTTTCTCTCAGTTTTACATATTAAAATATATAGATACTATTCCAATTATTATCTAAACTTTTAAGAAATTATACATAATTTTCTTTATTTTTTTTTAAAATAATTATTTTAATAATTTATTAAACTTTTTTTTGTTCTAATAAGAATTTGGTGTTATTATACGTTGATCTTTCATGAAAGACAGGTCCTATGGTGGGTTTTCTTTCTCTCATCTATTGCTCTGTGAACTATTTAAATGATACTGGTAGAATATATTTTTATTTACATTAGTTTTATATTAATTGAACTAGGTATTATGTATACAATCATATTAATACTAGTGAAGACATATAAATGTGATAAATAGAGTCGTAAACAACTCAAGCTTTGTCGAAAATTATAAGTTTATGATTGTTAATTTAATTGTATTTCAAACACATGTATGGCTCAAGCTCATTACAAAAATAGATTACATGATTAAATTTTGTTCATTTTCTAGTTGAATACGCTTAATATTGTTCATGAACTAATTACTTAATTTTTTCCCTATAGGATAAAGTCGAAATGACTTATTATATTGAATTGTGTAAAATAATGTCCAAATGGCTGCCTTTTATATGGGCATGATATATGTGTTGTACAAGTAATAGGAGTGTAGGACAAGTAGTATAGTAGACCCGAGCCCATTAGGATTATGTTTGAGCAGCTCCTCTTAAACTCATATTGGGTGAATTGAGACAAAATTGAATTTAGAAGGCAATGCATGAAAGAATCCTTGTGGGGGAGACTTAGTAAAGATGTTAACCAATTGGTTTTGGGAGGGAAAAAAAACTACAATTTTAGGGTACCTTGGAGCAAATGATGACCAAAAAAGTGAAAATCAATCTCAATAAGTTTGGTACACTCACGAAAGACGTCATTGTGGATAATATGAATGCATATTGATACTCACAATGGGTGTAGTGGAGCAACTATCTCCAAGATCCTGTAGTAGCTAATGTAGCCAGAAAAGCTCGGTTGTGGTGTCTATAAGAGCGCGATTTCTGCCTCAGTATTGGATGGAGCAACAATAGTTTGTTTTTGGCTTCGCCAAGAGATGAGAGAGTTGCCAAGAGAAGAAAGTAATACCATGCAGTAGACTGATGGTTTGTGGGGTCGCATGTCTAGTTTACATCAGAGTAGGCTTGGAGAGTCAAGAATGACCGTAAAGAAAAGTGAAGTCCATGAAACACGGTGCCTTTCAAATACTAAAGAATTATGAGGATAGCCGTTGAGTGGGAGGAGCGTGGTGCACCATAAATTGATTGGCAATGTGCAAGGGATTGCCTTTTATATAGGTATGGCATGTGTGTTGTAGCAGTATTACGAGTGTAGTGCAGTGGACCTGAGCCTTGTTGTATATATAGGTATATACATGGATAGGTTGTAATAATGATGTTTGAGTTTGGAGAATATTGTTTCATAAAGTTGTTAAAGTGAAAATTCAAGTTCTAGAATTTTCTAAGTGAAAATTCAAAATTCATCATTTTCAATCAGTCGAAGATTTGGCTTGATAGATCGAAATGGTAAGAAAATAATCCTGGAGCCTCTGGATGAATTGATCGCTATTCGATTCCTGTTTGATCGATCGAAAAGAGCACTCGATCGATTGAAAGTTGTAAAATAGGATTTTTTGCAGAATTTTCTGGTAACTATTCTGAATGTTTGAAGAGATATCAAGCTTTGTGAACGGTTTTATGAAACATTTTGACTCTCCATACGTGCCTTTTGATGAAATATAACCCTATATATATAGAGGCTTATGTTCACTTGAAAAATAACAAAAGAAATCCTGTGGTTATTCTCCAGAATTGGTATCTATAGAACTTGACATCCTGGTTGTATCCTAGGGACAAATTTGTGATAACCCTTTAGCAACAATAGTGTGGGGGCAAATATTGTCTAAGGAAAAAGATATTGTGCCTCCAAGTTATCTATTTTCTGTTTGTCTTTTGTGTTAATTTGTGCTTCCATTATTACTTTTTGTAATATCCCTAACAAGCCAGTTTTCTAATACTATATATAGTTGACATTACAACTAAATTTTTTTACTCCTAAGAAATTTATGCCAATAAATAATAACTAAATTAAAGAAATTATATTATTTGAGTTAATTAGATCATATGATTTTCATTTATGAAATTATAAAAATTAGATTCATCAACTTTCTATTGTTAAGAATTATATAGAATTTTTACTATTGTGGCAGGAAAAAATAAGACAAGACAACAACATGTCAAAACTTGCTACTTTTGCTTGCACAATTAATTTGAAGAGATGGAATGCTTAATCAACTTTGAATACCCTTAATTAGATGGAAAGAACTAACTGGAGTTGATAGAATTATCTTTAAATGTAGTTATGCGAGTATGGATGGGAAATAGCCTCAAATGGCCTATATTGAGCTCCTCGAGTTTAGTCTGAGGTTGTTATTACAATTGGTTTAAAGCTACAAAAAGTGAATCCCCCTCCTCCAGGGGCTTCTTTGCCTTATATAATTAACTAAGATGTATCTGAGCCCTACATCTGGAGGGCCAGGGTTTAATTCCCTTGATACTTGTCCCATCAGGGCCTTACTAGAAGGCTTCCACATTAGGCTATGCGCTGTGTTGACACTGTTCAGAGGTCATTTCCTCATTAATGCGGCCAGCTAAATAGATGCAGAGTATTGAATGTGGAGGTGATGGATACTTTATTTGTCTTCTTTCCTTCCTAGCTTGATGACAAATCTTCCTTCTCATCCTCAGTTTGTGCCTGACGGCCCTTAGCATTAGTTCTCGGCCTCCCAAGGGCATGTTGGTATCCTTGGGGTCCTCGGGTGTTGTAGTCTCCTTGTATCTACAAAGGATTGCTCATATTTTCCTGAGAATTTACAGTCAGTGCTTTCTGAGGTCCGTACTCCTGACAATGTCCTTGGCCCATCTGTCCATATTCTCGGATTCTCGTCCTCCCACAACTACAAAGTGTACTATTTATAAAATCTATAAATTGTAAATAATAATTTGATATCTTATGAACTTATTTGCAAATATAAATAATCTAATCTCAAATTTGTGGGTGTGTATATCTATATATACAAACATACATAAATCAAACCTTATACTCATTATTATGTAGAGGGATTATCGGTTAGATGTGTGATCATATAACTAATACTTGGAAGAGTCTAGATACTTATAATCTATACTACTATTTAAGGGGGCTGCACCTGTTTGGACTGGATTTTTTTTCCCCCAAAATACCCTTATTTTCCTAGGTTTAAATAGAGACAAAACTAAAGGATAATTTGGTAAAACTACGTATTTTAACTCCCACTAAAACATTGCCAACGAAATAGGACCACTTTTTTTTTTTTTTTTTGGTGATAAATAGGACCAGTCTCTTGGTCAAACATTTTCAATTTTTTTAATAGAATTTGTTTTCCCATCCATCTCCTTAAATTTAGCAAATTATTAACATATACCTCTCCTCTTTATCTTCGGTTACTTTTTTTTTTTTTTTTTTTTTTTTTAAAGGGAATTATGTATGGTTAGTTGGTAACTTTAAAGAAAAGAAGCAAACTCTCTAACAAAATCAAGCAGGTTTTATTATAAAAATAAATAAATAAATAAAGCACGTTTTTTCATTAAAAAAAAAAAATCAAACAAACGTGAGATTATGGAGTAAAAGGAGAGGATGGCTACCGCATTACCGGAAAAAGTGTGGGGAAAGAAAAGTGAAATAAAAGGAGTTTTAATCAGATTTGATGGTTGGCAAAAAAATAAAGCACGTTTCAATCACGTTTTGTTATTAAAAAAAAAAAAAAAAATCAAGCATTTGTTTTTGTTTTTTTAATCTCAAACAAAAAGAATCAAATTTAAAACAAAGTGATAAACTTCAAACTAAACAGTTTTTAACAGTTTCCATCATGCACAACTTTTACAAACTCACGTTCAAATAACACAAACTTCTCCTTGCTATAAAAACAACACAAACTTCTCCTCCCTCAAACTATTTCCAACAACACAAAGCAGATGCTGATGGTGAATCCTTATCAACATTTTCCTTTGTTTACGTTTATTTACTTTTATCTCTATTTTTACTTAAAATTTTTTGCTTTTTCAACAGGAATCAACAAATTGTATTAGGATTTTCATACCGGTAGACCAAGCCTTGGCGTCTTCATCCACTCCATCAATGACTTAGTAACCAATGCCGTTAGAGAGAAGAAGCACTGACATGTTCATGCAAACCTTTCTTTCACACTTCAAAGTGGAGAAGAATCATTCCCATCAAAAAGTAATAGTTTTTCTTGGCCTATCATTTCTAA
Organism: Quercus aquifolioides; assembly: GCA_019022515.1. NCBI lineage: Eukaryota > Viridiplantae > Streptophyta > Magnoliopsida > Fagales > Fagaceae > Quercus > Quercus aquifolioides. The sequence goes on along the minus strand of CM032325.1, from coordinate 26,688,587 downwards.
CAAACTCAATCCCGGCCCTTCCTATCAAAAAAGAACTGAATCCCTTTTTTTGTCTTCAGTGCATGTTTAAGATTTTCACTGCAAACAAACTCAATCCCTATTTTGTTTTCGGTGCATGTTTAAGATTTTCACTGCAACAAACTCAATCTCTCACAATCCAAGATATGTTTAAGATTTTCACGTAGATTGAGACTCATAACATTGTGATATGCCACGTCGTGGTTGACATTGTGTGCCTAATACAATCATGTATAGAAAATATGGTACATGTTTGTTTATTCATACAAAACATAGACGAATGCCATTAATTCATCTACTTGGGATATTAATTTCAAAGTTTTATATATATATATATATATATATATTTTTGTTACATATTTATACCAAAATGTGGAATTTGATATGTTTTGGTTGTTTAATTCTTTACATTAGTGTTTTCAAATCAAAAAAAAAAAAAAAAAAAACAAAACAAAAAAATGTTACATTAGTTGCTACTTTCCACGGTTGTTGGTGAAATAATTAGCTTGAATCACCTATACATTAAACAACTTTTTGTTGGTGAAATAAATTTTTTTTTTTTTTTTTTGTAAATAATAATAAAATAGTTTTTTTTCCTCTCTCTCATGTTATCCATATTCCTTAAAATTAGGCACTTTCACATCTCTTTTAAATTCCTCACGTTTAAATTTCTTATCTGAAGTGGTTGTTTCATTTTAAAATTTCTCTCTCCTATTTTCTAGCATCAAAGGAATCGAAAAATGCCTCTTCACTTATCTTTTTCCCCAACAAAAATAGATTTTTCAGTTGTTTTACTTTTACACTAGCCTTTAAGCACGCGCTCACGGGCGTGCTCAGAGGCTCTTCTATTTTTTGGGTAAGGGTTAATTTAGAACATTTATTATAATTTGGGATTACTACATTTTTCAATCACAAAAAAAACATAGGAGTGTAATGAAAAATTATTTCACCACATATAATACTCATCATACCTCTAGGTTTTTTTGTGATTGAAAAATGTAGCAATCTTAAATTATAATAAATGTTCTAAATTAACCTTTACCCAAAAAATAGAAGAGTCTCTGAGCACGCGCGTGAGCGCGTGCTCAGAGGCTAGTGTCACGCGCGTGCTCAGAGGCTAGTGTATATAAGTTGTTTAAGAAATGGAGCCCAAAATTCATACCTTGCTACCATGAAGCTCACGCGCGTGCTCAGAGGCTAGTGTCACGCGCGTGCTCAGAGGCTAGTGTATATAAGTTGTTTAAGAAATGGAGCCCAAAATTCATACCTTGCTACCATAAAGTGAGCTTCGAGGCATACATAACTACAAGATTCCTTTAAAAATAATAAAAATTCATAAATATTTTATTCCTGTCTCGCCGTGTGGGAATATAATGATTCCCGTTTTTCTGTTTCCCCGCGGACCACTTTTATTTTTTATAGTTAATAATGATGCAGTGGTTGTAGTAGTACATCCTGATCCATTTGATGGGGTCTTAACATAACCTCAAGTGTTAAAAGTTTGAAAGTTTTGAACCGAAGAGAGATAAGTAGTTGCTCCATAATAATTCACCTGAATCTATGAATGGCAACTAGGTGAAATATTAAGAAAGATATGGGCAATAATGGACCTCAATATTGGTAAAACGGCGCTTGAGTTGGGATCTGATCTCACAAGGAAAGTGATGGTTGAAAGTGAAAACGACGAGCAGAATCAGATACGGCGTGAATCGGGTACTGAAAGGTCGGACTAACGGTGACGTCAAACCACATCACCGTCCAATCAATACAAGGCAGGCTAGGAAGTTAAAGTTCTAACTTCTAGCTTATCCGTCCATGAAGTGGCACTATTCTCTAGGCATTAACGCTGGTAACACTATTACATTGAGTTGAAGTGACAAGTAATTTCTATTTTAGTAAAGTTTAAATGGTAAAATACAAAAATCACCCATAAGGCTTGGACTAATATCAAATAGGTTCAAACTTATCAAAAAAAAAAAAAAGAAAAGGGACCAAGACATTTCAGAAATAACCTATTTGGTCCATGAACAAATTGCTACTGTGGTAGCTCAGTCCTATGGAACGAAGGATTTAGGCTGAGCCCCCTAAATTACTTGTATTATGGGTCAAGAATATCCAACAACGGGAGGCCCCAAAGATGGCGATGTAGTTTTTATAGGAGACAAATGAAAGTTTTTCTTTATCTCACTTCCTTTCTCAAATTCCTACATTTCCCGAGAACATCACAGTGTATCTGCCCCCTCTTTGTGAAATCCAGACTGGACTTCTTTATCCCCATAAAGTATTTCTTCTCTCTACTCTCGTGTTTCTCTTCCCTGATTATTCCAACCTCTTCTCTCTCACCCATTGGTTTTTATTTATAGATTTCCTATAGTGGGATTGTCATGATGAGAGGAGTGTTTCCCATGTTGGTTAGTCCATTTAAGCCATATTCCTGGCCAGATGGGACTTGTTGTTCGTGATTGATGTGACTCTCTTAGAACTTGCACCAAGCGCCAATTGATGCTTGATTGGCGGATTCCCCAAGGCATTATATCTTGATCTCAACATAATATTTGATGCTCAGTCAGGATGTGAGCTTAGCCAAGCCCATCTCCCAGTTAGTAAGCAAGGTTGGAAGGGCCCATTTTAGGAAACGTGTCCTGAGCTCGGTACAGACCGATAGCTGTGGTCCGTACAGTAGCCCCGCACAATCTCATTTTCATACCATGGGAATGAGATTGTGGTTATGCTCTTAGTATAATAGGGAATTATGCGTGATATGACTGTTGCCTTTCGGGGATTCCAATCATCAGGCAATAGATGCGCCGGATTTGATAGCCTGCACTTTACGTGCGTGCAGGGCCATCTGTCAAGATCAACGGCCAAGATTATTTGTCCATTCAGATGCCGAGGCGTGCGTGAGATAGTGGATTGGAGCGGTTATCAAATTTTCCCGCCCAAAGAATTTAATGCCCTTACCCCTATAAATATCATATGGTTCCTTTAGATTTACTTTCTCTACTTCATTTTTTTTTCTTTTCATGCTTCAATCTAGAGCCTTCCTAGTCCCTAGCTCTCTCTCTTCTCCAAGAACTCTCTTCTTACCAAGAAAGCCCATCCCTCGGCAATCAACTCACTTGCTCGACATTGCTCGAGAATGCAAGTTGGTACCCTGAAAAGTTTACTGTGCTTGTTTTTGCTGTTTGTCACATTTATTTACACGTATATTTTTATATTATTTTTCTTTTTGCTCATATTTGATTTTTCACGCTAACCTATGTGATCTTGCTGCTCATGTAGGTTCTCGACGCTCAAAGCCGAACTTAAGGTTAGTCAAAGTTTGGGACTTGAACTAGATTCTATGCTCCGAGGTGTTTGTCCATACTAACTGGCAGCTCCGAGCCTCACACCTCATCATTGGTTGCATCCCCTCCTAAACTAGCTTTTAGGACCCCGAGGTTGCCTTCTTGGCCAAGCATTCTTTGTTGACATATATCGACGTACGACTGAGGGGATTTTCGCTAAAGGGCAGATTCCCCAGAGCCCTATAATGATGGTTCAGGAGACACGGTCTTTCGGGCAAAACTTCGGCACCAACCTGTGGGTAACATTGAAGAAGTGTTACCAGACGACAATATGGTTCAAAGAAGGACCACTCAGTCAGCCAAGTACATCCCTGGAGCCCGGGCTCTTGGGGGGTAAACGTCTACTCTATCCATGCCACCTACCTTGCTAGCACTTCGGATCCCGATTGGCACCCTACCTTGTACATGCAAGAGGCATAGGGGAGCTGACGTCCAAGTAGTGCAGGTTGACACTCAGCCTGGAGTCATCATTCCGGTCACATTGGTCCCTGCAGTAGCCAACCAGAATATCATTGCTGAAGGGCCAACCATTCCTTCACTTGATTTCGGGATTGGGGGAGACTCACCCTCCAACCCTCCTCTTCTGGGGTATCAACATTCCTTCATGCTGGGTGAGGGGCTACTCCCTTCCATGGCATTCCTCAGGAAATACAAGAGGAAAGCGTGGGCACCATGCATGGTTTGGGGAGTACACCTTGGCTAAATGGATTGGGGCAGAGAAAAGGACTCGCCACCTAGTTTTATGGTCTAGGAACCATGAATATAGTGCTGTTACGTGGAAGGACTTGATCTTACTACCAGAGTATGGGTTCAAAATTTAGGTACGGTCTTGGAAAGGTGTTAGGCACCCAAAACCACCCGACTCGTGGGTCGGCTTCCACTCATTGTGTCTTACGTCTTAATCCTAAGGAATATTCAACATTGCATCTTAAACACACACACACACACACTAGCATACATCTAAGCATATAACATGGTATTTCATCCCAAACCCTAACATACATCTATCCTGGCAAACATATCAAACCTAACACACATCTACCATACATATCAACCATCACAAACCCTAGCACACACCTATCAAAAGCATCTCATCTCATATGGCATCATATCATGGTCAAGGTGGAACATAGGCATGGCAGCAAGCAAGCATACATCATATCCAAGGCAACAAACAAATCATGGAATAATCAAACAAATATGTTATTGCATCTCATTATTGAAGGAAAAAGGAAAACAAACAAACCTCATCCATGTTCATCATCCAAACAAGATCATATTCAAATCAATGCATGTTCATGTGAATGCATGACTTACCTTACTTATCTCATTGCATCTCAGCACCTATGCATCAATGAATGGACATGTGAATGCATGTTCATGGTATTAAAACAAGAAGAGAAAAGAAAACCCTAACCTAGCATGTTAGAGACAAACAAACAATTAAACAAAGGAACAGAGACTTAAAAAGCATAAAAGGGACAAAACAGGGGCCTATGATATGAAAGAGACAAAGAAATAGAAGTAGAAAACCTGAATTAGGGTTTCTGGGCACAAGTATGCGTGCGCTTGCATAGGCTTGCATACGCAGGCCAGTTGTATGTGCACGTATACTAAGAGCCTGTGTGCCACACAAAATCATGTGTATGCAAACACTCCCGAAGAACCCTAACCTGGAAACTCAGTAACATATAAAGCACAGTAGAACTTTAAAACAGCAAATCTAGCAACCTAACATGCTTTTAAACACAAAAACAACAAAACCTAGACTAAGTAAACATATCTAAACACAAATAAATCAAAGAAACAAGATTAAAAAGCAAAATTGAAAAAAAGAGGTTAGAACATATACCTCATAACAAAAAGCTCTTTGGCTTGATTTTGACTATTCTCCTCAATTAAATCTATTCACAGCAAACAAAAATGATTAGTAAACTTCAAAATTTGAGGAACAAGACCAGAAAAAGGTCCCAATCAAAATAAAATTTACTTAAGGATGTTTTGTGAAAAAACTCCCTTTTTGATTCACTGTTTCTAGTGAATCTTAGGTCTTCCTTTAGGATTTTCTGTGTGTTTTGGAAAGGTGCCATGTATGGCTTTATTTAGTGAGAAAATAGGGGTTTGGAACGGCTCCTAGATGACGTGGGATTTGTTCAAACCGCAACATTAATGTAGAAAAACTTGCCTTTCATAGTTTCTGGAACCCTAGTTGCGTTCGTAGGTCCATGCTTGCATATGCATGCATTAGACTTGCGTACGCAGGCCGAGGGTTTCCTTGGCCTTTTATTTTCCAAAAATAGATTTATTTGCTCATAAAAGGTTATATTTTCCATTTTAACATCTCTCAAGTCAATTCTTAATTTGATTGTGCCTTAAACCAACCTTGGGCCTTAGAATTTCAATATTATTGAGGAATAGGGGCTCGAGTCGTAAGGGGGTACAAAATGCAGTGTCTACAGTTATAGGAAGGCCATATGGCAAACAGTCTTGGGAAAGCCCTGTTGCTTCCTGATGAAGTTCACTTCTGGGAAGACGCCGCTGATGAGGAACTCTCCCCCAATCTAAAGTGGCACTCCATTGCTGTAAGTACTTCCCACAATTACTTTATACATAACCTTTTAAATATATCCTAGCACTGTTGTGTATGCCTATGTATACTCGTTCCCCTTTCTTCACTTTTTTTATTTTTTTATTTTTTTAATGTCTACTATTTGGTTCTAGACCACACAATTGGTATAACTACTGGATGGTCGGCTGAAGAAAGCTGTGGAGGAAGCTGACGGTGAGAAGGCCTTGAAACAGATCACTGAATCCACCCTTCAAGAAAAAGAATGAGAGGTTATTCAAGCCGAGAAAAGTGTGGCTGCTGCTAAAAGGGCTCGGGACTCTGCCGAGCACAAATTAAAGGTGCTGAAGGGGAAGTTGGAAGAGTCTGACACCAAACTTGCTCAGGCCTTGAGTGTCATTATTGCATGGAACACGGAGCTTGGGGACTTGAAAAAGAGGCTGGATGAGGCCGATCAAAACCTCTATGACATGGGGTTTGATGATGCCGAGTGCTCTGCAGCTATTATTATAAAGGAAGCTCGGGTTGCTGGATTCATGGAAGGGTGGGTCACTCTTACAAATGTCATTCCTTTCCCTGAGTCTTCCCCATGGCGGGATTCGTCGAACATCCCCCTGCTCATGTTCCCGGAGAAGGAGAGCCCCAGCTTCCAATAGATTTTGGAGGAGATAGAATCCCACGCAGCAGATGCAAACGTGGTGATCGTTGAGAACCCTAATCTTCCTGTTACTCCCCAAGGCCAAGCCCCTCTCGGTCCTACTCCCCCAGCTGAGTAGACGCTTGAACTCGTGCGACCGTCGACTGCAGAGAGTTTGACTGCTGCTCCTACCACCAAACGAGGTCCCTATCATCCCTAACTAACTACCGTCCAGTGCCTGACCACAATTCTTGCAGCCACTGAATAGGATTTTGACTCGTAGATGGGCATTATGTTATATTTTTAGCTTAGCTTTCCCTTTATGACAATGTTTTTATTTTATGTTCAAAACATTAATAAAATAACTTCTCTTTTGAATTCATTTATATGCTTGCTAAGTTTGCCCAGTTTGATTGCTTCCCTTAATTATCCCCCCATTTTTATTATTCTAAGTATGATAGCTTGATGATAATAAAGATAGCCTTCATACAAAATAAATAAAACAAGTGATCCAACAAACCACGTGTCTCTATAATGTACTCTGGATTGTGCTAAGGATATGCTCTTGATCTTATGATTCGGTTCATGTTTTATAGATAGGTTTACACCTGGTCGGTGACTGGAGTCAGGTCGAGGCTAGACTTCTATCCTATAGATAGGTTAACACCTGGTCGGTGACCAGGGTCAGGCCGAGGCCAGGCTTCCATTCTCTAGATAGGTTTACACCTGGTCAGTGATCGGAGTTAGGCCGAGGCCAGGCTTTTGTCGTATATCGTGTTCTTTTCTTGCATAAATTTCATATCTTCAAAACTAGCACGATCCTATCCTAATCATAATTTATACAAATATACATAAGTTAAATCATCACACGCTTTATTTTTATTTACATCAGGGAACACATTAAGCGCTAGGGAACAACGACGCCCCTTAGTGGAAGTACTTTCGAAAATTGCTCACATTCTATGGTTGGGGGAGTGGTCTTTCATCCATATCTTCTAGGTAATAAGCTCCAACTCCTACAATTGAGGTTACTTGGTACGGCCCCTTCTAATTTGGAGCTAATTTTCCCCAAACCTAGTTCCTTCGTGCCCCCTACTGCCTTCCGTAAGACAAGGTCTCCTGCGACAAACTCCCCTGGCTTCACGTTTTGATTGTATCCCCGGGCCAACCTCTATTGGTAATGGCTAATTTAATAGACTCCATCTCCCTATTCTCTTCTAAGAGATCAAATTGTTAGGCCATGATCATATCGTTTGTGTCCAGGGAGGAATTAGCAACCCTCATACTTGATAAGCCTACTTCGACAGGTATCACTGCTTTTATTCCAAAAGTTAGAGAAAAAGGTGTCTCGTCGGTAGACCTCCTCGGGGTGGTTCGATACACCCATAGCACATTGGGTAGCTCTTTCCAACCTTTTCTTCAACCCGTTGAAATGGCTTTATTCGTCGCTTCAACTTGTCTGTTCCTCTAGGGGTACGCTAGAGTTAAGTACCTATTTCTGATCCTGAGATTGCTACAATACTTCCTGAATGTCTTGTTGTCGAACTGTAGTCCATTATCTAATATTAAAGTATCTAGCAATCCAAACCTTGTAACGTTCTTACATACAAATTTCTTTACATCAACGTCACAGATATTTGCCAGAGCATTGGTTTCCACCCACTTGGTGAGGTAATCAGTGGCGACTATCATGAACCTCCTATTTCTGGTTGCTTGGGAAAATGGTCCCATGATATCCAACCCCCACTGAGCAAAAGGCCATGGACTGGATATTAGGTTAAGGCTCCCCTCAGGCTGATGGATGTTTGGAGCATGCCTCTGACATTGGTCACACTTCTTAACATAATCTACAGCGTCTCTTTGCATGTTTGGCTACCAGAAGCCCTAGGTCATCGCTCGGTGGGCAAGTGATCGACCTCTTGTATGGCTCCCACAAATCCCCTTATGCAATTTAGCGAGTAATCCCTATACGGCGTCCCGGTGCAAACATAAAAGGTATGGTCCCTCAAAAGATCGTTGGTACAATCTCTTCTCCTTTGACAACCAAAATCTGGCAAACTTCCTTCATATCTTGTTAGCCTCCTTTGGGTCACTCAAGAGCGATCCATCTATGATAAATGACACGATAGGATCCATCCAGCTTAGCACAATGGCTGAAGCTACAGCCATGCAACACCGTCGCTCAATACTCGGCTGATTTACTACTTCCACCAAAATAATTCGGGGTATACTGTCCTCCAGGGATGAAGCAAGGGTGGCCAGAGAGTCTACATGGCTATTTTGTCCTCTAGAAATTTGAGCTATCTTTACCCTATCAAAACCTTTCTGAAATGAGCCCAACTTTAGGTATTTCGCCATTTGTAGATCTTTTGCTCCAAAGCTCCCTTCGACTTGGTTTACAACCAACGGAGAGTCTAAATACACTTCCACCTCTGTGGCACCCAAAGTCTTGGCTGCTCGGAGATTAGCCAATAACGCTTCATACTCGACTTCATTGTTGGAAGCCTGAAAGCTTAGCCTAAGCGATCATTCCAATTTTATTCCTTCTAGGGATTCCAACACGATCCCTATTCCCGCCCCCGTGCGCATTAGAAGCTCCGCCCACATACACCTGCCATGGCCGAACTGAGATTTGACAAATTCCCTATGCAACATCAAGAGTCGGGGTGAACTCAGCCACAAAATCCGCCAACACTTGCCCCTTAATGGCATTCCGTAGCTTGTATCTAACATCGAAGGATCCGAGTTTAGTCTCCCACTTAGCTATTCTTCCTGTAAAATAAAAAATCTGTAACAATGCTTGTAGGGGATGTTTGGTCAAAACTTACATAGTGTGAGCCTAGAAGTAATGTGGAAGCTTCCTAGTGGCGTGTACCAAAGCAAGCACCATTTTCTCCAACGGGAGATATCGAGTCTCTAAATCTACCAAGGTCTTGCTGACGTAATACACTGACTTTTGTATTCCCTCTTGGACTCTTATTAACACCACACTTATAGCATGATCGGACACTGCCAAATAGATGTAGAGATTCTCCTCGGGCTCAGGGCTTAATAGGATAGATGGACTGACCAGGTATTGCTTTAAGTTTTGGAAATAGATGGACTGACCAGGTATTGCTTTAAGTTTTGGAAAGGTTCGCCACACTCTAGAGTCCATTTAAACCCCATCCATTTCTTGAGCAATTGAAATAACGGTTTACACCCGCCAGCCGATCTTGACACGAAATGGTTCAAGGCTGCAAGCATCCCCGTGAGTTTTTGCACCTCCTTCAGGTTATTAGGCGAACTAAATTGTTGGATTGCCCTGATCTGATAGGGATTGACCTCAATGCCTCTGCAGGTTATCATATACCCAAGGAATTTCCTGGACCCCACTCCGAATGCCCATTTATTGGCATTGAGGCATAGTTTGTGATACCTTAAGATCTTAAATACTTCTAGATTCTGTACATGCTCCTCGAGTTTCTTACTATTAACAACCATGTCATCAATGTATACCTCCACTGTTTTACCGATCTTATCTCTGAACATACGGGTGATCATTCGCTAATATGTCGCCCTTGTATTTTTTAATCCAAAAGGTATGACAGTATAATGGTAGTTGCCTTCGGGAGAGATGAATGACATTTTCTCCTGATCTTCGGGGGCCAGGGCGATCTGGTGATACCCTTGAAGGGTGTCCAAGAAATTCATTCTCGGGTGACCATATGTTGCATCCACTAGTTGGTCAATTTTCGGGATAGGGTAAGGATCATTAGGGCATGCTCTGTTTAGATTAGTAAAATCAACACAGACTCTCCAGTTCCCGTTCTTCTTCTTTATTACCACGGTATTAGCTAACCTGTCCGGATAAAATACCTTTTTGATAACCCCAGCTTGCTTTAATTTCTCCACTTCCTCCTTCGTTGTGTACGGGGAAAACACGTTTACGACTAAGAAATTCACTAGTACCTCTTTCCCTTCAGCTACTACAGGGAGCCTAATCTGTCTTTCTGGTATCACCATTTTTTCGTCAAAGCCTATTAGAAGGGTATCATACTTCCTAAGATCCTCAGTCTTCAAACCTAGACCCTTGTAAAGATCAGGGTACATTAGCTCAGCGTCACTCCCCTGGTTAATCATAACCCTTTTCACTAGGAAACCCCCAATCCTAAGTGTAACGACGAGAGTATCATCATGCGGTTGAGATGTACCTTCAAGATCGTCATCATTAAAAGCTATTTGCCCTCCAACTGTTCTAGGTTTCTTCCCCAGACGGTCTAACATCTGGTGCTCCTATTGGGTGGTAATGTTTAGAATTCCTCTCTGGCGACTAGCACTTACACGAATTGTCGCAGCATGAATGACCTCAATAACCTCAAGGGGAGGCGACTGTGCTCCCCCTTGGCTCCCTGATGTCTGCCCTATGACGCCTCCCCTTTGGCCAACCACAAACTCTGTCAGATTCCTAGCTTTAACAAGCTGTTCCATGTGGTCTTTGAACGTCCTACACTGCTCGGTGGTATGTCCCTTATCCTGGTGGTACGTGCAATATAAACTCTGATTTCTCTTGGTCGTGTCCCTGCCCATCTTGCCAGGCCAACGAAAGTATGACTCGTGTTTCTCTTCTCGAGAATTTTATGCACTGGCTCCTTAAATGCCACATTGACTTCAGCTCATGGTTCTGGGTTTTGTTCCCTAGCTTCTCTTCGGGGCCTCTACTGAAAGCCTTCGTGCCTAGGATCCTTAGGGTACTACGGAGTGGTGGAGGCCTTCCCTTTGCTTTGTAGTCAATCATCCTCCAGTCTCTTATGTTCTTTTATTCTCCTCATCAGCTGATGCATATTCTCGGGGGGTCTCATGGTTAGTGAGTCCTTTAACTCGAATTTCTTAGGTAGCCCTAGTCTGAAAGTGTTTGCTGCTACCTGCTCATTTCCTCCCTCGATCTCATTATACAAATCCTAGTATCAATCTGGATATGACCGGAGAGTTTCCCCACTCCTCATTTTCATAGACAACAAGGCATTAATAGGCTGGGGAGACCAATTGCAAGTGATAAAATATGCACCGAACGCTTGAACTAACTCACTGAAGCTATGGTTAGACCCTTTCCTCAAACTGTTGAACCATCTCATTGTTGTGGGCCCAAGGCTAGACAGGAACACTTTACACATAAGTCCATCATTTTGCGAATAGAGGGCCATAAGTTAAGTATAGTGGCTTACATGCTCTATTGGGTCAGTTTTACCGTTATAACAAGTAAAGGGTAGGTGAGTAAAATGCCTAGGCATCTCAGTACACTCTATCTCTTTGGAGAATGGTGATCGACCCACCCTCTATAGGGCCTGGCTCATGGCATTAAGGGTGGCACTGGGACGACTGCGCCTTTCTCTTCTCGGTGACTTCGAGCGATCTTGGACTTATTTGACCTGTCCCTCGACAAACGGGAATGACTTCAGTGAGAAGATCCTCCTATGTGGTCGCTTGCAGATCCGTGATCATAATCCCTTCTTCGATGCCAGCCTCTTATCTTGAGCTTTAATTCTCTAATCTGCCTCCATAGGCTCTCTATCTCCCAATCACGATCACTATGATACGAAGGCTCAGGTACATACAAAACAATTTGTTCTCCTTGAGAGGAAGCTTCGTCTGAATCCATCCGAGTCTCATGCCTGTCCTGCCTAAGATCTTGCTCTCTCCCTCGTTCCCTCTCCATTCTCTTAAGTGCCCGATCCGAGACCCTCGATTGATTTCCTCCTGACCTCGCTAGTTTCGCGTATGCATGTGGACCCTCCATATGAGACACTGTCATGCCAACTCTATACCTTCAGCTGAGTAGGAGATTCCCACAGACAACACCAATTGTGGTAGCTCAGTCCTATGGAACGAAGGAATTGGGTTGAGCCCTCCAATTTACTTGTGTTGGGTTAAGATAGCTTGAACCCAGTTAATTAATTCAATTACCCAAGTTGATTAATTAGGTCAAATTATATGTAAATCGTGGAGGCACCAACAAATCACCAAATAAAATAAATGCAGTGGAAATTAAATTGACACAGTGCTTTGTTGACAAATGGGGAAAACCTTTCACAAGGCAAAACCCAACCACTCTTAAGAATTCACTAATCAATAATCAAACAGTTACAAGTATGAGGAATCTGACCACTACCCTGGCATATCCCAAAATACCAACCTACAGTTGAACTTTTGCTCCAATACCCAATTGAACTTGATCTTGTAGTAGTCTTCTTTCATTTGATGCACAAATCTCCAATTTGTTACTAACTCCTTTGCATGGATCCTAGTATGTGATTAACTCCAGCAACTTGAATGATTATTGTTGACTGCAAAGTTCTTCACTTCTTAAACGATGAAGATCAAGAAGCATTTCGTTACAAAACCCTATGGTGTACAAATGCAGTAGCTTCTCACAGAGTATATGAATTCTAGATCTTTGTATTCATATGTGACGGCTTCTAAAATATGCCTTTTATATGACTAGGATCGTGAGAAAAGAAACCTTCAAATCTGGAAATTCTAAAATCATAATTCTTGATAGATCGAGCTTGTGTTGAGCCTTTTCATTTAACCTTGATAGCAGTATCTATCGAGCTATCTGTCGAGCTTCAGTAAAACAACTTTTTTTCACTAGTTTCTTGGATCAATCTTCATGTCTTTAATACCACAACTTGATATGTATCAAACCCAACTTAGATCTACCCAATTTACAAGTGAAGTGTGTTTTGTCAAAAAATTAGCCAAGTACAGGAAAATATGACCCTAACAACTTGAATTATGGGTCAAGAATATCCAACAACGGGAGGCCTCAAAGATGGCGATGCAGTTTTTATAGGAGACAAATGAAAGTTTTTCTTTATCTCACTTCCTCCTTTAAATTCTTACATTTCCCGAGAACATCACAATGTATCTGCCCCCTCTCTGTGAAATCCGGACTGGACTTTTTTCTCCCTAAAAAGTATTTTTCCTCTCTACTCTCGTGTTTCTCTTCCCTAATTTTTCCAACCTCTTCTCTCTCACCCATCGGTTTTTATTTATAGACTTTCCTTAGTAGGATTTGTCATGATGAGAGGAATGTTTCCCATGTTGGTGGGTCCCTTTGAGCCATATTCCTGACCAGATGAAACCCGTTGTTTGTGATTGATATGACTTTCTTGGAACTTGCACCAAGCGCCAATTGATGCTCGGTTGGCGGATTCCCCCAAGGCATTATCTCTTGATCTCAGCATAATAGGTGATACTTGGTCAAGATGTGAGCTTGGGCCAAGCCCATCTAGGGAATAGGCTAGGTGCTCAGTTAGTAAGCAAGGCAGGTTGGGCTTGTTTTAGGAAACATGTCCTGAGCTCGGTACAGACTGATAGTTGTGGCCCGTACAACTGCATTAGATATTTTCATTCCAAATAGCACATGATCTAAAGGCCAAATGTGTCATTTTTGAAATATCTTGAACTTATTATTTTTCCCAAGTTTTAAACTTTAAAATAAAAACAAAAAAAGAGAGAAAATTTTTAAGGAAATAATTGGAAATTTCATAACGGAGAAAAAGGCTAATAGTAAATAATAATAAGGGTAAACTGCATATTTGATCCATATCCTTTATACCATATTTCAATTTGGTTCTTAACCTTTCAATTGTGTCAATTTGGTCCCTAACTTTTCAGTTTCGTATCAATTTAGTCCCTACTGTTATATCTTGTATGAAAATTAATGACATGAAAAACGGCCAAAATAAAATTTTAGTTTATTCTCACATCAACGGAAGCTAATTTTTTATTTTGGCCATTAGACATGTCATCAATTTTCATCCAAAAGATAACAACAGAGACTAAATTGACACGGTACCAAAAGGTGAATGATCAAATTAACACAATTGAAAGGTTAGAGATCAAATTGAAATATGGTGTATAAGATAAGGACTAAAAACGTAGTTTACCCTAATAATAAAAAGACCTACGTGCCAATGTGGGGTTACTAGATTGATGGCTTTCTGTACTTCTCCATTGGCCGCACTTGCCCAAGAAAGGAGAAGATAAATATTGTCTCTCTCTATCTCTTCCTCCGTGCGCTATCAACTTCACCAACACCAACACCACCTCCACTCTCTCTCTCTCTGTCTCTGTCTCTCTCTCTCTAGCTCAAGATCTTCCTTGCTTTCGGAGCTTTGAAAAGCAAATCTAAGGCTGAGGTTAATATTTATCTGCTTTCACTACAGTAATACCCTCTCTCTCTCTAGTTTGATTCTTTTCACTTGATCTCTATTCTCTCTGTACAAAACAGACCTCAAAGTTCCGTTTAATTACAGCTTATCATATTACCTTCTAGCTATAGTTTTTTTTTTTTTTCCTTTTTTGGGTGGTTGTTTTTGTTTCTTAGTAGTAAGTAGCTTATGCTTTGGTTAAGCTTTACCTCCCTCGGTTGCTTCCTCCGTAAGATCTTATCCAAGTCTGCTTAGAAATCAAGCTGAAATTTTTCCCAAGAAAGTGAAAGAAAATTCCCCAGAATTTTCCAGGTAAAGCAGTGGCGTATTTGTATAATAGTTGCGTAGCACTAAACAGTGCCATGAGCCTTAACTTCTACTCCACTCTTAACTCTCAAGGGCTGTGAAGAAAGAAGAAGAAGAAGAAACAGAGCAAAACAGAAGAGCATTCGATGGATTCAAATACCCACGACAATTATCTCCCCCAACACCAACCCAGTTCTGGGTTATTGCGGTTTCGCTCTGCGCCGAGCTCGGTCCTTGCTAATTTCATGGAGACAGGGGCCGAGGTGAGTGCTGATTCTGATGCCAACAAGGCCAATTTCACAGAGGGCTCTGAGTCAGAGAGATTAATATCCAGATTTTTGAATTACGGTACTAGCAATACGGATTCAATAGCTATGAAGCGTGTGAGCTCCAACTCTCACTCCCAGGCCCAACATCAGGGCTATTCTGTGAGCTTGCCTCCCCATTATCCGAGACAGAGTCTTAGCCCCACTGCTATGGACGATGATGATGGCTCATATGGGTTGGTGGGTTCAATGGCAATGGACCACGACGTGCAATCCAAAACGGGTAATCCAAATATCATTAGGCAAAGTAGCTCGCCTGCTGATCTTTTCTCCCACCTCTCTGTTCAAAATGGTATTGTTCTTTCATTTCCTTTCCATTCCATGTTATGGCCATGTTAACTGTTTTTTTTTTTTTTTTTTTTTTTTTTTTAAATCTAACACGCTCATGTCCAATATGAGTAAGGGAGCAGACAAAAAGGGAAAAACTTATCTCTGAAATAATTAGTAGTTAGGAGCTAGCTTGAACTTCTGAAGATTTCTTGGCTAGTTGTAGTTTACCTGTAATGAGAGGTGTGGGAAATTTGGTTGAAGGGAATAGTAAAGAAATGGTTTTTCTTCTATAATTATATGCAATCTTATTGGAAAAACGTTTAATTCCCGTGTATTATATGTAGTAAACTAGTAAGGTTGTCAAGTATGTAGGGGATAGGAATTTTTGATGAAAAGTGAGTTTAAACGCTGGTAGGCATAGTGGTGTTTCACAACTGAGTGGAGGTTTTAGTTTCCCTGGGGTTAGCTAGTAAAATTGGATTTAAAAAAAAAAAAAATCAATTTCTTATCATCTTCCTGCATTTCCTCAGCAACTAAAGGAAGTTGCACAATTGATTTTAATCAAAAGAATTAGATTTTTTTTTTCATTTTTTTTTTTTTTTTGTTTTTGGGCAAGTGAGACACATACCCAATGAGTCTTAAACCTACTATCTCACCCTCCATCTCATTATTATCGGAGGAGGGAGTGCTGGTTGAGAAATAGTTCATTAGCCAAGGATTTCGATTTTTGTGATAGATCCATTTATAATGCAGCACCAGTCTGAGACTTTTGTGGAAATATTCTTTCAAACAATTAAGCTGGGAAGGAGAGTATTTTATCATCATCAGAAGCTTGAATGATTACTAAAAGTTTCTCAGTAAATTGCAGGCTATGCCATGATGAAAGGTATTGGAAACTACAGTAGGGTCAATGGTACTAATGGAGATGTAAGTCCATCTGCAGACAGGTTGAAGAGTCAGCTTAGCTTCTCACCAAGATTTCCTTCTTCACTAGGGATGTTGTCACAAATCTCTGAAATAGGGAGTGAAAACCTTGGAGCAAATAGTCCTGATGATGGAAAGCTCGGTAATGGCAGTGTTGATGCTCATTTTTATGGCCCTGGAGTCCCATACAGTTCTTGGAATGATCCATCACATTTTACAGAAAATTTTACTGTCATGAAAAGAGAGCAAGATGATGATGGGAAACTATTTGCTGCTAACCAGGTATCAGATTTGCCTTTTATGTTGAGTCTTCTTGAAATGTTTTGTTTGTACAATTTAATCTGAATTTTTGCATATAATTAGAATGGAGGACTTGGAAATCGGGTTAATATGTTATCGCACCATTTGAGTTTACCAAAGACTTCGTCAGAGATGGTTGCCATGGAGAAGTTCCTGCAATTTCGAGATTCTGTTCCTTGTAAAATACGAGCAAAGCGTGGTTGTGCCACTCATCCTCGAAGCATTGCAGAAAGGGTAAAATTTTCACCTTAGTTATATGATTTTTCTAATTATTGATCTTTGGCCTAAATTATAAAAAAAATATCTATTTCAGAATATGATATATTTGTAGTTTTTATTTGTGGAGTCCATGAGGTGAACTATAGAAGGATGATTGTAAAGAGTATATTACTTTCAGGTAAGAAGAACCCGGATCAGTGAACGAATGAGGAAATTGCAAGAGCTTGTCCCAAACATGGACAAGGTAGAAATTTTCTATCTTTATTTAGTGTCAATTATCTATTTCTCCTTGAAAAGTGAAGAATTTTTTATTTTTTCTTACTTGCAGCAAACTAATACAGCGGACATGTTGGACTTGGCTGTTGAATACATCAAAGATCTTCAGAAACAATTCAAGGTATGGAAAGAGAATTTGAACTAGAATTCCTCATGTCTTGCCAAATAATCTGTCTTCCTTTCATGAATTTATGTATTTTTGCAGACTCTTAGTGATAATAAAGCCAACTGCAAGTGTTTAAGTATGCAGAATCCAGTCCAAAATCAAATTGCTTGAGTTGCTGCTGTACAGAAAATAAGAGAGTGACGGAAAAATGAATGGAACCAGATCATATTTCATTTATGTACCGAGCAATAAGTGGAGGGAGCTTAAAATAAAATCTTTTCAGTTGGTGTGACATAGAAAGTTGGTAGAGTTTTCACCACAAGATTCAGGTCCTTTAAGCCAACAAGGCTTCCAATTACAGAATATATGAAATAATGGGAGAAGTTGTATAGGATATGTAAAAATAGTGCAATCCTAGTTTTATTTGGTATATCTTGTTTTTCTTAATCATTCTTATTAGTTTGAGAAGTGAAAAGTTGGCATTCCTAACATGAAAAATAGAAGTTTTTCATTTGGTGCTGGCTTTGATTGTTCATATTCATGAAGCTTGGTCTATTTTAAATTCGGATGGGTGCTAGTTGGTTTAATTGGTAATGTCCCGTCTTAAAAATATGTGATCTAAGATTGAATTTCGTCTACACCAGAAGAAGAGGGGTTTAAGGGAAGAAAACTGGTTACCTCTTGTTGTGTAGTTTATAGCTTTAATGAACTCTCGTGAACCAAAAAAAACCTTTCGAGCCATCCGCACCACACGTTACTTATGAAGTTTTGATCAGTGAAAGCCAACCTTATTTATCGTTAGTGCTTTTTTTATTTTTATTTTTTTGGTTGGCTGGATAATTGTTTGTTGCAGGGGCTAGAACCCCTGAGCTGACAGTCACCAGGTAAATCGGGTACCACTTAGGCCACAAGGCCCAGTGGTATTTATCGTTAGTGCTTAATAACACTATTTGACATGTTCATATATTATCCTTTCTGTAATTTATCTCGGAACGCTTGATAATTCTCTTCTTCTTTAGGTTGAGAGAAAGTTGGGTGCCCCGACGATGAATAATTTAGAGATGTCTTCAATAATAAACCTTATCCACATGACCACCAATTAGTCGTGCGAGGCAGAGTCAATTATATTGTTGAGAAAACCAATCTTATTTATGACCTAATCAGCTTAGATGACCTCTGTGCGTTTGTCTTTCTTCCTTTTTATTTATTTATTAAAAAAATTTCCTCATCTTAGTAATATGAAACTATAAATTGTTTTCATTTTTGAGAGGATACCTTGAATGAATGTCATATGATAACAATTATTTAACTAACCCACAAGTTTCTTTTACTTTTTTCGATTCTAGCAAGGGAAAAAGTTAGAGGGGGACCACTCTCTGACCAAGGATGCAATCCCCCCCCCCACAACACCAAAAACAAAGAATCTCTCTCTCTCTCTCTCTCTCTCTATATATATATATATATATATATATATATATATATATATACATATATGTATTATGAAATTTTAGAATTTAGATCTAATAAGATTCTTCTGGGCCCCTAACATAATCCTTGTCTCTCTTAAAAAAAATAAAATATTAGTCCAAATAACAACAAAAAATTAGTCCAAACAACTGCAACAACATCAAAATTTAGACGCCCCAAAAAAAAAGTCCTTAAAAATTATAATTTCTAGCGTGTAGTACACAGACACAATTAAAAACATACAAACTGGACCCGCAAACAACACCGACTAGTTGAGCAATTAAACTAAGAGAAATGCTAGTGACACACTTTTGCATAACTTTGTGCCACAACTCGCCACATGGCGAGTTGTGATTGGTTAGAGTGTATTAGTGGGCCATGTGGGGACACGTTCCCAATCACAACTCGCCATGTGGCGAGTTGTGGCACAAAGTTGTGCAAAAATGTGTGTCACTAGCATTTCTCTTAAACTAATTTAGGGAAAAGAAAAAAAAAAAAGCTGTTTTTTGTGGGACTCATATAGGATCCACAAACTATTAGAATTATTTGCCCTCAAAAACAATACTATGCATTTTTATTTGATAATAAAAATTTATTTTCACATTCATAATTTTATAGGTATATTTCATTGTTTAAATGTGGCATGTGATGTCACCTCTGTAGAAAAATCATGTTAATGGTTAAGGAACCAAAGACAGGGAGTAATGATTTTTCATAGATTATTAAATTGTTCTAGGTTGTAGATATTAATTGAATATTACCACTGAAGCCTACACTTGTTGTGCTGCTATATGATAGGATGATTTACTCCATCATTGAGGTAGTGACTTTAAGCAGACAAGTGGGTATAATGTAACAAGTACATACACTGAATTGGATCCGATCAAGGACACCTTATGGAGCGATCACTGTTAATTAAAAGGTTGTCCTATCACAATTTTTCTATTGTCCTCAAACATGAGGGGTTTGTGTATATTTATTTATTATGCACATAACTTTGACAATGTCAACTGGTGATGCCAATTTTAAAGGCTATATACAGACACATTGGGTTATGTATGTAATGAGTAAAATATATAAATGCTCAACAATGAATCCACCAATCTCTAAAGAAGATAGTATATTCATTTGATTTTCATATTGAAGTTGGACTCAAAACAAAACCGGCCGGTGACATTTTTCGAAAATGTTTTTCATATATATAATATTGTATATATATATTTAAAGAGTTTTTTTTCAAAAATATTTTGGAGTCCAATAGAAATTATGAAATCAAGAAATTAAGGGTTACATAAGCTAGGGACGTGACAATGATATTAATCCAGTCCTAGTGGCGTGTGGGAATATAGTATGGTGGAAGGACATAGATATAAAATTGTAAGTAATGGGACCTCATTTGTAATTCTTTAATCTTCAGGGGTCAATTGCAATGTGTTGATGGACATTATTGCAATCTGTAGAAGTTCAAATATTTTCCTGATATGGTTGAGAAAATTAAGGAATAATTTTGGAAAGAGTTTCAAGATAAGTCAATAACGTTCAAAAAAGTTATTGATGAATCCTACGGCTGAAGATTAGGATCCCTAAGGATCCCACGTCCAATTTCTCTCTAGAGTTTTAGAAGTCTTAAATATAAATAAGATTTTAAAAATCATATCAGTTGTTAGCCATCAGAACTACTGAGTGATACTGCAGTCTTCTGAAAACTCAAAAAGAAACAGAGAGAGACGTGAATACCTTGGGAGACAACACACTTGGGTTGCTAACAGAGGTACGCAATTTTGTTCTATTTAGAATCCATGGTTGTGTGTTACAACGATCTTTAAATGAAAATATAAATTTTTGTTTTATATTGCTTCCGCAAACCTTTCACAAACAATACATAATTTAAGCAAAACACCAACTTATAATCAGAAGCCAAAAATGCATTTGCCATTAGAATCACTCAGAAAGTCCTTCGCACATGCCCTCAGTCACTTGTCAATAGCCCATAACAAGCACTACCATATGTCGTTTTAAAGCCCTACCATCAGATCATGTACATCGGCTGCCATGTAAGCACAATTTCATGTCATTTACAACATCATCATGCCACATTAGTGCCTCATGCTTTGTTAATGTGAGAACCAAGACTTGACGAGTTAAACGAGTCTCAAGGTGATGACTCATCAACTGGCGATATTTTATCCCCAAATCAAGGGAAATTGGAATCTCCATTTGTTTATTTATGGAACCAAAATAAGAAAATTAAAAATGAATAAATCTTTATTTCATAAAAATTTTTTTGACGATATGTCAAATAAACAAATAAATAAAGAATTACAATACTTCTTCTCTCGTTACAATCTAAGAAAGGTTACATGATCTTAACTCCTAATTGCATTAAGAAAAATATATAAAATTACATAGGAAAGCATGGTCTTGAATCCTAGATAAAGGATTGAGTGTTAGCTTACTAGAAGGAAAGATATTAGACACAATTCGTGTCCAATTTAAGTCAGTCATTTAGAAATTTTAATAATGAACTTTCATGTTATGATTCAGACAATTCCTCCAAATATATATTTTTAAAGCATAACAAACTGGAAAAAATGAGTAAAAATTGTTTGATGAACAATGACAATTATGGGGGAAAAAAAAACGAAAGTGTTAGTCTATGGAAAAAAATTTGCATTGAAGAGATAATCATCATTAAATATTCAGAAATTTTTTGTCATGTAATTCAGTTGGATATATTGTTGACAGCTAATATCATGTTAACGTATTCACAATATATTAACACAAAACCATGGTTAATTTGGTGGACATGGGAGTTGGGGTTGATATTTAGGATTCATAATTTCGTGTAACTTGTTGAATGCAACATCTTCTCATATGATGTAGACCTCAGAAGTCTGAGACCCGCTCCCATGTGAAAAAGATGTGTGTATATATATATATATATGACAAGGTTGAAAAATCAATAGGCTGAATGGGCCAGGTTGTGACAGCTACTTTGTGACCTAAAAAGAAAAAGAACTATCAAAGGAGACCGGTTTGAACCGGCCAAGGACTCTCCAATGGTTAAGTCAGTTCTCTCTTTTTGTGGCCTAGTTATGGAGAATGGATAAGTGATAAAAATCTTACCTTAGATTGTTGAGGGTGCATCCCTTTTATAGAGATCTTGGAGTGGGTTTACTTGTGTGGTTCCGCTAACATCATGGGAGATGCAAGGATTTTGTGGAGTGTTGCATCAGAGACAAGTGGACTTAGCAAAATGTGGGAGAGAATTTTGAGGAGTTCAATCCCACTGTAGATACCATATTTTGACTGCCCTTAATTTGCATGCTGGACCCCAAAAATTCTAAAAAATATTAACTTTTCTCCAAGGGGCTGCGGAAACATCTAGGTTGACGTGGCGCAACCCGTTCAGGCATCAGAGCACTCAAAGTGCCATTTCATGTCAAATAGACCAAAACGCCCCTAGTCAACCCTAGGTTGACCAAAAGTCAAAGGTGTTCAAAATCATCCCAAAACCACATATTTTTCATGTTCCTACATCAAACTCGAGCTACTCGGTGATTTTTGTCAACTTTTACCAAGTTTGACCCAAAGGTGATCCTAGAAACCTTAATTTTGATTTGATCATTGGAATGAGTTGAAACTAGGATCATCGAAAAGATTATTGAATTCCTTTTCCGAAGACTATTCATGGGTCGAAATCGGAGTCAAAACAGTTGAGATATCTTGAAAACTGTGCAAGGCGCATTAGCTCGCTTCCCAAGGCCATAACGTTTGATTCGATTGTTAGATTTCAAAGTTCTTTTGCTTTCTAGAAACTAGACATCCAGACCTTTCCAAGACACTAAGATCAACCTAATTCGATCTCGGGAAGGCCTTCATCAGGCCATTCCAATTCGGCGGCCACGACACTGAGGGATCACTTTTAACCTATAAATACCTCCAAACCCTCCTTTGATAAAAAAAGAAGAAGAAAAATGGGGTGTTTTGGAGTTGAGTTCTCGACAGATTCTCTCTCTCTTCTCTACATTTCTCTCCCAAAAACATGTAAAAAAACCTTTGATTCCCTTCTTTTCTCAACAATCAAGAGGTAGTGTTCTTGCACTCTTTTTCCTCTCCTTGGGCTTAGGACCATAGATTTGAGGTTTAAAGGGTGTAGATGTATCTTTTTAGCTACAATCTACACCCTTTGCTTTATCCTTGTTCATAATATTCTTTATTGCTTTTCCTAGTATGTTCTTTGCTTTATCTTGTTTCTTAACATGTTCTATAGCTTTTCTAGCACATCTCCTTGCTTTTTACCATGCTTTAATGCTTTGATGATGTTGGTCTAGCCCTCTTGGGCTAGGGTATGCCTAAATTTTGTGTTTGTGATTAGATCCATGTGCCTACGTGCCTTTTAGCATGCTTGGGCTTAGATCCATGTGTTTATGTGATTTCTGCCATGTTCTTGCCTAGCTCCATGTGTTTACGTGCTCCTTGCCATGTTTTTTCTCAGATCTATATCTTTGTATTCTCCTTGCCATGTTCATGTGTCTTGATCTACATGTTGGTTGCTATGCTATGTGCTTCTAAAGCCTTTCTATCTCTTGTTATCCCTCTTTCTTGTGTTTTGACCCTTTTGGTAGGGTGTAGATCTAGATCTTGTGGTCTAGGTCTACATCCATATGTCTAGGCCTATATTAAAGGGTTTGGATCATTTCCTTTATGCATGTCTATGTTTGCTTTCTTGCTTTTATGCTTTATATCCATGTTTACCTATTTAGATTTAGGCTTTTCCATGCTTTGTGCCTTCTGTGGGCTTGTGCTTGTTGGTCTTTTGAGGCCACTTGCTTGTGTGGTAGCATATGTCCTTCTTGTGGATCATTTGGATGTTACCACTTGTGTGATACACCTCCGAGGTGTTGGTGTGCTTGATACACACCTTTCTCTACTCCGTGCGATGTTTATATGCTTGCCTTTCTTGCTTTGTGCCACCCATTTGGCTTTTTTTGCTTTTTCGCATCTTTGCGCACTTGCCTACATGTTCATGCATGAGTCTGTGTCATCCATACTCCTCCATACTCCAATCCAATGGAACTATGGACACTCGATCCAAACCTACATTTATCCTCCTAGGACACCTTCTTTCGTGTGCTTCACATGCTTGTTTGCCTCTTTTTTTTTTCTTTTTTCTTTTTTAATTTTTTTTTAAAAATCTTTTGCTAGTTTCTCTTTTAGCATGCTTTCCTTCCTATTTGTTTCTTTGCTTGTTTGCTGTCTTGTTTCTTTTGTTATTGCATGTACACGCATGAAGCATGGATGCTTGGAGTAAAGGTGCGACCTCCTAGGCGCAACCAAAAAGGGCAAGGGTGCAAGCAAGAAGATGCAAGCCCACAAAGGGCAATGTTTAGAAGATTAGGGGGCCTAGCCCCTCCTGAGTGGTTTTCTCTTTCTCCCTTTCTCTAAGCCTCTTCTCTAGAGCATGCATTAGGGTTCCCCCTCTCCTTGTACCCTTTATTTTTCCTGCTCCTTGCTTGGGTCGCGTTCCCTAGGTATGACAATGTTTGTTTTACATTTCCTGTAACTTGCTGGGCCATACTCTTGGAATGTTGGCAATGTCTATTTATCATTCCTGCTTTTTGTGATAGCATTGTGCATGATGTATGTATATATACATGCCTGCGTGTGTGTGGGTGATCATGCACTTTGTATGATGGACTCTCATGGCTACGTGAGCAACCCTCTCGAGTCAGGAGTTCTTTTGACCTTGTGGCATGAGTATGTGCTCAAGGCATTTGTTATAGGTGCATATTCATATCATACTGTATGCATAGTCATCGCGGTGTGACCATCCTGATCCATGTCACCAAGTGACATCGGTTTCCCTGTGTATGCGACACGAATTAGTGTGCTTAATTCTTTGAGGGGCTCTAGCCCGTCCTAGCATGAGCATGTTGGCGTGCGCTGTATACACAGGCATGAAACTCTGCTGGTATGCCATAGCACACCAAACGTGAAACTCTGCCAGATTTTTTCCGTGAAAATGGGGCACCCCATTGCTGTATTCTCATGTCGAAAGCTTGGTGAGAATAGTTTTTTGTGTGCTATGACGCATCTGAGGCAAAGCGCTACTAGATTTCCATGATGAAAATAAGGTGAAATGCTACCGGATATTTTCCATGGAAATTTGGCAACAATTCCAAACACACTTGGAAAACATCGATTGAGACCACACCTTTTCTGAATCAAAACCTCAAAGCCCAATTCGCTTAAAGCCCTGAAAACTAACGCCAATAGCTCGTTTTCATTTGCCAATGTCCGAAAATTATGATTTTATCAAAACAAAGGATTGTCTACGGATAGGCATTGTGGGGTGCCTGACACCTTCCCTACACGTAACCAGACTTCCGAATTCAAGAATCAAGATTTTTTACCCATCCACATTAGATTAGGAAAAACGACCTTTTTCTTAGCCTAGGATCAGTAATAAAATCAAATAGAGTCAGGTGACCAATCACAAATAGAAAAACCCAATTATTGGTGGTGACTTCACTTACCCTTGGTAATTTTCTTAAAATTGACTCATATTCTAGTCACACACCTGAGGTACAACACACCTCCACACTCAAAGAGAAAGTGCGCGAGCATCACCGCGATGGGTGGTCGAGCAGCCGCAAGGCGTCGACAGACTGGCAACTCCACTAGGGACACTTAGAGAGTTTATCCTTTAGAGCTTTTGATAAGATCCTAATCTTTGGTCATTGTCTTTCAAAAACATTGAAATTGGCATTAGCCTCCGGGGCTTTCTTTTTGAAAATTGCTTTTACTATATCCTAGTAAACTATTTTCATAAATTCAAAAAAATTTCCAAAAAATGTTTTTCAAATGGTTTTCCAAAAACCGGATTTGAGGTATTTTCGTATGTGTGAAGCTTTACTGCTTTCCTAAAACATGCTTTACAGCTTTCCTTCACATGTACGAACCTAGGGTAGTAAGATTTAATTTTTGCTACACCTTTATCTGTGCATATATTTTTGTGCTTGGAAAGTATTTCCCCTTTCATTTTAAAATGCATGATATCACCCCTCATATTGGATCAAACCCAAACTCAGTGTTGAAGGCGAATGTTGGATGCGTGTATCCTAGATAGTTACTGGATGCCGAATTGTAGGCTTTCCTGGGTCTATGGGTGGACAAGATTATGCTGAAAAGGCCCCCATGATCTGCTTTATCCCACAACTTCTATGAAGGGAAGGATTAGATGATCGAGGTACCCCCTAAGAATAGGACCAACCTACCAGTTAAGCCGTGTCTCATATAATTGGCCTAAACTAAGTCAAAACCTGTGAGGACTAGGAAGAGCCAAATCTGAGTGAACATCCCAACCTAGGGTAGGATATCCTTCATAGGATTGTTTTCAAAATGAGTCAAGGGGAAAGTGTTCAGTTTTTATTTGTAGGTTTGCCCTTTTGCTTGCATCAAAGAGTTGTGCTCTACTCCAGGTTTTATCCATCTTGTTTACACAACATCTGTGATTAACCCCTAGGGAAAAGCAACCCCATTTCTTACACATTAGATCATACCCGATCCCTAAGGGTTTCCAACCCTACAAGGGCATTCATGGATACACTAATGGCTTTGTCATGAAAATGTGTATAGATAAAATTTGTGGCAAGTAGCTAGAACTCCACGCTAAGGAGGACAATGCCAAGAGTTCAAGATCTTCTCCGAGAAGACAAGACCATCCAGAATGAAGCCTTTTCTCAATTTGAATTTCCTTGTATTGTAAAAGGCCCACTATTGGAGCCATTGTCTATAGCCCATGATTTTGGGGCATTGTAAAAAGCCAAATTTTGTAGGAGCATTGCTTTCCATGTAATCAAAGAGAAGGGTCCATCCCGTAATTTTAAGCATGATACAAAAATTTTGTTTACTTGCCAAGCTTATGCATTAATTCTGCATCACTATAGAAACTCACCATGATATAAAACCCGCTCAAGGGTTCAAGCCAATATTTTCAAAAATGATAGGTGCATTTTAAATGAGCAAGAACACAAACTAACTACGTGTTTGTTTTATGTTTCCATATTCTTAAACTTTTCGAATGTATCCCATT
Organism: Quercus aquifolioides; assembly: GCA_019022515.1. Taxonomy (NCBI): domain Eukaryota; kingdom Viridiplantae; phylum Streptophyta; class Magnoliopsida; order Fagales; family Fagaceae; genus Quercus; species Quercus aquifolioides. The sequence goes on along the minus strand of CM032325.1, from coordinate 26,661,532 downwards.
CCTTTCTCATCCCTTTCTTTTCATTTCCAGGATTATAAAGAGAAAAGATTGCTTAAAAGAAATATTCTAAGTTACCATCATGTCATGATCCCATTATCACTAGGTTTCGTGCTAGAGAGATGTCTACTAGTGATCCTTCAGCTTCTGAGGTAAGTTTTGCCAAGTTCATACAGATGAAAGAACAGATGGTAGAAATGATGCGCATGATGCAACGGCTGGTTGTAGGAGGGAATCGAGATTTATTTGGTCCCATTCTAGAGGGCTCTATGCCTCGGTCTGAAAAAGAGACCCTACGACCACCAGATCCAAATCCAGGCCAAACCACATTGCCATTTGTCCCACAAGGGGGTGACCAAGAATTGAATCCTCTTAAGGATAAGACCTCAGAGTCTAGTTATGGTCAGGTCAAAAGTCAAGTGGAGACACTAACTGAGAAAATATGTATCATAGAGGGCTCCGACGCCCAATGAAATGTCGATCTAGACAGCCTAACCAATTTCCCTCAGGTCATTATGCCTTCCAAGTTCAAGGCACCCGAGTTCGTCAAGTATGATGGCACTGGAGATTCTTGCGCCCATTTGCGCTTGTTCTATAGGAAGATGGCTCCCTATGGAGATAATCACCCTTTGCTTTGCCAAATTTTCCCTGATAGCTTGATTGGTCCTGAAGCCACATGGTATGTGAGATTGGAAAAGACCTCTAATTGGAGAGAGATAGCCAATGCATTCTTGGAGTATTACCGGTTCAATACTGAGATAGCTCTCGACTGCACAGTTTTTCAGAGGACAAAAAAGAAGAGTGGGGAATCTTTCTGTGAGTATGCCTAAAGGTGGCGCGAGCTAGCCACCCAAGTGCTTCCTCCCATTATGGAAGATGAAATGATCAAGTGGTTCATCGATAACCTTAAGCCTCCTTATTATGAGAAGATGATTAGTGCCCAAGTCACTCACTTCGCAAGCCTAATCCCTATTGGGTAGCGTATTGATGAGGGTATTAGGAGCAAAAAAATAGTCGATCCTAAGGCTTTGAATTCTATGATAGAACAACAAATGAAAAAGGCAACCGGCCACAAAGGGAAGGAAGCCGATGTCCACATGATTGACAAAATGCCTAAAGGACCAAGGGGTGTCATTTCATACAGCCCCGAATGCTCGGCCTTATTAGCAACAGGTTCAGCTAGCCTAGGCACCTTACTGAGCATTCAATCATAGGGGGGAAGGCCCGATCAACCCCGATATCCCAAGGTAGAGCCAGGAAAATTCTCTTTGTTACCCATGCCTATGGCAGAGCTTTATGCTTATCTATTGGAGAAGAAGCTAGTGACTCCAATATTCGCAAAACCTAAAGACTGTCCTTTGCCTGGTTTTGACCCATCCAAGAAATGAGAGCACCATTTTAGGGTAAAAGGGCACACTTTAGAAGAATGCATACATTTGAGACACCAAATCCAAGATCTCATCGACAACAAGTTAGTATAGTTCGACAACACGACTGGGCTGGATGTCATCACCAATCCCTTACCTCCCCATCCGGAAGGGAATGTGAATGCTTATCTCTATAGTGGAGGAAAGGATCCCAGATTTCTCATCCCCCTCATTCCCTTGGAAAGCCATGCTATGGGCTCTAGCCCAAGAAATTCACATTGTTCTGGAGAACATAGGAGCCCTAGGTTTTGACTGGAAAGTTTGCTTATTCTATCACACTAGGGACCAACATACCCTATTTGACTGTAGAGTGCTCAAGGCATAAGTTCAGAGTTTAGTTGACCGTGGCATTATCTGGATCGAAAAAGAAGTCATGAGGATGAGTTATTGCATGGTAGCCAGCCTATGACCTCCAAGTACCCAAGCGAGAACTAGCCACAACCCTATGACAATAAAATCAAGGAAAGACTGGGATGAGTACTTACAAGAGCACCCTTGTAAGGTTCCTTCAGGGATGAGGGCACTAGCCCCTTCGACTTCGATCGTTATCGAAGAGATTATAAAATCACGAGTAGATTCAGGAGTGCCAACTCCAAAGAAGGAACAAACCTTGCTAGCCATTGAAGGTTTTGCTCATTTGATCTCATCATTGCCTGGGATCGCTGAGCCATGTCCAGGATTTGTCTAGAAGGGAACCCCTATTGTTCCTACCATTTAAGGTTTTGATCCTCTAGTTCTGCCAAAGTCTATCCAAGGAATCTCTAAGGCTTCTGGCCCATAAGCTTTAGAAACTACTCTGCCTAGCCCAATCATCATCGGTTTAAAGATGTTCTCCTTGGCACCAAATTTGTAGACTCAAGAAGGTGTGGTCATCCGTATGCCGAAGCCCTTCCTTTACAAAGATAGCCATCGTGACCTATGGAAGTACGATGTGACTTTGATTTCTACCCGAACTGAAAGGAAGAGGTTTGCTCTAATATCTCTTCAGGCCTAGCCGGACTCACTAGGAGTGGTCGATGTTATACTCCTGAGGAACTAGAAAAAAGGAGGAAAGAGATTGGCAAGAGCACGACTAAGCTAGTTAGGAATAGGGTCACCACTGAAGAAGTTGAGGAATTCTTGAAAACCATCCGAAAGGCCGATTATAGTGTGATTCAGTAGTTGAACAAATCTCCAGCTCAGATTTCAATTTTAACCCTGTTGCTATCTTTCAAGGTCCATCGTGAAGCTCTATTGAAGGTGTTGAAGGAAACGCATGTTCCTACTGATATTACAAAATCCTCTTTCAAGGGTATGGTATCATTAGTGTTGGCCACCAACCAAGTCTCCTTTTCAGATGATGAGTTGCCTCCAGAAGGAAAAGATCATACTTTGGCTATGCATATCGTGGTCAAATGTGAAGATATGATTATCGCAAGGGTGTTAATCGACAATGGATTAGCCCTAAATGTCTGCCCAATGGCCACTCTTAAGCGCCTGAAGGTGGATATGTTTCTTATTCGACCTAGCATTATAATCATCAGAGCCTTTAACGGAACGCGTCGCGAAGTGCAAGGCAAAATCGAGCTAATGATTAAGATTGGCTCGAGATTCTTCATGGTCAACTTCCAAGTGATTAAAGTGGACTCTCCATACAATATGCTTTTAGGGAGGCCCTGGTTATATACAACAAGTGTAGTCGCATCTATCCTCTATCAGAGACTTAAGTTCATCTTCGAGAATCAGTTGATCTCTATTATGGCTAAAAAGCCCATGACTATCGATGCCAATGCCTTCCCTGAAGCGTCTTTCCATAGCTTCGAGCTAGTTTCTATGATTCACAATGCTTCAAAGCTTGAGTTCGGCTGGCCTGCAACAATTCTGATGGCCGCAAAGGAGATACTCAAGTTTAGGTAGAAATTGGGCCAAGGCCTAGGAGTTGTAGGATATGGGAGCCCTGCTCTCATTGAACTCTCAGATAACAAAGGAAGATTCAATTTGGGGTATGAACCCACTCATGAAGAACTCTTTCAAGCTTTCAGAGGTAAGAAGAGGAAGTGCGCCACTTCAGGGATGTCTATTCCCCATATCAGGACCACTTTTCCCGCTCCAGCAGAAGTCATTATACCAGAACCTTTCAAGGAATTGGAAGACGAAGAGCCTAATCTAGCTTACATTATTTGGCTCTGTCCCGAAGAGTTCTCCATGAATGCTATCACATCTTCTGAAGATGATTCGACTTTCAATATCTAATCAAGGATGCTAGGTGAGACGGTAGGCCTTTGGACCATTGAGCCTTGCTTTATGGTTGCATTGGCTGAGTAAAGAGTATTCCATCATCGAGTGATTGGGCCTCCCGATCACCCGAGAGGGTTGGAGTAGCATATTTAGTTTGTTTTGCATTATTATGTCATTTCTTACTTTATTTGTATTTCATGTTCATTTCCCTAGTTTGTTTTGCTAGAAATAACGAAAAAGAGCATTTCCCTTTTATCATTATTAGGCATGAACTTTGTTTTCCCCTACCCATAATCCATTAATGAAATATTCAGTGTATTATTCAAGAAAATTCTTGCATCTCTCTTTATTTGCTTTCCTATGAATATGTGTTTGCAAATTATCTTATGTTTCTCTGTATATGTTCTGCTCTGTAGGATCTGTTTTGATTCCCAAGTGGGTACATCGTCCCTTTGCCATAACGAGGGTGTGGATGATGTGAATGAGACAATAAAGTTGGATCATGATGTTGAAGGAAGGGAAGAGGTCCTGAAATTACCTCGAGACATCCTAAAAGCTCTAAACTGAGAGAGTGAAGGGTCTAAGCTCAATATAGAAGAGACAGAGGTGATAAGCCTAGCTGATAAAGGCGAGAAAGAAAAACCCGTCAAGATCGGGGTAAACTTTCCCAAGAACATGAAAGATGAGCTTATAGCTTTGTTGAAGGAATTCAAGGAAATCTTCGCTTGGTCTTACCGAGATATGCCCAGTCTAGATATAGAGATCGTTGTTCACAAGATTCCTGTTAAATCCGAATGCCCCCCAGTGCAGAAAGCTCTTCGAAAGATGAAGTCAGAGATTATCCTCAGTTGAAAGCTGGTTTTATTACCACCATAGCCTACTCTGATTGGGTTGTAAACATTGTTCTCGTGCCAAAGAAAGACCGAAAAGTACGCATGTGTGTCGATTACAGAGATTTGAATCGGGCTAGCCCGAAGGATAATTTCCCATTGCCACATATTGATACCCTAATTGATAACACTACAACCAACATGTTCTTCTCCTTTATGGATGGGTTCTCGGGTTATAATCAAATCAAAATGGATGAAGAGGACAAAGCCAAGACAGCATTCACCACCCATTGGGGAACCTACGCCTACGATGTCATGCCATTTGGCTTGAAGAATGCTAGGGCAACCTACCAGTGAGCCATGGTAACCTTGTTCCATGATATGATGCATAAGGAGATCAAGTCTATGTGGACGATATGATTGCCAAGTCATGCACCCTTAGAGATCATTTGAAAGATTTGAGAAAGCTATTCAAGTGCCTAGTCAAGTACAGGTCGAGGCTTAACCCTAACAATTATCTTCAGAGCTAGTTCAGGGAAATTGCTCAGCTTTATAGTCAGCCAAAGAGGAATTGAAGCGGACCCAGCAAAAGTCCAAGCCATTAGGGACATGCTTGCACCGAAAACTGAGAAACAAGTTTGAAGCTTCCTAGGAAGGATCAATTATATAGCTCGCTTCATAGCACAATTGACTGCCATGTGTGATCCCTTGTTCAAGCTCTTGAAGAAGGATACAAAGATAGAATAGACAGATGAGTGTCAAGCGGCCTTTGACAGAATTAAGTAGTACTTGTTGAACCTTCCTATTTTGGTTCCCCTGATGCCAGGATATCCGTTGATTCTCTACCTAGCAATGCAAGAGACATCCATAGGTTGCATGTTAGGCTAGCTAAATGAACTCGATCAAAAAGAGAAGGTGATTTACTACCTGAGTAAGAAGTTCACCAGCTGTGAGATCAATTACATTGCCATCGAGAAGACATGTTGCACCCTAGCATGGGCCTCACGTAAGTTGCGGCAGTACATGCTCTACTTCACTACGAGTTCGATATTGTGTTTGTGGTACAAAAGGCCATCAAGGGCCAAGCCATAGCCGATTAAGTGTGGACCAGCCATTGAATAATCCAGATTTCTCAAAATCCCTCTTCCCAGATAAGGATGTTTTGGCAATAAAGCCAGAACCTAGTAATGTAGAAACATGGTGTTGGAAGCCCTATTTTGATGGAGCTGCCAATAGCACTAGAAATGGAGTAGGAGCGGTTCTAGTATCCTCAACTGGCCAGAAAATCCCTGTTTCAATCAAGCTGAATTTTGATTGCACGAACAATGTCACAAAGTATGAGACGTGCATAGTGGGCCTACAAGTCGCCTCGGAGTTCGGCGCATACAATCTAAGCCTCTTTGGAGATTCCCTGTTGATCATCTCCTAAATAAAGGGAAAGTGGTAAGCTCGAGACACCAATTTGATTCCGCATTATAAATGTGTCAATTGCCTAATCCCAAAGTTCCAAAACATTACCTTTGCTTATTTGCACCAAGCACACAATTAGTTTGTAGATGCTTTAACCACCTGGCTTGCATGGTTAAGTTAGCAGAAGGAGATGAGATGGGACAATTGCACATAGAGGTCCACGTCATGCCAGCCTACTGCATGAATATCGAAGAATGCATGAATGTCAAAGCTAAAATCAATGGGATGCCAATTTTTCTTGAGTGGGGAAGTCCTGTACAAAAGGAACCCTAACATAACTTTACTTTAATGCATAGATGCCCCTGAGGCTAACCATTTGATGGAAGAGATGCATGAGAGCCTGCTTGGAAAATTATGAGAGCCAGCTAATATTGGCTCATCATGGAAAGCGATTGCATCAAGCATGTGAGGACGTGCCACCATTGCCAAGTCTATCAGAATCGAAAGAATATTCCTACCTAGCCCCTGCACTCTCTAGAAGCGCCATGGCCTTTTTCAGCCAGGGGAATGGGCATCATTGGACCCGTGATTCCGAAAGCCTCAAATGGGCATGAGTATATCTTGGTGGCAATCAATTACTTCACCAAGTGGGTGGAAGCCACTTCTGACAAAAGCGTCACCCAAGTTGTGGTGGCCCGATTCTTGAAATAGAACATCGTTTATCGCTACGGCGTACTAGAAGAACTCATTACAGATAACGGAAAGGATTTGAATGGGAAAATGATTGAGCAACTTTGCCAACAGTTCAACATCAAACACTCTAATTCATTTCCCTACTGTCCCTAGATGAATGACGTGGTAGAAGTCGCCAACAAAAACATAAAGAAGATCTTGGTGAAGATGATAGACACATATAAGGATTGGCACAAGTTCTTGCCATTTGCCTTGTGTGCCTATCGCATTTCTGTTCGTATTTCCATGGGTGTAACCTCGTATTCCTTGGCCTACGGCATGGAAGCTGTCCTCCCTATAGAGGTAGAGATCCCATCTCTTAGAATCTTATCACAGATAGAGATGTCAGAAGCTGAATGGGCCCGTTCTTGTTATAAGCAATTGAACATGATAAACGAGAAGCGCATGATCGCAATGTGCCACGGACAGTTGTACCAACACTTCGTCAAGCAAGCATTCAACAAGAAAGTTAGACTCAGAGTCTTTGAAGAAGGTGACTTAGTCTTAAAAAAGCACAACTAGGCCATGCCTGACCATAGAGGGAAGTTTTCCCCAACCTACGAGGGTCCGTACATGGTGAAGATGGCCTTCTCCGGGGGAGCCTTGATCCTAGCCGACATGGATGGGCACGACTTTAATATGCCCACCAATCCTGATGCTGTCATACAATACTTTGCAGGAGGGAGCTTCCAAGTGCAACCTCTTTTTCTACATTCCTATGTAAGCAGATTGTAGACACTGGATTTTACACCCATAATTTAATTTTGGAAGATGACGAAAATGACCATTTCAAATACCCAAAAATCATAGTTGCATTACATGCATTAAATCATTCATTGCATATCATAAAAATGATCTTGTGATTCTAATGGTTGCGACAGTATGCCCATTCCCAAATCAGACCGTCAAGTTGAAAGATATCACAAGATCAAATGTTCACAGTCTACATGCATTTTATAGTGGTGAAACTGATCACATGCGATTAATTGAAATTAATTTTGATTGGTTAAAAAATTAAAATTAATTAAATAATTATGTGATTGTTTGTTGGTTTTTGTCAGAAATAAGCCTACTTGCATAGGAATAAAATGGATAATTAGATAACAAGGGAATTGTTGATAATTAAATCTTTTTAAAACATTTATCTATCAGATAATTACGGACCGTTTGGTAACATTTTTTGAACAACAGTTTTCGTTGTTTAAATAACACAACACGTATTTTCATAACACTTTTTCACCCACATGTATTTCCATAAAACTTAAACAACGTTACTAGAATAACATTACCAAACGGGCCCTTATTGTTTTAAAGACTTGATTATCAAAATGAAAGGGATTAATTTTAGAATACGAGTTAAAAATACGTCCAAGTGCAATTCCCGACTCAGAAAGTCCCTAAAAAAGAGTCCAAATTCAACCAAAATTGGGGATTGGGCTTGGCACTTGAGTGGGCCAATCGGCACATGGTAAGTGTCGATTGGCACAGACTTGAGGCCCGGCCTAGAAATGCTCTGATTGAGATAAAATGCATCCATTTCAAATTTTTAGGGATAAGGACGCAACCTAATTTGTATCTAATCCAATCTAGCTTATTTTTCAAGAATCCAACCTTTATAAATAGGGGAAAAAAAATCAGAAATCAGGGCCTTTATTTTTCTGACTTCTTTGCTCCCCTTACGTTAAAGACATTCTGGAAGCCTTGGCTTTAAGAGTTTCTTTTCCGTAAGTGAATATATTTTAGATCTCAAAGAGGTTGAACTTCTTTGATTTCTAAAATATTCCCTCATTGAAAAGTACATTCATGCAAGTATGTCTTTAATCTCACCCTTTTGTTTATTCTTTACTTTCCTATTTGATATGTATGTTTTGTTCATCGCATATTTTCGTGGATGTATGTTTGATTTTACTTACTGTCCATAAAATCTTGTTTAATTTTTTTTTTCTGCCATGTTCACATGCTTAATTCGATTTTAGTAGTTTATTAACATGTCTAAGTTTAAGATTTGATTCTTCTTTAAATTTTGAGATTTGCAATAAACTACTAAAATCATTTTTTTAAAAAGAAAAAGGAACAAAAAAAGAAGAAAAGATTTGTATTATCAGTAAATACAGATTTGAAAATTTTCTTCATACAAAACGGATATGTATTTTCATTAAATATAGATCTAAAATTTTTCCGCATATAAAAAAAGGATCTGTATTTTCATTAAATATAGATCTGAAATTTTTCTGCAAATAAAAAACTGATATGTGTTTTCATTAAACACGTATCTAAAATTTTTCTGCACAAAAAAACAGACCTTTATTTTCATCAAATATATATATGAAATTTTTCTGCATATAAAAACAGATTTGTGTTTTCATTGAATATAGATTTGGAATTTTTCTACATATAAAAACTGATCTGTATTTTTCACTAAAATACAGATCTGAACCTTTTACAATAAAAAATGTTTTCTTCAATGTAAAATATCACCAATTTTTATGTTTCTTCTTAAATAAAATTGTAGATTTCGAATTCTTAAAGAATGAATTAATCTTAAATTTGGGAATTTCAATATGATGCATCATTCAAATGGGTATATAAATGGTCATTTTGAGTCTAGAAGACTAGACTTTGTCTAGGCAGAATGGGTGCTTAACACCTTCCCATTCTGTAACCTAGCCCCCGAATCTAGATTTTGGTTCATAGGATAGTGCGTTATCTTTTCCTTTTTTGTAGATTGCAATCTAGGAAACAAAGCCTTGTAATTTTCCATTAGATTGTAATCTAGGAAACAAAGCTTTGTAAGTTTTTACTAGATTGTAATCTAGGAAACAAAGCCATATAAACTTCTTTTTATCAAATTGTAATTCATTCAGATTAATGAGAGGTTGTATTATTCAAGTATGTACTTTGTGTATTTTTTCCTTTTTCTTATTTTTTTTGTAACAAAAAATTAAGTGGCGACTCCATATATAATCCTGAAAAGGGAAGGTGCCGATGCCTAACCCCTTTTCTGAGAGCACCCTTAGAATTTTTTTCCCGGTCTCTCACACAGACAAAAAGAAAAAAAGAAAAAAGAAAAAGAAAAAAAGAAATACAAAAATATGAAAAGGTAAATTGAAAACCCGAAAGGGTAGTCTACACAAAAGGAGAGCAAAAGAAAGAATGTAAGGGAGCCTGCTAGATTGAAAACCTGAAAGGGCAGACTAGGAAAAAATTAAGGCAATAAAAAATGTCAGTTGAACTACGTGATGACCTGATCCTTCCTTGTGGAGGAACATAGGCAGCCAACTCTAGCCCGGTCACATTTTAAAAGAAAAATCAGCCAACCGAATTTGCTTGGGTTTGTGATCAAGATCAAGGAAAGAAAGGATAGACCCTCTTGGGTTACTTTATGTTTGCAACACGCATGGCCCTCTGTGGTTTGATTCAAAGATTCTATGGCACATGGCAATGGAAGATGTACCCCAATGGGAATGGAAAAGATTCATCTAGAACAGGATGTATCCTTTTGAACCTGAGATATTGATATGCATAGATTTACATTTACCATTTTATTTGTATGATCTTGCATTTTCAAAGCATTTCAGTATATATTCGTTAAACATGTCTGTTTTGTGCCTTTCTAATCCTTTCTTGCATTCATCATTATGCATCCAAACAAAAATCTCATAAACATAAATATCTCCTGATAATCAATATATGCGTAAACATCTCTATTTCCACCTTCTTTCTATTTTAAGCATGCCTTACAAACTAGACTATGCTTTAAAAACCCAAAAGTGGAAGGCCATACGCAATTGTCTAGCAATTTATGATGGACCTTTCCATATATGGTGGGATACTAACTACATAGCTCATGTGTAGAAAAGAAAAGAAATAGAAAAGACTCTAACAAGTCAAACATGGCACAAATGATCTGACACCACCTTGCATGGGCTCCCAAAGCCAGTAAAAAGAATCAGATCCTCCGAGGAATGGGTACAAAGTAACCTTGCCGCATCAAAGCCCAGATTTTTGGCAATCTCGCTAAGTCGACCATATGAATGTCGAAGGCAAACCAACTCCCTCTCCAGACTAGGACTCGAGGTACAACCCTACCTCTTTGTATCAAGTAGAACCTACAATGTGCTAATCTCAGCAGTAGCGACTCTCAATGCTGCCTCCTTCTCGGCTACCTTAGCTTGGAGACGACGAAATGCCAACTATGGCTCACTAGCTCATCAGTAGACCCATACTCAAGACGTAAAGTAGAATGAATGTAGGACCTAGTCTACAATAGCTTCATGGCTAAATTATCATCTTTGATGCTCACCTTCGCACGACTTGCCTCAATCGCGGCCCTCTCCTTAGATCTCGTCTAGCCTATGATAGTGAATCTCTAAGTAAGATTTGCTAGCTAACTCTCCAAGCTAGTGACCTAAGATCTCAACTGAATACACTCAGCCTTCGTGGTTGAAGGGACCTGATCCCTTTGCGCGAGCTTTGCTCGAAGTGTGGCAAGCTCAGCCTCGTATGTCCTCCCCATCTCATCGAAGTCCTCCATAGTGTTATCAAGAATCTCCTTGCAACAATCCCTGTCCCTGATAGGTTCTGTCAGGCATTCTCTCAGGTCCCTAAGAGTACTTTCAACTCTGACCTCAAACTCCAATGTATAATCCCACAATATATTAGTCAGAAGGCGAGGTCAAGTGGATCCAAAATCAATAGCTCAATGATGAAACATGGATCCCTGGTGGCTCTCCACTCTCTAAACTCGGTGGAAGACCACTCATAATCCTTCCCCGGACAAATGGGGTAATAAATAATCAACCTGCGCTTCTTCTAGAAATCAAAAGTGCGATCTATGATGACTGTGTCAATATCCTGGAGGCCGAACTCACAAATGATGGCAGAAAGATTACGGAGTTAAGGAACATGTTGGGTACCCCCAAATTGCCTCACGGCCATACCTGGATAGTACCTTGTACAACCCAGATGCCCACCAAAAGGATGCCAAGTAAACCAACATAGTGGGTCCAACCATGCCACCTAGTGACTCCCCACTTGACTCTCCATACCCAGCCAGTGGGACCCAAGCCAAATAGATATGTCAACCAAGTAGTGGTATCCCCAATAAAAAGAAGATCAAGGGCTATAGTGATCTTAACTCTATTCTTCCTCAAAAACTTCACGAGCTGTGCTCTAGATATTACACTCAGATGACTCCAAAACAAAAACTGTAACAAATGCATACAACAACCAAGCCTACCACTACCCATCTCATGGCACAGAGAAAGAGATCAAATAGTCTTAGAGAGGAGAGAGGGAATAAATGAAGTGCTATGAGGTAGAGTACTCACTAGAGGTAGAACTAAAGAGCTGATAGAACTCGACTAAGAATGGAATAGCACTGAGCCAAAGAAGGCCATCATGAAGGCCTAGCGCTTGTAAAAGGTCCAATGCTCCTCTAAATCCACAAAGTCCTCTCGGTAAGCAGTCAGGCACTCGGCTTTGCCAAATCGACAAATCAGAAAATCCCAAGGGATGCTACCTCCTAAACTGCTCCCATATAGGGTCCAAACATCCATTACAGGCTTCTTCAAGCCTAATAGCTTCGCCAACGCTTGTGATAGCAAAATCGAGTTGGTGGTCGATCGACCCGACTCACAAAGGTAGGAAGAGAAAGAAAGCGATCATACTTCTCCAAAGTAGGGACTAATTCCACATCCTCGATGGTGATGCACCTCAAAGCAAGATCCCAACAAGTAACTATGGCCTCCAATAAGTGCCAATCTAGAGGAGTATGAAGTGAAGTGACATCTCCGAAGAACGGCTTAATGTAGGCTTGATCCTTGGAAGAGAATGAAGTCCACCATCTCTTGAGCTCCCTCTCATGGAAAGTCTGCCTCTCAAGCTCTACAACTATGTCATAAGACTTGAACCCAAGAGCATCCACGCTTAGATCTGAAAGAATGCATTGTTTTGATGCTGATCCGTGCAAGAAAGTGCAAGAATATGGTGTTTCTAAGTGTTTTCAATGAAGGAAATAGGTAGGAGAAGACCTAAAAAATCATAGACCAGAATATGGGAGGTCTAGGAGCAACCCAAACCTTTATGCATGAATTTTGAGGCCGGTGCACCTTTAGTGGCCGCCGGCCCTAAACGGAGCACCCTAAATGGTCGCTGAGCCTCGAGACACGTGCCAGGGCTTTTTAAGCCCCCCCGCTCAGCTTCACCTGATTCTGACCATTAGATTTGAGAAATTTTGACCAATTTCGAAGCAAAGATTCCCTCAGTTTTAGACTAATGGTGGTACTCGGGCAATTCAGCAGCAAACCGGTCCATTTAGAGATTTTTGCACAAATAAAGACCGCACAAAACCTACACTGTGGAAGTTTATTTTTGCGCATCTCATTTGTCATTTCAGAATATGTTGAACCTTATTATTAAAGCCTAGGTCACTTGGTTCAGGGGTCGGTTCAGCCCCCATCATCAAGACATGTAATGGGACAGTGCCAAGGCCTTTCCCAATCACTAATAGCAATCCACCTAGCATGGTATGAAGATTGCAACGATCTATTCCTATATGAAACCTTTTTCAGAGCATCGGTCGGTTTAGTCGATTGTCGGGTTAGTCAGTGCATTCTACCACATGGCGAGTCCGAGAAAACCTTGTTAGGGGAAGTCCATGATCATAATCAGGGTCGTCAAGAATCCCATATCGTCCAGTTTGACCCAAATCCCAGTTCAAATTGATTGATCAGTTTAGAACCACGCAAAATCTACACTAAGGCAGTTTATTTTTTGAGGTCCAATCCATTTTTGCGAATCAATATGCTCAAGTTCAAAACTCTGGATACAATTATGGGTCTATCCTGTCAGGAACCTTTCCTCTCATGTGAAGAAACAACATAAAACCTACATTGGGGAAATTTTATTTTATGTGGTCTTTCCCTTTTCCATATCCCTTAGTAGGTCAATCAATGTCAGATTTTATTGGTAAACCTGTGAAAATATGATGCGATGTGAATGAAATGATACATGAATAACAATAGTGGCGCAACTGGCTCATAAATGCTAAAGTGCTACTGGCAAACATACATCTGAGCCTACCAAGATGAAATATCAAGAAATATACATCTAAACCTACCAAGAGGCAATGTCAATACATACATGAGGCCTACTAAGGGGAAATCATACATACACCCATAAGCCTACCAAGAGGCAATATCAAAGTACAGTCCATGCCCACAATGGGTTAATCATACATACATCCAGAAGCCTACCAAGAGGCAATATCAAAATACAGTCGAGGCCCACGATGAGGCAATAATACATACATGTCCAGAGCCTACCAAGAGGCAATATCAAAATACAGTATGGGCCCACTATGGGACAATATAACACATACATATCTGGCCTACCGTAGACACTGTATTTTGTCCACCCTCGATTTGCGTGCCGAACCCCGAAAATTTTAAAAAAATTAACTTTTCTCCAAGGGGCTGTGAAAACATTTAGATTGACGTGGCGTAACCCGTTCAGGCATTGGAACACTCAAAGTGCCATTTCAAGTCAAATTGACCAAAATGCCCCTAGTCAACCCTAGGTTAACTAAAAGTCAAACGAGGTCAAAGTCCTCCCGAAACAACATTTTTAATGCTTTTACTTCAAACTCGAGTCACTAGGAGATTTTTGTCAATTTTGACCAAATTTGACCCAACGTTGACTCTTAGGGCACTAGAAACCCTAATTTTGATCCAACCATTAGAATGGGTTAAGACTAGTGTCATTGTGAAGATTATAAAATACCCTTTCCAACGACTATTCATAGGTCGAAATAGGAGTTAAAAGGATTGAGATATCCAGAAAACCATGCAAAGTGTGTCAGCATGCTTTCCAAGGCTATAACTTTTGATCCGACCATCATATTTTAAATTTCATTAGTGTTCTGGAAACTAGACATCTAGAACTTTCTAGCGACACCAAGATCAGCTCAATCCAAGTCCATAAAGACCTTAAAATATGCATTGAAATTGGACTAGGAAAAGCCAGAACTACTGATGTCAGTAGGGGTGGCCGGCAGCCCTTGCCGACGGCCATACAGGGTGCGCTAGAAGCCAAAGGGTAAATTTTATACTATAAAAACTTACAGACCCCTCATTTTACCCACCAAAAAAAAAAAATTTGGGTAGTTACCTAGGTAGATTCTCTCTCTCCTTTCTCTCCCAAACACATCCGAACACCACCAAACACCTTTGATTCTTCTCTTTTCTCCACAATCACAAGGTAGTGTTCTTGCACCAAATCTTCCTCTTCTTGGTTCCATACCTTGGATTTGAGGTTTAGGGGTGTGGATGTAGCTCTTTAGTTACAATCCACACCCTTTTCTTTTTATAGATTTTTCTAGCTTTTACTTGTTCAATAATATGCTTTATTGCTTTTCCTAGCATGTCTTTATGGTTTTTCTAGTATGTTTCCTTGCTTGTGAGCTCACCTTGAAGTCCTTGTTGGATAGGTATGAAGCATAGGTGTTTGGATCTTGAAGGAGACCCTCCTCATCATTCCATTCTATGGATGGATTATACTTTTTCCCATGAAATGTAAGGAACTTTGGTGGTCCAAGGGGAAATGCCATGAAGTTAGAGGATGAAGATTTTGAACAGTTTTAGACCCCTTAACAAACAACCAGATTGAGTAGCCTAGTTAATTAGCCAAGTTGTTACTTAGTCAAATTAAACAATTCTAGGTTAAAACAATCAAACAATCATATCATGAAAATATATAGCAGTGGAATAATAAATAACACATGATATGATCACCCAGGAAAACCAAACCGGTAAAAAACGTGGGGAGGATTTTACCCACCGATCCTCAAGGCAAAACTGAATTCACTATGAAAGAATTGAAGTTCTTACAAAAGGACTTACAAGCTCCCCGCTCGACTTCCTAATGCTACCTACCAGTAGAACTTACTGACACGACCCCGTGCAAGCTCCGAATCCACAGACTCCTTCTTTCTTGAATTCTTTGATCAGCTACAAGCACCCACGCTTGATATTCTTTAAGCTTCAAAGGCAGCAACCAAGTTGATCATCAAGATGTTGAAGTAATCTCCATCTAGAAAATCCTAAGTTTTGTGTAAAGGAAAGCTCCTCTAGATCTCACAAGAGATTTACACAAAACCGCAATGTATGAGCAACAATACAACTTGAGCAACTCTAAAATGTGGCTAGGGTTTTTGCCTTATATACCTAGGGCAAAAACATAAAAACCCTAAACGTTTTAATGAGCTAGGGCTGAGTTGGAAAACTGCTGAAAACGCAATCTGGTCGATTTTCGATCGATCGAATCTATTCCTCGATCGATCGAGCCAGACCGAATTGCCCCAATGCAACTACAGTCTCTCGATTCCAACTTTACAATAATTAATCAACTTTGAGCATACTTTAACAAGTCTAAACATGTTGTTTTGATCATGGTTTGCCAACATTACAAATTAGAGTTCTAAATACATAAATTCCTAAAACTTTAGAACCTAACAGATTTGAAAATGGGTTTCAAAAAATGGGGTTTTCAAGAATACTAAAAAACCCAAGGATTTGAAGAAATCTTCAAGGGGATGATAAAAATCAAGTTTGGAAGCTTAGAGAAGTGATTTTCTAAGCAAGAAATGGTGTGGAAAAGGAGAAAATGCAAGGGGAAGAAAGCTTGGAATAGTAACAATGGAGGAAAGAGTGAAATAAGGAAGAAAGAACAAAAAAGAAAATGAAGCAAAAATAAAAGGCGGGCCAAAATTTCACCCTCCTCGCCCTTTTTACTTGAGTTGCTGAGTCAACTCAAGTTTGACTGAATTGACTCAGTCAAACTTGAGTTAACTCACCCACAAAAAAAAAAAAAAAAAAAAAAAAAAATAAATTAAAAGAGAGTACGGGAAATTCATTTTTAATATATATTTTTTTTAGAGTTCTTCAAATATTTTCAAAGAAAGAGAGAAAAATGAGAAAGGATTTTTTATTTTTGTAAAAAAGGATGAAAGAAAGGATAAAAAAAAATGGTTTCTAAAAACCTTTTTTTAGAAATGTTTCTAAAATTTGTGGTATCAATTTCTAAAAGGGAAAAAAAGAAAAAAGAAAAAGAGAGATTTTACCCAAAAAAAAAAAAAAAAAAAAAGAGAAAAAATAGAGAAAGAATTTCACAAGGATAAAATTGATTATTTTGGGTAAAAAAAGGGGGGGAAAGGAAAATTCCACATCCCCAAACAATTGAGCGGATAAAATCTTGATCATCACAACGCTAATTCAATTTTCTCTAACCATTTCCGGAAAAGTCCAAGTTTTTCAGATTGGGCAAATAAAGTCTTCAATCATTCCAAGTCAGATTAGGCAAATAAAGTTCTTAGTCGGCTCTAAGAACGGGCGAATACAGTTCTTGGTCACCTTATTCCAGATTGGGCGAATAGAGTTCTCAATCATTCTAAGTCAAATTGGGCGAATAAAGTTCTCAATCAGCTTTCGGATCGGACGAATACAACTCTTGGTCACCTTATTCTAGATTGGACGAATAGAGTTCTCAATCATTCTAAGTCAAATTGGGCGAATAAATTCCTTAGTCGGGTTTCAAATCGGGTAAATACAGTTCTCGGTCACCTTATTCTAGATTGGGCGAATAGAGTTCTTAGTGGGCTTTCAGATTGCGCGAATACCTTTCTTGGTCACCTTATTCCTGAATTGGGT
Source organism: Quercus aquifolioides (assembly GCA_019022515.1). Lineage (NCBI taxonomy): Eukaryota > Viridiplantae > Streptophyta > Magnoliopsida > Fagales > Fagaceae > Quercus > Quercus aquifolioides. The sequence goes on along the minus strand of CM032325.1, from coordinate 26,644,213 downwards.
GAATAAAGTTCTTAATCATTCCAAGTCAGATCGGGCAAGTACAGTTCCCGATCACCTTATTCGAGAGTGGGAGTATAGAGTTCTCAATCATTCCAAGACAGATTGGGCGAATAGAGTTCTCAGTTGGCTTTCAGATCGGGCGAATATAGTTCTCGATCACCTTATTCCAGATTGGGCGAATAGAGTTCTCAATCTTATAGGCCAAAAATGTATTGACCCCTTATGATAAATTAATTGATTAATTAGCCAAGTTTATTAATTAATCAAATTAACATGCAAAGCGCGTGGTAGCATAAACAAATCACCAATTATCTAAAGTACGCAACGGAAAATAAATTGACACGGTGATTTGTTTACGAATGGGGAAAACCTACACGGCAAAAACCCCACCGGGTGATTTTAAGGTCACCACTCCCAAGAATCCACTATTATCAAAACAAGCGGTTACAAATGAAGAAATCCCAGTACCTTATACCAACCTACAGTTGAACCCTTACCCCAATACCCAATTGGACTTGTTCTGTAGTGACAATCTCTCCTTTCAATGCATGGCTCCCAGTATGTGACTAACCAATACATGCGCGGATCCTAGTACGCGACTTGATCACCAACTTGAGAAGGATGTTGGCTGCAAAGTTCTTTTGTTCATCACACGATGAAGATCATGAAGTTGCTTGGTCACAAAACCCTAAGGTGTACAAAACACAACAGCTTCTTCAAGAGAAAGATGAACTAAGGCATATGTCTTCGGTTCACAATATGCTTGTGAAAAACTTTTGCATTGAGTTGCATCAGCTGTGATGGCCCTTAAAACAATCCTTATATACGTTTAGGATTGTGAGAAAAGAAGCCCCAACATACATTCACGGACTAGATGAAAATTAGCTTGAAAAACTAAACTTCATAAATCTCGACAGATACCCTATCTGTTGAGCAGCTGTCGAGTCTCGGGCTGAAACAGCTCTCTTAAGCCTCGATAGATACTAGCTATCGAGCTTTAATGAACAACACTTTCTCACTTGATTCTTGGACAGACTTCCATGGCTTTAACACTTAAACTTGAAACAAGGTTTCTTGAAGCATTAAACACATCCTAGATCTACCCAATCACAAGTAAAGTGCGTTTTGTCAAAGGATTATCCAATTACATAAAATAGTGACATATGTTCCTAACAATGAATCACATATGTCCTAACAATCTCCCCCTACGGCAATCCATGACAAAACCACAACAACAAATGAACATATGAGAGAAGTCATAAATCACTCAACTCACATTCACTTGTTGAATACAATAAAATCTATTCTAACACAAACTCTTGAAAAACTTTGCAAGAAGAGAGTTTATGGCAAGAAGACTTTGACAACCCGTATTTCTGAAACACTTTAAACAAAAATCATCAAGGCATCTTAGTGTGAAACAGAAATAATAGATTGCATACATTATATAAGAAGCATGTGCATAAAGAAAGAAAAGAAACAACACATGTAAAGATAGGTGAAAGAACTGTAATAACAACCTTAAATGTATATATATAAACAAGTACAAGGTTTGCTATCACAATATGATCACAAGATCTGAGGTACATGAACAATGTATCTAAAAAGGAGAGAAAAAAAAAAAAGACATAAAGTCCTCACTACATCCCTAAAAAAAAATGAATACTCCCCCTAACAAAAATCTCCTATACTAACCCTCCCCCTGTGAGTATGACTACTCTCATATCTAAAACTACTTCCCCTTTTTGTCACGAGTGACAAAGGATAAGTATATCAAGTAGACATCTCGTCACCACTGGGTGAGCTAGCATCCCCATCCTCATCATCATCATCGTCGGAGTCATCATCGTCGTTGGATGCCTCGGGAGGAGGAGAGGGAGACTCTACGAAGCCACCAAGGCGAGCCTACCGTCTAGCAATACGGCCAACACGGGTGCTCACCTGACATAACTCATCACTGAGAGTGTCAAGGCGAGCATCCATGCGCTGAAGCTGCGCCAGGATTGCATCAAGAGTCACACAACCTGCAGAAGAAGAGGGAGTGGAGGTGGATGGAGCTGAAGAAGTGGGAGGAGCTGCCATCCCGGACCGCCTCGAATGAAACTATGCCTCACTTCATTTAACGGTAGCGGCGTCAATGGCACACATGACAAGGAAGTGGTTGGAAACGGGAAAGGGAACAAAAAAATGGCGTAAAATCCTCGTGATAGCCGAAGGGAAGATGAGCTTATCGTGGGTCGCCATATCCCTATATACATCTATGAGGGAAAGAATAAAATAAGAGGGAAAATCTATAGTAAGATGCTCTAAAAGAGAAAGCAAAAATCGAGCATTGGGCTTGGTAATGGAGTTATAATAAGATAAGGGATGCAAAACAAAAGTCATAACCATGTTAATGAACCTAGGACCTTTAGCAAAGGCCGTACAAGGAGTGAACTGACGATCACCCCAATCAGAAGGACGCTCACAAAAAGCAAAAATAAGCTTGTCTTTAAACATAGTTTTAAGACGCTCACAAATAATGTAGTCAGGATGCGCTACCCTCGGGACACGGAGCACGTAGGATACAATATACGGTGTGACTACAATGCACGTACCTCGAACACGAGAAAGAAAGAGAGGTACTGAATAATCAAATCCATGCATGTTAGAGTAGAATTCCTATACAAGCACAGATGGACAAGTGACCGGGACGTCACACAGTGACTCCTAACCCCTACTATGAATGACAATGGGTAGGTCAATGTCGGAGAAGTCCGACAAAACGACTCGGCATTCCGAATGAACGCCTTGTTGAGAAAAGTTCTCTGAAAAGTCTTGTCGGGTTTTATCATCATAGAACTGAGTATGTGAGGGAGTAGGATCAGAAGAAGTGGATGCCCCGGAACGAAGAGGGTTTCGGGACGGAGTAGACTTACGTTTAGGTGCCATGATGCAACTAACGTAAACAAGAGAGAGAAAGGGAGAAAGAAACACGCAGAAAAGCACCAAACACAATCAATAAATAAGAATATAGAGAATGTAAGGTATGTATGCATGAAAATGCATGAGCATGTGATATGCAATAGTAAAAACATCATGGGCTCAGCCTAATCCAATCCTACTAGCACACAATCAGTACAACAAAGTAAACATACATCTAAAATGCATGAAACATTGTTATAGTGCAAATGTGATGCAATGCATGAAGTTTTAAACTCAATGAAGCAACACTCAACGCAAATTTTTTACACAAACTCATCGATTTTGAAAAACCCCAAAAATTCTTCAAAAATCAAAACTTAGGTCAGAAAAGAGTGAAATGCATGATTAATAAGTGAGAAAGAATCATACAAGATGAAGAACACTTGATTTAGGCTGAAGATCAAGTATGGAATGTGAGGGGTTTGAGTTTGAGGAGTTTTGGAGTGAGAATAGATAGAAATTGTCAAGAGAGATCGAAGGAAATGAGATCTGAATTGCGCGGACCCTATATATAGAATCTCTTAAATCTTGACAGATTGAGAGGTGTTGAAAGGTGTCGAGGTTCATAAATCTCGACAGATGCATCTATTGAGCAGCTATCCATAGGTGTCCATAGCAAAAAAGCTCGATGGATTGAGGAGCTAATAGGCCAAAAACGTATTGACCCCTTATGATGAATTAATTGATTAATTAGCCAAGTTTAATTAATTAATCAAATTAGTATGCAATACGCATGGTAGCACAAACAAATCACCAATTAAACTAAGTATGCAGCGGAAAATAAATTGACACGGTGATTTGTTTACGAATGGCCTACACAGTAAAAACCCCACCGGGTGATTTTAAGGTCACCACTCTCGAGAATCCACTATTATCACAACAAGCGGTTGCAAGTAAAGGAATCCTAGTACCTTACACCAACCTACAGTTGAACCCTTACCCCAATACCCAATTGGACTTGTTCTGTAGTGACAATCTCTCCTTATAATGCACAACTCCCAGTACGTGACTAACCAATTGCGCAGATCCCAGTACGCGTCTTCAATCACCAACTAGAGAAGGTTGTTGGTTACAAAGTTCTTCAGTTTATTACACGATGAAGATCGAGAAGCTCCTTGGTCACAAAACCCTACGATACACAAACACAACAGCTTCTTCACAAGAAAGATGAACTAGGGTAAATTCTGTCTCTGGTCACAATTTGCTTGAACAAACTTTGCTCAACACTTCTGCAACTTGTTCCACCTTTGACGGCCCTTAAAATAATCTTTTTATATGTCTAGGGTTGTGAGAAAAGAAAATTCAAACATAAAATCACGGATTGAATGAAAAACATATCAGAAATTCCGAGTTTCATAAATCTAGACAGATGCCCTATCTGTCGAGCTGCTATCAAGCCACAAGCTAGAATAGCTCTTCAAGGCTCGATAGATGACTAGTTGTCAAGCTTTAATGACAGGCACTTTCTCAGCTTGAATCTTGGACAGACTTGCATGGCTTTAACACTTGATCTTGAAACAAGGTTTCTTGAAGTATTAAACACATCCTAGATCTACCTAATTACAAGTAAAGTGCGTTTTGTCAAAGTATTAGTCAATTATATAAAGTAGTGACATATGTTCCTAAAAAGTGAATCACATATGTCCTAACAGGAGCTATCAAGCATCTATCGAGGAGACAGAAACTTTCTCGAAGGATCGAGGAGCTATCGAGAAGCTATTGAGATTGCGATAAAAAGAAGCTGAAGAGCTCGATAGATAAGCTAGGTGTCGAGAGGTGTCGAGGAGCTGTCGAGATTGCTTAAAAATAGTTTTTCAGAAGAGAAAAACACAAACATGAATGCAATCAAACATGCAACTCAACCAAGGATCCAAACAACATTTTAATCTCTCAAAAACATCTCTCAATCAAGAAAAATGTTAGCACATAGATCCCAAAAACACACACGCACACTAAACAAGTCTAACCAATTTTATATTTCAAAAACAAGTTAAGACAGTTTAGTGAGCATACATTAACACATGTATTCCTTGTGATGGCCAAATCACATTGTACCTGCACATGTATCAAGAGTCGCAAAGAATATTGCGTGTTGTGTGTGAAAACATCGCAAGATTGCATAAGTGTCTAGATGTTATGACGATTTGAGATATGAGAAAATCACTTTAACTCAAACACAATCATAACTGTTTGATGGGGACTATCACCTTCAAGGTACATCCTATAACTCCTACATCTCCTAGAATACACGCTTGCAATCATATGTAAAGCATTTTGATCTTTTTGCTTTTATTTTTCTTTGTATATTTTTCTTTTAAGCAAATCTTGCATGGGCATATAAGAGAGAGAAAAGAAATACCCAATTATATTAAGCATTTGACATTCCAATTTTGCTATTTCAAAGCATACAAATGTCATTTCATGATTGGCGGGCAACAGTGGTAAGATGGTTATTTATGCCTTTCTCTTAGGATTTTCTAGTCCTTCCCATCAAAAAGAGTGATACGAGTGTTAAGTACAAGAGATCACTTAACCTTAGTTATCATAAACACGAGCCACAAAGCTCACTCGCTTAGCTGTGCATAGAGATGCTTATCTAGGCTACAAAAGATACAAAGTTTAGAAAACTTTGTTTCAATGGCCATCCAAGGTACACAAGTACCAATGTACACAAACACACACTACTTTTGCATTTTTTTTATTTTTCAATTTTATTTTTTATTTTTTTTATATGAAAAATAAAAACAAAGCAAAACTGAAAAATAACCAAACAAAAACATGTTAAACAAAACAAAGTAATGCATAAAACTAGATGCAAATGCATGAGGAAGGAGGAAGAGAAGAGGAGATCAATCCATGGAGATAACACCAATGTTTTGGCGAAGGAATTCAAACCGTTTACTGTCAAGAGGTTTGGTAAACAAATCAGCCTTCTGATCATCAGTGTGAATAAACTCAAGAGTAAGAGTACCATCTTCGACAAACTCCGTAATGAAGTGATGTCGAATCTCTATGTGTTTAGTTCGAGAATGTTGAATCGGATTCTTAGAGATGTTGATGGCACTGGTGTCATAGTAGATGGTAAGATGCTCTTGACAAATACCATAATCATGGAGGATTTTTTGCATCCATAGAAGTTGGGTGCAACAGCTGCTAGAAGCGATGTACTCAGCTTTTGCAGTGGATAATGAGATGGAATTTTGCTTTTTGTTCATCCAGGAAACAAGATTATTACCCATATAGAAACAACCCCCCGATGTACTCTTTTTGTCATCAGCATTCCCAACCCAATCAACATCAGAATACCCAGCTAAGACATCATTTGTGTCCTTGCTGTACCACACACCAAAGTCGATAGTAGTTTTGACATACTTTATGATTCTTTTCAAAGCAATCATATGAGACTCTTTGGGATTAGCCTGATATCTAGCACACATTCCCACATTATAACTAATGTTAGGTCTACTAGTTGTAAGGTAAAGAAGACTACCTATCATGCTTCTATAGAGAGATGAATCTACACTTTTACCTAACAAGTCAATAGTGAGTTTAACATTTGGGCTCACTGGGGTTCCAACAGAACTAGCAGATTCCAAACCAAACTTCTTCACAAGATTTTTAGCATATTTAGATTAAGATAGAAATATACCTGAATCTTGTTGACGAATCTGTAATCCAAGGAAGTGAGTTAGCTCTCCAATCATGCTCATCTCGAACTTGGCCTGCATGAGTTTTGAGAAGCTATAAGCAAGTTCATCCTTAGTTGACCCAAAGATGATATCATCAACATAGACTTGAGCAACTATCAACTCACTGTCTTCCCTCTTTATGAAGAGAGTTTGATCTGCTTTTCCACTGGTGAACCCATGTGACACCAAGTATTGTGTGAGCCGATCATACCAAGCTCTAGTGGCTTGCTTTAACCCATAAAGTACCTTCTTGAGGTACAACACATGATCCGAAAAGTGTGGATCAATGAATCCTTTTGGTTGAGCTACATAGACATCTTCTTTAAGCTGCCCATTCAAGAATGTAGTCTTCACGTCCATTTCATAAAGCTTGAACCTCAAGTGACATGCCAGGGCAAGGAGAATTCTGATGGACTCTATACGGGCTACCAGAGCAAATGTCTCATCATAGTCTACACCTTCCATTTATGAGTATCCTTGAGCTACAAGACGAGCCTTGTTGTGGATCACATTACCCTCATCATCAGTTTTATTACAGAATATCCACTTTGTGCTGATGAAGTACTCACCCTCCGGTCTAGGTACCAAAGTCTAGACATCATTCCTCTGAAACTGAAGCAGTTCATCGTGCATAGCTTCAACCCAGCTTTCATCCTGAAGAGCTTCCTCAACTTTAGTGGGTTCAACCTACGACAAATAACAAGAATAAGACACAAAGTTAGCAACACATTTATCAACTGTAAACTTCCTTAGTGTAAGTTCATTCATGTTTCCCACAATAACTTCAGGAGGGTGATTCAAGTTGATCCTGGAAGAAGGTCTTTTCTCTTCATGGGTTTTAGAATCAGGTGAAGTAGACAAGTCTGCTGAATCTTCTACTACACTTAGAGTATCTGGAGTACTAGGAGATGCAGGATCTTGTTCAACAATTTCTTGAACTTCCCTGGGCTCGGAAGGAAGAATCTCTTTAGGGATTTCCTCACTAAATTTCTCAGAACCAGAATCTGAAGATTCATCAATAACAACATTTACTGTTTCCATTACCTTCATGGTTCTTTTGTTGTATACCCGATAAGCCTTGCTTGTAGAGGAGTATCCCATATATATTCCTTCATCACTTCGGGAGTCAAATTTTCCCACATTCTCTCTATCCTTAAGAATAAAACAAGTACTTCCAAAGATTCTGAAACATTTAACATTTGGCTTTCTTCCCTTCCATAACTCATATGCAATCTTCTTGGTACCGGGTCTAAAATACACCCTATTAATCGTATGACAAGCAATGTTGATGGCTTCTCCCCACAAGTTTCTAGCCACATCCTTATTGTGAAACATGGCTCTAGCCATCTCTTCAATAACCCTGTTCTTCCTTTCTACTACACCATTCCACTGAGGAGTAATAGGAGTAGAGAATTCTTAAGATATACCTGATCTTGTACAAAAGGACTCCATATATGAGTTCTTGAATTCTTTACCATGATCACTTCAAATTCGATCGATCTTCAAGTTTTTTTCATTCTGCAATCTTGTGCACAAAGCTTCAATGTGCTCAGGAGCATCAGACTTGGATTGTAGGAGAATGACCCAAGTGTACCTAGTGAAGTCGTCCACCACAACCATGATGTATCTCTTTCCAGCAAGAGACTCGGTTCTGGTTGGACCCATAAGATCCAGATGTAGTAGCTCCAATGGTCTGGATGTAGCAGATGTCTGAGTGCCCGGATGTTTAGCTTTTGTCTGTTTTCCAAACTAACATGGTCCACACACCACATTGCTCACTCTACTGAGCTTTGGTATTCCCAAAACTGACTTATACTTAGATACAATTAAAAGATGTTTGTAACTAGCATGTCCCATCCTTTGGTGCCATAGATCTTCATTTGGTAAATGAATGCTATTGCACACAATATCGGCATCAGGAACCAAGCCATAACAATTATCTAGAATGCAAACACCTCTTATGAGCTTCTTTCCAAACTCGTCCATGACAAGGCACTTTCCTTTTAAGAATAGTACCATAAAGTCTTAATCACATATCTGACTTATGCTCAATAGGTTCACTCTCAAACCTTCTACATATTGAACATTTGCAATGTCTGGCAGCCCAGGTAGAGATATGATTCCCTTTCCTTTAATCTGTGACTTTCTCCCATCACCAAAAGTGGCATTACCACCTTTCTTAGACTTGAAAACTTTGAAGAGAGATCGGTCTCCAGTCATGTGTCTTGAGCAACCGCTGTCAAGGTACCACAAACATGTGTCCATAACCTTAAATGCGGACTTCATCATTAAGCACACTTCGTGCTTAGATGACAGATCAGTGGGAATGGTGTTTTCTCTCATCTGCCTTCTATGAGCTAAACCTTTAACTTTCACTCTTCTCAGATGAACTCCTTTGCACATTTTCATTCTAAGACAGTTTAGTTTCTTCTTTGTAAAGCTGAGATCTTTTCCAATAGTCATCATAATGGAATTCAAATAACTTCTAGACTTGCATTTTCTGATACACTAAAACAAGTAGAGATTAGAAAAACAAAATGTATTTGAAAACAAAGAACTCTTCAAGCCAGTTGCAGCCATGACAACAGGGGTCAATGGATCACACAACAAAGATTAAAACCTAATCAGAGTGTGCCTGCTCTGATATCACTTGATAGGCCAAGAATGTATTGACCCCTTGTGATAAATTAATTTATTAATTAGCCAAGTTTATTAATTAATCAAATTAACATGTAAAGCGCGTGGTAGCACAAACAAATCACCAATTATCTAAAGTATGCAGCAGAAAATAAATTAACACGTGATTTGTTTACGAATGGGGAAAACATACACGGCAAAAACCCCACCGGGTGATTTTAAAGTAACCACTCCTGAGAATCCACTATACCATCCTACAGTTGAACCCTTACCCCAATACCCAATTGGACTTGTTCTTTAGTGACAATCTCTCCTTTCAATGCACGGCTCCCAATACGTGACTAACCAATAGATGCGTGGATCCCAGTACGGGACTTGATCACCAACTTGAGATGGATGTTGGCTGCAAAGTTCTTCTGTTCATCACATGATGAAGATCATGAAGTTGCTTGGTCACAAAACCCTAAGGTGTACAAAATATAGCAGCTTCTTCAAGAGAAAGATGAACTATGGCATATGTCTCTGGTTCACAATATGTTTGTGAAAAACTTTTGCATTGAGTTGCATCAGCTGTGACAGCCCTTAAACAATCCTTATATATGTTTAGGGTTGTGAGAAAAGAAGGTCCCAACATACATTCACGGACTGGATGAAAATCAGCTTGAAAAACTAAACTTCATAAATCTCGACAGATACCCTATTTGTTGAGCAGTTGTTGAGCCCTGGGCTGAAACAGCTCTCTTAAGCCCCAACAGATACTAGCTGTTGAACTTTAATGAATAGGATTTTCTCACTTGATTCTTGAACAGACTTGCATGGCTTTAACACTTGAACTTGAAACAAGGTTTCTTGAAGCATTAAACACATCCTAGATCTACACAATTACAAGTAAAGTGTGTTTTGTCAAAAGGATTTGTCAAAAGGATCTACACAATTACACAATTACAAGTAAAGTGTGTTTTGTCCTAACACAATCACCTTATTCCAGATTGTCCGAATGGAGTTCTTAATCATTCCTAGATAGATCGGGTGAATAAAATTCTTGATCACCTTATTCCAGATTTTCCGAATGGAGTTCTTAATCATTCCAAGTCAGATTGGGCGAATAGAGTTCTTAGTCGGCTTTCAGATCGGGCGAATACAGGTCTTGGTCATTGTAGACACCGCATTTTGTACCCCTTACAACTTGGGCCCCCGTTCCCTAATGATGCCCAAATTCCAGGGCCCAATCAGATGTTAAATTGACTTAAGAAGAGTTAAAATAGAAAATATAAATCTTAATGAGCAAAAATCTATTTTTGGAAAATAAAGGCCAAAGAAAACCCACGGTTTGCGTACACAACTAGGATTTTAGAGACATAAAAAAGGCAAGTTTTTTTGCGTTAAAGACTAAGGTTTGGAATGAATCCCACATCATCTGGGAGTCATTCCAAACCCTTATTTTTCAACAATATAAAAGCCTTACATGGTACATTTTCAACACACATAGAAAATCCTAAGGGAAAACCTAAGATTCACTAGAAGTAGTGAATCAAAGAGGGAGTTTTTCACAAAACATCCTCAAGTCAATTTTTATTTGATTAGGGCCATTTTTGGGCTTGATCATTTGAGTTTAAGATTACTAATCATGTTTCTATTGATTTGTGAATAAATTGACTGAGGGGAACGGTCAAAATCGAGCTTGAAAAACTTCTTGTTTGAGGTATTGAGCTTAACTCTTTCTTTTTCTTTTCCTTTTCTTTTTTGCCTTCTTGTTATAGTTTAATCTGTTTCTTTGCTTAGTTTATATTTATATATGTTTGTTTAGATTAGTTTTATGAATTTTTTTTTTTTAAGCATGTTAGGCTGCTAGATTTAAGCTTTCATGTCTTGCTTTGTTTTTCTGCTTGTCTGTTTTTAGGGTTAGGGTTCTGGCGTGTCTGCGTACGCATACTTTTGTATGCACACGCAGGCTCGAAGTATGCGTATGTATAAAACCAACCTGTGTATGCAAGCCTATGTATGCGCACGAATACTCGTGCCTAGAAACCCTAATTCTGATTTTCTTGTTTCTTTTGCTTTGTTGGTTTTACCTAATATGCCTCTGTTTTAACCTTCTTATATGCTTTTGAGTTTCTTTTTCTTTGTTCACATGTTTGTTTGTCATTGTATGCTAGGTTTATCTTTTGGTTCCTTAGTTTTAATGTCATGCCATTCATTCAAATGTCCATTCATTGATGCCATAGGTGGTATGATGCAATGAGGTAAGTAAAGGTAAGTCGTGTATTCACATGTACAATGTAGACACTCAATTTTGTACTCATAATTTAATCAAGGAAGATGACTGGAATAACCATCCATGTACCTGAAAATCATGACTGCATTACATTCATTAATTTGTTCATTGCATATCATAAAAATGATCTTGAGATGTCGCGACGATATGCCCGGTTTCCAAATCGGACCATCGGATAGAAAGATATCACATGATCAAGTTTGCACGATCAACATGCATTGTGTTTAGGCAGAATTGACCACGCATGATTAGTTTAAATTAATTCTAATTGGTTAACCAATTAAAATTAATTAAATGATTTTGTGATTAGTTGATAAATAGTGTCTAAAATAGGATTGCTTGCATAGGAATAAAAGGGATAATTGGAAAACAATAAAATTGTGGATAATCTGAACTTTATCAAGATTTATTTTAGAATAATTATCTACAAGATAATTGTTGCTGAAAAGACTTGAATTATCCAGAAAAGAGATAAAAATCTTAGAATATGGATTGAAAACACGTCCAAGTGCAAGGCCTAGCTCAACAATACCTAAAAAAGGAGTCCAAAACGCACTCGAACACGAAAGTGCGATTAGCATCCAAGAGTACCATTCGGCACTTTTGGAGTGCCAATCGGCACTTTCAAAGTGCCGATTGGCTTTGGCCCGATGCTCTTCGGTTGACGATAAGGCACATCATTTTCGACTTTTTCAGAGAAGGACGCGTCCCGATTCGCATTCTACTCATCGTTGCTTATTTTTTAAGCATTCCAGCCTTTATAAATAGAGACTGGATCTCAAAATTCAGCACACTCTTTTACGCTTTCAGAGAGACACTTTCTCACACTCTCAAATTGCTCATATTTCTTATCCCTTTTTCTGATATTCTCTCAAGCTAGGGTTTTTAGGTTTCAAAGATAATTGCATAAAATTTATTTGAACCCTAAAACATCCCCTCAAGAAGAAGAGTGCTCCATGCAAGAGGTTGTTTCTTATTAACCCTTTTTTCTTATGTTTCCCTTGTTATGATGATACATGTTATATATATATATATATATATATATAGTTTAGTTGTTTCAAATATTCATATCATGAATTGTTGATTTATTTTGTTGAAACATGTTCTTGATTCTTTTTATTATTGTTATGATATATTTCTTAGTTTCAAAAAATCTGCATGTTATCACTTCTCTTTCTCAAATTAAAAACGGATTTGCATCTTCCTTAGATGCAAATTTGAATTTTTCTCAAATAAAAAAACGGATCTGCATCTTCACTAGATGCAAATTTGAATTTTTTTCAAAATAAAAACGGATCGGCATCTTCCTTAGATGCAAATCTGAATTTTTCTCAAATCAAAAACAGATTTGCATCTTCACTAGATGCAGATCTGAATTTTTCTCAAAATAAAAACGGGTCTATATCTTCATTAAATGCAAATATGAATTTTTTTGAAATCAAAAACGGATCTGCGTCTTCATTAGATGAAGATCTGAATTTTTTTCAAATCAAAAATGGATTTGCATCTTCTGTAGATTTAGATCTGAATTTTTTTTTTAAATAAAAATTGATTTGTATGTTCCTTAGATACATATTTGATTTCTTTTAACATAGCAGATTTTGAAAAAAAGAAGAAGATCATGAATGGTTGTGTTTGTTGTGTTTTTTTTTTTTTTTTTTTTATTTATTTAATACATGTAGCATGAATTTATTTCATGAATGAAATCCTCTTCTGAAGAAATCTTTTTCATATCTTTTGCACATATAAAAACATATCCTTTTTTTTTTTTTAAATATGCAAATCTGATTTTTTTTTTAATTATCACAAAAAAGATCTGATCTTTTACAAATCAAAAACCAATTTTTTCAGTTCTTAGAATCAGGTCTGATTTATTATTTTTTTTTTAAGTCTTTATAAAACTAAATTTTCTCATTACAAAATATATCTGATCTTTATAAACCAAAACCATTTTTTTTAAGTTCTCAAAAACAGATCTGATATTTTTTTTTTCAAATTAAATACTTTGTTTTAATTAAATAAAAAACAGATATGAGTTTTCTCTCCAAAAGACATCTTTTTTACACAACAAAAACAAATCTGATTTTTCTAAACCAAATTTAATTTTTTACTCACAACACATTTGAATTTTTTTAACAAAGAAAAGGATGCATTCATAAATAAACTTGTGTGATTGGTTTTGTTCATATGTACAACATGTCATTCATAGCATGCATAAAAGGGGTACATTGGTCAGAAAAGTCTAGAAGACCAGACTCTGTCTGGGCAGAATTAGTGCCTAACACCTTCCCATTCCATAACCTAGCCTTCAAATTTAGTGTCTTTGGATAGGTAGACCTAGGTCTTATCTTTACTTTATTTGGTAGTTTGTAACTAGGACAAAAGCGCATGTAATTATTTGGTAGTTTGTAACTAGGATCCAAAGCCATGTAATTTTCAATTTACCAAATGTATTCTTTTTTTATTCAATCAATGAGAAGGAAACAATTCAGTCGTGTATTTTTATATTTAGTTTTTCTTTTTTTTTTGGTATAAAAAATAAGTGGCGACTCCACACCACTTACCCCAAAAGAGAGGGGCCATTAAAAGCACTCGAAAATCTCTTTATTTTTAGAGGCACCAATTTGGCGGTCTCTCACATACATGCATATTGTTTGATAACTGGTTTGATGATGAGTATGAATATGAATGCTTGGATGAATCACATGTTACTTGAATCTTTCCTTATGCTTATGCTTCTGCCTTGATTTAATTATACATGTTGCTACCTTGAATATGATGTGATGCCATGCTAGATGAATATTAGGATATGGTGATGAGATGTAAGGGTATGCTATGATGTAATATGATGAATCATGTTTAGACATATGACACTAGGATTTATGTTAATGCTTTGATGCCATGTTAGATGAATGATAGGGTTGTATATGTGTGGGTTTGGTTTCTTATGCTTTATGGATGGATATGTATGTATTTTGGGATGATGATGCCTTGTTGTATGCTTAGATGTATGCTAGTGTGTGTGTGAGTTAGAATACAAGTGTTGAACATGGTTTTAATAAGGTTAAGATATAAGACACAGTGATGGGAGGCTAACCTTAGGGTTGGGTGGTCTTGGGTGCCTAACACCTTCCCAAGAATCTACCTAAACTCCAAACCCATACTCTGGTAGTAAGATCAATGGTCATTCCTCGAAAGGATGCTATATTCATGGTTCCTAGACCATATAACTAGGTGGCGACTCCTACACTTTTCGTTGTGTTTACAGTAGCGACTCCACTAGGGACTAATGAGTTTAATTCCTATGTGTCCAATGTCTTAACCTTAATAAAAATTATTTCAATACTTGTTTTGCACACACATCACTTGTTCTCTTTTGTTCCTTAACCTTGGTTGGAGATGAGTGGTAAGATGGAAGGCTCCATTTGGGCCCAAATCTTCCGGAGTTCATCCCACCAACTCACAATCAGTGGCATCACCTGTAATGGGCTTTGAGTACGTTAAAGGTTTGCTATCAATCCACTATGGGGTCCACTTAGGCCTTCGGTTGGAATCATAGCCCACCAAGTTGTGAATGACCTACTTATCTATCCTTTTAGCCTTAAAGAGCCTACCCATACTAGAGAGACCCTAGATCCTATAAAATAGGATACCTTTTATATATCTCTTGTTTGTTCAACCATACATCGTGTGTTCACCTAATTCTAAAGGACAAATGAAAGATGTCAAAATGGAAGGATGACCTAAGAGTTATGGAAGACCCTAAGATATTGGGACGAAAAGAAAAGAAGTCCTCGCATATGAGAGACTTATCCCAAAGTCCAAAGATATGCCTTAACTTAAAAGGTTCATAAGACCATAACTTAGTTGCTATCATAAGCCCAAATCAAAAGGCCTTTTGAAAAGGAGAACTTTAGGCCTAGGGTAACAAATGTGCTATGGACTTAGCATCCAACATCCTACAAAGTTAGTATGAACTTCCTAATTTTTGGGCCTCCTTGTTGTATGCCAAGGTCCAAAATGATGAAAGATTCATAGGTTTTGAGAGGAGGGACAAAATATGTTCTAGTTAAAGGGCTACTTCAAAAAAATTTTGTAAAGAAGAAAAGTTTTCAAAAAGAAAAAATCTTTTGTAAATATTTTTTAAGAAGTTGAATTTTCAAAAAAAAAAAAAAATCTTTTGCGAAGAAAAAGAATTCAAGAAAAGAAACGTTTTGCAAAGAAAATCTTTTTCAAGGAAAAGAATTCAAAAGAATTCTTTTTTAAATATTTTTTAGAAGTTTTATTTCCAAAAAAAAAAAAAAAAAAATCTTTTGGAGAGAAAAGAATCCAAGAAAAGAAATATTTGGCAAAGAAGAAAAATTTTCAAAAAAAAATAAATTGTAAATAATTTTTTTAAGAAGCGAAATTTTCAACCAAAAAAAAAAAAATCTTTTGTGAAGAATAAGAATTCAAGAAAATAAATGTTTTGCAAGGAAATATTTTCAAGGAAAAGAACTATTTAAATCTTTTGTAAATTTTTTTTGAGAAAAGGAAAAAAGTTTTTGAAAAAAAGTCTTTTGTAAATGAATGTTCAATTAGTGTATAAAACACTATGAACGTTTAGACCCCCAATTTACAAATTACCAATTCAAGCTTAATATCAAACAATGTATGTGCGGAAAATGAATGTAAGCTTACACCAGAATTGATAAACAATCTAAACCAAATAAAATCACACCCACAGTAGAAATTAAATGGAAAAGATTAAGTGAAGAGAGATGCAAACACAAGGACAACACAACGATGTGTTATCGAAGAGGAAATCGAAGCCCTCGGCGTAAAACCTCTCTGTCACCCTCCAAGCGGTCAATAATCCACTAAAGAATAAAGTTGGGATACATGAATAACAGAAGACCCTCCAAGCCTAATCTACCCAGTGTACCTAAGCCCTCCAAGCTTCTTGCTCCAACGAGGTTGCACCGAACCTTTGTCTTGTTTAGCTTACCGGATTCCGTTATAGCCCATAACATCAACCAATAACCATTGGTCCCTTCCTATCTACTTCCTAAAGCACCAAATAGCCTTCTCACAGATGTGGGTATGGTGAGAAAAGGATTTGGGTAAGAAACTCTCAAGGATGTAACAATGGAGAGAGTGAGAGTAGAGGAATTTGAAGAGTCTCTATGTAAAGATTGTGGATGAATTAATCTTGTTTTTCTCTAGAGTTTCTCTCTCAAAATTCTCTCTGGAAGCTCTCTACATTTCATGGGTATAAGGGGTATTTATACTGGGGTGAGAAAGGAATGCGAAGAGTCAGTTTTTCCCAAACAGGGTGGTCTGGCGACTTGGCCTCACGACTGGGCTGAGTCGCGAGTTCAAGTCGCGAGCTAACGGCTTGGCTAGCCTGGGACTTTTGTCTTGTACGGCAACAGCTAGCGTGACTCTTCAGCTCTCTGCATGCTTCACACGTGTGCCAGCTTTGGCGATTTGCAAGCCGCGAGCCACCCGCAAGATCCAGCCGCGAATCTCTACTTCACTGCACTGTCTTGAGCATTTCTTCACACTCTCTCACACACTACCCTTACATGATTCCCACCTAAATACAGGATTACTAAATGCTAAAATACAAGCAAATTTGGCACGAAATAAAGCCAACAGAATGGTTGATTAAATTCAACCTTACAATCTCCCCTTTTGGCTATTCCGTGACAAAACCCTACAACAAACTCTAGACTTAACACGTGAGTTGGGAAAAGTTGATCAAAACTCACTCACACCTAACTCTAGAATCTGTGAAGCTCTTGAACCAGCAATCAAGCAAAATGGAAGTAAGTAATAAACTAAGGCTTGACCAAAAATGAATAATCAGTATAAATAGCGATCACAATGTTCATTCACACATGGAATGAACATCCGGACATGCAAGCTAATAAGCTCAATTGCAAAGTATCATTTGCATGTCCAACACTCAACCAATGCAACAACTCAAGGTAATTGCATTAAGGATAAAAATCCAACAAAGGGCACAAGAGTGATGTACTAAAAGAAAATGCATAACATTTAACATCAAGTACTTAAGCTACAGAGCATGGGTACAGAACCTTAAAAGCATACAAAAGCAACAGGTACAAACCTAAACACATACTGAATAACATCTTACGTATTAATAAACCAAAGTTTCACACCCAAACATATCCATAAGTTTTAAAAACAGCAGAATAACCAAACTGTTTAACACATTGTATCATACCCATAATGAAAACAGTATTCAAAAACATAATACCATAACCAACACCATAATCATAAACATAAAATAAAACTAAACAATAAACTAGATAAACACTATTTTTGGCTGCTCCCCCTCAAAATGGCACTCCCCCTCAAGAGCTGCGTCTAAAAAATTCTCCCCCTTTTTGACTGGTATGGCCAAAGGGTCACTGTTGGGTGTTGATGCTGTCAAACTTGGCTGAAAGTATGTTGAGTTGATCCTGAATTGCTGCCATCCTGTCAGTATGCTCATTCTGGACCTCTGTGAGTTCATCAATCCTCTCCAGGATGATCTGAAATGCATCTGAAGGTACAGCTAATGAGGTTGAAGCCCTACTCCTCTTGCTTCTGCTTCTGGATGTGGACGTTTGTCCTGCAGCCTCTGCTTCAGTTTCCATTGGATCACCTTCTCCTTGGTCACCCTCATCTTCATCACCTGGAAGACGAACTTGTATCCTGATGATGGTCATCTTGTTGATGGCTAAAGGTGTAGACATGGGGCTAATATCTTGAGGGATTGCAACACCTTTTGCTCTGAAAAGTCTCATGAGAAGGCTAGGAAAGATCAGCTTGGGCCTAGGGGTGGTTCTAGTCTCATACACAATTATGTCAAATATGTGAAAGCTGATGTCAATGAAGGTTTTCTCCTTGAGCTCCATGAGGAAGATAGCTCTGGCATTGTTGATTGTAGTCAGCTTCCTTACTGGATATAAGTTGAACATCATAATGGTGGTGAGGCACCTCATGTCAACTGGAAATGATGTAGTGTTGAGACATCTCCCCTCTCTCTGTCCACCAATGCGATTCTAGATAGTTTCTATAGATAGCATCCTATCCTTGTATTTGGTGAAATCATGATCCTTTAAACCCTCAAGTCCTAGTACCTCATCAATATCTTTTGCATCTTGGGTGAACTCATGTCCTCTAATCCAGCAATTCAGTTCATCCTCCCTTATAACAGCATTTGCATAGAATTCCCTTATTAAAGGCTCACAAACTACAGGTAGGTCACTCAACAACTTATCCCATCCTCTGCCCTCAAAACAATCTGGAATGAAGGTGTCCTTCAAGTCCCCTAAGTCTACAAACCTTTCCTGAATAATGGTTCCCTTCAAGAAAGAATCTCTGTATCTTTCAAAGTGTTGAACAGACCTAAACAGGTAGCCTTCTTAGCAGGAGTCTTCTTCTTTGTAGGTGTGGGAGCCATCTGTAAAGAAGCAGAAGAGGCCACAACAAGAGCAAAACACAATAGGTGGAAATACACATGTATTAGTAACAAGTTAGTTTCATAGGGAGTAACAAAGTGTTAAGACAACATATAGACCAAGCACAGTTGAGAACCAGAGAAAAATAACTCAAATCAAAACCCAACAACTTAAACAAGTACAGTCTGTATTGATGCAGACTGCAACAAGCACTAATCAGCTATATTTGGACAGTGTAAACCACACTCAGTCAAAAGAAGCATATGTCTATGAGACATATCTTAATAAATATGAAATGTTCAAGACATACCCTCAAGACAGAAGCATACACATGATATGGCAACACAAAATCAAAGCATTATTAACCAAACAATCAAAAACCTCAATCACTCTGAAACAACCATACTCACACTCAGAGTAAATCATAGAGAACCCAAACACATATATCTTATGGGTATGAAAAATTTCAAACGAACAAAGGTCAGATTACAAACTAGCTCAATGAAACTTAATCATGATAGCAAACATATTCAGCAGTCTAGTAACAAAAACAACCAACCCCAACCAACCAAACCCAACATTTTAAGCAAACCCATGTTCGAACATTGCAAAACACACGAACTCAACTAAATCTCACAAAATGAAGAAATACACTTATAAACATGTAAAATAGAGTGAGAAAATAGAAACCCATACCTTTTTCTTGAAGAATGAGGTTGGAGAGATGATCAATAATGGAGGTTTGGGTTGAGTGTACGGTGTGTTTGGGAGAGGGTTGAAATGGGGAAGACAATGAATAGTCACACAAATTCGAGGGAGAACTGAAAAGATTTTAAAAACTGCCCTTAAAACGCAAAACACGTGATTTTTGCGACTGAGTTAAGTCGCGTGCAAGTCGCTAGGGCCAGCCACCAGAACACTTAAAACAAAAATTTTGAAAATTTTTTCTAAGTGTTTTTCATGACTGGAAGGTCTACCCGCGAGAAAGTCGCGAGGTAAGCCGTGAAAATCTCTGTGTACCTCTTGCGACTGAACCTTCCACTCGCGAACAAGTCACCACAATGAGCCGTGAGAAACATAAAAACCTAAATTTTGAAAAATATTCTAAGTATTTTTCGCGACTACGACATTAACCCGCCAGTGAGCCGCGAAAAATCTCTATATGGACTCACGACTGGGGCATACGACTAGACCAAACCGCGACTGAGTCGCCAAAACAGGGCAACACTGTTTTTGAAATATTGTCAATTTTTTGTAAAAACAAAGTACTTTCCAAAAACAACTAAAGCACTCAAAAATCTTTTTGTGTTTGATCAACAAGGATTGAGCATGTGAAAACAAATTTAATAAAAAACAATCACACAAATGAATATGGCATTCATTGAACATAGACATGTGTGATGTGTGTGGATATTAGAAATGAGATAGTCCTTAATCTAACGTGAAGCTTCAATGATCAATTCAACCAAGACATACACAATTAGCACTAGATAATATGAACCATCTCAATTATAGAAATATGCATATATGACTTCCCACATGAACTTGATTACATTTCTTTGAAGCTTTTCATTTGACTCCATGAACATCATATCATTTGATCTTTTTGAATCAATACATCTCATTTTGAGATCAATGCCTGAAATTTTTGATATTTCAATTTGATGAGACAGCCTTTGGCTTTTTGGGCATCATACATTTTATTTTTGGTCGCTTTCCCTTTTTCCTAGTCAAATACTAGTATGTGTGATAGGTTTTTGCAGCTCAATATCTCTTTTCATTTGGAGATTTACATTTGGTGAGCTCTTTAAGTAAAAGCAATAAAATAATAAAGTGGGAAGATATATAGGCACAAGTCTATGCATGTCTCAAGATCAACAAAACCATTCACTATCATTCATGACAAGGTTGAAGATCTATTTACAACAGTCACATAGATTTCAAGATTTCTCCCACAATGATATGGGTGCATAGGGAACAAGCTAAGCTCGTAGATGCACAAAGCCATTAGTACAAAGGTACAAGGCGAAACATGTTTTGAGACAAAACTCAACAAAGTCAATCAAACTTTTTGGATTTTCTATTTTTTATGTGTTTTTGGATTTTTGACATAAAAGCAAGAAAAGATTGATCAAAGACAACAATGTAAAAACATTTAAAAAGAAAACAAGTGAACACCAAACAATTTTCAACACAAACAAGCAAAAAAAACACAACCAAGTATATTCACAAAGCATAGGAAGAATTGATGCATGAACATGTTTTAATGCTTATGCATGAGTACCCCTCTTCACCCACACGTCACATGCATTTGGGATGATATCCCTATAGGATTGGGTACGAGAGTTAGGACTTTCAAACCTTCTAGTGAAGCTTTCCAAGCAAGTGGTGAATGCACCAATCATCTTCATCACGTCCATCACACCGGGATCACCATTTCAACCTCTTGATGACTCAACAATCCAAGTCCTCTTGTCATTTCTTGGTCCTCTTGACCTTTGATTAGTTGCATTCTTCAATGCTCTAAGCTTATGGCAGTTTGGTTTGGTGTGTCCTTGAAGTCCATAATGATGGCAAAAATGGTTCATTCTCGGACCTCTTAGTGATCTTGGAAGAGATTTTCATCTAACTTCAGGTTTGATCACTGATTGGTTACGGGGCTTATTCAACACCCGTTGGTCAACCACATTCTTCTTCTTTTCATCCTCTACTTTCTTAGGTACAGAGTCAGCCACTACAGGTTCTTTGGCTTGCACAAATTTCACTTCCTTGGTGATTTTGACAGCTGAACTACCTTCTCCGGTATATCCCAACCCAGATTTGTATGAGAATTTTTTTATAGAGGAAATGACATCATCTAGTTTCTTGGTGGAGACTCTCTCTACCATGGCATTTGCTTGAACTACCTCAAGCTCAAGAAACTTTATCTTTGAATAGGCTTCAGTCAGCTCTCCATTCTGCGTCTCTATCTCACACTTGGCCTCATTATGTCACACTAGGAGACTTCTATAGTCCTCCTCTGCCTTCTTCATCTTTCTCACAGCTGCCTTGGCCACACGTGCATATTCTCCTGATTTCTCAAGGAGTGAATTGAAGTTTTCTTGAAGACCCCCTGTACTCTCATCTTCTTCACCATCTAATTCTTCTACAATTCCCATTGATTCCTCATCACCATGCTCCCCAAGCTCTTGTACAAGCAAATTCAAGTCCTCCGAAGACTCAACATGAGCAATGGTCATAAAAGCGGAGTAATTCCCTTCTCCGTCATAGCTTTCCTCAGAATCAGAATTGGATGAATCCAAGTCACTAAGAGTTGTGGCATACACCTTGCCCTTCAATTTCAAATAGTTGGGACACTCTTTCTTGAAATGTCCCGTGTCCGTTGCACTCGAAGCAACTGATTCCTTGTGTGGATTGGGATTCCTTTCCATCTTTCTTTTTGAATTCCTTTTTCTCCTTCCCGGAATTTTGGAATTTCCCTTTACCGCCAAATTTTCCATTGTTCTTGAATTTTAAGAACTTTCGAAATTCTTCACCAAATATGCCACATCTTTATCAACAACATCCTCATTCGATGAGTCATGAGCTTCGACCCTTTCATCAACTGTCTTAAGAGCAAGAGATTTGCTATTCTTTCGTGTGGGTAGTGACAATTCATAGGTTTGAAGTGAGCCAATCAGTTCTTGGACTTTGATATCATCAAGGTCTTTACTCTCTTCAATCGCTGTCACCTTGGCACAAAAGCTTTCCGGCAACGAACGAAGGATTTTCCTCACAACTTTAGAGTCCTCCGTTTTCTCCCCCAAGTTGAACTTGCCGATGACTACTTCATTCAGCTTGCTATAGAAAGAGTCAAAAGACTCGTCCTCACTTATTTTCAACTCCTCGAAACGAGTGGTCATCATCTGTAGCTTGGTATCCTTCACTTTATTTGTTCCTTCATACGTGGTCTCCAATATCTACCATGCCTCCTTAGCAATAGAAATGTGAGATATCTTGTGGAACTCTTCTGGAGACACACCACAAAAAATAGCGTTAAGTGCTTTACTATTTGCATTAGATGCCGCGAGGGTTGCCTTATCCCATGTGGATTTGGCAGCCTCCGGCCTAGTCCATCCAATATCCACTGCATCCCAAACGGTTTCATCCATTGAACATAAAAATGCCCTCATCCTGACTTTCCAAAAGGCATAGTTGCTACCATCAAAATATGGTGGTGCATTTAAAGATTGAGACCGGTCCATCTCAATACGGGGTCAAGGATCGCACTAAGGTGTTTAAACCACTGAGAATGCACCCACTCTGATACCAATTGAATGTTCAATTAGTGTATAAAACACTATGAACGTTTAGACCCCCAATTTACAAATTACCAATTCAAGCTCAATATCAAACAATGTATGTGCGGAAAATGAATATAAGCTTATACTAGAATTGATAAACAATCTAAACCAAATAAAATCACATCCACAGCAGAAATTAAGTGGCAAAGATTAAGGGAAGAGAGATGCAAACACAAGGACAACACAACGATGTGTTATCGAAGAGGAAACCGAAGCCCTCGGCATAAAACCTCTTCGCCGCCCTCTAAGCGGTCAATAATCCACTAAAAATGAAGTTGGGATATATGAACAGTAGAAGACCCTCCAAGCCTAATCTACCCAGTGTACCTAAGCCCTCCAAGCTTCTTGCTCCAACGAGGTTGCGCTGAACCTTTGTCTTCTTTAGCTTACTGGATTCCGCTATAGCCCATAGCATTAACTAATAACCATTGGTCCCTTCCTAAATGCTTCCCAAAGCACTAAATAGCCTTCTCACAGATGTGGGTATGGTGAGAAAAGGATTTGGGTAAGAACCTCTCAAGGATGTAACAATGGAGAGGGTGAGAGTAGAGGAATTTGAAGAGTCTCTATGTAAATATTATGGATGAATCAATCTTGTTTTTCTCTAGGGATTCTCTCTCAAAATTCTCTCTAGAAGCTCTCTACATTTCGTGGGTATAAGGGGTATTTATACTGGGGTGAGAAAGGAATGCGAAGAGTCAGTTTTTCCCAAACAGGGTGGTTTGGCGACTAGGCCTCGTGACTAGACTGAGTCGTGAGTTCAAGTCGCGAGCTAACAGCCTGGCCAGCCTGGAACTTTTTTCCTGTAGTGCAACAGCTGGCGTGACTCTTCAGCTCCTTGCATGCTTCACACTTGTGTCAGCTTTGGCGACTTGCAAGCCGCGAGCCACCTGCGAGATCCAACCGTGAGTCTCTGCTTCACTGCACAATCTTGAGCATTTCTTCACACTCTCTCACACACTACCCTTACATGATTCCCACCTAAATATAGGGTTACTAAATGCTAAAATACAAGCAAATTGCAAATTTGGCACAGAATAAAGCCAACAGAATGGTTGATTAAATTCAACCTTACAGTAAATAAATTTTTTTTTTTAGAAGTGGAATTTTCAAAACAATCTTTTGCAAAGAAAAAGAATTCAAGAAAGAAATTTTTTGCAAAGAAAAAGATTTTTAAGGAAAATATTTTTCGAAAAAAAAAAAACTTTTGTAAATATTTATTTCTTAAGAGTTTAATTTTCAAAAAAAAAAAAAAAAAAGAAGAAGAGTTTTCAAAAAAAAAAAATTTAAATAATAATAATAATTTTTGAAAGGAAAAATTCAAAAAGAAGATGAAAGATGATCCACAAAGCCATGATATACCCTAAGTTTTGGGCTCATTCAAAAAATTTTCAAATCAAGGGAGTCCAAGATCATGAGTATACTGTAGACTTTGGAGGAAGGCACTGGGCCATAAAGTCATAACATACCCTAGCTTTTGAGTCAAAATTCAAAAATCTTTTTCAAAATCAAGAGAGTTCAAGATCATGAGTATGTTATAGGCTTTATTGAAAAGATCTTGAACCCATTCATGCTTTGGGAAAGTTTTGAAGCCCTATGGTGTGACTTAAATAATGCTCCCAAGTGCAGGATTGTTGCGAAGTAATAACTCGGTAAGTCTAAGGTTGAATCCGCAGGGAAAAGGGAATTGATTAGCAAACCATAAGAGAATAAAACTAAAATAATAAAGTTTAATTGAAGAGATTTTTGATGGTCTAGTAAAGTCAATTTAAATTGAGAGAAAATAACAATATATTAAGGCGTTAAGGTTTAGGATTCCACACACAACACATCTATTGGTAGTCTTAACAATATTTATTTTATAACTCAACTAATTCATATGAAGGATGATCTTAGTCAGATGATTTAACAATAAAAACTTAAGAATTAATTGTCTAAGGTAGTTTTATGAAATTGGTTGATTTTAGGCAAAACAAAACTGGTGAATTAGTTCACAGGGAATACTAAGCATTTAACGTGCCCGAAGTGTACGAAAAATTAAAGAATTATACAGAACTAAATACTTTTCTAGATGATTAAATCAATCAAAAATAGAATAACATAAGAATTAAAGCCATAAAATAATTGTTAAGAACATACCAATAAACAATTGGGTTTCACCCCTTACCTTAGCAAGCCATAACACAAATAAAACTCTAAAAACTGTAAAGAAACTTTAAGAAAACCTAAATTATGTTTTACGGCAGCTCTCTCTTAAATTTTTCCCTAAAGAGCCTATAATAAGTCAAGGAATCCTATTACAAACTACAAAGTTGTAGCCCTTTAAGTTAGCTTTCCAGTCCAACTTGAATCATCTCGATTGGACATCTAAGTTGAAAGTTATGCTCCAAATATTAACTGGTGTGCAGGCTAGAATCCTAATCCGAATTGGATTTGGAACCTTAGCAAGCCATAACACAAATAAAACTCTAAAAACTGTAAAGAAACTTTAAGAAAACCTAAATTATGTTTTACGGCAGCTCTCTCTTAAATTTTTCCCTAAAGAGCCTATAATAAGTCAAGGAATCCTATTACAAACTACAAAGTTGTAGCCCTTTAAGTTAGCTTTCCAGTCCAACTTGAATCATCTCGATTGGACATCTAAGTTGAAAGTTATGCTCCAAATATTAACTGGTGTGCAGGCTAGAATCCTAATCCGAATTGGATTTGGATTCGGTGCAAATTTTCTTTAATTCCTTGCTCCAATTGACTTGAATTTAATTGGGTTGGCCTTCTTTGACTTTATCATGGCCCTTGTAAAAGTAAAGTCCATTAGCTTTCTTTTTTGCACAAATCCACTTATTTAATTTCATTATCTTACAAAAGACAAATTCACGCATTAAAATTCAATAAAGCACAAAATTGATTATTCAACATTATTCCAAAACCAACTATAAAATGCATGAATTAACTCAAAATAAGTATGATAATGCTTTCTAATAATGATATAAATATGCAAAATTAAGCTATTATCACCCTAAAACCCAAAGATATGGGTAGGCTCACCAATAGCCTAATGAGGATTAAAAGATGAAATCTTTTTGAACCAATTGACCAAACTCTTTGAACTAGGGGCAAGGCCCATTTGAGAATGAAAGAGAAAAATTGATCAAACTTTTGAAACTATGGGCAAGGCCCTCATGAGGGGAGAGAGTGAACATTCAATAGGACAAGTAAAAGACTTTGATGTGTTGAGATAAAGTTTGGTCACCATTTTTCCCAAAAAAAAAAAAAAAATCCAAAAGAAAAAGAAAAAGCAAAGAAAAGATGTGGACTTCTAAATGTCATGTCTTGTTTTAACTACAAGTGCAAACAATTTTTTCATAAGAAAAGAAATTTTCCAAAGCATGATGGGCTTGCATTATAAATGGGGCATTGATCTTTGTGTTTAAATTGTTTGATGAGACCATTTTCATAAGGCCAAATAGAGCGCAAGATGTGGACTAACCTTACAAAATTCATGAACAACCTATGCTTAAACCCAAATGAGGATGAGCGGGTGAGATGAGTGACTTGTAATTGGATTCAAAGCCCAAAGAAAAAAAAATCAAAGAAAAAGGAAAGAAAAGAAAAAGAAAAAGAAAGAAAGAATGCTAGGCTTGGATTCAAATGAGGGAAGGAGAGAGGACGATAAGTGTGAATGATGTAATTGAGCTTTAAGCAATAGGGAAAACATGGATGTTGAAAGATTGAAGTAGCTCGTTCTATTTCACAGTCGAAGATAATGAAACGATGCAAGACTTAGAATACGAATGAGGCATACATGTAGTCCACATTTTGACGCAAGCAAGAAAAATTGATTACGACATTGGGTCCAAAACTTTAAGACATTGGGAGCACATGTTTATTTGATCAAATTCATTTTCAGGAACACTTAAGATAATCTCAAAGCACATCCCTAACCTTGTCAAGATCTACTCACTAAGGAGGATACCAATAAGCAATGAAAAGCGAGAATGAAAGTATAGACGTCATGAGCAAGACACTTGCTCGCATGGAGGAGCTAATGAAGGATATAATATACTCAACTACAAAGGCTTGAAGAAATACATGGCCCATAAGTTGAGGATATTTTTGGCAAGCCAAAAGAAAGAAAGAAAGTTATTGCCAATAACACCCCCATAAAAGAGAAGGGAATTTGATGACATTCATATGTTGTTGTCACAAGACAAATAATTGATTTAAGTTGAAGCATGAGATTCAAGACTTGATTGATGATGGGGTGATCGACAAGCCAAGATTCCATAGATGAAGCAAGATCGAATGAAGGGGTGTGCTTAAGAGATTTGATCCTTGGCTAGAGGATGAGCCATTCCAATTTTGTTGAGTCTTTTTCAATTGTCATGTCTTCAATTTGTCAAGTCTATTAGAGTCTTTCTCAATGTTGAGTCTTTCCCTTTGTTGTGTTGTTGAGTCTTTGTTTAAGATGTCTTGTTATTGAGTCATGTTCCTTTGAATTTTCCAATCAATGTCGTTTCACTTTCAATAAATATGACCATTCAAATATGACGTGTATCATGTAATCTCTTTTTACTAGTTTTGAAATGAATGAATCCTTAAACCTAGGACATTGGTTAATCCAAATATGGAATCGAAAGGGGAGTAGTGGCAGAGCCACGTTGGGGCTGAGTGGGGCCATGGCCCCCCCAAAATTTTTGAAAAAAAACGTAGATATATTGAAATATGAGTTTTCCCAACCAATTAAACAATTAATAAGACTAGAAATGCTTTTGACCCCCCAAATTCTGAACAAATGTTTAGAAATTCACCAATCACCATTATTTCAACAAATAAAAGGAAAAAAAATTCTAGTAAAAAACAGTTTTAGGGCATACTACAGTCAACTTCACAATGTGAGGCTATGATTTGCCGCTAAAATCTTCATAGGAAGGGTACCTATTTGCACCACCACGTAGTTGCAAACACCACCAAGTTCTTCTAGCATAGGTGATTCTTTGACATTTTATCTCCATCTGTCTCCTATGTCTCAACTCAACTGATTTGCTTTTTAATTTACTCTGTTTCCTCTTTGCTTCTTCTGTTATTTACGAAGAAAGTGGTGTGTTACACTTGCAGTTTTAATCCAAGCATCCAATTATTTAATATCTCCAAGGCTCCACCACATGTATGGTTATGAGGAAATGTCTACAAAAGCAAGTGTACAAGTTTAGAATCCCAAGCTTTTTTTTTTTTTTTCTTTACATCTTCTTTGATTGGAATTTTCTTCTCATATATATATATATATATATATATATATATATATCTATATCTATATAATAACTAATAATCAAAATGTTTGACTTTTTGTTCACTACTCCTTATTGCGCCATGTGGCTACATAAATAAATGTCACGTTAGCATTTAAGAACTCAAACAAAAAACTGCCTTTTCGTTTGGTGGTTTATGCCAAACGTTTTGATTTTATTAGTTTGGTAGTTGTTTAGTTAACTGTATTTATTTTCTTTTTCTTTTTTTCTTTTTTTTTTCTTTTTTTGGCTCTTTTCCAGCTAAACTTTATAAAAAAAATAACCAACTGCCTATAGACACAACGTTTTACTCTCTTGGGCAGTAGTTACAATATTTTTTATATCTCTCTCTACGAACTTCTTTTCCCCTCTCTCTCCCTCTCTCCAAAATTTATTTCTTGTTGAAAACTTTGAAACAAATTTTTCCAGAGAAGTTTTTTTTCTCTTATTTGCAATTTGACTTCTCTTTTCGGTGATGCCAGCCAACAAAACGCTGCCAAATCAACCTTAAAGGTCAGATACCTTTTCTCATATGTATGGTAAAGAAAAATTGGGTACAAATTAAGACTACAGGTGAATTATGGGGGTGACAATAGGATATATCAAGTAGTATAGTATTTGTATCAAAAACTCATTGAAATAAGTGAAAATCATCAACTAATGACTTAAAAAACTCAATTGATTCTATTAAGGAAAAAATCCACTAAATGAAATTGCCAAATTACGCCCATCTTAAACCCCAAACCAACAGATACATTGAAAGATTCATTGTTTAAAAAAATAAATAAATAAATAAAAAACTGAAAAGCACCTTATCACCACCATGAAATCTATCAAACGTTGAGATGAATGCTTCTGCAAAATATTTTGACAAAATAAAATAAAATAAAAAATAAGAAAAAGAAAGGAGCATGGTGAAAACGTAATAGTTCTGCAAGATTTTTTGTAAAAAAATAACATGTAGTTGTGTAGGATTGGGAAAATAAAAGATAAGGCATTTTGAAAGTAAAATAAATAAATGTGTGGATGGGAGCAATTCAAGATTGAAGTAAAAAAAAAAATAACAAAAAGATAAAAATGAGAGAATTTGAAAAAGGTGGAGAAGAAAAAAAAATAGAAGAAAAAGAAGAAGGGAAAAACGAAATGTACTTGTGCCGTTGAGCAATTTGAAAAGTATGAGGAAATTAAATCTTTTTTTTTTTTTGGATGATAGATGTTAAAAAAACAAAATAAAATAAACTCCAAAATGATAAAGATGAGAGAATTTGAAAACGGAAGAGAAGGAAAAAAAATAGAAGAAAAAAAATATAGATGGGAAAAACGGAATGGACTTGAGCAATTTGAAAAGTATAAGGAATTAAATTTTTTTTTTTTTTACCAACTACTTTCCCAACCTCATGTCACTTACTTTTCAATGGTTTTGATATACTTTTTTGAAATTGAAAGTTAGAATAGCGTTGAAAACACTATGAACGTTTAGACCCCCAATTACAAATTATCAATTCAAGCTTATTATCAAACAATTAATGTGCGGAACATGAACATAAGCCAAACACAGAATTGATAAACAATCTTAGCCAATTATAATCACATCCACAACAGAAAATAAAAGGCAAAGATAAAGGGAAGAGAGATGCAAACACAAGGACAACACGCGATGTGTTATCGAAGAGAAAACCGAAGCCCTCGGCGTAAAACCTCTCTGCCGCCCTCTAAGCAGTCAATAATCCACTAGAAAATGTAGTTGGGATACATGAACAGCAATAGACCCTCCAAGCCTAATTTACCCAGGTACCTAAGCCCTCCAAGCTTCTTGCTCCAACGAGGTTGCGCCGAGCCTTTTTCTTCTCTAGCTTACCAGATTCCGCTATAGCCCATAGCATCAACCAATAACCATTGGTCCCTTCTAAACTGCTTCCCTTAGCACCAAAAGACCTTCTCACAGACGTGGGTGTGGTGAGAAAAGGATTTGGTCAAGAACCTCTCAAGGATGTATCAATGGAGAGGAAGAGAGTAGAGGAATTTGAAGAGTCTTTCAGTGAAGATTGGGGATGAGGCAATCTTGTTTTTCTCTAGGGTTTCTCTCTCAAAATTCTCTCTAGAAGCTCTCTACATTTCGTGGGTATAAGGGTCTATATATAGTGGTGTGTGTTTGGAATACGAAGAGACAGTTTTTCCCAAATAGGGTAAGTTGGCGGCTTGGCCTCGCGACTGGTCTGAGTTGCGAGTTCAAGCCGCGAGATAACGGCCTGGCCAGCCTGAGACTTTTGTCCTGTAGTGCAACAGCTGGCGTGACCTTTCACCTCCCCACATGCTTCTCACATGTGCTGCCGTTGGCGGCTTGCCAGTCGCAAGTCAGCCGCGAGTCCTAGCCGCGAATCCCTGCTTCTTTGCACAATCTTGAGCATTTCTTCACACTCTCTCACACACTACCCTTACATGAATTCCACCTAAATTCAAGGTTACTAAGTGCTAAATTACAAGCAAATTGGCACAGAATAAAGCCAACAAGATGGTTGATAAAATTCAACCTTACAATCTCCCCTTTTGGCTATTCCGTGACAAAACCCTATAACAAACTCTAGACTTAACGCGTGAGTTGGGAATAGTTGGAAAACTCACTCACACCTAACTCTAGAATATGTGAAGCTCTTGAACCATAAGAACAAGTATCTCTTGAAACACAACAATACAATAAGTTCATTGTATGCAGAAAACTTGTAATGCATATGGAGCAAGCACAATGCGATCAAGCAAAATGGAATATAGTAATAGACCATGGCAAGACCTAAACAGGCAATCACTACATACTAGTGATCACAATGCTCATTCTCATAAGGAATGAACATCCGGACATGCAAGCAAATAAACTCAATTGCAGAGTATCATTTGCATGTCCAACACTCAACCAATGCATAAAACATATATGCATCTAGAAATAAGATCCTACAAGGGCACAAGAGTGATGTACTTAAAAGAAAATGCATGACATTTAACAGCAAGTACTAAAAACCTTAAAAGCTTACAAAAGCAACAGGTACAAACATAAACTAAGAACCTTAAAAACCTACAGAGGTACCAGGTACAAACATAAACTAAGAAAAAGGAACATACTGAATAACATCATTTTATATACTAGAACCAACACACCATAGTGTATCAAACTCATAATCAAAGCAAAACATAAAATAAAGCTGAAAAAATAAACTAGCTATTTATAAATTGCTCCCCTTAAAAAATAGCACTCCCCCTCAAGAGATGCTCCTAAAAAATTCTCCCCCTTTTTGACCAAAATGGTAAAAGGGTCATTGTTGGGTGTTGAAGATATCAAACTTTGTTGAAAGTACGTTAAGCTGATCCTGAATTGCTGCCATCCTATCAGTATGCTCATTTTGAACTTCTCTGAGTCCATCAATCCTTTCTAGGATGATTTGAAATGCATCTAGAGGAGGCGCAACTAATAAAGTTGAAGCTCTGCTCCTCTTGCCTCTGCTTCTGGGTGTGGATGTCTGTCCTGCAGCCTCTGCTTTAGTTTCCATAGGATCACCTTCTCCTCCTCTTTATCACCAGGAAGACGAACTTGTATCCTTTTGAGAGTTAATTTGCTTATGGCTGATAGAGGAGTCATGGGATTGATATCTTGAGGGATTGCAACCCCTTTTGCTCTGAAAATTCTCATGAGAAGACTAGGAAAGATCAGCTTGGGCCTGGAGGTGGTTCTTGTATCTTCCCCAATTGTGTCAAATATGTGGGAGCTGATGTCAATGAAAGTTTTCTCCTTGAGCTCCATGAGGAAGATAGCTCTGGCATTAGTCAATGTAGTCAGCTTCCTTATTGGATACAAGTTGAACACATGATGGTGGTCAGACACCTCAAGTCAGCAGGAAAGTCAGTAGTGTTGAGACATCTCTTTTCTTTAACACCACCAATCTGAGCGTGGACAATGTCTAAAGATAGCATCCTGTCTTTGTAGTTAGTGAACTCATGATCCTCTAGTCCCTCAAGCCCCAGAACCTCATCAATATCATGAGCATCTATGGTGAACTCATGTCCTCTAATCCAGCAGTTCAGCTCATCCTCCCTTGTGCTCGCATTTGCAAAAAATTCCCTTATTAAAGGTTCACACACAAGAGGTAGGTCACCCAGTAACTTCTCCCATCCTCTGCCTTCAAAGCATTCTGGAATGAAGGTATCTTTCAAGTCATTTAGATCCACAAACCTATCCTAGATAATTGTTCCCTTTATGAAAGAATCTTTATATCTCTCAAAGTGCTGCACTGTCCTAAATAGGTTGTGGTCCATTTTTAGCTTTTGTCAGCCTTCTTAGCAGGAGTCTTCTTCTTTGTAGGTGTGGGAGCCATCTGTAAACAAGCAGAAGAGGCTACAACAAGAGCATAACACAATTTGTGGAAATACACATAGATTAGTAACAAATTAGTTGCAAAGGGAGTAACATAGTGACAAGTCAACACACAGACCAAGCACAGTTGAGAACCAAAAAGGATAACACAAATTAAAACTCAACACCTCAAATAAGTCCAGTTTGTATTGATGCAAACTGGAACAAGCATTAAACAACTATAAATGGACAGAGTAAACCACATTCAGACACAAGATAGCAGATGTCAAAGAGAAATATTCAAGTTATATCCTCAAGACAGAAGCACACACATGAAATGGCAACATAAAATCACAGCATTATACAACCTGAAAAACCCAAACTCACATTCAGAGTAAAACACAGAAGACCCCAAACCCATATACTCAAAGGGTATGAAAACTAACAAATATCAAGGCTCAGAACACGACTAGCACATTGATATTAAAACATGATAGCAAATATATTTAGCAACAAAAGAAATCAACCCCAATCAACCAAATCCAACATTTTAAGCAAACCCATGTTCGAACACAGTATTTCTCAAATCGAAATGGCAACTCACAAATCAAGAAAAAAATGTTCAAATCATGAAATATGAAGTGAGGGAAAGAAAACCCATACCTTTTTCTTGAAGATTGGAGAAGAAATGATGCAGAAATGGAGGATTTTCGAAGAAATACTCGGAGTGTTTGAAAGAGTGAAATGGGGAAGACAATGAACAGTCACAAAAGTACGAGGGAAAAACTGAAAAAGTTTTAAAAACTAACTTTAAAATACAAAACATGCATTTTTTGCGATTGGATCAAGTCGCCAGTAAGTCGCCAGGGTAAGCCGCGAAACACTGTGAAACCAAGATTCTTGAAAAATCTTCTAAGTGTTTTTTGCAACTGGAAAGTCTACCCACGAGAGAGTCGCGAGGTGAGCCGCGAAAATCTCTGAGTACCCCTCGCGACTGGACCCTCCACCTGCGAACAAGTCGCCACACTGAGCCGCGAAAGTCACCAAAACTCAAATTTTGAAAAATTTTCTAAGTATTTTTTGCTACTGAGACTTTGACTCGCCAGTAAACCGTGAAAAATCTCGAAGTGGGCTCGCGACTGGGGCATGCGACTAGGACAACCCACGACTTAGTCGCCAAAACAGGGCAACACTATTTTTGAAATTTTTGACATTTTTTGTAAAAACAAAATACTTTCCAAAAACAACTAAAAACACTTAAAAAATCTTTTTGTGTTTGATCAACAAAGATTGATCATGTGAAAACACATTTAAACAAGTACAATCACACAAATGAATATGACATTCATTGAACATAGACTTATGTGATGTGTGTGGGTATAAAAAATGAGATAGTTCTTAGTCTAATGTGAAGCTTCAATGATCAATTCAACCAAGGCATACACAACTAGCACTAGATAATGTGATCCATCTCAATTATAGAAGTATGCATATATGACCTCCCACATAAACTTGAGTGCATAACTTTGAAGCTTTTCATTTGGCTCCATATATATCATTTGATCATTTTGAATCAATACATCTCATTGTGAGATATGCCTGAAATTTTTAATATTTCAATTTGATGAGTTAGCCTTTGGCTTTTTGGGCATCATACATTTTATTTTGGTCGCTTTCTTTTTTTCCTAGTCAAATACTAGTATGTGCGACAGGCTTTTGCAGATTAAAATCTCTTTTCATTTGGAGATTTACATTTGGTGAGCTCTTTGAGTAAAGCAATAAAAAATAAAAGTGGGAAGATATATAGGCACAAGTCTATGCATGTCTCAAAATCAACAAAACCATTCACTAATCATTCATGACAAGGTTGAAGATCTATTTACAACAGTCACATAGATTTCAAGATTTCTTCTACAATGATATGAGTGCGTAGGAAACAAGCTAAGCTCATAGATGCACAAAGCCATTAGTACAAAGGTACAAGGCAAAACATGCTTTGAGACAAAACTCAACAATGCCGATCAAACTTTTTAGGATTTTCTACTTTTTATGTGTTTTTGGATTTTTGACACAAAAGAAGTAAAAAATTGATCAAAAACAACATAAATAACAATGTAAAAACATTTGGACCAAAAACAAACACACAAACAATATATCAACTAAAAAAAAAAAAAAAACTCGCAAGAAGCACACAACCAAGCATATTCACAAACATGGGAAGTATTAATGCATGGACATGTTGTAATGCTTATGCATGAGTACCCTTCGTCACCCACATGTCACGTGCATTTGGGGTGATATCCTTAACGGATTGGGTACGAGAGTTAGGACTTTCAAACCTTCTTGTGAAGCTTTCTAAGCAATTGGTGAAGGCACCGATCATCTTCATAACATCCATCATTTCGGGATCACGATTTTGACTTCTAGGTTGTTCACCACCCCAAGACCTCTTGTCATTTCTTCTTCCTCATGATCGAGGAGCGCTTGTATTGTTTAACTCTCTCAGCTTATGAAAGTTGGGTCTAGTATGTCCTTACAATCCGCAAAAGTGACAAAAATGATTCGTTCTAGGATCCTGTTGTGATCTTGGAAGTGATCTTCCTCTAGCTCCAAATCTGGCTTCTGATTGATTACGGGACTTATTAAACACCCGTTGATTAGCCACCTTCTTCTTCTTCTCAACCTTAACTTTCTCAAGAATAGGCTCTTCTACAACCGTCTCTTTGACCTTCACAAACTTCACTTCTTTGGTGACATTGGCTGATGAGCTACTTCCTCCGGTATATCCCAACCCGGACTTTTCTGAGGAAGGTTTTTAAGATGAAATAACATATTCTAACTTCTTGGATGAGACCCTCTCTATCTTGGCATGAGCTTGCACTACCTCTTGCTCAAGAAATCTCACTTTTGTGTAAGCTTCTGATAGCTCACCATTTAGTGTCTCAATCTCACACTTCGCCTCCTTGTATCGTACTAGAAGACTTTTGTAATCTTCCTCAGTTTTCTTCATCTTCTTCACAGCCGCCTTTGCCACCCTTGCATACTCACCCGATTTCTCAAGGAGTAAGGCGTAATTCTCTTGAAGACCAGATGTATCTTCATCCTCTTCAGCCTCCGATTCTTCAACAATCCCAATAGACTCCAAATCAAAATGCTCACCAAGCTCCTTCACAAGTGTACCAAAATCATCTGAGGATTCCACATGTGCAATGGTTATGAATGCAGAGTAATTTCCTTCTCCGTCACAGCTCTCTTCAGAGTCAGAGTTTGATGAATCCGAGTCACTTAAAGTAGTAGCATAGACCTTTCCTTTTGACTTTAAATAGTTGGGACATTCCTTTTTGAAGTGTCCATGTCCATTACACTCGAAGCATGTGATTCCTTGAGAAGATTGGGAATCTCTACCATCGTTCCTTCGGAATTCTTTCTTCTCCTTCCCGGAACTCTAAAATTTTCCTTCATCACCAAATTTCCCACCGTTCTTGAGTTTCAAGAATTTCCGAAAGTTCTTTACAAGGTACGCCACATCTTTATCTACTGCATCCTCTTCCGAAGAGTCATGAGATACCACTCTCTCATCAATTGTTTTAAGAGCAAGAGATTTGCTCTTCTTCTGTGTGGGCGGTGACAATTCATATGTCTGCAATGAACCAACCAGCTCTTGAACTTTAATTTCGTCAAGATCCTTGCTCTCTTAAATGGCCGTTACTTTGGCACGAAATATTTCTGGCAGTGACCGAAGGATTTTCCTTACAATTTTAGAATCCTCCGTCTTTTCCCCCAAATTGAATTTTTCAACAACCACCTCGTTCAGCTTACTATAAAAAGAGTCAAAATACTCATCCTCACTCATCCTGAGCTCCTCAAAGCGAGTGGTCAACATCTGTAGCTTGGTGTCTTTCACTTTCTTTGTTCCTTCATAAGTAGTCTCCAAAATCTCTCATGCTTCATTAGCAATAGTAATATGTGAAATCCTGTGAAATTCTTCTGGAGAGACACCACAGAAAATAGCATTCAATGCTTTACTGTTAGCATTAGCCGCCGCAAGAGCTGCCTTCTCCCAAGTGGATTTGGCAGCCTCCGGCCTAGTCCAACCAACTTCAACTGCATCCCACACAACATCATCAATAGAACACAAAAATGCTTTCATTCGGACTTTCCAAAATGCATAATTATTACCAGAAAAGAATGGTGGCACAGTTAGAGATTGAGACCTATCCATCTCAATACGAGGTCAGGGATCGCACTAAGGTGTTTAAACCACAGCAAGTGCACCCGCTCTGATACCAATTGAAAGTTCGAATAGCGTTGAAAACACTATGAATGTTTAGACCCCCAATTACAAATTATCAATTCAAGCTTATCATCAAACAATTAATGTGCGGAACATGAACATAAGCCAAACACAAAATTGATAAACAATCTTAGCCAATTATAATCACATCCACAACAGAAAATAAAAGGCAAAGATAAAGGGAAGAGAGATGCAAACACAAGGATAACACACGATGTGTTATCGAAGAGGAAACCGAAGCCCTCGGCGTAAAACCTCTCTGCCGCCCTCCAAGCAGTCAATAATCCACTAGAAAATGTAGTTGGGATACATGAACAACAATAGACCCTCCAAGCCTAATCTGCTCAGGTACCTAAGCCCTCCAAGCTTCTTGCTCCAACGAGGTTGCGCCGAGCCTTTTTCTTCTCTAGCTTACCGGATTCCGCTATAGCCCATAGCATCAACCAATAACCATTGGTCCCTTCCAAACTGCTTCCCTTAGAACCAAAAGACCTTCTCACAGACGTGGGTGTGGTGAGAAAAAGATTTGGTCAAGAACCTCTTAAGGATGTATCAATGGAGAGGAAGAGAGTAGAGGAATTTGAAGAGTCTCTTAGTGAAGATTGGGGATGAGGCAATCTTGTTTTTCTCTAGAGTTTCTCTCTCAAAATTCTCTCTAGAAGCACTCTACATTTCATGGGTATAAGGGTCTATATATAGTGGTGTGTGTTTGGAATACGAAAAGACAGTTTTTCCCAAACAGGGTAAGTTGGCGGCTTGGCCTCGCGACTGGTCTAAGTTGCAAGTTCAAGCCGCGAGATAATGGCCTGGCCAGCCTGGGACTTTTGTGCTGTAGTAAGACAGCTAGCTTGACCCTTCACCTCCCCGCATGCTTCTCACGTGTGCTGCAGTTGGCAGCTTGCCAGTCGCAAGTCAGCCGCGAGTCCTAGCCATGAGTCCCTGCTTCTTTGCACAATCTTGAGCATTTCTTCACACTCTCTCACACACTACCCTTACATGAGTCCCACCTAAATACAGGGTTACTAAGTGCTAAATTACAAGCAAATTGGCACGGAATAAAGCTAATAAGATGGTTGATAAAATTCAACCTTACAGAAATTATTAAATAAGTTGAGTTATATTATATTATCTACATTATTTTCTATTACATATTAGTAACTTATCTCTCAAAAAAAAAAAAAAACTTAACAATACTTATTATGGAGATCCTACTCTCATTTTTAGATAAACAACTGCAAACTTAATTACTACCACTCTAGGTTTGTTAACAATTTCTCTAGTTTTTTTTTTTTTTTTTTGCATATGATTTTTAAGTATTGGGAATAATTACTAATTTCATGTTTAGCATAAATTTTAGGGATAACAAATTATTATTGAGAGCAAAGAATACCAAATTGTTATTGGTGTTGGACTTATCATGCATTATTGGTATTAGATTTTTTATATATATTAAATTGTAACTTTTATTTTCAATTGATCATAACTTTAAACAAAATGGAAATTTAAAATTTGTGTATGACTATGTCGTGCATCACACGGGTTAGCGACTAGTATATATATATATATAATTGTTATTAAAATAATAAATAAATTATATAACATTATAAATATAATATAAGAAATTATTAGTAAACCTGATAAAAATATACTACTATATATCATATAATTTTTATATATAATAATAATAATAATAATAATAATATAACATGTAATTAGTTGTTTTTTATTAGTATTTTTTTAGTATTGAAATTTGAGTAATTGTTTGTCTACTACTTAACATTTTTTTTATTTACTATTTTTTTTATCTTAATCATTATACTTTATTATGTTAATAATTTATTTTGATAATTTAGGTTTATGGGCAAATTAAAAACTATTGACTCATTCGTTTTGTTAATATTGTCTCTTGACTGTTTGATTTTAATAAATACATATTTTTAGCACACATTGAGTTATAAAATATTTAACTTGTATATTGAATTGTACATACATTACTGCTTGAGACTATTATACATAATATAAATTGATGATGCAAAGAAAATCAGTAGGTTGAATGCTCTGGGCTTCAATGGGCTAATGGTTGCTTGGAAGGCCTGAAAAGAGAGAAATGCAAAATTAAAGGTGACCAGGGTGAACCGGTCAAGAACCCTCTGATGCTTAAATTAGTTTTCCCTCTAGAACTCAAGAATTCCAAATTTAGGAGTAGTGGAAACTTACTTTCATTTGGTGTGGATGAGTCCTTATATAATGAGTTTTGGAGTGGTTACTTGTTTAGTAACTTCCTCAACGTATGTGGAAGTTGGAAGGTTCAGAATTAACTTCTACAACTGCTAGAGAAGTTAGGATGTTCAATCTTATCTTCTACAACTGCCATTGGAAGTTAAGTACTTAGTGGAAAGTTGTAGCGATGAACAAGGATGTGCTCATACTTCAAAATAGTAGAACGTGGTCCAAATTACAAGCTTTTGTTCATAAATCCATTTCTAAAAATTTTCTAAGTGTTGAGGGGTCTTCTAGGTGTTTTCTTGATGGATGGCCTTCATGCCCACAGACGACCTCCTGAGAAGGGACGACCTTCTTAAGTTGGGCTAACCTTTTTGGCTCTGGATGACTCTTATGGATGAATTGGAGATGGTTCATTTTTTAGTTCGCTATCATAAATATAATTAATATATACAAAGAAAAAAAAAATTTTGGCCCCCCCATGAGGTCATCCGAGTTCAAGACTTGTCTAGATCGTTATTATGCTATTGGCTATGAAGACTTTCGTGTTGTTGCCAAGGAGGCCTACCTGAGATGGATTTTGACTCCTTCATGATCCCTATTGCTGCTGAGAGTTCCCTGCTTCCGACGAGCTCCAAGGATGTCAATGTGATGGAAGATGCTTCAACTGAACCCGCCCAGGACGCCATTGATGTCAACCAAGATGATCCAAAGTCTGGGGGTGATGCCTCCAGTGGTTTATCCCAGTAAGTTAATTTTTCCTTTAGAAAATTTTTATTATTTTTAGTTTATTGGAAATGCCTGTTTTGGGCTTCACCTTCTTTTCTTTTTTTTTTAAAAGGAAAAAAAAATTCATTCAAGTACAGTTCCCTCGTCTGAGTTTATGGACGAGCAACAAATACAATTGCCTTCATTGGCTTTAAAACTCTAAGGGTTTTTGGACGATGGTCGCCTACCCTTTAATTTTTATGAATGAATGTATGCTTTTATTTTCATTTCTTACTTGGTATTGAACATGTTATATGCTTTATGTGAACGAATTTTATTTACATCGTCCATATTATTTTTATGGTTTTAAGTGTGGCACGTCCATTTATGAGGACATTTTATCTCGTCCTGACTATATGAACAAATTTTCACCTACATCGTCGATATTAAAATAAATTTTCCATCCTCATTACTCTTACCATTCTTTACATTTCACAAGTATGACTTGTCAATGAATGGTATCTTTTTTGCTATCTTTACTCGTCCTTGTCTTTGACTTATAGCTGGCATCATCTTTTGTCCTTAGGTTGAAAGATCCTTTACTTGTCTTTGGTCAAGACGTTTCCAGCCTTTACTCGTCCAAAAATTGGACTGTTTGGCTGGTTAAATTCATCCATGGACTTCAAAATATTCTTACATGTATGTTTTTCCTCGTCCATTAATTAGATGAATATCCCTTAGGTTTTACCTTGTCTAGTGTTTAGACGAATATACCTTGGTTTATTTTTCATTGCTTTATCCTTATTTTAAGGAAAACTTATAGACGTTACATCCCTGCATCCAAAGATTTTACTCGTCTTGGTCTTTTAGCCTTCTTGTGGATTAGTTTAAATGAAATCACATAGAAATGGAAATTCATACAACATTATACGCATTGGAAATCCAAACTGTATAACCATAACATAAACATCGTCCACAAGCATGACACGTGCTTAGAAGCTAGTGCCTTAGGGAATTTAGAAATACTTATGTACAAATAGATAGACTAAGTGCATGACTTCGTCCATAGATAGCGCAGAAGTTAGAAAACTAATGCACTTTTAGGGAATTAAAATATTTAAAAACATGTAGTAATAGTAATAAGCATAAGTAAATACGAGGGAAACACCACATAACTTCAAATTCATCTTTGATGCTTGTCCATGGTGATGCTCGTCCAGGCTAACCCTTCATTGATAGTATCTTCTTAGATGCTCAATGTTCCAAGGGTGCTCTAGCTTCCGTCCATCTAGGGCTTCTAGGTAGTATGATCCCTGCCTTTTGCAGTTGATAATCCTATAAGGTCCCTCCCAATTAGGCCCTAGCTTTCCATGAGCCGGGTTTCTGGTTGCCAAGGAAACCCTTTTAAGGACAAGGTCCCCAATGTTAAAGCACCTGGGTGTCACCATTGCATCATACTGCCTAGCCATAAGACTTTTGTATCTTGGTGTCCTCTGCTTTGCATCCATCCTTACCTCGTTAATAAGATTGAGGTTAAGATGAAGTTGTTCTTCATTGTCCTCGTCTTGATACTTCATCACCCTATGGTTAGCCATGTGTACTTCTGTAGGTATTACTGCTTCACTTCCATAGGCTAGTTTGAAAGGAGTTTCCCCTATGGGAGTCCTCACAATTGTCCTATAAGCCCATAGAACATCTGGTAACTCTTCTGGCCATACTCCTTTTGCCCCTTCAAGCCGAGTCTTGATAATTTTTAGCAAGGATCGGTTTGCTACTTCTGCTTATCCATTTGCTTGTAGGTGGGTGGGTGAGGAATAATGATTCTTGATTCCAAGTTGTTCGCAAAAATATCTAAAAGGTGTGTTATCAAATTGCTGTCCATTGTCAGGCACTAGCACCCTAGGTACCCCAAACTTGCATACAATGCTTTTCCAGACAAAGTTTTTGACATTCTGTTGTGTAATCTTTGCTAAGGGTTCAACTTCCACCCATTTTGTGAAATAATCAATCCCTACCACTAAAAA
Organism: Quercus aquifolioides; assembly: GCA_019022515.1. Taxonomy (NCBI): domain Eukaryota; kingdom Viridiplantae; phylum Streptophyta; class Magnoliopsida; order Fagales; family Fagaceae; genus Quercus; species Quercus aquifolioides. The sequence continues at coordinate 26,601,978 of CM032325.1, read as the reverse complement.
ATTCATCTATCTAGTTTCAATTGGAAAGGGTCCCAAAATATCCAATCCCCATTGCGCAAAAGGCCATGGGGCCATCATTGGGGTAAGGTACTCTGAGGGTTGTCTAGGGACGTTACTGAATCACTAACATTGGTCGCACACCTTAACATAAACCTTAGCATCTGCTTGAATGGTTGGCCAATAGTAACCTGTATGGACGACCTTGTGGACGAGTGCTCTAGCTCCTGAATGGTTGCCACATGCTCCCTCGTGAACTTCTCTCAGTGCATAGTTTGCTTCGTCTTGAGCTAAACACCTTAGGTAAGGCTAAGAGAAGCCTCTTTTGTATAGGACCTCGTCTATAAGGACGTATTTAGCTTATCTGATCCTTAACTTTCTAGCCTCGTCCCTTTCTTCTGGAAACCTTCCATCTTTTAGGTAGGTGACTATTGGGGTCATCTAACTTTCTTCACCTTCTATCTACTATATCTCTGGAAGATCTATACTAGGCATGTATTGGACTTCATTAGACTCGTCCACCAATCCATATGCTGATTTTTCCTTCTCTAAGGTGTCTGCCTCCACGTTTTCTTCCCTTGGGACTTGAATGAAACTAGCTTCTTTAAATTTCTTAACGAGGTGTCTCACCTTATTAAGATATTTCTTCATCCGCTCTTCTTTAGCTTCACATGTTCCATTCACTTGACCTATAATCAACTGAGAGTCTCCCTGGACGACTATTGACTCGGCCTTTAAAGACTTAGCCAATTCTAGCCCTTTAAGAAGGGCTTCATACTCAACTTCATTGTTGGTTGTTTGGAATTGTAGACAAACCTTATACTTCAACTTATTTCCTTCTGGAGACTGCAACATAACTCCTATTCCTCCTGCATATAGTGTAGAGGACCCATCCACATGGACGACCCATGTTTTTAAGTCTTCCACCCCATCTAAACTACCTTGACTTGGAGTGAATTCTGCAATGAAATCTGCTAGAGCTTGAACTTTTATTGCATTTCTTGGTTGGTACCTGATGTCAAACTCACTAAGCTCAACGGCCCATTGGATCAGTTGTCCTACAGCTTCCAACTTGTTCATCGCCTTCCTGAATAGATGATCTGTCATGACATTGATGACGTGAGCCTGGAAGTAATGCCTAAGCTTCCCAGAAGCTGTTATTAACGCAAAATCCAACTTTTCCATCATTGGATATCATCCTTTTGCTCCCCTTAGCGCTCAACTTGTATAATACACAGGCTTCTACACTTTCCCTTCTTCCCTGATCAATGTTGAACTTACCACATGTGGGGACGCTGCTAAGTATAAATATAACTCTTCACCTTGTATGGATGGACTTAGCAGGGGAGCCGTAGTAAGATAGACTTTAATATCCTAGAAGGCCTTTTGGCACTCGTCCATCCATTTGAATGCCTTCCTGAGAACTTTTAAAAAAGGTAAACACTTATCTGTAGCTTTTAAGACAAACTCGTTCAGAGCTGCAACTCGTCCAGTGAGAGACTGGACTTCCTTGACATTCTTTGATGGTTCCATGTTCAGTATGGTTTAGATCTTATCTGGATTTGCTTCAATTCCTCTCTGTGAAACCATGAATCCTATAAACTTCCCTGACGAAACCCCGAAGGCACACTTACTTGGATTCAGCTTCATATTGAATCATCGAAGTGTGTCAAAGGTCTCTTGCAAGTCATCCAGATGTTTCTTCTCGTCCAAGCTCTTCACCAGCATATCGTCCACATAAACTTCTACATTCCATCCTATTTGTGGACAGAACATGTGATTGACTAACCTCTGATAAGTTGCTCCCGCATTCTTCGAACCAAAAGGCATCACCTTATAATAAAATAAACCTTAACTGGTAATGAAGGATATCTTCTCTTGATCTGCCTCATCCATCTTTATCTTATTATACCCTGAGAAGGCGTCCATGAAGCTTAGCAACTGATGACCTGCTGTTGAATCCACCAACTAATCAATACGTGGCAAATGATAACTATCCTTGGGGCATACTTTGCTCAAGTCAATGAAGTCTACACACATCCTCCACTTGCCATTTGCCTTCTTAACCATCACCACATTAGCTAACCAATCTAGGTAATAGACTTCCCGAATAAATTTTGCTATGGTTAACTTTTGGACTTCTTCTTTAATAGCATTGTCTCGCTCATGAGCAAAGACCCTCTTCTTCTGACGAACAGGCTTGGAAGATGGGTGTATATTCAATCGATGAGTAATAACACTTAGGTCAATTCCTGGCATGTATTCATGACTCCATGCAAATACGTCGATACTCTTTGTTAGGACATATGTGATTCACTTGTTAGGAACATATGTCACTATTTTTTGTAATTGGCTAATCTTTTGACAAAATGCACTTTACTTGTAATTGGGTAGATCTAGGATGTGTTTGATGCTTCAAGAAACCTTGTTTCAAGTTCTAGTGTTGAAGCCATGCAAGTCTGTCCAAGTTTCAAGCCAAGAAAGTGTCTGTCATTAAAGCTCGATAGCTGCTCGACACCTCTTGACAGCTAGGCTATCTATCGAGATCTTCAGCTGTTTCTTATCGCAATCTCGACACCTCTCAACAGCTAGTGGATCGATCGAGAAAGCTCATGTCCCTTCGACACCTCCTCGATCGATCAAGAATTATTGAGCCTTACAAAATTCAGATTTCCAGATTTGATTTTTGGCCCATGCTGACATGTATGTGTAGGATTTCTTTTCTCACAACCCTAGACATATATAAGGCTTATTTTAGAAGCCGTCACACAAGAGAATACAAGGAGAACATATGCAAAAGGTGACCGATGCCTTATTCTCTCTAAAAGAAGCTACTGCGTCTTTGCGCCTTAAGGTTTTGTAGCCAAGTGCTTCTTGATCTTCATTGTTGATGAAGTGAAGAACTTTGCAGCCAACATCTTCTTAAGTTGGTGATTAAGTCGCGTACTGGGATCTGCGCAATTGGTTAGTCATGTACTGGATTCGTGCATCAAAAAGGGTGGTATTCATATATTGAAGAGTTCAGAGGTTCTGAAGTGGTAGAAGGTTTCTGCTGTGAGTTCATCTACGAGGATTATAGAGACTAGGGACAAAGGTTTTGTACTAGATCTGAAACTTCTCTTTACTATAGTGGATTGCTTTTCGGGAAGGTTTTCCCCCAGATTTTTTACTGTGAAACTAGTTTGTTTCATTGGTTTTCCTGGGTCATTATATCTTGTCTTATTTATTTTTCTGCTGCACATGATATTGATGTTTGTTTGTTTTAACAAGTTTTATTCATAATAAATCTGATTAACAACTTGAGTTTAAAACTTGTTAATTATATCAACTAAGGTCTAAATTTCCCAACAAGTGGTATCAGAGCGGGTTCACTCTGATTGGATTAATTTCCTGAGTGTGATCCTTGACCCCTATTGTCATGGATCGTGAACAATCTTTTTTGATTCCTCCTTTATTTGATGAAACTAATTATGCATATTGGAAAGTTCGTATGAAAGTTTTTTTGTAGGCTCTAGGTGAACAGGTATGGCAAGCTGTTGAAGTTGGCTATATTAAGCCAAAGGAAGCGCCGGTGGATTGGGATGATTCAACAATCATAGCAGCAAATTTCAACAGTAGGGCTTTGAATGCTTTGTTTTGTGGGGTGACCAATGAGGAATTCAAGAAAATATCATCCATGGAAGTTACCAAGGAAGCATGGACCATTGTTGAGACCTCCTATGAAGGTACCAAGGCAGTAAAGACTGTGAAGATTCAAAGACTCACTAGTAGTTTTGAAGAAATAAGGATGGAGGAGGATGAGACCTTTGATGAGTTCTATGCTAAACTCAAGGATATTGTGAATTCTGCTTTCAACCTTGGAGAATTTATAGCAGAGTCCAAAATTGTTAGGAAAATCCTTAGGTCCTTACCTGAAAGATTCCATGCCAAGATCACTGCCATTAAAGAAGCAAAGGACATTGATCAAATTCCTTTGACTGAGCTTGTAGGGAACCTTCAAACCTATGAGATGGGATTAGGTTTAATGGGAAAAGGTGGAAAGAGTAGAAACTTAGCTCTTAAGGGTATATAGGAAGAGATTATGGACTCTGAAGATGAAGATGAAAGTTGTTAGGTTCTAAGACTTTAGGAACTAATGTATTAGAACTTCAATTTGTATTATGTTGGCAAACCATGATCAAAACATTGAGTCTAGGTTTAGGCTTGCTCAAAGTATGTTTATTTGTAAAATTGGAATCGAGTGATTGCAGAATTTATTGGACTAAATCTGCAAGGCTCGATCGATCGAAAATTAGACTCGATTGATCGAACCACGTGCAGATTTATTTTTCTGCAGAGTTCCAATTCAGCCCAAACTCTACTTAAACGTCTTGGGGTTCAAGCAAAACACTCCTATATATAAGGGAAACCCTAAAACGTTTTTGAAAGCTTTTAGAGAGATTAAAGTGTCGTGTGTGCCTCTTTTTATTTTTAGGGTTTTGTACCCCAAAGGCTCTCTAAAGGTTGTTGCTCTATTTGCTGTGTGTGTGAATCTCTTGTGAGATCTGAGAGGTGGTTGCCTTCACACATGCTTAGGATTATCAAGAATGAGATTTCATTGATAGCTTGATGATAATTCAGTTGCTGCACTAAAGAGCTTAAAGATACGTAAGCAAGAGTGCTTGTACTTGCTGGAGAATCCAAGAAAGAAGGAATCCGTGGTCTCGGAGCTTACACGTGGTCGTGTCAGTAAGTTTTCTACTAGTGGGTAGCAATAGGATGTTAGTTGTCTAAGTCGCTATTGTAAAATTTCGATTCTTTCATAGTGGATTCAGGTTACCTTAAGGATAGCTAGGTTAAATCCTCCCAGGTTTTTTACTGGTTTGGTTTTCCTAGGTCATCATATCTTTGTGTTCTTTATATTCTGCACTTTACATTGATATGATTATATGTTTGTGTTAACCTAGATCTGAAATTTGGACTAAGTAATAACTTGGCTAATTAACTAGGTTAATCTAGTTGTGTTTTAAGGGGTCTAAAAACGAACAAAAGTGAAGATGATGATAAGATGGTAATGAGGATGAGTATCTAACCTTCATAACTGATGAGATTATCAAGCTTCTTCAATTTAGGAAAAAGGATACGGGCAAACCTCCTAAGAAATCTAAATCCTTAAGGAAGGGCAAGAATAAGAAACCCCTCATCCAATGCATGAGTGCAAAGGTTTTGGTCATATAAGGATAGAGTGCCCAAACTACCTCATGAAGGAAAAGACCAAGGAGTCAAAAGATAAAGGGTTGGTTGCTACTTGGAGTGATACTGAGAGTTACTCTTCTGATGAGTATGCGGATAAATGTAGTCAGGTTATGGCCTTTGCTGCCTCAACTGATAAGGTGATTGTGGAGAGTGCTAGTGACAGTGAGGATTCTTCTGATGATGAAGTACCCAAGAAGTTAACCCTTCAAGAAGCCTATGATAAGCTATGCACTGAATTTATAAAATCTGAAAAGACTTCTCATCTTTGTAGAAAAGAGCTTAATGAGGTAAAAACTGAAAAAACTGATCTGTTAGTCAAGCTAGATGAGACTACAAGGTTAGTTGAGACTCTTGTTATGGAGAACGCCTCATTAGAAGAGAAGGTCAAGAATCTTGAGGTAAAGCTTAGTCAAGCTAGAACTCAAATACAGAGGATGTCTAGTGCAAAGCTTGATGAGGTATTGAATGCTCAAAAGCCTAGTTCTGATAAGACTGGCTTAGTATATGCTGTTTCCTCCGGCCCCTCCTCTTCCACGGCTTCTAGATCAAGGACTGTCTTTGTGCCCCAATCTGAGAAATGTGATAAAGGTATGAAATCCAAAACTAATTTGTCTAATTCTAAGTCCTTTATTAGACCTTATGTTTGTCACCATTATGGTGTTTCTGGACATATTCGTCCTAATTGCTTTAAGTTGTATCCTTATAAGCAATTGTCCAAACGGTCACAAGTTTCCTTTCAAGGACCTACACCTGTGTTTGGAGAGTTATTAAAAGCTTTTAGCTTTTTAACTCAATTTCAGGAGAATTCTAATTCTTCTATGTCCTTTAGTAGACATATTAGGACACATGCCTTTTCATCTTCACAGCCAAAGACTCGTGCTGTATGGGTGAGAAAGGAGCCTAAGACTTAATTGTCTTTTCTGTTTGTCCTCTGCTTTAATTCTTTCTATCTAAAGTAGGACTCTTTTTGCTTGATTTCTTATCTGCTTTTGGAATCATGCTTTCATGCATTTGCACATTTCTATCATGCCTTCATGCATATGCATTTTTCTTTCTTCTTTCATGTTGTTTGTTTGTTTTTGTTTGGTTGTTTAGTCTTTATTTTATTTGTTTTTCAAAATAAAAAGAGAAAAAGAAAAATACAAAAACAGTGTGTGTTTGTGTACATTGGTACTTGTGTACCTTGGATGGCCATTGAAACAAAGTTTTCTAAACTTTGTATCTTTTGTAGCTTAGATGAGAATCTCTATGCACAACTAAGCAAGTGAGCTTTGTGGCTCGTGTTTGTGATGAGTAAGATTAAGTAATCTCTTATACTTAACACTCGTATCACTCTTTTTGACGGGAAGGACTAGAAAATCCTAAAAGAAATGCATAAATAACCATCTCACCACTGTTGCCCGCCAATCATGGAATGTCATCTGTATGCTTCGGCATAGCAAAAGTGCAATGTCAATGACATTTGTGTGCTTCGGCATAGCAAAATTGGAATGTCAAATGCTTAACATCATTGAGTATTTCTTTTCTTTCTCTTATATGCCCATGCATGATTTGCTTGAAAAGAAAAATATGCAAATAAAAATAAAAAGCAAAAAGAATAAAAATGCTTTAAATATGATTGCAAGCGTGTATTCTAGGAGATGTGGGAGTTATAGGATGTACCTCGAAGGTGATAGTCCCCATCAAACAGTTATGATTGTGTGCGAGTTAAAGTGATTTTCTCATATCCCAAATCGTTATAACTAGTTGACACTTATGCAATCTTGCGATGTTTTTCACACACAATACGCAATATTCTTTGCTACTCTTGATACATGTGCAGGTACAATGTGATTTGGCCATCACAAGGAATATTTGTGTTAATGTATGCTCACTAAACTGTCTTAACTTGTTTTTTAAATATAAAATTGGTTAGATTTGTTTAGTGTGTGTATGTGTTTTGTGATCTATGTTCTTAACATTTTTCTTGTTGAGAGATTTGTTTTTCACATGTTTTGCATCTTTCTTTTATCTTGTCATCCATAGCATCTTGTTTCATTACATTCATGTATTTATATGGATTTGTTAGGTTCTAAGGTCTTAGGATTTTATGTATTTAGAACTCTAATTTGTAATGTTGGCAAACCATGATCAAAACATTGTATTTAGTCTTGTTTAGGCTTGCTCAAAGTTGGTTTATTATTGTACAGTTGGAATCGAGTGGCTGCAGAAGTACTTGGGACTTTTGGCCTGGCTCGATCGATCGAAGAATAGACTCGATCGATCGAAAATCGCACAGGTTGATTATTCTGCAGAATTTCCAACTCAGCCCTACTTCATTAAACGTTTAGGGTTTTATGTTTTTACCCTAGGTATATAAACAAAACCCTAGCCACGTTTTTGAAGGTTGTCCATATTGTTTTGTTGCTCATATTTGCTGTTTGTGTGAATCTCTTGTGAGATCTTTGAGGAGCTTTCCTTCACATAAACTTAGGGTTGTCAATATCTTGATGATCAACATAGTTGCAACCATTGGAACTGAAAAGAAAAGCAAGCGGGGAGCTTGTAGCTGATTGAGGAATTCAAGAAAGAAGTAGTCCGTGGATTCGGAGCCTGCGCGTGGTCGTGTCAGGAAGTTCTACTGGTGGGTAGCATTAGGAAGTCGAGCGGGGAGCTTGTAGTCCTTTTGTAAGAACTTCAATTCTTTCATAGTGAATTCTGTTATGCCTTGAGGATCGGTGGGTCAAATCCTCCCCAGGTTTTTACCGTGTGGTTTCCTGGGTGATCATATCTTGTGTTATTTATTTTCTGCTGCATTATTATTCTTGATATGATTGTTGAATTGCTTTAACCTAGAATTGCATAATTTGACTAAGTAACAACTTCGCTAATTAATCTAGGCTACGCAATTTGGTTGTTTAAGGGGTCTAAATTCCCATCAGGATTCTTTGTACCCCCTTGATCATCTTTATGTTTCTCGTGTGAAGCTTTCTAGCTTCTTGTACCCTTTGTCAATCACGACAAAAAGGGGGAGAAATTGTGGAGAAAATGTGGTTTCTGTTTAAGATTCTACATGTTAAGGGGAGAAATACATGCCTCTGTAAGGGGGAGATGTGTTTCATCTTGTTAGGGGGAGTGCTTACTTTCTTCTTCTCGTATCTTAGGTCTTGTGACCATTATTGACATACATTGTACTTATCTTCTTTATATGTTGATGTATGTTTCTTTCACCTACCCTTACATGTGTTGTTTCTTTTCTATCTTTATACACATGTTTCTTATTACATGTATGCAATCTATTATTTTTGTTTCACACTAAGATGCCTTGATGAGTTTTGTTTAAAGTGTTTCAGAAATACAGGTTGTCAATGTCTTTCTTGCCATGAACTCTCTTCTTGCAAAAATTTTCAAGAGTTTGTGTTAGGATAGATTTTATTGTATTCAACAAGTGAGTATGAGTTGAATGATTTATGACTTCTCTTATATGTTCATTTGTTTGTTGTGGTTTTGTCACCGATTGCCAAAGGGGGAGATTGTTAGGACACATGTGATTCACTTGTTAGGAACATATGTCACTATTTTATGTAATTGGCTAATCCTTTGAAAAAACGCACTTTACTTGTAATTGGGTAGATCTAGGATGTGTTTGATGCTTCAAGAAACCTTGTTTCAAGTTCTAGTGTTGAAGTCATGCAAGTCTATCCAAGTTTCAAGCCAAGAAAGTGCCTGTCATTAAAGCTCGACACCTCTCGACAGCTAGGCTATCTATCAAGATCTTCAGCCGTTTCTTATCTCATTCTCGACACCTCTCAACAACTGGTGGATCGATCGAGAAAGCTCCTGTCCCCTCGACACCTCCTTGATCGATCGAGAATTATTGAGCCTTACGAAATTCAGATTTTCAGATCTGATTTTCGGCCCATGCTGACATGTATGTGTAGGGTTCCTTTTCTCACAACCCTAGACATATATAAGGCTTATTTTAGAGGCCGTCACACAAGAGAATATAAGGTAAACATATGCAAAAGGTGATCGATGCCTTATTTTCTCTGAAAGAAGCTACTGCTTCTTTGCATCTTAGGGTTTTGTAACCAAGTGCCTCTTGATCTTCATTGTTAATGAAGTGAAGAACTTTGCAGCCAACATCTTCTTAAGTTGGTGATTAAATTGTGTACTGGGATCCGCGCAATTGGTTAGTCACGTACTGGGATTCGTGCATCAAAAAGGGTGGCGTTCATATATTGAAGAGTTCAGAGGTTCTGAAGCGGTAGAAGGTTTCTGCTGTGAGTTCATCTACGGGGATTGTAGAGTCTAGGGACAAAGGTTTTGTACTAGATCTGAAACTTCTCTTTACTATAGTGGATTGCTTTTCAGGAAGGTTTCCCCCTAGGTTTTTTACTGTGAAACTAGTTTGTTTCATTGGTTTTCCTGGGTCATCATATCTTGTCTTATTTATTTTTCTGTTGCACATGATTTTGACATGATATTGATGTTTGTTTGTTTTAACAAGTTTTATTCATAATAAATCTAATTAACAACTTGGGTTTAAAACTTGTTAATTCTATCAACTAGGGTCTAAATTTCCCAACACTCTTCCTTAAAAACTGGACGAGGTTTTGTTTCGTCTTCTCCTCCATACTTGTTCCAATTCTAGTAAAATTCTCGGGATTACCCTCATCCAGAGGGATGTGTTCTAGTACTTCGTGTGGGCTCTACAGCTCACAAGTTGAAAGAGGGGCATCTATAGACACCACATTTTTTACTCCTTACAACTTGGGCCCCCGTTCTCTAATGATGCTGAAATTTTAAGACCCAAAGTTGGTTTAAGCCCAATCAGATTACAAATTAACTTGAGAGATGTTAAAATGGAAAATATAATTTTTAATGAGCTAAAAACATATTTTTGGAAATATAGGCCAAAAGAAACCCTAAGCCTACGTATGCAGGCATGAACCTATGTATGCAGCCTAAAAGCTTGCGTACGTAGACACGATTATGTGCAAACAGGTAGGGTTTCAAGAGCACTAGAAAGGCAAATTTTTTGTATTAAATACTGAGGTTTGGAATGAATTCCACATCGTCTGGAGCAGTTCCAAACCCCCATTTTCACAATATAAATAGCCTTATAAGGTACCTTTCAAAGACACAAAGAAATCCCATGGGAAAACACTAAGATTCACTAGAAATAGTGAATCAAAGAGGGAGATTTTCACAAAACATCCCCAAGTCAATTTTATTTAATTAGGGCCTTTTCTGGCCTTGATCCTTGAATTTTAAGATTACTAATCTCATTCTTATTGGTTTGTGATAGATTTGACTAAGGGGAACGGTAAAAAATCAAGCCTAGGAGCTTTTGCTTTGAGGAATTCTTTTTAAACTTTTATTTTATTTTATGCTTTTAATTTTGCCTTTGATTTGTTTCTTTGTTTGTTTTATTCTTTATAATATGTTTGTTTAGGCTAGGTTTACGTTTTCCTTGTGTTTTAAGCATGTTCGGTTGCTAGAAATTGTGTTTTGAATCTTGCTTTGTTTGCTATGTTTTTAGGGTTTCTGGGCTGAAACCCACGTGCGCATGATCAAGACTGCGTACACTAGCTTGATTATGCGCATGCAGGGTTGTTCATGCATACGCATAAACCAACCCAAAAACCCTAATTTTGTTTTCTTCTATTTTTGCTTCTACTTTCACATGAATACCTCTGTTTTAGATCCTTTTCTATGTTTTCATGTTTTGAAGCTTCTGTTTCCCATGATTAATTAGATGTTTTCATTTCATATGTTAGAATTAGGGTTTGTTTTGTGTTGTCTTTATTTTGATGTTATGAAGACGCATTCACATGTTCATGCATAATGCCATAGGTGCTGAGTTGTTGAAAGGTAAGCCATGCATTCACATGAACGGGTTTTGTTTAATGATTTATGTAAATATGCTTGTTTTGATGATTTGTGCTTAATTGCATGTTTGTTTGGACCTCTTAATGCCCATGTCTCTACCTTGGATGGATATGGTGATATAATGATAATAACATGCTAGGGTTTGTGATGATATGCCATGATTAGATGAATGTTAGGATGTTTGCTAGATGTATGATAGGGTATGCAATGATTAGATGTATGATAGGTCTTGTTTGATTGCCATGATAGATGTATAGTTAGGGATGTTTGATGCCATATTGAGTGATTAGATGTATGCTAGTGTGTGTGTGAGTTAGATACAATATTGAATATGCCTTTAATAGGGTTAGGAAATAAGACACAATGAAGGGAAGCCAACTTTAGGTTGGCCGGTTTTGACTGCCTAAAACATTCCCAAGACCGGACCGTAGCTCCAAACCCATATCTCTGGTAGTAAGATCAAATGGTCCTTCTGAATCCAAACCTCAAAGCCCAATTCACTTAAAGCCTCGAAAGCTAACGCCAATAGCTCATTTTCAACAACCAATGTCTGAAAATTATGATTTTATCAAAATAAAAGACTATCTACGCATAAGCGTTGTGGGGTGCCTAACACCTTCCCTATATGTAACCAGACTTTCGAACTCAAGAATCAAGATTTTTTACCCATCCACATTAGACTAGGAAAAATGACCTTTTTCTTAGCCTAGGATCGGTAATAAAATCAAATAGAGTCAAGTGACGAATCAGACCTAGAAAAACTCAATGATTGGTGGCAACTTCACTTACCCTTGGTAATTTCCTTAAAATGGAATCATATTCAAATCACACGCTTGAGGTACAACACACCTTCAAACTCAAAGAGAAAGCGCGCGAGCGTTACCGTGATTGGTGGTCGAGTAGCCATGAGGCATTGACACCCACGTTTAGGAAACTGAAATTTAGTTACCCATGATGAGCGATCAAAATATTTCATATTTTTCTAAGTGTTTATACTCGTTCATACCCTAATCCAGTATAGACGAGTATATCGGATTGTTAAATGCCCATTCTCTATAGTTTCTGTAATTTCCCCTTTAGGGTTCATCTTGGGTATGGGTAAGTATAGACGATCCTTATGGATGAACTGGGCTTTGTACTTCACCATCAGTTGCCCCCTTATCCAGAAGTCATCTTAACTATTGTCCATCATATTTTTACACAAATTTTTTTTTTATGACATTTTACTCGTGGTTCCTAATGATGTGTTGACAACTTGTAGACGTGGCATCATAAATAGTGTTAGATCTCTTAGGTGGAGATGATGACATGTGGTGAGGTATCGTCAGTTGAAGAGTCGAGACGCTTTGTTCTGCGTAATCATGACACGTGGAAAAGTGTCATTGGCCAGGGAGCGAAGACGCTTCGTTCTTCAGGTAGTCGTGACACGTGGCATTTTTTGATTAGCTTGCATTATTTCAGTGTCCCAGCTGGTCACCTATAAATAGCTCAATACCTCTAATGCCCTCTTCACTTCCCTAAATTTTCTCTTCTGACATTTTTTGTCTCAACTCATCTTTTGCACTTTGCCTAGGAGCTCTCTCTCTTTCATCCTTAGTCATCTTCGTCTAGATCCAAGTATCGTTTCCTCCACATTTGTAGGGTTTCCCCCCCCCCCCCCCTTTAAAATGGTTGAAATTGAAGTTTTGTCTTATAGTGATAGGGATAACAAGGAAATAGACGAATATTATGACGAGAGTAATAAAAGTAGTGATAGTGAGAGTAGTAGTGAAGACGAGTTGTTAGACGAGCAGTATCATTTTGGGACTCCTGGGATTCTTTTGGAGGTATTCCAGGAGGAAATGAAACTCAGTACGATGTCTAGCTCATCTAATGGCCCCTCTTCTATCCCTTCTTCCATTCCTGAATCCTCTAATTCTCTTCGTCTTTCTGTTGATACCATATCTTCTTATGCTCTAAAAATCTCGTCCACTCTAGATTCTGAAAAATTGTACAAAATTAGGGGCAAATACCAAATTCCTGATGATGTACGTATTCGTCTTGCTGCTAAAGGAGAGTGGTGTTATACGCCTAACTCCTCTTGGGTTCGCTTTTATAAAGCCTATTTCTTAGGTGGCCTTAGGCGACCTTTGAACGCTTTTACTAGAGAGCTTTTGTTTAGATAAGGCATTGCCCCCGACCAACTTAATCCTAATGGTTGGAGGATAATTGTGGCAATGCAAGTTTTGTGGAGGGAGGTACTTGAAGGAAATTGTCCACTTATTGCAGATGAATTCCTTTATTGTTACAAGCCTTCTGAGATTAGTTAGCCTATATGTTTTTATCAGTTTTATGCTAGGCACAATGGTTGTAGAATGATTAGATCCCTCTCCTTATCAGATAGAGAGTGGAAAAAGGAATTCTTTTTTGTTTTAGGTTTCTAGGCTGGTGCCCCCATTGAGGTTGGTAGGGATTGGTTTCCCCCTAAAACTGGTGCTTGGGGTCGTCTTTGTCCTGAGGGTAGGTGACTTTCCTTTATCTTACTTTGTGTTTCTTTTATTCATCTAATCTACTTTTTCTTTTCAACTCTCACCCGTCTAAGTAATCGCCACTTGGACCGCATTTGATGAGCTTGTGCTTTTCCTGATAGGAGTTTCCGTTCATTGGTCATCCTTGATCACTCGGCTCTTTGGGGACTTGGACTAGAACCAACAAAGAGTGTTAGGTTCTAAGGAATTAGGAACTAATATATTAGAACTCTAATTTGTAAAGTTGGCAAACTATGATCAAAACAGGTTTTAGTTTGTTTTAGACTAGCTCAAAGTATGTTTAATCGTATAGTTGGAATCGAATGTTCTGCAGGATTTACTGTGTAAATCTGCCTGACTCGATCGATCGAAAATTAGACTCGATCGATCGAAAGTCGTGCAGATTATTTTTCTGCAGAATTTTCCAACTTAGCCCAAGCCCATTAAGGATTAGGGTTTCAGATCTACTTCTCCCACTATATAAAGGAAACCCTAAGCCATGTTTTTGAGGACTTTTGAGAGAGAGAAGAGTGTGCCTCTTTTGTATCTAGGGTTTTGTACCCAATCCTCTCTAAGTCTTTGTTGCTCATATTTGCGGTTTATGTGAATCTCTTGTGAGATCCTTGAGGAGCTTTCCTTCACATAAACTTAGGGTTTTCAAGGTAGAGATATTATCTACATCTTGATGATCAACAAGTTTGCTGCCATTGGAGGTTAAAGAATAACAAGCGTGGGTGCTTGTATCTTGATTGGAGAATCCAAGAAAGAAGGAGTCTGTGGATTCGGAGCTTGCACGTGGTCGTGTTAGTAAGTTTTACTGGTGGGTAGCATTAGGAAGTCAAGCGGGGAGCTTGTAAGTCCTTTTGTATGAACTTCGATTCTTTCGCATAGTGGATTCAGGTTTACCTTGAGGATAGCTAGGTCAAATCCTCCCTAGGTTTTTACCGTGTGGTTTCCTTGGTGATCATATCATTGTGTTATTTATATTTCCGCTGCTTTATATTTTTGATATGATTGTATGTTTGTGATAACCTAGAATTGCATAATTTGACTAAGTTAATCACTTGGCTAATTAACTAGATTAATCTGGTTGGTTTAAGGGGTCTAAATTTCTAACAAGTGGTATCAGAGCAGGTAGCTCTTCTTGTTGTAGATCTTTTGATCTCTGAGCTGATCCTTGACCCCTATTATCGTGGATAATTTGAAGTGTCTTTCTGCTCATGTTTGTGATGCTTTGAATAAAAAGGACACTGTTGTCTCTGTTGATTTTTTTGATGCTTTTGAAACTCTTCGTAAGGAATTATCTAAATCTTTGAAAATTGCTAAGAAATTTAAAGAAGAGTTAAAATTGGCTAATCTTGAAAAAGAGGATTTGATTGTGAGATTAGATGAGTCTAATAAAAAGAATGAATTTTTGAGAAATCAAATTTCCTCTCAAGATGAGAAGATGAAAAGCTTGGAACAAGAAATCTAAAGCTAAAATTGAAAATTTGACTAGTACCAAGCTTGTTGTTGATAACAGAAGTGTTTCTGTTTCTCTTAAGCCTAAAACTGAGAAAGTTTATATCCCTCCTTTTAAGAGGAATAATAAAGAAAAGGCTTATTTTGCTAGGTTAGACAAAGGTAAAAGTTCTGATGTAGACGCTGAAGTTTCTACACCTAAGTCTAAACCTACTGTTAGAGAGCATAAGAATTCTGTTTTTGTGCCTACTTGTCACCGTTGTGGTGTTGTTGGTCATGTTAGACCAAATTGTTCTTTGTTGAGGCAAAAACCAAAATCTGAGAATAGATTTGCTTTAGGAATACTGATGTTCCTAAATTTGTTCCTGTTTGTCACTTTTGTGGTGTCTGTGGTCACATTCATCCTAATTGTCATAAATTGAAATTTAAGCATTCTGTATTTCAATCTAAGACATGTGATGATATTTCTCCTGCCATAAGTCCATATAAATTGTTTCATATGGTTTTGAAAAATTTAAGCTTGTTGGCTTGTGAAAGGGATTTGCAGGATTTCAGTCTCTCTCAGAAGATTGGTGTAATTCCTCAAATACACTCTGCTTCTCATGAATTTTCACCTACAAAGCCGAAGTCTCGTGCTATATGGGTGAGAAAAGATTCTCCAAGGTGAGTGTTGATGACTTGTCCCTGATTTAATTCTTTCAATTAATTGTGGACATGTCTTGTTTCTGTTTTTGGTTGTTTTTTTTTTTTTTTAATCCAAAAACATTGAAAATTTTCAAAAAGACAAAAATATTTTATTTTGTGTCTTGTTTTATTTTTCCTGAGGATTACATAAGTTATAATATCTCTCTCTTGATTTAGAACATGCTTGACATTGTGGAGAAACTTGAATAGTTTGTGCTAAGCTATTTTTGATTTTGTGTGAGTATGTACTAGTTTGTACATATACTCAAGGGTTAATTAAGAAATTGATATTTCTTGTTTGTGTACCCTCTATAGCTTAGTTTTGCACTATCATGCATTGCATTGCATTGTTCATTTAGCATAATATATTTTTTTTAGTTTTGGTCATAAAAATTTTATTTTAGAACCAAAAGGATTTTTGTGTTTTGTATTTCACATCTTGGATTTATAATCAAGGATTGGCCATATTATCTTTACATAACAAGTTTATGTACCTTGTTTAGCTTTGATGAGCTTATTTATTGCACTTGACTAGTTGAAGCCTTGTAGTGCATGTTGTGTGGGAAAGATGTTTATGGTGTTTATCACTTTGTCTTAATCTTGAAGTCACATGTTATTTGACTGTCGGACTTGATCCTTTTGAGAAAGGCATAAATAACCATCTCACCACTGTTCACTAGCCAATCATGAACGCCTTAGTGCATATCATAAGATTTTGTGCTCGAGAAAGTGTAGCACATGCACAAAAAGAACATAAGGTGAAACCTCGGTTTAATTGCTTAATGCTTAAAATTTGTGTGTACTATTAGGCTTGATGCCAAATCACATAATTAAAATTGGTGTGTATATTATGCGGCAAATTCAAGAAACTTACATGATTGCAAGCTTATGCTCTAGGAGATGTGGGAGTTATATGATGTAACTCTTTAGGTGATAGTCTCTTTTAAATTCTATGTGATGAATTTTGTAGACTTTGTGATTGATTGCTATTCACATATCACCTCACATGTATCTCAAGCTTTTGCTAGTTGCACACACTACACAAGTTACTCTTTGCTATACTTGGTACATTATATTGTGTGTGATTTTGTTGTGACCATCCAAGATTAAAAGTTCCTTGATTTTAATGCAAAATGTGTATAATGTTTGCGCTTTGAGGACAAATTGATTGAAAATCTTGATTTTGGAAGATCTGGGTTAAATTCAAGTGTTTTTGAAAAACTTTTCGTCTCATACTCATGCATTTTTTATAAAACAATGTGCTTTGAGGAGTTTCTGCATTAAAATGCTCTGTTTTTCAAAAATCTGATTTTTCCAGACTTTCGATCGATCGAACCTATTTTTCGATCAATCGAAATTGCGATTAAAATTTTTGGTTTGAGTCTGCCTGACTCGATTGATGTTCGATCGATTCTCGATCGATCGAAACTGAAAAATTTTTAGTTTCTATGTTTTTGACAAAAAAAAATTTCATGCATCATTTGTGTTTAGGATTCAGATGCATTGCATTGTTTTTGTATCCATCTTGCAGTTTTGCAGTCATATCTCTCACTGTTTTCACACATAACATGCATACACTTTGCTACATTGGGCACTCAACTTGATTTAAAAATTGATTGATTAATTTTTGAGTTTTGTACATTCTAGTATATGCTATTTCTTATGTGTGAACTGTAGAAAATTTTTCTTAAGAGATATGATGGATAATCAATGTGCAAATATTTTCTTTACTCATGCAACTGTTTATGGGTCACATAATGCCATGTTTGCATTTTATTGAAAGAGAGAATATTTTTTTTCTTCATGTGTATCCTCAACTTAGTTTTTTTTTTAAACTTGGTTTGTGTCTTTTTATTTATCCCCACCCCCCTTTATTTTTCCCCAAAACTGTTTTTCCCAAAACTTGTTTTGTTTTTCCTATTTTTATAGGGGGAGAAATTTTTTTTTAACCTTTGTGGTTCTTAGGGGGGGTTGTTGCTCTTCTTAGGGGGAGTTGTCTCTATTTTCTCTTACCCTGTTGCGTATATTTTCTGTCTACCTTCTGATTAGGTAGTCTTTGTCAATACGTGACAAAAAGGGGGAGACATAGATGACCTGTTTCTTTTGTTTAGGGGGAGAATATAAAAACTTTTTGTTGTATCTAATTTAGGGGGAGAGTTAGTTTACTTATGTTTTTATTTCTGTTTCTTGTTCACTGCTCATTGATTTATATTTATGAGTTATTCATGATATATGTCTTTGTTTTGTGTTTTGTGAAGTCAAGAATTTATTTGTTGATTTACTATTTTTCTGTCACACATGCGTTTATGCGTTTTGTTTAGTGTTTCAGGAAATATACAGGTTGATTCAATTGAGCTACTGTCTACACTTGCAACTGGTGGATAGTAGTTAGGTTGGATTTGTTATAATGGGCATTATTTTTGTAATGGGCTTTTACTTTGTAAACTTTGAGCTTTTAGTTTGTCTTTTGTCACGGATTGCCAAAGGGGGAGTTTGTTAGGTTCTAAGAAATTAGGAACTAATGTATTAGAACTCTAATTTGTAAAGTTGGCAAACCATGATCAAAACAGGTTTTAGTTTGTTTTAGACTAGCTCAAAGTATGTTTAATTGTATAGTTGGAATCGAGTGTTCTGCAGGATTTACTGTGTAAATCAGCCTGACTCGATCGATCGAAAATTAGACTCGATCAATCGAAAGTCATGCAGATTGTTTTTCTGCAGAATTTTCCAACTTAGCCCAAGCCCATTAAGGATTAGGGTTTCAGATCTACTTCTCCCACTATATAAAGGAAACCCTAAGCCACGTTTTTGAGGACTTTTGAGAGAGAGAAGAGTGTGCCTCTTTTGTATCTAGGGTTTTGTACCCAATCCTCTCTAAGTCTTTGTTGCTCATATTTGCGGTTTATGTGAATCTCTTGTGATATCCTTGAGGAGCTTTCCTTCACATAAACTTAGGATTTCCAAGGTAGAGATATTATCTACATCTTGATGATCAACAAGGTTGCTGCCATTGGAGCTTAAAGAATAACAAGCGTGGGTGCTTGTATCATGATTGGAGAATCCAAGAAAGAAGGAGTCTGTGAATTCGGAGCTTGCACGTGGTCGTGTCAGTAAGTTCTACTGGTGGGTAGCATTAGGAAGTCAAGCGGGGAGCTTGTAAGTCCTTTTGTATGAACTTCGATTCTTTCGCATAGTAGATTCAGGTTTACCTTGAGGATAGCTAGGTCAAATCCTCCCTAGGTTTTTACCGTGTGGTTTCCTGGGTGATCATATCATTGTGTTATTTATATTTCCGCTGCTTTATATTTTTGATATGATTGTATGTTTGTGATAACCTAGAATTGCATAATTTGACTAAGTTAATCACTTGGCTAATTAACTAGGTTAATCTGGTTGGTTTAAGGGGTCTAAATTTCTAACAAAGAGAACTCGTTTTTACGATATCATAACTTGCAGAAGTGAGCTTCTTTCTTCCCTTATCTTTCACTTTATTTGGTATTGATTTGTCATTTCATTCATTATTCATTTCATGTTTTTTTTAAAGAGAAAGGAATGGCGACAATGAACAAGAATAAGGAAAAAGAGATTGTTGACGGAGAGGACATTGCTCGTCTAGCAGAGGCTACCCCAATTAAGACTCGTCCAGCTCGTACGGATCCTAAACTTTTGCTACCCAATTCTTTGGAAAAAAGAAAAGTTGCTAAGGTTGTTGATAAATCAACTCTTCCCAGTTGTTGTAATCTTAAAAAACAACAGACGAACTCGTCCAACGTGATCAAAGCTCTATTCATCGAAATTGACCCTTCGAACCCTGAAACTCCAACAGTCGATGCTACCATTAGTCAAGACATTGGACCCTCCTCTCCTACTGTTGAGCCTGTTATAAATGAGTTAATGACTTTTTTAAGGAGTGAGACTCTAGCTTGGCACAGGTTTAAGCAAGCAATGAAAACTAAGAATGTGTTTGTTTGCTATGACATGTCAGTGAGGGAATTTGAACGTTCAACAATTCATGATATTTTCATAGTACTTATATATATTTTTTGAATAAGTATACGTTAGTTCATGCTCTAACTGTTTATGTTTCAGGTTATGGCCAAATTTATGCAGCGTCCATACAAGCCAAAGATTTGGATAAAGAAAAGAAAAGGTTGGACATTTGAGTTCGTGAGCTGGAAGGAGATCTTAGACGGCACTTGATGGAGAAAATGAAGCTTGAGCATACGTCTAAGAATTTGTTGATAGAGGTGAAAGAGTTGAAGGAACTGGTAAAGGAGGTGAAGATTGACATCGTCGAAAAGGAGACTCGCCTTGACAATCTTCAAAGGACAAATAATGATTTATCCAAAACCAAGGACGAAATCATAGCTGAATTCAAAGCGTCTAGTGCTTTTTCAAAGATTATTGATGAGCACTATACTGCTGGTTTTAAAGACTTTCACTAGGACGCTAAAGAGCATTTTCCTAGGGTTGATTTTAGCCCGATTGTACTTTGTTTAGCTGGTGAAAACTCCATCCTTGTTAGTGGGTCAGACGATGTGAATGTGGAAGACGATGCAACCACTACTGGCAATGTTTTCCTCTAGTTAGAAACTCCAGTTGTCAACAATGATGAAACCCAGTAGTTTTACATTTTTTTTTATTTTTTTTTTTATCTTGCTTCATTAAATCATCCTTGTAAATAGTTTATGGGGTCTTGTTTTGGACCATGTTAACCCTTTTTAAATACATTTACTTTGTCCAGGGTTTCTTGGACGTAAGTTCAATACATTAACTTATAAGTGTTTTTAGATGGTGGTCGTCTACCCTTTTTTATTTATAAACTAATTTCACTTATCATATATGAAAGCTCGAAAAAGTGTTAAAACACAAGAGCTTGTTTAGACACCCAATTAAAAATTATGGCTAGATTGCTTTTACTCTAACTTATCTAAGTGCGGAAACAAAAGTAAATGAAACGCAAACAACCAATACTACTCTAGTGCATAAACATGAACAACAAATAATAAAAGTAAAGCACAAGAGTAAGGGAAGAGAGAATGCAAACACACGATAACATGCTGATCTGTTATCGAAGAGGAAACCGAAGAACTCAGTGAAAAACCTCTCCGCCGCCCTCCAAGCGGTAATCGATCCACTAGACAATCAATTGGGATACATGGGTTAGCAAGAGACCCTCCAAGCCTAATCTACCCGATGTACCTAAGCCCTCCAAGCTCCTACTCTAACAAGGCTTCTTGAAACCGTGTCTTGTCTAGCTTTCTGGATCCCGCAATACGCCCGATTGCATCCACCAAGCCTCACTGGCTTCTTTTGGTAAATCTCCAAAGCTTCCCAAGTTTCAAAACACTCTCTACACTCTGAATAGGTGTGGGTTGTGTTTGGGTACAAATCTCCTCTCAATGTATGACAATGGGAGAGGGAAGGAGAAGAGGCTACAATGAGTAGCTCTCTCTCTAAAAGGTGGGTGTGTGTTTTGTAGAAAACCTATCTAGGGTTTTTCTCTCTGAATGACCTCTTCTACATTTGTGGGTAATGAGGGTATATATGGTATGGGTGAAGGGTAAGAAAGTCACACATTAAAATCCTCCAGGCAGAATGTTTCGCGACTACCTCGCGGGAAGGCCTTGCCCGTGAGACACTTGTGAAAACGACAGCCTGGCACGACTCTTCAGCTTCCAGTCATGTGCTTCTCATATGCCCTTTTCGCGGGAACCCTTCTCGCAAACTTCTCACGAGCTAGTCACGAAATGCACTGATTCTTTAATTAAGCTTGAGTCTTCACCAACTTAATACTAAACCCAATACAATAAAATCCCACAAAATACAAGGAACAAATTAAAACAATTACAACACTATTTGTCATGAAATAAAGCCAAAATAAAACATTTGTAAATCACAACTTTACAATCTCCCCCTTTGGCTATTCCGTGACAAAACACCCTATAACAGACTTTAGACTTAAACATAAGTTTGGGAACAATGGCAAAACTCATTCACACCTAAATCTAGAAGTTGTGATGAACTTGGAACATGTATACCTGTAACCTGAAACACTTGCACAAAACACATTAGACCCTCAAGGTAAATCAAGTGATAAAAGGACAAGTATAATGTAACAAGTAAATAGCGATCAAGTCAACATGATGTGAAACATATGAGCAACTTGATCATACACCAAAACAGTCATATGAAAATGACCACAATGATCATATAGCAAAGCAAATGATCATCCGAACATGCAACCAATAAAGCACAATAGCATAAAGATAAATGTATGTCCAACACATAGGCATGATGCAAAGAGAGCAGCAAAGTATAGATACTAAACATAACTCAAAGCACCATAAAGCAATGAGAAAACAAGCATAAAGTAAATCAAGGTTTTCTAAAAAAAAATGTCTTCTCCCCCTTGGTATATGCATCTCCCCTATGGCTTTCTCCCCCTATGAATGTACACGAGGTAGAATTTCTCCACCTAAGATTGTGCATGAGTCATATAGAAATGACGAAACACACCGGTATACTCTCCCCCTTTTTGTCACGAATAGACAAATGAAGCAATAGGAAGGAGGGAAAGAAAAGAAGATATGAACAGGGGTAAAAGATGATGCATGAGGGGTCCAAGATGAATGAGAAAATGAAGCTCAAATGCAAAATAAAACATCTTTAAAAAAATGCTACAAAGCATAAAAAACATGACATGCTAAGGATGATGAAACATGATATAAACCTAGGCATGACAAAGACACAAGAACATGTTATATGTGCTAAAAGGTCTAAAAAGACATAACTAGCATGAGTGAATGCAAGAACATGTCAAGTGTTAGAGTGTGTGCAGCAAAGTGCATCTAGTGTGCATGTGAGATGCATGATCAATGCATGAATAAGCACTCACCGGGAAAAGTGTATAAAACACACCACCAATGATCAAAACATGATAAACATGAATAATTATGGTGATCCCCAAAATTTGGTACTCATCGGAGTCAAAAACAACGAGAAAATGCCATTTGGGCATTTTATCAAACACTTAGAGTGCACACACTACACATGTATGACAAACAATGCAAGAACATATGAAAATCTTGCCTAAAAACATGTTATTCTTGCCACAAAGGGCCAACATCCAAAGCAAATCATCATTTAAAACATAGCCCAATCAAAAAGATTGACAAAAATTAAGTTTTCCAACTCCCATTTGAGAAAATCCCAATTATGAACATAATGCTGGAATTTAAAGATGAATGCAGCGGAAAAATAAGTTTAAAACGGATCTACTTCATTCGATATTGATAACATGCACAAAGTAAATTTCAGAATTAGAGAAACAAGAGAGTGTACCTTGAAGCGGTGAATTTCAAAACCGAAGATTGAAGCACTTAGGAATACTTTTAATCTTCACTCCAATTCCACTAACGCCCAAGAAGTGTGGACTCTCAATTGGTTACAAAAGGATGATTGGAGAGTGACATTCACTCACTTCCACCATTATAATGTTGTTTTTTCACACACAGAAAATTCTGTACGTTTTTGCCTTTTATATCTAACAAATTATCTAATTGGGCTGGCTACTTGGGCCTTTCCAATTGGGCTTAAGTGTGTGGCTTGGAGTGGGACCAAAAGGGACCAATAAGACACTAGCTCCAATGGGCCTTGGGCTTTTCTGTCAACTCTTGACAAGTCCAAAGTTACCATTAACTATATTTAATACCATTATAAAAATATAGTTGCACTCTAGGCCTTATCTATAAATTATATCCCAAGACTTTATTATACATGCAACCCCTTCATAAAATATTCGTAGTAATACAAAGTCATTAATGTAGACTGCCACTTTGTAAATTACTACATCTTAATCCTTGAGTACCCGGTTTAATCCTTTAATGTTATTCATTATATATTTATGAAATCCAATTCCATAAATATATACTTTAGTCTCACTAAAGTGGTTAGGCCTAACTCTCTGAATAACAAACTCATTAAACTTATCTCAAGGGAATACTTTATATCTCCGTTAAGGGACTATGAATTCCATCTTGAGAATACATGTTCCATCAACACTAAATGTGGCTGCCCAACATACTGAGGTTTTGACCATTACTATAGATCTCACTCCTGATATATCAAAGCAACCTACACCTCATGATCAGGTTCATTATTCTCTCAAGATTAAGAGTTCATGCAAATACAAGTCGTGAGATTTATTATTCATATGACAGTCCTTAGGAAAATAATAAATCTCACAGCGGTCCAGTTCAATATGTGTTAACTCTTAAAACATATTAACACATCAACCAGAAGTCTCCACTTCCATGATCAAGACAAATCATCGTGGTTGACGTGTTATAGTCTTCGCAGATGAAATGCCCAATTTCATCACCAACTACGAACTATAATTCTGAGTTTACAAAGAACTTGTGATTTATATCTTCTGTGACTTTTCACATAAATCACATACTATGCATCTCATGGACTAAATGATAATGTCCGAATATTCATGTTACCATTATTTCAAATAATAATAAAAACAAATTCATTAAACACAATATTAAGTCATACATAATGTCATACAAAATGCCAAACTTAATATCATACATAGTATCATACAATAGGATTTAAGGGCACTAATCCTAACAATCTCCCACTTGCCCTAAAGACTATTGTGCACTAATCTAACTCCCATTCTCTCCAAATGTGACTCGAAAGTCCTTTGAGGCAAAGCTTTAGTAAATGGATCTGCTAGATTGTTTGCACTTTCAATCTTTGCTACCACCACATCTCCACGAGCAACAATATCTCGAATGATATGGTACTTCCTCTCAATGTGCTTTCCTTTCTTATGATTCCTTGGATCTTTAGATTGTGCAACTGCTCCACTGTTGTCACAAAATAATGTGATTGGAACTTGCTCCATTGTCATTACACCAAGGTCAGAAAGGAATTTCTTGAGCCATACAGCTTCCTTTGCTGCCTCACAAGCAGCAACATATTCTGCTTCCATGGTAGAGTCTGCAATACAAGATTGCTTAATACTCCGCCAACTTATGGCTCCACCTCCCAAGGTGAAAACACATCCTGAAGTGGATTTTCTGAAATCTAGATCAGATTGAAAATCTGAATCTGTATAGCCAATAGGTATCAAATCCTCACTTCGGTAAACAAGCATATAATCTCTCGTTCTCCGTAGATACTTGAGAATATGCTTTATAGCTTGCCAATGTTTTGGTCCTAGATTTGATTGATATCGACTGACCATGCCAACTGAATAACAGATATCTGGTCTAGTACAAAGCATGGCATACATGAGACTTCCCACTGCAGAAGCATAAGGAACTTGTCTCATCATATTTTCTTCCTCTTGAGTCTTAGGCCTTTGGTCACCAGACAGAGGAACTCCATGTCTGAAAGGATATCCTTTCTTGGAGTTTTGCATGCTAAATCGTTCTAGAACCTTATCTATATATCTGGCTTGTGATAATCCTAACATCTTATTCTTGCGATCTTGCAAAAGTTTGATCCCTAGAATAAAGTTAGCCTCACCTAAGTCCTTCATATCAAATTGACTTGACAACCAAACCTTTACTGATGACATTACCCCTACATCATTTCCAATGAGTAGAATATCATCAACATAAAGCACTAGGAACATTACTACTTTATCTTGATGTCTTTTGTACACACATGGTTCATCTAGATTTTGTTCAAAACCAAATAACTTGATTGCTTGATCAAATCTGATGTTCCATGACCTAGATGCTTGCTTAAGTCCATAAATGGACCTTTGCAACATGCATACCATATTCTCTTGGTTCTTAGTTATGAAACCTTCCGGTTGCATCATATAGATTTCCTCTTCAAGATTTCCATTTAGAAATGCAGTCTTGACATCCATTTGCCAAATCTCATAATCAAAATGAGCAGCAATGGATAAGAGAATTCTTGATAGATTTAAGCATTGCTACTGGAGAAAAGGTTTCATCATAATCAATACCTTCTTTTTGTGTATACCCTTTCGCCACTAGCCTTGCTTTAAAGGTTTCAACCTTTCCATCTATCCCTCTCTTCCTCTTGTAAACCCATTCACAACCAACAGGTTTAATGCCATTAGGCGCCTTTACAAGATCCCAAACTTGATTGGAATACATGGAATCTAATTCAGATTTCATAGCTTGGACCCAATGATGTGCATCTATATCATTCATTGCTTCATGATATGTGTAGGGATCCGATTCAACCTCTTCTGAGATAGCTTCATAAGTTTCTCCCAAACCTATGAATCTTATAGGAGGCCGAACAATTCTCCCACTACGACGAGGCACCTGAGTACTAGACATGTGATGAGTAGTATCTAGTGGTGTATCTAATACAGCCACATCATCCCTAGTTTCATCTATTGGTTGTTCATTTACAGGTTCATTCATTTCAGCCAACACAACTCTACTTCTAGGAATAAAATTATTCATATAGTCATATTCCAAGAATTTAGCATTTGTACTAACAAAAACTTTGTTATCTTTACGACTATAGAATAAATAACCCCTAGTTTCTTTTGGATAACCTACAAGCAAACACACTTCTGATTTTGGTTCCAATTTATCAGGCTTCCCTTTTAACACATGTGCAGGACAACCCCAAATGTGGAGATATTTCATACTAGGCTTACGCCCACTCCACAATTCCATGGGTGTTTTGGGAACATATTTTGATGGGACTAAATTCAAAAGATGTATTGCTGTATTTAAGGCATAACCCCAAAAAGAAATCGGTAAAGTTGAGTAACTCATCATGGACCTAACCATTTCTAAAAGAGTCCTATTCCTTCTTTCTGCTACACCATTCTGTTGTGGAGTTCTAGGTGCAGCCAATTGGGATACAATCCCATTTTGAGTTAAGTAATCCTTGAAATCCCCAAGAAGATATTCACCACCACGATCAGATCGAATGGCTTTTATGTGTTTACCCAATTGATTCTCTACTTCAACCCTAAACTCTTTGAACTTTTCAAAGGCTTCGGACTTCCGTCTCATTAGGTACACATAACCATATCTTGAGTAATCATCGGTAAAAGTGATGAAATACTCATAACCTCATTTTGCTTGGATTGATATAGGACCACATACATCAGAATGCACTAGCTCTAGCAAATCTTGGGCTCTTCTACCTTTTGCATTAAAAGGTCGTTTGGTCATTTTACCTTCCAAACAAGATTCACAAATTGGAAATTCATCAAAGTCCATGGGCTCTAAGAGTCCATCTTTGATCAGTCTTTGAATCCTATTTGAATTAATATGGCCCAAACGCAAGTGCCAAAGATATGCATCACTAGTAGAAGGAAACTTTCTCTTTAATGATTTTACATGAGAGTCATTATCTAATTCAGAATTATATAATTCATGCTTATCAGGAGTTAAAATATAAAGACCATCCACAATATTGCCAGAACAGATAAACACTTTATCCTTCTTTATTACAACATTGTCTTTCAGGATAACACAATATCCATGTTTACCTAAGTAAGTAGCTGAAATTAAATTCCTACGAACATTAGGTACATACAAACAGTCTTCTAATATTAGAACTCTAGATTCAAAACATAAATTACAAACACCAACAGCTACAACTGGAATCTTGCTCCCATCAGCCAAAGTAAGAAACAACTCCCCTTCTTTAAGCTTTCTGGTCTCCTGGAACCCCTGCAAGGAATTGCAGATATGATTAGTACAACCTGAATCCACACACCAGGAATCCGTGGGATTCTGTACCAAACATATTTCAAGAAGGAATGTATTAATTATACCTTTGTTCTTGGCAGCCTTGAATATTGGACAATTCCTCTTCCAATGTCCTTTCTCACCACAATGGAAACACTTTCCTTTGATCTTCTTTCCTTTATCAGCAACCCCTAAGGCAATTTGTTTACCCTCTTGCTTGGTGAAGTCCTTCTTCTTCTTCTTCTTACCCTTGCCTTTCGACTTAGGTTGAGAAGTAGAAGCTTCACCAACATTGGCTTCAACATGGGAAGTACCAAGAATGCCTTCTGCCGCTACCAATTCATTCATTAATTCAGACAAGGTATAAATCTTTTTGTTCATATTATAGTTAAGTTTGAATTCCTTGAATGATTCTGGTAGCGACTGGAGAATCATATCCACTTGGGATTCTCCATCAATATCGGCACCTAAAACTTCCAATGTATTCAGATTAGAGATCATTGTAAGACAATGCTCTCTCACTGAACTTCCTTCAGCCATTCTGGTATTATAAATTTGCCTTATGGTCTCTTGCCTTGCAGAACGGCCTTGCTCACCAAACATCTCCTTCAGACTTAGCATTATGTCTGAAGCTAGTTCTACATCATGCATTTGATGCTGTAGAACATTTGAGATAAATGCTAGGATGTAGCACTTGGCCATTTTATTAGATTTCTGCCAACGATCATATCGTTGTTTTTCCTCAGAAGGAGCATCTAATGAAGGAAAGCTAGGACATGGTTTAGTAAGAACATACTTATGCTCTTCAGCAGTAAGAACAATGTCCAAATTTCTTTTCCAGTCAACATAGTTGGATCCAGTCAGTTTGTATTGATTAAGTATAGTAACAAGTGGGCTAAATGATGCCATGTTCTAAATCTGAAAACAATAAACATGAATATAATCAATAAACTGGACATTATCTATTTAGCATATAAACATATAGTATGGAACCTTAATAAAACCATAATATAATATATGCAACGACAACCCAATCCCGCAATTAATATTCCTTGGAAGCGAGGTCATACCAATCACTATGATTAGGCGAGAAACATTCTCATTATTAATGCTATCATGGCAACTCTTACCAAACAAAAATAATTTGTCGTTTTCCCTTCAGCCCCTAAGTAATAATGACATAGCTCCGAAGGGAGGTTAACATTACACTTAGTCTAATGTACACCTTGGCCTAGAATCAATGTGAATCACCAAGTAACTCCACGGAAGCGTGGCCGTTCTCAATGTAAAAACACATTTCATCTATCTTTAAGAAGTTTAACCTGTAGTACCATGAATCAATCACCCTCCGAAGGGAGCAAGGCATATACGCCAAGGCGAGGTGCTTAATCACACTACTTTAAACCGACAATGGAGGCCGTGAGATGCAACCCTTGTATCTCTCTCCCACTAGATGTTTTAAAGAAAAGGTTTCTAATTACTAAACATGCATAATCTAATTACACATTGTCTTAGTACTTTTACATGTGAAAACACTTAGAAAAATTTCTGATTTTCTTTCTTTCGATCGATCGAATGTGCCCCTCGATTGATCGAAAAAATTAAGAAATTCAAATTTGATCCTCTGACTCCTTCGATTGATACTCGATCGCCACTCGATCGATCGAAAAACAAATTCGATCGATCGACTAACAATCGAAAATCTATCGTTCTAAAAAGTCTGATCACTATCTCATTCGATCAATCGAAAATGATTTTCGATCAATCGAAAATGATTTTCGATCGATCGAAAATCGCGAAACTCAAATTTCCAGAAATTTTCTAAGGCAGTTTTCTACGGGTTTTCATGAACAAACAACTTTCAGACGAACATGATGGACAGAGAATGATATCAAAACTGAAATTCATTGATGCTAAAGTCTTAAAGATCAATTTAACATACTTAAATTCAAATTTAAACAACATCATAACATCAATTTCAATTTTCATCAAATCATAGTTTCAATAACATGCAGAAAATTAAAACATAATCTTCTAACAATATGAAACTATCATCTCCAATTCTACAACTCACAAAACATGTTAAACAATACGAAATTGAAGACCGCTCTGATACCATTTGATGGAATTTAAAGATGAATGCAGCGGAAAAATAAGTTTAAAATGGATCTACTTCATTCGATATTGATAACATGCACAAAGTAAATTTCAGAATTAGAGAAACAAGAGAGTGTACCTTGAAGTGGTGAATTTCAAAACCGAAGATTGAAGCACTTAGGAATACTTTTAATCTTCACTCCAATTCCACTAACGCCCAAGAAGTGTGGACTCTCAATTGGTTACAAAAGGATGATTGGAGAGTGACATTCACTCACTTCCACCATTATAATGTTGTTTTTTCACACACAGAAAATTCTGTACGTTTTTGCCTTTTGTATCTAACCAATTATCTAATTGGGCTGGCTACTTGGGCCTCTCCAATTGGGCTTAAGTGTGTAGCTTGGAGTGGGACCAAAAGGGACCAATAAGACACTAGCTCCAATGGGCCTTGGGCTTTTCTGTAAACTCTTGACAAGTCCAAAGTTACCATTAACTATATTTAATACCATTATAAAAATATAGTTGCACTCTAGGCCTTATCTATAAATTATATCCCAAGACTTTATTATACATGCAACCCCTTCATAAAATATTCGTAGTAATACAAAGTCATTAATGTAGACTGCCACTTTGTAAATTACTACATCTTAATCCTTGAGTACCCGGTTTAATCCTTTAATGTTATTCATTAGATATTTATGAAATCCAATTCCATAAATATATACTTTAGTCTCACTAAAGTGGTTAGGCCTAACTCTCTGAATAACAAACTCATTAAACTTATCTCAAGGGAATACTTTATATCTCCGTTAAGAGACTATGAATTCCATCTTGAGAATACATGTTCCATCAACACTAAATGTGGCTGCCCAACAGACTGAGGTTTTGACCATTACTATAGATCTCACTCCTGATATATCAAAGCAACCTACATCTCATGATCAGGTTCATTATTCTCTCAGGATTAAGAGTTCATGCAAATACAAGTCATGAGATTTATTATTCATATGACAGTCCTTAGGAAAATAATAAATCTCACAGCGGTTCAGTTCAATATGTGTTAACTCTTAAAACATATTAACACATCAACCAGAAGTCTCCACTTCTATGATCAAGACAAATCATCGTGGTTGACGTGTTATAGTCTTCGCAGATGAAATGCCCAATTTCATCACCGACTACGAACTATAATTCTGAGTTTACAAAGAACTTGTGATTTATATCTTCTGTGACTTTTCACATAAATCACATACTATGCATCTCATGGACTAAATGATAATGTCCGAATATTCATGTTACCATTATTTCAAATAATAATAAAAACAAATTCATTAAACACAATATTAAGTCATACATAATCTCATACAAAATGCCAAACTTAATATCATACATAGTATCATACAATAGGATTTAAGGGCACTAATCCTAACACATAAAACCCCCCAAAAACATAATCTAAGGATCAAAATCAATGAAAAGAGTTAAAGATTACCTTAGAGATGTTTATGGAATGTAAAACTCTTGAAATTAGTTGGGTTTTGATGTTGAAGCATTAAAATAGGGGTTTGGCAGAGGATGGGAGACATTTAAAACAAAAGAATGTGCTAGTCCCCCTATCAATGACACCATCTCCCCCTTTTTGTCATGGAATAGCTAGTCTCCATTCTCTTCTAGCCTCCTTTGAATTTTGTCCATCTAAGTTTGGAGAGATGTGAACTTTGTATCAAATCGAATGTGCTGGGAGTCCATGATGGTAGCTAGACCAAATATCTTGGTATTAATTTCTTGAAGGGCGGCCATAATGTTGTCTAGCTGTTCATCATAGGCATAGGGGGTAGAGCTTGAGCTTTTAAACGGAGACATCTGCACATTTACGCAAAGAACAAGAAAAGACACAAGTGCAAAAAAAACACAAAACAAAACCCAAAACATGATTAGATTCAAGTTAGTCCAAAACATAGGTAAAACAACCTAAAATAGAGCAAAATTAACTCAAAACATAGCAAACATGCATAAAATAGTATGCTATAAGAGTATAACCATGTAAACAAAAGCACAATGCATGAAGAGCATTATAGTGCATGTGTGTGTCTGTGTTGTGCATGTGCTGATGCATGTGTGTGCAGTATGTGATGCATGGGGTGTGCTTAGAGGGGCCTAATGTGTGCCTAGTGTGTGCATGACATGGCATTGAGGCACAAAATGGGCAAAGTGTGTAAAACACACAAACATTGACCAAAACATGATAAACATGATCAATCAAAAAGAAACCCAAGTATTGGAACTCAGTTGAGTCCAATTCAACACAGAAATGTCACTCGGACATTCTGTCAAACACCTAACATGCAACAATGCATTCTAACTATGAACAATGCATGAACATGGTGAAAAATGCCTCAATACATGCTAAGAATGCCTCAAGGGGCCAACACAGATACACAAACATCAAATGGGACTCAGCCCAATCAAAGATTTGGAAAGATTTTCACAAAATTAAGAACCCCAACCCATTTTCGAAAAATCCCCAAAATTTAGAACCCTAACTTAAATTTCTACATAATCTTAGAAAAACATGAAGAAAATGTTTTAGAAAACATACCTTGAAGTTGGAAATGCAGGGGGAAAAAAAAAAAAAGCTTGAGAATGATGGGGTTTGAGTAAAAGTGAGTTTGGATTTAGAGGGGTTTGAGAGAGGCTTAGCGAGGGAAATGGGAATGTTTTGAAAAACTGTCACATCTACATTATAAAACTAAAAACAAGCGTTTTTCGCGGGTTAGGCAGTAGCAAGATAGTGGCGAGACAGTGGCGAGAATGGCCACTAGAGCTTAGAAGCTTTCGCGAGAAGCTTTAAGTCGCGAGTCAGTCGCGAGACAGTCGTGATAGCTTCTGTCTGAGATTGAAAAAATCTAGTTTTTGGCTAAAAAAAATTTCACGAGAAGCTGTTAGTCGCGAAATGCTCACAAGACAGTAGCGAGAGTCTCTGTGTGAAATGACAAGAAATTATTTCCCTTAAGCACTTTTCGCGGGAAGCTCTTAGTCGAGAGCTTCTCGCGAAACAACCTCTGATCCAGTTTTTGAAGAAAAACACAAAAATGCATTTTGAACAAAAACTAAAGACACAAAAGTATAAAATCACTTTAAAAAACATATAAAACACTCAAAAATCTTTTTGGGTTTGATTAGCAAGTATATGAGCATACACATCACATTTGAACATGTACAATCACACAAATGAGATAAGCATTAATTGAATCAAAGTCTTGTGTGTTGTGGGTGAGTATCAAGTGCGAAATAGTCCTTAAAACAGAGTGAAGCTTCAATGATCAATTCAATCAAGTCATACACAACTGGTGCTAAATCAAGTGGTCTATCTCAATTATAGAAATGAACATATATGACCTCCCACAAATTGATTACAAATCTTAGGAGCATTTCATTTGGCTTCTACATAAATTATAACATTTGATCCTTTTTGGATAATACATTTTTGAGATCGGTGCTTGAAATTTTTGATATTTCAACATTTAGAATTAGCCTTTGGCTTTTTAAGCACCATACAGTTCAAAACAAAAAGTCACTTTCCCTTTTTCCTAGTCAAATACTAGTATGTGCAACAGGCTTTTGCAGCTTAAGATCTCTTTTTCATTTTGAGATTTAACATTTGGTGAGCTCTATTGCAAAAACATAAAAAATAAAGTGGGAAGAGATATAAGCACAAGTCTATGCAAGTATCAAGACCATCAAGACTATTAACCAATCATTCATGACAAGCTTGAAGATCTATTTACAACAATCACACATAGTTTTCAAGATTTCTCCCACACAGATAAATGTGCATACAAAACAAGCTAATGACACAACACAAGCGATCAAACTTTTTGAAGATTTTTCAATTTTTACGGGTTTTTGAATTTTTGAACACACTCAAAAACAGAACAAGAAAAGAAGATCAACAAAAACAAGAACAAAGCAAAAGCTTGTAAAAGAAACATGCTAAAAACTAGAAGCAAAAGACACAAAGTAAATTATGCATGTTGTGATGCATGAACATATGTCCCTAAACATCGGAAGTATTAATGCATGGACATGTTGTAATGCTTATGCATGAGTACCCCTTTTTACCCACACGGCACGTGCGTTTGGGGTGATATCCCTATAGGATTGGGTACGAATGTTTTGGCCTTCAAACCTTTTGGAAAAGCTTGCCAAACAAGTGGTGAATGCATCAATCATTTTCATCACATCCATCACACCGGAATCATCATCTCGACCTCTTCAACATCCCAATTCCTTTTGTCATTTCTAGGTCCTTTTGACCTCTGATCACTTGCATTCTTCAATGCCCTCAACTTATGACAATTTGGTCTAGTGTGTCCTTGAAGTCCACAGTAATGACAAAAATGTTGAATTCTTGGACCTCTTTGTGATTTTGGAAGTTATTTCCCTTTGGCTTCAGACCTAACCACTGATTGGTTACGAGGCTTATTCAACACCCGTTGGTCAGCCACACTTCTATTTTTCTCCACCTTTACTTTCTCAGTAGTAGTGACAACTTCTTTCAATTCTTTGGCTTTCACAAACTTAACTTCTTTGGATATATTGACAGTCGAACTACTCTCTCCAGTATATCCCAATCCGGTTTTGTTGGAGAAAGGTTTTTAATGAGAGAGGACTTCATCAAGCTTCTTGGAGGAGAGTCGCTCTACTTTAGCATTGGCTTGAACCACCTCAAGCTCAAGGAATTTTATCTTTGAGTAGGCTTCAGTCAGCTCTCCATTCAGCGTCTCTATTTCACATTTAGCCTCCTTATATCGTACTAGGAGACTTCTATAGTCCTCCTCTGCCTTCTTCATCTTTTTAACTGCTACCTTGGCCACCCTTGTATATTCTCCTGACTTCTCAAGTAGGGAATTGTAGTTTTCTTGAAGACCCACTACACTTTCATCTTCTTCAACATCAGATTCTTCTACTACTCCCATTGACTCCACTTCACTATGTTCACCTAGCTCTTCCACTAGCAAATTCAAGTCCTCTGAGGACTCAACATGAGCAATAGTCATAAAAGCGGAGTAATTCCCTTCTCCATCACAGCTCTCTTCCGAATTAGAATTGGAAGAATCCGAATCACTAAGTGTTGTGGCATACGCCTTGCCTTTCCCTCTTAGATAGTTGGGACACTCCTTCTTGAGATGTCCAAGGCCATTACATTCATAACACACAATGCCTTGAGCAGATTGAGTGTCATTCCCATCTTTCTTTTTAAACTCCTTCCTATCACCTTTGGAGGATGAAAACTTCCCTCTGCTGAACGATTTCCCACTGTTCTTCATCTTCAGAAATTTTCTGAAGTTCTTTGCAAGAAATACTACCTCCTTCTCCACTCCATCTTCTTCGGAGGAATCATCCATTCTTTCAGTGATGGTTTTAAGAGCAAGAGATTTACTTGACTTATGAGAAGGCAGTCCCAGCTCATACGTTTGGAGAGATCCAATGAGCTTTCGGATTTTGATCTCATTCAAATCTTTACTTTCCTCTATAGCTGTGACTTTTGCTCGGAAACTCTCCGGCAATGATCGAAGGATTTTCCTCACTATCTTTGAGTCCTCCGCTTTCTCACCCAAGTTGAACTTGCCAATAACCACTTCATTTAGCTTACTGTAGAAAGAGTCAAATGACTCGTCCTCACTCATTTTCAGCTCCTCAAATCTGGTGCTTAACATCTACAACTTTGTATCCTTCACTTTCTTTGTTCCTTCATAGGTGGTCTCCAATATCTCACAAACTTCCTTGGCTACTATTATGTGAGAAATCCTGTGAAACTCATCTAGAGAAACACCACAAAAATTGTATTCAAAGCTTTACTGTTAGCATTAGTTGCCGCAAGTGCTGCTTTATCCCAAGTGGATTTAGCGGCCTCCGACCTAGTCCATCCTACTTCTACCGTATCCCAAACATTATCATCAATTGAAAACAAAATTCCCTCATTCGGACTTTCCAAAAGGCATAGTTACTACCATTAAAATATGGTGGAACATTTAAAGATTAAGACCGGTCCATCTCAAACGAGATCAAGGATCGCACTAAGGTAATTAAACCACAGCAAGTGCACCTACTCTGATACCAATTGAAAGCTCGAAAATGTGTTGAAAACACAAGAGCTGTTTAGACCCCAAATTAAAGTTACGGCTCGATAGATTTTACACTAACTTAATACTAAGTGCAGAATAGTGTAAATGTGAATGGATAAACAACCAAGCTACTCTAATCCATAATCAAATCAACACAACAGTAAAATGGAATGTAAAAGAGTAGGGAAGAAAGATGCAAACACAAGATAACACGCCGATGTGTTATCGAAGAGGAAACCGAAGAACTCGGCGAAAAACCTCTCCGCACGCCCTCCAAGTGGAAATCAATCCACTAGAAAATTAGTTGGGATACATGGGTTAGCAAGAGACCCTCCAAGCCTAATCTACCCGATGTACCTAAGCCCTCCAAGCTCCTACTCCAACAAGGATTCTCGGAATTGTGTCTTGTCTAGGTCTCCGAATCCCACAACAAGCTCCATGTTGCATCTGCCATCCTTGGTTTCTTCCAATGCTTCCCAGCAGCACCAAAACCTCACTTAACACTCTGAAAGGGTGTGGTAAGTGTTTGGGCTATCAACCTCTCAATGGTATGGAAATGGAGAGGTAGGAGTTAAGGAAATTCCACAAGCAAATGTGTAGAGGATTGTAGGCATAACAATCTCTAACTCTCAAGGTGTTTGGCTAGGGTTTTCTCTCAGAAGCACTCCTCAACATTTGTGGGTAATGTGGGTATAAATAGTATAGGCACAAAAAATGTGTATCAGAATGGACAGTCTGGCAAAACAGAATGTCTCGCGGGTGTCTCATAGGAAGGTCTTACCCGCGAGATACTCACGAAACACAACTATCTCCATCCTGTCCTCAGAAGCACTCCTCAACATTTGTGGGTAATGTGGGTATAAATAGTATAGGCACAGAAAATGTGTATCAGAATGGACAGTCTGGCAAAACAGAATGTCTCGCGGGTGTCTCATAGGAAGGTCTTACCCGCGAGATACTCACGAAACACAACTGTCTCCATCCTGTCCTGACTCTTCACATTCCAATATGTGCAAGTCACATGAGTCACTTCGCAGGATGCTTAGTCGCGAGCTACCCGTGAAAACTCTTCAGTCTTCAATAGCTTGAGTCTTCACACACTCTCTCTATCACACAACCCTTACAATCAAATCCCACAATAAATACAGGGTACAAAAGATTGAATAAAATTACAATCAAATTTGGCACGGAATATAAGCCAACAAAACACATAGTTGTAACAACTTTACAAAAGAGAAAAGGGAACATACCTAAGCCTTCTGAGTCCAAGTGGAAGGATGCCTCTTCAGACCATGCTGAAGATGAGTGTCGACTATACTGTGATCGATCTTTCTATTATAAGCCTCAGCCCCAGACAAACCAAACGGAAACCTCGGTCTATGACCTCGACGCCATTAAGTGCCTAGACCTAGCCCAGCCCTGTCAAGGGCCGCCAAGTCAACTTTAACACCAAACACGAGCTCCTTCTCTAGCTCCTCACCCCCTAGGCCTCCTCCCTCCTCGGTCTGAAGGAACTATGAAGAGCCGCCTCCTGAACCAGTGCGGGACTGAGATGAGGCACTAGTCGTCTCCATAGAACACTGACTCCTAATACGGTGTGCTATATGAATGCCTCCATAAGGCATAGGGCATCACCACCTCGATCGAAGCGCCTTTGAAGAGTCTGCGCAATCTAAAGACTAACAGAGACAGTATCGTCGTCACTGCACAATCTAAAGGCACTTGTCCATTGAGACATACCTACAGAAGCAAAATTCAAGATTGGTTAGTGAGCCCAAAAGCAGTTGGTGATGCAAATAAACAGGTAAGTATGTCTAACCCTACTGCCTAACATGTGCCATACATGATCATACCAAAATGTCATCTTTTCTCAAAATATCAAGGTTTTTAAAATATGTCTCTCTCAGGGTTTAATTCGGCCATGCTCGTTTAATCCTATCTATCTTTTCGAGGTTTGATTTGGCCATGCTCGTTTAATCTCACACAAGGCTTGATTCGACCATGCTCGTTTAATCCTATCGCTTTTTATCTCAAAATGTCAAGGTTTTCAAAATACATCTCTCTCAAGGTTTGATTCGACCATGCTCATTTAATCCTATCGATTTTTATCTCAAAATGTCAAGATTTTCAAAATACTTCTCTCTTGGGGTTTGATTTGGCCATGCTCATTTAATCCTATCCATCTTTTCAAGGTTTCATTCAGCCATGCTCGTTTAATCTCACACAGGGTTTGATTTGACCATGCCTTTTTAATCCTATCCATCTTTTCGAGGTTTGATTTGACCATGCTAATTTGTTCTCACATAGGGTTTGATTCAACGAAGCTCATTTAATCCTATCTATCTCCTCGACGTTTGATTTGGCCATGCTCGTTTAATCTCATGCAGGGTTTGATTCGGCCATGCCCATTCAATCCTATCCATCTTTTCGAGGTTTTATTCGACTATGCTTGTTTAATCTCACACAGGGTTTGATTCAATCATGCCTATTTAATCCTATCCATCTTTTCGAGGTTTGATTCGACGTTTGATTCGGCCATGCTCATTTAATCTCACGCAGGGTTTGATTCGGCAATGCCCATTCAATCTTATCCATCTTTTCGAGGTTTTATTCAACTATGCTTGTTTAATCTCGCGCAGGGTTTGATTCGGTCATGCCTGTTTAATCCTATCCATCTTTTCGAGGGTTGATTCAACCAAGCTCTTTTAATCTCACACGGGGTTTGATTCGGCCATGCCCATTTAATCCTATCCATCTTTTCGAGGTTTGATTCAACCATGCTCATTTAATCTCACATGGGGTTTGATTTGGTCATGCCCATTTAATCCTATCTATCATTTCGAGGTTTGATTCGACCATGCTCATTTAATCTCACACAGGGTTTGATTTGGTCATACTCATTTAATCCTATCTCCTTTTATTTCAAAATGCCAAGATTTCCAAGATACTTCTCCCTTAGGGTTTGATTCGACCAAGCTTGTTTAATCCTGTCTCCTTTTATTTCGAAATGCCAAGATTTCTAAGATATCTCTCCTTTAGGATTCAATTCAACCATGCTCGTTTAATCCTACTCTCATTTTAAAATTTCTTTTTTTCACATTTTCAGTCCTTGTAGATTTTTTCATCCTTACCATGCATAGTCTCTCATTTTTACCTAGCTTTTCTTTTAATCTTGTTAGAGTTTCACTTGTTTTCATAGCATCCAACATATGCAAGTTTTCCTATGTTAGATAAACATGTAAACAAACATATTTTCCAACAGCATCATCATGGCATAAATGATAAAAAATAATAATAATAATAAAAAAAATATATGCAAAAAATACCAAAAATAAAATAAATACTAGCATGCTTTCCTATTTGCTTTGCTACTAACATACTTGCAGGAAAAAAAAAATAGACGCTAACCTCAAGTGTAGAACTAGAGACTGAAGTTGTGGACAAAAGCTGAAAGCTAGACCCACTAGACCGCGACTTGCTCCAAAGAACTTTTTAGAAGTGAGATTTCAAAGAAATGAATTCCAAATGGTCAAAATGAGGCTTTGGGACCACTTTATAGGGGCCTATACTGCCTAGTTGCCCGGCGCACCTTGAAGGGTCATCGGGTCTGCCTAGGGCACCTACAAGGACCGCCAGTCAACGTTGACCAGTTGACCTTTGACCCAAAAAAAAAAAAAAAAACAACAGAGTTTCTTGCCCAGTTTCAAGGACTAACCATGTTAGGTAAAATTGGTCTAAATCCATGAATAGTGCAGTTTTCGCATGCAATTTTGGGGCAACAAAATGCGAAAATCACGTTCTTTATCCAACACCTCTCATTGCACTCAAGATATCAGATAAAGAAGGGGCAGCTATAGACACCATATTTTTCCCTCCCTCGATTTACATGCAGGACCCGAAAAATTTCAAAAATATTATCTTTTCTCCATGGGGACGTAGAAACATTTAAATTGACGTGGTGCAACCTATTCGGGCATCGGAGCACCTGTAGTGCAATTTCAGGCAAAATTGATGAAAAGGCCCCTAGTCAACCATGGGTTGACAAAAGTCAAAGTTGGGTCAAAATCATTCCAAAACAATATTTTTCATGTTTTCAAACCCGAGCTGCTTAGTGATTTTTAATCAATTTGACCAAATTTGACCCAAGGTTGGCTCTCGGGGGCACCAGAAACCTTAATTTTAATCTGACGGTCAAAATGGGTTGGGACCAACACCATTATGAAGATTATTAAATTTTCTTTCTGTTAGGTTCTAAATGTTTAGAACAATTGGCAAATCGTGAACACAAACTTGTCTAGATATAGATCTTAGAGTCTATAGGTTTTATTAGACAATGCTCAAGATGATTCAAGTCAAGATTCAAGAACATACAAGCTGCAGGAAAAAGACTTCATATTCTGCCTGGTTCGATCGATCGAAGAATAGGCTCAATCAATCGAAAATCGTATCTGCAAAATTTTAAGTCGGCCTAAACAGCAGCTTAAGCCCATTAAGGATTAGGGTTTCAGATCTACTTCTCCCATTATATAAAGGAAACCCTAAGCCATGTTTTTTAGGACTTTTGAGAGAAAGAAGAGAGTGCCTCTTTTGTATCTAGGGTTTTGTACCCAAACCTCTCTAAGGTCTTTGTTGCTCATATTGTTGTTTATGTGAATCTCTTGTGAGATCTTTGAGGAGCTTTCCTTCACATAAACTTAGGGTTGTCAACATCTTGATGATGAACTCAGTTGCTGCCATTGGAGCTTAAAGAATAACAAGCGTGGGTGCTTGTAGCTGGTTGGAGAATCCAAGAAAGAAGGAGTCCGTGGATTCGGAGCTTGCACATGGTCGTGTCAGTAAGTTCTACTGGTGGGTAGCATTAGGAAGTCAAGCGGGAAGCTTGTAAGTCCTTTGTATGAACTTCGATTCTTTCGCATAGTGGATTCAGGTTTACCTTGAGGATAGCTAGGTCAAATCCTCCCCAGGTTTTTACCGTGTGGTTTCCTGGGTGATCATATCTTGTGTTATTTATTATTCCGCTGCTTTATATTCTTTTCTTTTCTTTTTTTTTTTTTTTTTGAGAAACCAAACCGCTAGCCTGGGAATTTATTCAAAAGAAACCAGAGTCAATGATCATGAAACAAAAGAGGAGCAATGTCAGCAGGAAGGTCTCCCAACCAAACCTGCAAACCCTCAACAGAACTAGCTTTCTTAGCTAAAGCATCAGCAACAAAGTTACACAAACGGCTAACTAAATTAAAATCAAAAAACTGAAAAATAGAGACATGTTCCCGAATATCATCCAAAACGTTCCCATAGCAGGTTAGCTCGCCCGACCCTTTTCGAAGAGCCTCAATTACAGCAGTCGAATCCCCTTCAAAAACCACTCGTGTGAGACCAATTTCTGAAGCAAATTGCACAGCCCTCATACATGCTAGAGCTTCCAATTCTGCCACCGAGCTCCCAAGAGGAGTGGGAACAGACAGCGCTCCAATCACAGCACCACTGCTGTCACGCACAACCACTCCCAGTCCTGCCAAATTGGAAGACCGAAAAACTGCAGCGTCGAAATTTACCTTACAAACGTCTGTCGTTGGAGGACACCAGCGTTGCAAAGATGGAGGATTAGGAAGGGCTGTTTCCGTGTCCTGTGCAGCCAAAAATTCCTGCAGAAAATTACCAGCGCTGCTGCATATTTAATCCACAGGAAGAGCACTTCGCCCAAAATGCAGCGCATTTCTTCTGTTCCAGATACTCCACGCAGTAGTAACAAAAATCTCAGCACGAAATTCATCCGGACAATACATGAACCTGGACAGGAGCTCGCGAAAACAGAGAGGTTGAACCGGAACAGCTTGATGAAACCACTCAAGAGACAACCAAACACTTGAAATCTCCTTACACAGCCAAAGAGCATGCATGACATCCTCAGAGTGTTCTTGGCAGAGATTACACTGATCAGCTGGAGCCATATGTCTCCGAAACAAATTGGCCATGGTTGGCAACGCATCATTACAGGCCCTCCACACGAACATCTTGATTTTGTTTGGAACTCGGAGCTTCCACAGCCCCCTCCAAAATTTCCTTTGATTCTCCAGATTAGAGCCACCTGCAAAAGAGTTTGTAGCACCTGATACAATCAACTTATAGGCGCTACTAGTTGTGAACATACCCGATGGAGTAGGAGCCCAAGCAATGCGATCAAGAGGCCGCCTAGAGCTCAAAGTAATACTCAAGATCAACTCTGCTTCATGTGGGAGGAAAAGCTCCTTGACCAACGGTGCCTTCCACGCAAAATTGTCTTGGTCAATAAGGGAACTAACTCTGGAATCCTCATCCACTTGCGGCAAGGGAGAAATGACAGAGCAGCAAGCTTGGTTTGGCAGCCAATAATCCCCTTTTATCCGCACTGACTCCCCATTCCCTACACGCCAAATCATCCCTTTTCGAATGACATCCCTTGCACTAAGTAGACTTTTCCTAGCATAGGACCCCACAACCGAATCCCTGGCTTCAAGGATAGAACAATCCGGAAAAAACCTCGCCTTAAAAACCCGATAACAAAGCGAGTTAGGATTATTTATCATCCGCCAAACTTGCTTCGCCAGCAAAGCATCATTAAACTTCTCAATTTCTTTGAACCCCATCCCTCCAACCTCCTTGGCTTCACAA
This sequence comes from Quercus aquifolioides, assembly GCA_019022515.1. Lineage (NCBI taxonomy): Eukaryota > Viridiplantae > Streptophyta > Magnoliopsida > Fagales > Fagaceae > Quercus > Quercus aquifolioides. Next base: position 26,559,627 of record CM032325.1, on the reverse strand, counting down.
AGTCTATCCCATTTAACCCAATGAGTTTTCCTAGCACCTCCACTGTAGCCCCACCAAAACATTCGTATCATAACCTCCAAATCCTTGATAAGACCCTTAGGTAGTTTAAAACAACTCATCGTGTACGTCGGAATAGCTTGAATGACTGCTTTGATCAAAACCTCCCTACCTGCTTGAGACAACAACTTTTCCTTCCACCCCTGAAGTTTTTTCCAAACCCTTTCCTTGATAAAGATAAAACTTTGCTTCTTAGCCCTTCCCATAAGTGCCGGCAAACCCAGGTACTTCTCATATTGCCTAATGGCCGGAATCCCCAAAATGTTCTGAATGCGAGACTGCATATCAGAGGAAGTATTAGAGCTTTAAAAGATATTAGTTTTGTCTCGATTGATCTTCTGCCCCGAACCTCTCTCATAAATAGCTAAAATATCCAAAATCTTTTGGCATTCCTCCTCCTTTGCTCGACAAAATAAGACACTATCATCAGCAAAAAACAGATGGGAAACCCTCGGCCCGTTCCGACAAATGGCCACACCTTGGATATGCCCCTCCACTTCAGTCGTATGTAACAAACTTTGAAGTCCCATAGCACACATAAGGAAGAGGTAAGGTGATAACGGGTCACCTTGGCGTAAACCCCTCTCTGGCTTGATATTCCCAACCGGTTGCCCATTGAGAAGCACAGAATAAGAGACTGAAGTGATGCAAGACATAATGAGACTAACCAATCTATCCCCCAACCCCAAATGCCGCATGGTTTTCTCCAAAAATTCCCACTCCACTCTATCATACGCCTTACTCATGTCGAGCTTAAGTGCCATATAACCCAACTTCCCTTGGGTTTTTCTTTTGAGGTAGTGTAACGTTTCAAAGGCAACTAACACATTGTCTGAAATAAGCCTTCCAGACAAAAAAGCACTTTGAGATTCGGGAATAGCCTTGACTAAAAAAATTTTCAGTCGATTTACCAATACTTTGGAAATTAGCTTATAAACCACGTTGCACAAGCTAATAGGGCGAAAATCAGATACCTTCCTTGGTTGCTTCACTTTTGGAATTAGAGCAATAAAAGTAGAGTTAATGGATTCGGGAACCACACCTGAATTAAGAACTTTAAGCACCACTGCCGTAACATCCTCACCCACAATATGCCAAAAAGATTTATAAAAAATAGGCGACATCCCATCAAGACCAGGGGCAGTGAGGGGTGCCATCTATTTAAGAGCAATCCGAACTTCATCAGCTTGAAACTCATGGCCAAGGCAGCCAGCCCCCTCCTCGGTGATAGCCGGATGAATCCCTTGCAAAATTTCCTCAAATTTCGTAGGCCTAGAAGATGTAAAAATGGAACGAAAGTATTCCTCAACAGCAGCACCCAAACGGCCTTCATCCTCCACCCATTCACCAGCACTATTCTCCAACCCAGTTATGAAGTTGCGTTTGTTCCGTTGATTTGCTCGACAATGAAAATACCGAGAGTTACTATCACCTTCCTTGAGCCATGAATTTCGGGACCGCTGCTTCCACATACTTTCTTCTCGTATTTTTAGCTTTTGAATCTTCTCCCTTAATTTAAAAATCCTCTTTGGATCAGTGACATAGCAGCCCGCCTCCTCTGCATGACTAAGTTCTCGAAGCTTCCTTGCAAGAGTATTACGTACATGCCCAAAAAAAATTTTATTCCATTCTAACAAACCCTCATGACAACCCAAAATCTTCCTATTGAAACCCCATACCTCAGAAGATGCCATACGATCACCCCATGATTTTTTTACAACCTCTTCACAAGTGTTATCTTTTAACCACATTACTTCGAACCGAAAGGGTCTCCCTTTCCTATAAAATCGCTTGAACTCAGAGTCTGAACACAGCAACAATGGTTTATGGTCAGAATGAAAGGCTTCTAAATGGTGGATTCGGGTCGTCGGAAAATGAAGAATCCATTCAATAGTTGCTACCCCTCTGTCCAAACGAATCCAAGTATTTTGGGCCCCAGGCCTACGATTAGTCCAAGTATACGGAAAACCATAAAACCCAAGGTCCTTTAGATGACAATAGTCCAAAGCATCCCTAAACCCCTGCATTTGTCTTTCTGGCCTATCCAACCATCCCATCTTTTCATTTGCAAACAGAATTTCATTAAAGTCACCCATGCAAACCCAAGGTAAATTAAACCAATGGCTCAAAGTTCGCATTAACCCCCAAGAGTTTTCTCGGTTGGCAGTATCAGGATCTCCGTAGAAACCTGTGAAACGCCAAGCATCATCAACTCTTCGATTTACAATAGCATCAATGTGGTTGGCGAAGAAAGTTTGTACATCCACAGCCAAGTCGGATTTCCAAAACAAAGCAAGGCCACCACCTGTATTAACACGAGGAACAACAAAAAGGTTAGGAAATTGAATTCTTCTACCAATCCTTTCCAGAATATACTTTTCGGCTTTAGTTTCAATTAAGAAAACTATTTTGGAATCTTTTGCTGTCACAAGGGCAACAAGCTCATCTTCTGTCTGTGGGTTCCCAAGCCCACGACAGTTCCAGCTTAGGCAACTCATAATGCTCGGTGGTGCTGTCTAGCAGCCACCACCTCAATATTTTGTTCCTCTTCTCCCTTACAGACATCCATGCAAAACTTTTTATTCTCCAACTTATCCTTGAAGTCTATGCTCATTCGCTTCCTCCCAGAATTAATGGTGTTCTCCCCTATCCCAACCCCATTTTCTGGAATTTCATCCTTCGTTACCATGCCTACTTCACGAGCTAACCTCTTCCATGCTTTAGTAAAAATTGTTGGCCGCTGGGTTGGTGATAAACTGCCAGTCAAGGGTTCTGCTATGACTGCATGGGCCATGGGAGTAGATTGATAATCATGCTCAGCCCGAGGAACTTGTGGGACCTCGGCTTCAGAAATAATGAGTCCCACTATAACATTATCTAACTGGGTTTCATGCATCAACTCAGAACTCGACTTCACTGCTTGCCCAATCTCCACAACAGGTGAAGAACGCTGAGTAGACTCCACCTCATCAGACTCACTGCCCTCCCGATGTGATACTGTACCTTGAGCACCATTAGAGTCAGCTTGCATGGGTGTTCCATCACCATTGCTCCGAGAATGTTTAGGAACGTTGGACTGCTGCTTCCAAGGAGCTTGATGGCGCGACTTCCCTGGAATGATAGCCACTGTTTTACGCACTGTCCTGATAGTTTCAGCCCGCATCCACTCACCACACGCCCACACCAATAACAAAAATTCGGAAGCCTCTCGAACTTAATACCTACCCAACCCGCCAGTTTCTGTCCCGCCCAAAGCTTACAACACCGAGGAAGAGGCCGCGAAATATCCAGATTAATTCGGACTCTCAGAAACTCACCACCAGCCCCGTCGTCTTTCGGGTCAGCCACTCGTAGAACCTTGCCTAAAGTTTTACCAACAGATTCACCAGTTTCCTGCGACAGAAGATGGTCAGGTACATTGTGTATTTGAATCCAGAACGAGGCCCGAGAATAATCAAGTGAAAGGGCTGACTCTGCATCCACGGCTCTCTGAAACACCACCAAACTCTTATCATAAGACCAAGGTTCGAATTCCAGCACTCGTTCAAGGTCCAAGAAATCCTCAAATTCAAATAGAAGAATATTATCTCCTACGTCTCTGATTTTGAGTTCGCCCCCCGGTTTCCACAGAGGTTATTCTTGATATGATTGTATGTTTGTGATAACCTAGAATTGTATAATTTGACTAAGTTAATCACTTGGCTAATTAACTAGGTTAATCTGGTTGGTTTAAGGGGTCTAAATTTCTAACAAGTGGTATCAGAGCAGGTAGCTCTTTTGTTTTAGCTCTTTCGATCTAAGGGCTGATCCTTGACCCCTGTTGTCATGGAGAATTTGAAGTGTCTTTCTGATCATGTTTTTGCTCATGCTTCTGTTGATTTTTTTGATGCTTTTGAAACTCTTCGTAAGGAATTATCTAAATCTTTGAAAATTTCTAAGAAATTCAAGGAAGAGTTAAAATTGGCTAATCTTGAAAAAGAGGAATTGCTTGTTAGATTAGATGAATCTAATAAAAAGAATGAATTTTTGAGAAATCAAATTTCCTCTCAAGATGAGAAGATGAAAAGTTTGGAACAAGAGTTAGTTGAATCTAAAGCTAAAATTGAAAATTTGACTAGTACCAAGCCTGCTGTTGATAACAGAAGTGTTTCTGTTTCTCTTAAGCCTAAAACTAAGAAAGTTTATATCCCTCCTTTTAAGAGGAATAATAAAGAAAATGCTTATTTTGCTAGGTTAGACAAAGGTAAAAGTTCTGATGTAGACGCTGAAGTTTCTAAACTTAAGTCTAAACCTACTGTTAGAGAGCATAAGAAATCTGTTTTTGTGCCTACCTGTCACCTTTGTGGTGTTGTTGGTCATATTAGACCAAATTGTTCTTTGTTGAGGCAAAAACCAAAATCTGAGACTAGATTTGCTGTTAGGAATACTGATGTTCCTAAATTTGTTCCTGTTTGCCATTTTTGTGGTGTTCGTGGTCACATTCGTCCTAATTGTTATAAGTTGAAACTTAAGCATTTTGTATGTCAATCTAGGATATGTGATGATATTTCTCCTGCCATAAGTCCAAATAAATTGTTTCATATTCTTTTGAAAAATTTGAGCTTGTTGGCTTGTGAAAGGAATTTGCAGGATTTCAGTCTTTCTTAGAAGATTGGTGTAATCCCTCAAATACACTCTGCTTTACATGGATTTTCACCTACAAAGCCGAAGACTTGTGCTATATGGGTGAGAAAAGATTCTCCAAGGTGAGTGTTGCTGATTTGTCCCTATTTTAAGGCTTTCAATTATTTATGGACATGTTTTGTTTCTGTTTTTGGTTTTTTAGTTTTTTTTTTTTTTTAAATCCAAAAACATTGAAAATTTTTCAAAAAGACAAAAATATTTTTTTTGTGTCTTGTTTTATTTGTTTTGAGGATTACATGAGTTATAATATCTCTCTCTTGATTTAGAACATGCTTGACATTGTGGAGAAACTTGAATAGTCTATGCTAAGCTATTTCTGATTTTGTGTGAGTATGTACTAATTTGTACATGTTCTCAAGGATTAATTAAGAAATTGATATTTCTTGTTTGTGTACCCTCTACAGCTTAGTTAAGCACTGTCATGCATTGCATTTGCATTGTTCATTTTGCATAATATGGGCTTTTTTGTTTTTCGTCATATAGTTTTTAAAACTAAAAAGATTTTTGTGTTTTGTATTTCATATCTTGGATTTATAATCAAGGATTGGCCATATTATCTTTACATAACAAGTTTGTGTACCTTGTTTAGCTTTGATGAGCTTATTTATTGCACTTGACTAGTTGAAGTTTTGTAGTGCATGTTGTGTGGCAAAGATGTTTATGGTGTTTATCACTTTGTCTTAATCTTGAAGTCACATGTTATTTGACTGTCGGACTTGATCCTTTTGAGAAAGGCATAAATAACCATTTCACCACTGTTCACTAGCCAATCATGAACACCTTAGTGCATATCATAAGATTTTGTGCTCGAGAAAGTGTAGCACATGCACAAAAAGAACATAAGGTGTAGCCTCGGTTTAAATTGCTTAATGCTTAAAATTGGTGTGTACTATTAGGCTTGATGCCAAATCACATAACTAAAATCTGTGTGTACATTATGAGGCAAAATTCAAGAAACTTACATGATTGCAAGCTTTTGTTCTAGGAGATGTGAGAGTTATATGATGTAACTCTTTAGGTGATAGTCTCTTTTAAATTCTATGTGATGAATTTTGTAGACTTTGTGATTAATTGCTATTCACATATCACCTCACATGTATCTCAAGCTTTTGCTAGTTGCACACACTACACAAGTTACTCTTTGCTAAACTTGGTACATTATATTGTGTGTGATTTTGTTGTAGCCATCCAAGATTAAAAGTTCCTTGATTTTAATGCAAAATGTGTATAATGTTTGCGCTTTGAGGACAAATTGATTGAAAATCTTGATTTTGGAAGATCTGGGTTAAATTCAAGTGTTTTTGAAAAACTTTTCGTCTCATACTCATGCATTTTTTATAAAACAATGTGCTTTGAGGAGTTTCTGCATTAAAATGCTCTGTTTTTCGAAAATCTGATTTTTCCAGACTTTCGATCGATCGAACCTGTTTTTCGATCAATCGAAATTGCGATTAAAATTTTTGGTTTGAGTCTGCCTGACTCGATTGACGTTCGATCGATTCTCGATCGATCGAAACTGAAAAATTTTCAGTTTCTATGTTTTTGACCAAATTTTTTTTCCATGCATCATTTGTGTTTAGGATTCACATGCATTGCATTGTTTTTGTATCCATCTTGCAGTTTTGCAATCATATCTCTCATTGTTTTCACACATAACATGCATACACTTTGCTACATTGGGTACTTAACTTGATCTAAAAATTGATTGATTAATTTTTGAGTTTTGTACATTCTAGTATATGCTATTTCTTATGTGTGAACTGTAGAAAATATTTTTCTTAAGAGATATGATGGATAATTAATATGCAAATATTTTTCTCTACTCATGCAACTGTTTATGGGTCACATATTGCCATGTTTGCATTTTATTGAAAGAGAGAATATTTTTTCTTCATGTGTATCCTCACCTTAGTTTTTAACTTTGGTTTGTGTGTCTTCCCCCCCCCCCCCCCCCCACCTTTATTTTTCCCCAAACTGTTTTTCCCAAAACTTGTTTTGTTTTTCCTATTTTTATAGGGGGAGAAGCTTATTTTTAACCTTTGTTGTTCATAGGGGGAGTTGTCTCTATTTTCTATAGAGTTGAAGTGGTTTGTGTCCCCTTGATTCTCTATTTTCTCTTATCCTTTATTGCGTGTGTTGACTGTTTACTCTTTGTATGAGTTGTCTTTGTCAATACGTGACAAAAAGGGGGAGAAATTATTGATTTATGGGAATCATGTTTGTCTTGTTTAGGGGGAGTTGAAATTAATTTTGAAAGGGGAGAATATAAATAAAAACTTTTTGTTGTATCTAACTTATGGGGAGAGTTAGTTTACTTATGTTTTTATTTCTGTTTCTTGTTCACTGCTCATTGATTTATATTTATGAGTTATTCATGATATATGTCTTTGTTTTGTGTTTTGTGAAGTCAAAAATTTAATTTTGATTTACTTGTATTTTTTCCACACATGCGTTTATGCGTTTGTTGAGTGTTTTAGGAAATATACAGGTTGATTCAATTGAGCTGCTGTCTACACTTACAAATGATGGATAGTAGTTAGGTTGAATTTGTTGTAATGGGCATTTTATTGTATTGGGTCGTTCTTGTATTTGAGCATTTCATTTTGTATGAAAGTTTTGTCACGAATTGCCAAAGGGGGAGTTTGTTAGGTTCTAAATGTTTAGAACAATTGGCAAATCGCGAACACAAACTTGTCTAGATATAGATCTTAGAGTTTATAGGTTTTATTAGACAATGCTCAAGGTGATTCAAGTCAAGATTCAAGAACATACAAGCTGCAGGAAGAAGACTTCATATTCTGCCTGGTTCGATCGATCGAAGAACAAGCTCGATCAATCAAAAATCGTATCTGCAGAATTTTAAGTCGGCACAAACAGCAGCTTAAGCCCATTAAGGATTAGGGTTTCAGATCTACTTCTCCCATTATATAAAGGAAACCCTAAGCCACGTTTTTTAGGACTTTTGAGAGAGAGAAGAGAGTGCCTCTTTTGTATCTAGGGTTTTGTACCCAAACCTCTCTAAGGTCTTTGTTGCTCATATTGCTGTTTATGTGAATCTCTTGTGAGATCTTTGAGGAGCTTTCCTTCACATAAACTTAGGGTTGTCAACATCTTGATGATGAACTCAGTTGCTGCCATTGGAGCTTAAAGAATAACAAGCGTGGGTGCTTGTAGTTGATTGGAGAATCCAAGAAAGAAGGAGTCCGTGGATTCGGAGCTTGCACGTGGTCGTGTCAGTAAGTTCTACTGGTGGGTAGCATTAGGAAGTCAAGCGGGAAGCTTGTAAGTCCTTTTGTATGAACTTCGATTCTTTCGCATAGTGGATTCAGGTTTACCTTGAGGATAGCTAGGTCAAATCCTCCCCAGGTTTTTACCGTGTGGTTTCCTGGGTGATCATATCTTGTGTTATTTATTATTCTGCTGCTTTATATTCTTGATATGATTGTATGTTTGTGATAACCTAGAATTGCATAATTTGACTAAGTTAATCACTTGGCTAATTAACTAGGTTAATCTGGTTGGTTTAAGGGGTCTAAATTTCTAACACTTTCCAATGACTATTCATGGGTTGAAATCGAATTTAAAATGGTTGAGATATCCAAAAAAATGTAAAAAGCGCATTAGCATGCCTAAAAATTATGATTTTACCAAAACAAAGGACTGTTAACGAACAGACGTTGTGGGGTGCCTAACACCTTCCTCACACGTAACCAGATTTTCGAACTCAAGAATCATGATTTTTTACCCATCCACATTAGATTAGGAAAAACAACCTTTTTCTTAGCCTAGGATCGGTAATAAAATTAAATACAATCAAGTGACCAATCACATATTAGAAAAAAAAAAACCAATGATTGGTGGCGACCTCGCTTACCCTTGGTAATTTCCTTAAAATCGACTCAGATCTAGACACACACCCGAGGTACAGTACACCTCCATATTATTCTCACACTGAGAGATACAAAATGCATGTGAGCGTTGCCGCGATGGGTGGTCAACATCAGCCACGAGGCCTCAACAGGAGTATTGTCAAATTGTCATCCATTGTCTAAAACAAGCACTGTAGGAATCCCAAAACGACAAATAATATTCTTCTAGTCAAAACTTCTTATATTCTGCTCAGTGATTCTAGCTAAGGGTTCAGCTTTCACCCATTTAGTGAAATAATCAATGTCCACCACTAGGAACTTCATTTGCCTGGTCCCCATTGGGAAAGGACCAAGGATGTCTAATCCCCCCTAAGAAATGGGCCAAAGAGCCATCATTGGGTGAGATACTCCGACAGTCGTCATGGCACATTACTGAAATGTTGGCATTTGTCACATGCCTAGACATAAGATTTTGCATCAACTTGCATTGACGGCCAATAATAACCTGCTCGAAAAATTCTATGGACGAGTGCTCTTGCTTCTAAATGATTTCCATATGCTCCTTTATCTATATCCCTTAAGACGTAGTTAGATTCGTCTGGAGTTAAGCACCTCAAGTAAGGTTGAGAGAAACCTCTTTTATATAACATTTTATCCATGAGAACAAATCTTGTGGCCTTAATCCTTAACTTCTGAGCAATCCATCTTTAAGATAAGATACAATTGCTATCGTCCAATTGGTTTCTCCATCTACCTGTTGTACTTCAAGAATATCTACACTGGGAATATATCGAATCTCTATCTTCCTGTCCATAATGTCTTTTATAGAGCAAGCTCTGGCAAGACTATCTGCTTCCGCATTTTCCCCTCTCGGAACCTGGATAAACTCTACCTTCGTGAAGGCAGTTATACAATTCCTAACTTTGTTCAGATACTTCTTCATACGCTCTTCCTTTGTTTCACAGGTTCCCCTATGACTAGCTGTGAATCACTTTGGACAACTACCGAGTCAACTCCCAATGCCTTAGCCAAATTTAGGCCCATGATGAGAGCTTCATATTTAGCTTCATTATTAGTCACTTGAAACTGTAGACGAGCTGCATATTCTAGACAATCTCCTTCTGATGACCTTAAGATTATTCCAACTCCTCCTGCATGTTATGTAGATGATCCATCTACATGGACGATCCATTGTGGTGTCCCCTTGTTATTCTACTGATCATTGGTTGGAGTGAACTCTGCAATAAAATCTGCAAGTACTTAAGCTTTTATTGCATCTCGTGGCTAATACTTTACGTCAAATTCACTGAGCTCTATAGCCCACTGAATCAGTCATCCAGCTGCTTCCAATTTATTCATGGACTTCTTAAGTGGATGGTCCATCATAACATTGATGACATGAGCCTGAAAATAGGGTTTGAGTTTCCTTGCTACTGTTACCAAAGAAAATGCCAACTTTTCTATTGGTGGATATCGTCCTTATGCTTCTTGTAACGCCTTGCTAGTATAATAAACAAGCCTTTGTATTTTCCCTTCTTCTCTAACTAAAGTTGAACTCACTGTGTAAGGAGAAACAACCAAGTAGAGATATAATTCTTCACATGATTTGGATGGACTTAGCAAAGGTGTCGAAGTAAGATACAACTTAAGACCTTCAAATGCTTGTTGGCATTTATTCGTCCATTCAAATGTCTTCCTTCACACTTTAAAGAATGGCAAACACTTGTCAGTTACTTTTGAGACAAATCTATTAAGTGCTGCTACTCGGCCAGTGAGATTTTGCACTTTTTTGACGTTCCTGGGTGGCTTCATGTTTAGTATTTCTTGGATCTTGTCAGGATTTGCTTCAATTCCCCTTTGTGAAATCATAAATCTGAGAAACTTTCTCAACGAGACACCAAAGGTACACTTGCTAGGATTCAGCTTCATATTGTATCGCCAAAGTGTCTCAAATGGCTCTTCAAGGTCATCCAAATGTGTTGCTTCCCTTGCACTCTTGACTAACATGTCTTCCACATAAACTTCAACATTTCATCCTATTTGTGGACAAAACTTTTGAATAACCAGGCTTTGATAAGTGCCTCCTGCATTCTTTAAGCCAAAAGGCATTACCTTATAACAAAATAAACCTTGGTTGCTGACAAAAGATGTCTTCTCCTGATCTGCCTCATCCATCTTAATCTGATTATATCCCGAGAATGCATCCATGAAACTAAGTAACTGATGGCCAGCCACTGAGTCTACCAATTGATCAATTCGTGGAGGTGGGTAGCTATCCTTAGGGCATGCTTTGTTTAAATCTATGAAATCCACACACATCCTCCATTTGCCATTAGATTTCTTGATCATAACCACGTTGGCCAACCAATCTAGATAGTAGACTTCTTGGATGAACTTAGCTGCTTCTAACTTCTAGACTTCTTGTTTTTTTGCTTTATCTCTTTTTGAAGCAAATACTCTCTTCTTTTGATGAACAAGCTTGTAAGATGAGGACACATTCAGATGATGAGTGATTACATTTGGATCAATTCCTGGCATATCTTCATGAATCCAAGCAAACACATCTGTGATTTTTTTAAGAAACTAGATGAGTTCCTGCTTCGTCTTCTCTCCCATGCCAGTCTCAATTCTGGTGAACCTCTCTAGATTGGATTCGTCTAATGGAACATCTTCAAAAACCTCAGTTGCCTCCATAGTTGTTCTTTTTTCTTCAATATTCATTGTTGGTATTTGCTCGTCCATATGCAGCATGGATAAGTAGTATTCCCTAGCTGCTAATCGATCACCTTGTACTTCTCCTATCCCATACTTCGTCAAAAACTTAATGGACAAATGGTAAGTGGATGTTGCAACTCTCCAACTATTCAAGGTTGGTCGCCCTACAATAGCATAGTATAAGGACAAGCAATCAATGATAAGGAAATTGACTTCTTTGGTAATATGTCGACAATAAGTACCAACCACTACTAGTAGAGAAATATTGCCCACTGTAGGACTTTCATTCCTCCAAAACCATTTAAAGGAACGTTGGTTGGGCGAAGCAATTCTTTATTAACCTTCATCTGTTGAAAAGCTAAGTAATAAAGGATGTCTCTTAAACTTCCATTATCTACCAGCACTATCCTCATTGTATAGTTTGCAATCATTAAAGTGATGACAATTGCATCATCATGGGGATGATGTAGCTTTCTTGTGTCTTCGTCTGTGAAGGTGATTGATGGCTCATCCTTTCTAGGGGCCCTTGGTGTACGACTCTTAAGTTTGACGTTTTGCATCGTCTGAAGGTAGGTCTTCCTAGATCTTGACGAACTAGCAATTGAAGTACCCCCTACAATGACCTTTATCTCTTCCAAGGGCGAACGAGCTGGTTCTTCGATTTTGCCCTTCATAGGCAATCTTTCATCCTTATGATCTCGTCCAATAGAGTTCCTCAACTTCCCCTGCTTAATAAGAATTTCAATTTGCTACTTCAAATCATATCACTCGTCTGTATCGTGACCATGGTCTTAGTTAAAATGACAATATTTACTTTTATTCCTTTTGCTAGGATCTCCCTTCATCTTATCTGGCCACTTTAATAACAAGTCATCCTTAATCTGCATCAACACTTAATCAAGTGAAGTGTTTAAAGGCGTATAATTTGAATAACACCCCGAGGACGAACTTGCCTTTCTTCCATCACACTCTCTCTTATCTCTTGTCTTGGCCTTCTTTGGATGAGGACCTTGCTCTGGATGATGAGTGTATCCAGACTCTACTCATTTTGCTTTCTTCTTCTTCTTTGCGATAATCACGTCCTCTGCATTCATAAAACTCTGAGCTGAATGTATGAGTTCAGCCATCATCTATGGCTCTTGATCATAAAGCTTATGGATGAACAAATTCGAGGTAACCCCATTGTTGAAGGCTGCCAACAAAATTTTATCATCCATTTCGTCTACAAGCAGGGCTTCCCTGTTGAAATGACTAAAGAAATTCCATAGGTTTTCATTATCTCCTTTCTTTATATTCAACAAGCTAGACGAAGATCATTTATACCGCTATCCTCCTATAAAGTTGTTGACGAACAACTTACTCAGCTTTTGGAATGAAGCTATGGTGTTTGGTGGTAACTTGCCAAACCAAACTCTAGTTGATCCCTTCAAAGTGGTAGGGAAGGCCCTACACATGATCTCATCTTGAACACCTTGGAGGTGCATGGTTGTCTTGAATGTCACAATGTGATCACAAGGATCTCGCATCACATCATAAGAGTCAATAGTTGGCATCTTGAATTTTGAGGGCAAAGGATGACTTGTGATAGATGCAGTGAAAGGTGAATCGATCCTATGGACGAGAACGTCCATATGATGAGTTTTTCTCATGGAATCCTTCATCTCTTCCATGACTTTTTTCATCTGATTCATTTCCTTCTCCAAGTGAGGCACTCTTCTAGTAACAATGCCTCCTAATGGATCTCCTTCAATGCTATTCTCTATCCGGAGTTTTGTCCCAGTTCATCTGTATGCCTCTGTCAATGTTGTTTCCTCGTACTGACTTCCCTCGTCAGCTCTTGATTCTTTTGTGTTGAATCCGCCATGGCAGCCGCCATGGACTGCATCTATTGTTGGTAATTCATTGGTGCTGGTGCACGGTTAGGATGACTAGAAGCATTTCCACTCTCATGGTGTTTTGGACTTGTAGCCATTGACCTAGTTCGAACCATGTAACCTTTTGTCTTAGGAAACAGTATGGCTAACACGTAGAATTAACCAAATCAAGAGTAGTGTTCCCCACAAACGGTGCCAACTAATAAGGTTGAAAAATCAGTAGGCTGAATGGGCCAGGTTGTGGCAGCTACTTTGTGACCTGAAAAGAAAAAAAACTATTAAAGGAGGCCAGTGTGAACCGGCCAAGGACCCTCCGATGGCTAAGTCAGTTCTCTCTTTTTGTAGAATAGTTTTTGAGAATGGATAAGTGGTAAAAGCCTTACCTTAGATTGTTAAGGGTGGATCCCTTTTATAGAGATCTTGGAGTGGGTCTACTTGTGTGGTTCCACTAACATCATGGAAGATGCATGGATTTCATGGAGTGTTGCATGAGAGACAAGTGGACTCAGCAAAATGTGGGAGAGAACTTCGAGGAGTTCATCCCACGTTTAGGAAACTGAAATTTAGTTACCCATGATAAGCGATCAAAATATTTCATATTTTTCTAAGTGTTGATTCTCGTCTGTACCCCAATCTAGTATAAACAAGTATATCGAATTGTCAAACGCCCATCCTTTGTAGTTTCTGTAATTTCTCCTTTAGGGTTCATCTTAGGTGTTGGTAAGCATAGACAATCCTTATGGACAAACTGGGCTTCATACTTCACCATCAATATACACACACACATAATTGCACCTTGCCATTTGAAGGTGTGAGACAAAGTTTTATAAAAAAAGGAGGGACTGGCTTTTTTTAACTCTTTGTAAATGTGTTTTATACTTTCATTTCATTTGTTTCCTTTTGTTTCTATGTTCTTTCTAGTTACACATACTTTCTTCACGATGTCTAGGTTTGAAGTATTTAATTTAGTAAACTTGGGACCAGGTAATCTTAATAATTTATGTATTATTTAACTTTTATTTTTGAGAATTTTTTGCTATTTGTATTCTTATTTGTATTGATGTGAAGAAAAGTACAATATTATTAAGTTTATTTTAATTTATTATTATTTTTGTGGCATGTGAAAAAAATACAAGTCCCTAAAAAAACAAAAACGAGTAAGGATAATAAATTAAAAACTTGTTTTAATTCCAATCCCAATCTCAATCCTAATTGACCTGATCATTTGTTAAGTGCACCCAATTCTAGTGTCACACGTTTGTTCTATGTTTTAAGGGTGCTGTTAATAGAAGCTCTTAAGGCAATTGTTAATAAACTATTTTTTTTTTATTTAAATTACACCATTTTCTTTTTTCACAAAAAGTTTATAAAAATATTTACTAAATGCCTTTAGAACATCCATTAATGTTTGTATCAATTGCAGTCATTGTATGTATACATCCCTCAAATCTCAATCATACATCTTTTCTAGAGCAAAGTGTACATTTTTAGACCCCTTAACATAAGTTGTTTAACCTAGTTATTTAGCCAAGTGATTACTTAGATAAATTATTCAGTTCTAGGTTAACACAATAAAATCATATCAGGTAAATAATGCGGAAATATAAAGAACACAACGATATGATAATCCAGGAAAACCTAACCGGTAAAAAACCTGGGGAGGATTTAACCTAGCTATCCTCAAGGTAAAACAGATCCACTATGAAAGAATTGAAGTTTGTACAATAGAACTTAGACCACTAACATCCTATTGCTACCTCAAGTAGAAAACTTACTACCACGACCACGTAATAGCTCCAAGTCCACGGACTACTTTTTTCTTTGATCCACTGCAACCACAAGTTCTCCTACTTATGACTTTGAGACTCCACTCAAAGGTTTCAAATCTTTAAAATTATTTATGCAGCAACTAAAGAGATCATTAAGTTCTTGACACGAATCTTGATCTTGACACCTCTATGTGTGTGTATGAAGGTAAACACCTCTAGATCTCACAAAAGATTCAACACACAACTCTCCAAAGACTTCTAAAATGTAGCTAGGGTTTTTCCTTTTATACTTGGAGTAAAACACAAAACCCTACACGTCAAACGGGCTTGGGCTGAATTGGAATTTTTGCATAAAAATAAATCTGCACGTGTTCGATCGATCGAGCCTTGCAAATTTAGTCCAATAATTTCTACAATCACTCAATTCCACTTTGAGCAAGCCTAAACCTAGACTCTATGTTTTGATCATGGTTTGCCAACACATTACAAATTGAAGTTCTAATACATTAGTTCCTAAAGTCTTAGAACCTAACAAACTCCCACTTTGGCAATCCATTACAAAACACATCACAAAAAAAAAATGCTCAAAATTACAAACAGCCCATTCAAATTTAAAATGCCCTAAATACAATTCAACCTAACTAGTATCTATCAGTTGCTAAAGTAAACAGCAACCACAACTAAATTAACCTGTAGATTCTTGAAACACTTAACAAACACATAAACGCATGTGTGGAAAATACAAGTAAACCAAACTTAAACTTCTTGATTTCACAAAACATAAAATAAAAGACATATATCATGAATAACCTCATAAATATAAATCAATAATCAAATGTACCATATGTGAAACAAGAAACAATAAAACAACTAAGCACAAAGCATGATGCATAATGTCTCCCCCTAACATATACAACCCATAAAAAAGAAATGCATTAAAGCCAAAAAGAAAAATACATCATGAAGCAAAATCAAAAATACATCATGAAGCTCCTAGATACAATCTATAATCTCCAAACTCCCCCTATCTCCATGTGCAAGTACTCCCCATTTTTGTGACGAATTGCCAAAGGGCAATCAAGAATCATCATCAAAATGTAGAGCCTGTGGAGTAGAACCTTTAGCACCCACCAAATCTGCTTGTAAATCCTGAAGCTCAGTGAGCACATTCAACAAAATCTTTCCATGTCGCTTGAACGATCATAACTGTATCCAGCACGCTCCACAAGATCGAGTCACTCGATGAAGAAGGTGGAGAATCCATAGCAGCTGTAGGGTCTACATACTCCTCAGCAGTATGGTCACCAAAAGGAGGAGGCCTAGATGCGTCACCTGTAGAAGACTCGACTCTAAGGCACTTAGAGCTAGCTTTCAACTGAGCTGCTCTTTGCCTAAGAAATGTGGCACCTATAAGAGCTATAATATGGACAGGCTTGGTTGCGGGAAAGTCCTCTAAACCTAAGTCCAACAAAATCCTATGAATAAAAACCAGAAAGAATAAACCATGAGATTTTGCACTACTCCTATGAACTTCAACAAGAGAGCGAATGAAAAGAGAAGGAAAACTCATAGGAACATTAGTGACGAGAGCGTACAAAAATGCACATCTCTTAATGGGAATAGTATGAAGGTGAGAGATAGGCCAAATACTATGACAAGAAATCCAGAAAAACAAATAGTTGAGCTCAGTAAGCTCATGGGAAGTGACACGAGGATCAGTATCCCAACTAATGGTAGTACCAGTGATGAGTGACATGATGTCATCGAGGTGAGGGGTCTCAGTGTTTGGATACACAGGCTGCTGTACCAAAGGTACACCAAGAGCAGAGGCCACTACAGCAGGAGTAATGACATACTCTTCCACCCTTATCCAACTGCTCACATATTGAGTGTTGAAATCATCGGAGTGGACAGAGAGGTTTGAATAGAACTCTCTAATCAAAGTAGCTAGAGAAGGATGCTCGACCTCTAAAAGTGGTAACCAGCCCCTACGCTCAAAATTCCTACATATCTCCGGATCAAGCTCATCTAAAATAACCTTATGCTCAGCCCAAATAGACCTAAAGATATTCAACTTCTCATAGGATTCTTGGTTTTTCAAAGTCCTAAACCTATCACTCTAGAACTCAGGAGTAGAAGGGGTGGTGGTTTTCTTGGCTCTAATCTTCCTAACCATAATGCTAAGGGTTTAAATAAAGGAAAGATAGAAACAAAGAAAGAAAACCAAGGACAAACTGCATTAGAGAGGGTTAAAGCACAACAATCTCAATAAATAACAATCTATATGATGCGTGTAATGAATGCACATATGATGCATGCTCTAATGCATTCAAATTTGTTCAATTATACATTATAAACAATCAATTGACTTGAACAAAGAATTTTAGTCCAAAAAACCCGAAATTTGAAAAACCCAAATTCAAAAATTCAACCAAATTGAACAATTAACCATTATACTAGTTAGAAAACATAATATAATGAATTAATCTATCAAAACACAAGTCAATTTTACCAAATTAAGCCTAATTGAACAAAATCCCCAAATTCACAAAGTTCCAAGGCCTAGAAATTTCAATTTTTCTCAAATCACAAAATTGATCAAATTAATGCATGAGGATCATGTTTATATCATCTAGGAACAAAAACCCATTGATTAAAAATGATTAAAAACAAATGAAATGAACAAAAAACCCTAAGATGCTATGTTCGAATTTTTCAAAGAAAATGCATGAAACAAGTGATTAAGTGGAAAAAGAAAGGTTATAACAGCCTTACTAGTGCTTGAGGACAAAAACCTTGGAGTGATTTGTGGAAGAAAACGACAAAAAATCCTTAGAATGGATCAGTTGAAGAGAGAAAGTGAGAAAGGTGTTTGAAAAGTTTTGAAAATAATGAAGAACAAGTGAGAAAACTCTTTTTAAAACACTCAACTTTCGAATTTCGATCGATCGATCGAGTATCAATCGAGCACCGACCGAGCCAGACATATTCAAACCAAAATTTTAATCACAATTTCGATCGATCAAAAATATGGAATTTTAAAATTTTTGAAAAACAAAGCAAATTTTATTTAGAAACCACTCAAACCAACACATATCATGAGTGAAATGCATGAGTGTGAGTTTAAAAGTTTTTCAAAAAAACATGAATTCAACCTAGATCTTCCAAAAACAAGATTTTCAACCTTTTTGTCCCCAAAACTCAAACATTAAACATATTTTGCATCAAAATCAAGGAACATATAATCTTGGATGGCCAAAACAAATTCACACACAATATCATGTACTAAGTTTTGCAAAGAATAAATTGTGTAGTGTGTGCAGCTTGTAATGGCATGAGATACATGTGAGGTGATATGTAGATAGTAATCAATCACAATTTCTACATTATTCATCACATTAGTTTGAAAGAGAATATCACCTAAAGAGAATATCACATATAATCTTGGATGGCTAAAACAAATTCACACACAATATCATGTACTAAGTTTTGCAAAGAATAACTTGTGTAGTGTGTGCAACTTGTAATGGCACAAGATACATGTGAGGTGATATGTAGATAGTAATCAATCACAATTTCTACATTATTCATCACATTAGTTTGAAAGAGAATATCACCTAAAGAGTTATATCATATAACTCTTACATCTCCTAGAAAACAAGTTTGCAATCATGTAAAATTTTATTTTGCCTCATAATGTACACACCATTTTTATTTCATTGTGAAATTGTTATATTAGCCAGATAATGTACACACCAGTTTTATTTCTTTGTGTCATCTTAATTATAGCACAATAATGTACACACCAATTTTATTATTAATCTGAGGCTACACCTTATGTTCTTTTTGTGCATGTGCTACACTTTCTTGAGCACAAAATCTTATAATATGCACTAAGGTGTTCATGATTGGCTAATAAACAGTGGTGAGATGGTTATTTATGCCTTTCTCATTAAGTTCTAGTCCTAACTATTAGGACATATGTGATTCACCTGTTAGGAACATATGTCACTACTTTATATAATTGGCTAATCCTTTGACAAAACACACTTTACTTGTATTTGGGTAGATCTAGGATGTATTTAATACTTCAAGAAACTGTGTTTCAAGATCAAGTGTTGAAGACATGCAAGTTTGTCCAAGATTCAAGTTGAAGAAATGCCTGTCATTAAAGCTCGACAGCTAGCCATCTATCGAGCTTTAAGAGCTGTTCCAGCCCCGTGGCTCGATAGCTACTCAACAGTAGCTCGACAAATAGGCATCTGTCGAGGTTTATGAAAAACAGAATTTCATATCTGTTTTGACTTTAATCCTTGATTATGTGTTTGGGTTTTCTTTTCTCACAACCCTAGACATATAAAAGGATTATTTTAAAGGCCGTCAAAGAGGACACAAGTTGCACAAGTGTCGAGCAAAGTTTGTTCAAGCAAATTGTGACCGGAGACAGAGTTTTGTCCTAGTTCATCATTCTTGTGAAGAAGTTGTTGTGTTTATGCATCGTAGGGTTTTGTAACCAAGCATCTTATTGATCTTCATCGTAGATGAACTAAAGAACTTTGCAGCCAACAACCTTCTCTAGTTGGTGATTGAAGTTGCGTATTGGGATCCGCGCAATTGGTTAGTCACGTATTGGGAGTCGTGCATCAAAAGGAGAAATTGTCACTACAGAACAAGTCCAATTGGGTATTGGGGTAAGGGTTCAACTGTAGGTTGGTATAAGGTACTGGGATTTCTTTACTTGTAACCGCTTGTTGTGATAATAGTGGAATTTCAAGAGTGGTGACCTTAAAATCACTCGGTGGGGTTTTTGCCATGTTGGTTTTCTCCATTCATAAACAAATCGCCGTATCAATTTATTTTCCGCTGCATACTTAGTTTAATTGGTGATTTGTTTGTGCTACCACGCGTTTGCATGTTAATTTGATTAATTAATTAAACTTAGCTAATTTATCAATTAATTCATCACAATGGGTCAATTCGTTTTTGGCTTATCACTAACAATCAAAAGCATGTGACTTCAAAATCAAGGTCAAGTGATCAAAAACTATAAACAACTCCCACACAACATGCACTACATAGCTAATACTAGCAAAGTGGAGAGGAACTATAAGCTTATCCAAGCTAAACAAAGTACACAAGCATGTTATGTAAAGATAATAGGCCAACCTTGATTACAAATCCAAGATATATAATACAAAACATATTTCTTCTTCCCTTTTTTTTTTTTCCTTTTTTAAAGGAATAACAAAACAACCTATTATGAAATGCATGAGTGTATTGCAATGCAAATCCTAAAAGCAAAAAGAAAACAAAACATCAAAAGAAAAATGGTCACAAAGAGTATTGAGATGAAGCATAAGGACCATGTCAGAAAGATTCAATTAGATTGAGCCTTTTGCATCCAAAACTTCTTAGATGCAACTCTGGTTTTGGAGTTATTATTCATATTAGAATGGTATAAATGTTTAAAGCCTTTACCAATTCACCAATAAGTACCATAGGATCTTGTGCTTGAGGCACAAGTACTTTTGGCTTATTTGCTCGCTTTGCAGCTTGCAACTTGAAACAATTTGGGCGAATATGCCTAGCCTTTCCACAAAAATGACAAACCCACAAAGGTCTATCATGCATCTTATCCTTAGGGAGGTTAGGATTCTTAGGCTTAAACTCTTTAAGATCAACCCTAATCTTCCTAGAAGGTGGTGCAACTTCTACTGTTTTGACAATCTCACTCTTAGGAGGCTCAAAAGAAGAAACAAAGTTTGTGAAATGAGTTTCAGACACCAAGAAGGGGTGTTATTCAATTCTAGGTTAACACAATAAAATCATATCATGTAAATAATGCGGAAATATAAAGAACATAACGATATGATAACTTAGGAAAACCTAACCAGTAAAAAACCTAAGGAGGATTTAACCTAGTTATCCTCAAGGTAAAACAGATCCACTATGAAAGAATTGAAGTTTGTACAATAGAACTTAGACCACTAACATCCTATTGTTACCTCAAGTAGAAAACTTACTACCACGACCACATGACAGCTTCGAGTCCACGGACTACTTTTTTTGATCCACTGCAACCACAAGTTCTCCAACTTGTGACTTTGAGACTCAACTCAAAAGTTTCAGATCTTCTTTAAAATTATTTATGCAGCAACTGAAGAGATCATCAAGTTCTTGACATGAATCTTGATCTTGACATCTCTATGTGTGTGTATGAAGGTAAACACCTCTAGATCTCACAAAAGATTCAACACACAACTCTCCAAAGACTTCTGTTAGGACATATGTGGTTCACTTGTTAAGAACATATGTCATTCTTTTATGTAATTAGCTAATCCTTTGACAAAATGCACTTTACTTGTAATTGGGTAGATCTAGGTGTTTTTAATACTTCAAGAAACAAGGTTTCAAGATCAAGTGTTGAAGTCATCAAGTCTGTCCAAGAAACAAGCTGAGAAGTGCAAAATCATTAAATCTTGACAGCTGGCTCGACAGCTACATCTATCGAGCTTAAGCAAGCTATTCAGCCCCGTGTGCTTGACAGCTGCTCGACACCTCCTATCTGTCGAGGTTAATGAAATTCAGAATTCTGATCTGATTTTCTTGGGATCCATGTTTATGTGTTTGGGCTTTCTTTTCTCCTAATCCTAGACATATAAAATGACTGTTTTAAGGGCCGTCAAAGAGTACACAAGTTGCACAAGCATTGAGCAAAGTTTGTTCAAGCAATTTGTGACTGGAGACAAAGTTTTGCCTTAGTTCATCATTCTTGAAGAAGTTGCTGTGTATGTGCACCTTTGGGTTTTGTGACCAAGCATCTTCTTGATCTTCATCGTTGGGATGAACTGAAGAACTTTACAGCCAACAATCTTCTCTAGTTGGTGATTGAAGTCGCATACTGGGATCCGCGCAATTGGTTAGTCATGTACTTGGGAGCCGTGCATCAAAAGGGGAAATTGTCACTACAGAACAAGTCCAATTGGGTATTGGGGTAAGGGTTTAACTGTAGGTTGGTATAAGGTACTAAAATTCCTTTACTTGTAACCGCTTCTTGTGATAATAATGGAATTTCGAGAGTGGTGACCTGAAAATCACCCGGTGGGGTTTTTTTCTTCATGTTTTCCCCATTCGTAAACAAATCACCGTGTTATTTATTTTCCGCTGCATAATTAGTTTATTGGTGATTTGTTTGTGCTACCACGCGTTTGCATGTTAATTAACTTAATTAATTCACTTGGCTAAATTAATTGGTTAATTTATCACAAGGGGTCAATTTGTTTTTGGCCTATCAAGTGGTATTAGAGCAGGCACACTCTGATTAGGTTTAATCTTTGCTGTGTTGATCCATTGACCCCTGTTGTCGTGGCTATAACCGGCTTGAGGAGATCTTTGTTTTCAAATACATCTTGTTTTTCTAATCTCTATTTGTTTGAGTGTTTCAAAAAATACAAGTCTAAAAGTTATTTGAATTCTCTTATAATGACTATTGGAAAAGATCTCAGTTTGACCAAGAAGAAACTAGACTGGCTCAAAATGAAAATGTGCAAAAGAGTCAATCTGAGAAGAGTAAAAATTAAAGGCTTAGCTTGTAGAAGGCAGATGAGAGAAAGTACCATTCCCACTGATCTGTCATCTAAGCACGAAGTGTGTTTTATGATGAAGTCCGCATTTAAAGCTATGGACATATGTTTGTGGTACCTTAACAGTGGTTGCTCAAGACATATGACTGGAGACCGATCTCTCTTCAAGGTTTTCAAGTCTAAGAAAGGTGGCAATGTCACTTTTGGTGATGGGAGCAAGTCACAGATTAAAGGGAAAGGAATCATTTCTCTACCTGGACTGCCAGACATTGCAAATGTTCTTTATTTAGAAGGTCTAAGGGTGAACCTGTTAAGCATAAGTCAGATATGTGATCAAGACTTCATGGTACTATTCTCAAAGGGAAAGTGTCTTGTCATGGATAAGTCTGGAAAGAAACTCATTAGTGGTGTTCGCACTTTAGACAACTGTTATGGATTGATTCCTGATGCTAATATTGTGTGCAATAGCATTCGTTTGCCTAATAAAGATCTATGGCATCAACGAATGGGACACGCTAGTTACAAACATCTTTCTATTGTATCTAAGCATGAATCAGTCTTGGGGATACCAAAGCTTAGTAGAATGAGCAATGTGGTGTGTGGACCATGTCAGCTTGGAAAATAGACAAAAGCTAAGCATCCAAGCACTCAGACATCAGCTACATCTAGGCCATTGGAGCTTCTACATTTGGATCTTATGGGTCCAACTAGAACTGAGTCTCTTGGTGGTAAGAGATACATCATGGTTGTGGTAGACAACTTCACCCGGTACACTTGGGTCATTCTCCTACGATCCAAGTCTGATGCTCCTGAGCACATTGAGGCTTTGTGCACAAGACTGTAGAATGAAAAGAGCCTAAAGATTGATCGAATTCGAAGTGACCATGGTAAAGAATTCAAGAACTCATATATGGAGTTCTTTTGCACAAGATCAGGTATATCTCAAGAATTCTCTGCTCCTATTACTCCTCAGTAGAATGGTGTGGTAGAAAGAAAGAGCAGGGTTATTCAGGAGATGACCAGAGCCATGTTGCATAACAAAGATATGGCTAGAAACTTGTGGGGAGAAGCCGTTAACACTGCATGTCATACGGTTTATAGGGTGTACTTTAGACCCGATACCAAAAAGGCTCCTTATGAGTTATGGAAAGGAAGGAAGCCGAATGTGAAGTACTTTAGAATCTTTGGAAGTACTTGTTTCATTCTCAAGGATAGAGAGAATGTGGGAAAGTTTGACTCCCGGAGCGATGAAGGTATATTTCTGGGATACTCCTCCACAAGCAAGGCTTATCGGGTATACAACAAAAGAACTATAAAGGTAATGGAGACAGTGAATATTGTTATTGATGAGTCCTCAGATTCCAGTTCTGAGAAAGGCATTGAGGAACTCCCCAAAGAAATTCTTCCTCCTGAGCCTAAGGAAGTTCAAGACATTGTTGAACAAGAACTTGCATCTCCAAGTACTCCTGGTACTCCCAGTGTTGTGGAAGACTCTGCAAACGTACCCACTTCACCAGATTCTGAATCTTATGAAGAGAAAGGACCTTCCTCCAGGATTAAATTAAATCATCCTCCAGAAGTTATTGTGGGAAACATGAATGAACTCACATTAAGGAAACGTACAATTGATAAATGTGTTGCTAACTTTATGTCTTATTCTTGTTATTTGTCACAGGTTGAACCCACAAAAGTTGAGGAAGCACTACAAGATGAAAGTTGGGTCGAAGCAATGCATGATGAACTACTCCAGTTTCAGAGGAATGATGTCTAAACTCTAGTACCTAGACAGAAGGGTGAGCATATCATCAGTACAAAGTGGATATTCCGCAATAAGACTAATGAAGAAGGCAATGTGATCCGCAACAAGGCTTGGCTTGTAGCTCAAGGATACTCACAAATGGAAGGAGTAGACTATGATGAAACATTTGCCCCAGTTGCCCGTATGGAGTCCATCAGAATTCTCCTTGCCCTAACATGTCATTTGAAGTTCAAACTTTATTAGATGGATGTAAAGACTGCTTTCCTGAATAGGCTCCTTAAAGAGGATGTCTATGTCGCTCAACCAAAAGAATTCATTGATCCACACTTTCCGGATCATGTGTTGTACCTCAAGAAGGCACTTTATGGGTTGAAGCAAGCCCTTAGAGCTTGGTATGATAGACTCACACAATAGGATGATATCATCACATGGGTTCACAAGAGGAAACGTTGATCAAACTCTTTTCATCAAAAAGGAAGATGGTGAGTTGATAGTTTCTCAAGTCTATGTTGATGATATCATCTTTGGATCAACTAAGGATGAATTTGCTCATGGCTTCTCAAAACTCATGCAAGCCGAGTTCGAGATGAGCATGATTGGAGAGCTGACTCACTTCCTTGGATTGCAGATTCGTCAACAAGATTCAGGTATATTCCTATCTCAATCTAAATATGCTAAGAATCTTGCGAAAAAGTTTGGTTTGGAATTTGCTAGTTCTGTTAGAACCCCTATGAGCCCAAATGTTAAACTCATTGTAGACTTGTTAGGCAAGAGTGTTGATCCTTCTCTCTATAGAAGCATGATAGGTAGTCTTCTTTACCTTACTGCTAGTAGACTTGACATTAGTTACAGTGTTGGTGTGTGTGCTAGATATCAGGCTAACCCCAAAGAATCTCATATGTCTGCTTTAAAAAGAATTATAAAGTATGTCAAAACCACTGCTAAGTTCGGTGTGTGGTACAGCAAGGACACAAATGATGTCTTAGCTGGGTATTCTGATGTGGATTGGGCTGGAAATGCTGATGATAGAAAAAGTACATTGGGGGTTGTTTTTATGTGGGTAACAATCTTGTCTCTTAGATAAGCAAAAAGCAGAACTCTATCTCTTTATCCACTGCAAAAGCTGAGTACATTGCTGTCGGTAGCTGTTGCACCCAACTCTTATGGATGCAAAAACTCCTCCATGATTATGGTATTTGTCAAGAGCATCTCACCATCTATTGTGACAATACCAGTGCCATCAATATCTCTAAGAATTCGGTTCGACATTCTTAAACCAAACACATAGAGATTCGACATCACTTCATTCGGGAGCTTGTCGAAGATGGTATTCTCACTCTTGAGTTTATTCACACCAATGATCAGAAGGCTGACTTGTTTACCAAACCTCTTGACAGCAAACGTTTTGAATTCCTTCATCAAAACATTGGTGTTATCTCTAGGGATTGATCTCTTTCTCTCCTTCTTCTTCCTCATGCATTTGCATCTAGTTTTATGCTTTGTTTTGCTTAACATGTTTTTGTTTGTTTATTTTCAGTTTTGCTTATTTTTGTTTTTCATATAAAAATTTTATAAAAAAATTGAAAAATCAGAAAATACTAAAACAATGTGTGTTTTGTGTACATTGGTACTTGTGTACCTTGGATGGCTATTGAAACAAAGTTTTCTAAACTTTGTATCTCTTGTAGCTTAGATGAGCATCATTATGCACTACTAAGCAAGTGAGCTTTATGGCTCTTGTTTGTGATGAGTAAGATTAAGTTATCTCTTGGACTTAACATTCGTATCACTCTTTTTGACGGGAAGGACTAGAAAATCCTAAAAGAAAGGCATAAATAACCATCTCACCATCGTTGCCCGCCAATCATGAAAGACATCTGTATGCTTCAGCATAGCAAAAGTGGAATGTCAAATATCATTGGGTATTTATTTTCTCTCTCTTATATGCCCATGCATGATATGCTAAATTTAAAAAAAAAAAAAAAAAAAAAAAAAAAAGGAAAAATTGCAAAGAAAATAAAAAGCAAAAAGATAAAATAAAATAAAAAAATGCTTTAAATATGATTGCAAGCGTGTATTCTAGGAGATGTGGGAGTTATAGGATATACCTCGAAGGTGATAGTCCCCATCAAACAATTATGATTGTGTGTGAGTTAAAGTGATTTTCTCATATCTCAAATCGTCATAACATGTATACATTTGTGCAATCTTGCGATGTTTTTCACACACAACACGCAATATTCTTTGCTACTCTTGATACATGTACAGGTACTATGTGATTTGGCCATCACAAGGTTTTACATGTGTTAATGTCAAGGTTTTCAGACCCGTACCGTTCATTGAACCGTAAAAGGGAGAGGTTCAAGGTTTTTGAGGTCAAACTGAGGTCAAACCGGGGTCGAACCGTGATGACATCATAATTAATTTAATAATTATTTAAAATATGAATTAATATATTAAATTAATATAAGTAGAAAAATGAATTAAAATAGTCTAAATAAATATAAAGATCTAATTTTCAAATGTCTTTTTTATATCACAACTTTCATAAGGCAAATAAAAAATATGAAATCTTAAGCAAACATAAATATTGCTTGGTAAAACTCAATATTTTACTTTTTTTTAATCTTTTTATAAGAGTTTATGTCTAAATTATCTCAAGTTATGCTCAAACCCATTAGACCATCCAATCAATTGTTTTATGCCCAAGCCCATTTGAATATTCAACTCTTTATGAAAATTTTTAAAATAAAAAAATAAACAAAAGCTAGAGGAGTGGCCAGATAAAGACTTAAAGCTTTACAAAATTGATTAAATAAGGAGCCCAACGAAATTTTAAAAATAGTGGTTGACAGAAAGCAAGCTGTCAATCATCTTCAAAGCCTATTCAAGCCTACATACTTTACTTGACTATATCTATGGTATTGTAAAGATTCTGACACTCCCAACTCCCACCATTCAATTTTCCACTATCCTTTGTCATTTCCAATGTAGTCACATGCTTGGGTTCATAAAACTAAAAATCAGTACAAAAGAAAGCACCGGCTCTTGGAGTATCTCAATGGCTTGAATACTTATAACAAGTACAAAAGAAAGCCAAAAAAAAAAAAAAGTTAGCATCTGGAGGTGAGGACGAAACAAAGAAGAAGAGTAAGATGCTTGGGTTAGTCATCTGGAAGTTAGTCACATGCTTGGGTTCACATGATGAAGGCTGCTTGCTGTGAGGGTTGATTTCTTCACTTTTGCTTTTTTCCTTCTTCTTCGTTGTCTTCTTCTTCCTCTGCTTCTTCTTCTTCTTCTTCTTCTCTGTTTTTTTATTTTTATTTTTCTCCCTTTCATTTGGTTCCAAATTTGAAAAAACCCAAAGAACTGCTAAAGTATTGGCCAAAACTTTGCCGAAAAAAGGGAACCGTCCGAACCTCAAAAACCGGTCACGGTTCTCAGAATCGTACGGTCCGACCACGATTCGTACGGGTCCCTGCTTTTTTCCCATAGAACGGTTCTTGAAGCTAAAAAAACCGCAAAACTCAGAGGTTTGCGGTTTTCCCGGTCGGACCATACGGTCCGGTCCGGGTTTCAAAACCTTGGTTAATGTATGCTCACTAAACTGTCATGACTTGTTTTTGAAATATAAAATTGGTTAGACTTGTTTAGTGTGTGTGTGTATTTTTGAGATCCAAGTGCTTAAAATTACTGTTGAGAGAGATCATTTTGAGAGCTTAATATGTTGATTGGATCATTGGTTGAGTTGCATGTTGGATTGCATTCATGTCTGTGTTTTTCTCTTCTCGAAAAACTGGTTTTAAAAGCTAACTCGACACCTCCTCGATACCTAGCTTTCTGTCAAGCTTCTTAAGCTTTTTCTAATCGCAATCTCAACAGCTTCTCGACACCTGGTGGATCGATCGAGAAAGTTCCTACCTCCTCGACACCTTCTCGACACCTTCATCTGTCGACGACCATTTCCTCGACAGAGGGCTCGACACTCCTTGATACCTTCATCTGTCGAGATTTACTGAGCTCTTATGTATTTTTGTTCAGCGCGATCTGGAACTCATTTCTCTCGATCTCTCTCTCGATAGCTCTCTCTTTTCTCTACCAAACACTCTCATCTCACTCCAATCTTGTTCCTCAAGGTTTCTTCAAGCTTTTTCAAGTTTTTCATCACTTGGTAACTTCTATTCTCTCATTCTTCATGCATTTCATGTTTTGAAACCTAGGTTTTTGAAAAATTTTGGGGTTTTTCAAAATTGATGAGTTGTTGTTGAAATTTGGGATGGGTTTTCACTTAAATGAGTTTAAAATCTCATACATTGCATCACATATGCATTATAACAATATTTTCATGCATTTAGATGTGTGCAATATGTTTGTGTGCTGGTAGGATTGGATTGGGCTAAGCCAATGATGAAATTCCTTTTGCATGTCACATGTTCATGCATTTCCCATACA
The DNA here is from genome assembly GCA_019022515.1 of Quercus aquifolioides. Taxonomy (NCBI): domain Eukaryota; kingdom Viridiplantae; phylum Streptophyta; class Magnoliopsida; order Fagales; family Fagaceae; genus Quercus; species Quercus aquifolioides. The sequence continues at coordinate 26,530,866 of CM032325.1, read as the reverse complement.
TACGTACTCTCTATTCAATATACTTGTTATATTTGAATTGTTTTGGGACTTATCTGATTGTCTCTCTCTCTCTCCCTCTCTTTCTGTTTACATTAGTCGTGTTTATGGCACCTAAGTGTAAATCTGCTCCGTCTCAGAACCCTCTTCGTTTCGGGGCATCGTCTTCTTCTGATCATACTCCTTCTAACATTCAATTTCGTGATGAGGATGCTCGAAAGGCTTTCTCGGAGAACTTTTCTAGACGAGGTGTTCATTCGGAACGCCAAGTCATTTTGGCGGACTTCGCCGACACCGACCTTCCCACTGTCATTCACAGTCGGGGATGGAAGTCACTGTGTGACGTCCCCGTCACTTGTCCTCTCGTGCTTATCTAGGAGTTTTACTTCAACATGCACGGGATTGATCGTTCAGTACCTCTTTTCTTCACTCATGTTCGAGGTACGCGCATTCCTATCACACCGCAACTTGTTGCGGATGTGCTTCGGGTTCCTAGGATAGAGTTTCCTGACTATCCTAGTTGTGAGCATCTGAGGACTATGTCCAAGGATGAGCTCATGTCCGCTTTCTGTGAGCGCCCTTTTGATTGGGGTAAGCGTCAGTTTACACCATGTCGGCCTTTTGCTAAAGGTCCTAGATTCTTGAACATGGTGATGACCTTTGTACTCCATCCTCTCTCTCACTATAACTCCATCACTGAGCCTCGTGCTCGATTTTTGTTGTCTCTACTTGAGCATCTTACTATAGATTTCCCTTCTCATTTCATTCTTTCTATCATAGATGTTCATCTAGATTTAGCGTCCCGTGATGAGCTCATCTTTCCTTCCACTATCACAAGGATTCTACGCTATTTTTCCGTCCCTTTTCCCATGTCTGACCATTTCACCTTCATATGTGCCATAGACATCACTACCGTAAAATCTAGTGAGGCGCAGTTTAGGTCGCGACAGGAGTCAGCAGCACCTCCCTCCCATTCGACTCCATCTCGTTCGACACCATCTCAATCTGCTCTATCTACATCAGTTCTCTCCTCTTCCACGAGCGATGTGTCACTTGGAGACATCATGGCGTAGCTTCAGCGTATGGATACTCGCCTTGATACACTCTCTACTGAGTTGTATCAGGTGAAAATTCGTGTCGGTCGTATTGCACGATGGCAGGTGGCTATGGGTGGTTATGCTTTTGAGGCTTCTCCTCCACCACCTCCACTAGTGGCTTCTGAGTCTGATGCTGAGGATGATGATGATGATGGCGATGACGATAATGCTTCTGATGATGATGATGGAGATGCTAGCTCTACTGATGAGATGTCTACTTGACACTCTTACCATTTGTCACTCGTGACAAAAAGGGGGAGTAGTTTTGGGATATGAGAGTAGTCATTCTTAGGGGGAGAGTTAGTATAGTACCATTTTGATAGGAGGAGTGTTGATATAAGGGATGTAGTGAGGATGTATCTTTTCTTTTCTTTCTTTTATAGATACATTTGTTCTTGTATATTGGGTCTTGTGACCATTTTTACACATACATTGTACTTATCTTCTTTATATGTTGATGTATGTTTTTCTTTCACCTATCTTTACATGCGTTGTTTCTTTTCTCTCTTTATACACATGCTTCTTATATTGTATGCAATCTATTATTTCTGTTTCACACTAAGATGCCTTGATGAGTTTTGTCTAAAGTGTTTCAAAAATACAGGTTGTCAAAGTCTACTTGCCATAAACTCTCTTCTTGCAAAGTTTTTCAAGAGTTTGTGTTAGGATAGATTTTATTGTATTCAACAAGTGATTATGAGTTGAGTGATTTATGACTTCTCTCATATGTTCATTTGTTTGTTGTGGTTTTGTCACGGATTGCCAAATGGGGAGATTATTAGAACATATGTGGTTCACTTGTTAAGAACATATGTCATTCTTTTATGTAATTGGCTAATCCTTTGACAAAACGCACTTTACTTGTAATTGGATAGTTCTAGGTGTTTTTAATACTTCAAGAAACTACGTTTCAAGATCAAGTATTAAAGTCATCAAGTCTGTCCAATAAATAAACTGAGAAGTGCAAAATCATTAAATCTTGACAGCTGCATCTATCGAGCTTAAGCAAGCTGTTCAGCCCCGTGTGCTCGACAGCTGCTCGACAGCTACTCGACACCTCCTATCAGTCGAGGTTTATGAAATTCAGAATTCTGATCTAATTTTCTCAGGATCCATGTTTATGTGTTTGGGCTTTCTTTTCTCGTAACCCTAGACATATAAAAGGACTGTTTTAAGGGCTGTCAAAGAGTACACAAGTTGCACAAGCATTGAGCAAAGTTTGTTCAAGCAATTTGTGACTGGAGACAAAGTTTTGCCTTAGTTCATCATTCTTGAAGAAGTTGCTGTGTATGTGCACCTTTGGGTTTTATGACCAAGCATCTTCTTGATCTTCATCGCTAGGATGAACTAAAGAACTTTGCAGCCAACAATCTTCTCTAGTTGGTGATTGAAGTCACGTACTGGGATCCACACAATTGGTTAGTCACGTACTTGGGAGCTGTGCATCAAAATGGGAATTGTCACTACAGAACAAGTCCAATTGGGTATTGGGGTAAGGGTTCAACTATAGGTTGGTATAAGGTACTGGAATTCCTTTACTTGTAACCACTTGTTGTGATAATAGTGGAATTTCGAGAGTGGTGACCTGAAAATCACTCGGTAGGGTTTTTGCCCTCAAGTTTTCCCCATTCGTAAACAAATCACCGTGTTATTTATTTTCCACTGCATAATTAGTTTATTGGTGATTTGTTAGTGCTACCACACGTTTGCATGTTAATTAACTTAATTAATTCACTTGGCTAAATTAATTGGTTAATTTATACAATGGGTCAATTCGTTTTTGGCCTATCAAGTAAAATGTAGCTAGGGCTTTTCCTTTTATGCTTGGAGTAAAACACAAAACCCTACACGTCAAATGGGCTTGGGCTGAATTGGAATTTTTGCATAAAAATAAATCTACACATGGTTCGATCGATCAAGTCTAATTTTCAATCGATCAAGCCTTGCAGATTTAGTCCAATAATTTCTGCAATCACTTGATTCCAATTTTACAAGTAAACACACTTTGAGTAAGCCTAAAACTAGACTCTATGTTTTGATCATGGTTTGCCAACACATTACAAATTGAAGTTCTAATACATTAATTCTTAAAGTCTTAGAACCTAACATAAAGTTTTCTCAAGCTCAACCGACACTAGAAAATAATATGACGTGTCTCTACACTCATACACATGTCATATTCCTAATGTGCGTCGAAACCGGAGGTTCTAAATATGTTTAGAATCAGATTTTATTGCTTTTTTTTTTTCTTTTACTAAAATAAAAATCATACCCCATAAAAAAAATAAAAAATAAAAAATAAAAATCATACATTTTTCAACTTCATGCATATCATGCACCTGCGACACAACTAAATGTTTCTCATACTAAGAAAACCGTTAAATGGACCCCGCACAGGCCGTTGGCCTTTCCTGACCCTTTCCTATCCTTTTCCTCCAACTCTTCTCTCTTTCCCTACAAAAAAATTACAACAACAGATTACAGATTACAGAGACACAAACACAAAGCACAAGAAACCTTGAAACAAATCCATGATCACATCCAAGTGGTCCAACGATTGCTGATCGAATCCAAATCATAAATTTCAATACCCATTTTTCTTTTTCTTTCATACAGCATTTTCCATATATATATATATATATATATGGCATGTATTATATATGATTGATCTGAAAGGGCCATTACCTTTTTTTGAGAGGGATTTGATTGTGGTTTGAGGATGTCGAACTTGTACGGAGATTATAACCAGAAGATCGACTACGTGTTCAAGGTGGTGTTGATCGGAGACTCGGCCGTGGGAAAGACCCAGCTGCTGGCTCGTTTTGCCAGGAACGAGTTCAGTGTCGATTCTAAGGCCACTATTGGTGTCGAGTTCCAGACGAAGACACTCGTCATCGATAACAAGACCGTCAAGGCGCAGATATGGGACACTGCTGGCCAAGAGAGGTGTGTCAATGCCATGCCTTTTTTTTTTTTTTTTTTTAATCAAAATTTGTATATATGGTTATGTTGAAATCATTTTATTGATCTCCATAGACATCTTCTTTTTTGTAGTACTTGCACTAAGTTACAAACTTGGAATTGAGAATTGAATAGGACTGGATCTAATGTGCCTGGTAATGGATCAAGTGCATTGTTCTAAGGCTTAGGGGATATGTTTGCTCAAAACAAAAAGATATGAAATTACTAGTAAGGTTGATAAGTCATAAAATTTCGATTCTCTCATAAGCTTAAGTTACTAGAAAATTGTGAATCTAATCATCTATATCATATTTTCCTCAAAAAAAAAAAAAAAAAAAAAAAAAATCATCTATATCATATACTATATAATAAAAGTTGGGTTTAAAAACTGTGATTGCGCCAAGTGGCTTTACCAAATTGCATAACTTTTTTTAGATTTTTAGATTTAAAATATATATATATATATAATTTTTCTTTTTTTATAATTTCTAAGTTGATAAAAATCTTAATTTGATTACAATCCAAATTCTAGATATCAATTTTTTTCCTTCTTTTCAGGTGTGTGTGTATGTGTGTATATAGTTCATTTTTTTATGGGATAGCTTTGTAACTATCCTAAAGGACCTAAACTACATTAAAAGAAATCCCTAAAAAAAACTACATCAAAATTTTTTTTTTTTTTAAATTAAGCATACAATATGAGAGGGAAGGCATAAGTTTGAGTTTAAGTTACTCTATCAACTAAAAAATTGTATTCATTTTTTTAGATAGAAACAACACAGCCTAATTGTTCTTATCAACTTTCTCAACCAAAAAAAAAAAAAAAGTTATTCTTATCAACTTTTTCTCTATTGTTTTATTAATTTTTTAGATAAATACAAAAGCTTAATTGTGGATATGAAATTTTTTTAGAGATAATGAAGTAACACTACTACCACAAATATAATTTTATAGGAAAAAAAATGTAATTACATAAAGAGTGTTTTATATGTAATAGGTTTTTCTTTATTCTTATCTTCTCCTTCTATAATATACCCTCTTCTTCTATAATATTTATTTTCTTAGTGGAATAAAACTCACACCAAACTGTGAATCCTTGAATCCCTAAGGAAATGTCTCTTCCTCTAGCTACACAGGTATGTATTTCTTTTCTTTTCCATTTTTTTTTTCTCCAAGCTGCATTTTAATTCATGAGTAAGGAGCAATAAATTTGATGATAATAATAAATAGAGCCTTTAGGTAAATCTATAAATGTTATTTTCTTTGAGTGTATGTCTTTGGTATGTGTACGCATATATATTGCATCTTATATTGTTTATAGGACCTTTTACTTTCTATACTTTGTGTTGTCTTACTCTTATTATGAGCTAGAAGCCTAGAACTTCCATTTTATGAATTTGGAAGGGCAAAATTTTAAACTTTTTTAAGAAAGGTAGATTCATATGTTGGCTTGCTTTCTAAATCATGAGTTATTCTCTTTTTATAAATAATTCTCATATATATATATATATATATATAGAGAGAGAGAGAGAGAGAGAGAGAGAGAGAGAGAGAGAGACACATGTTGTGGTGGTTACCTAATGATGTACAATATATTTTATTCAAACACACTACATATATTATGTATTAGGATAATTAATTTAGAGTTTCAAGTTTCTTACTACTTAATTAGTAGAGTATTTCATAAATAAACCCCCTTTTCTACATTCAATTTTAATTAAAATAATTTTTTATTTTTATAATCTATATTTAACATCAAAATCTATTTTTTAATTTATATATGATTTTTTATCATGGCATTTAATTTACATATGATTTTTTTTATTAAGTCGTGCATCGCACGGGCATAATACTAGTATATATATAAAACCGAAACTTCTAAAGCTCTTACAATTTTCTACATCAGTACAATGTTTAAATAAAATTATCATTTAATTTAAATAAAATTATTTTTATTTATTCCAAACTTAACAAGTAGTGAAACTCTATCTCTCTAACAAGTCCAACTTAAACTCAAACTCATCATTTTTTTTAAATAAAAAATTATCATTTTATTTAAATAAAATTATTTTTGTTTAGTCCAAATTTAATAAAGAGTGAAACTCTATCTCTCTAACAAGTCCAATTTAAACTTAAACTCATCATTTTTTTTTAAACAAAAAATTATCATTTTATTTAAATAAAATTAATTTTGTTTGGTCCAAACTTAACAATGAGTGAAACTCTATCTCTCTAACAAGTCCAACTTAAACTCAAACTCATAATTTTCTTTAAACAAAATTATTTTTGTTTAATCCAAACTTAACAAAGAGTAAAACTCTATCTCTCTAACATGTCTAACTTAAAATCAAACTCAAACGTTGATAATTTATCTCAAAATTTGCGAGGTTAATTATGAACACTATAAAAGTAATGCAAACCCCAATATTTTTTTTTAAAGCCAAGTAGAGGTATGAGCTCTTCTTATGTTATTTTCTTCTTCTCTACTTCGTTTAAAATCCAAACTTAACAAAGAGTGAAACTCTATCTCTCTAATAAGTCCAATTTAAACTCAAACTCAAACGTTGATAATTTATCTTCAAGTTTAATAATGAGTGAAACTCTATCTCGCTAACAAGTTCAACTTAAACTCAAACTCAAACGTTGATAATTATGAACACTATAAAAGTAGTGTAAACCCCAATATTTTTTTTAAAGACAATTAGAAGTATGAGCTCTTCTTCTGTTATTATCTTCTACTATATTTTGTTAAAAAAATTATTTTATGGTTTTTCATGTATTTTTTAAAAAGTGATTTTCGTACACGAATTACCAAACCCTACGCCTGTGATAGTATATGATTTTTTTTCATCGTTTAAAGTTTAGACCCATTAAAATTTAAAACTTATTGCTTTATGGGTACTTGTACTTTTTTTCCCCCCTTATATTTATGTTTTGAATAGTCATATATTTTTTGAATTGTTTCAATAACTTATTCTTTATTTATATATCTTTTTTGGCGTTTTGGAAGTTTTAACACTGTTAGTTTTTACAATATTTGAACATGTTTAGCAGATTTCAATGACTATACCATGTATTATTCTTTTGAAGGTAATCAGTTTTTCTTTTATATTTCTCTATTGTGTAATCATATACTTTTTTTAAAAAAATAAAAAATAAATTTATAGGAGGTAAATCTTATGATTCTTTAATATTTTTTGGTCATTCAAAAGTTTTAACATTTGAATTATTCTTTTGATGGTAACACATCTTTCTTTTATATTTCTTTGTTGTATATGTTTTATCAATAATTTGTAAGCTCTGAATCTTTTGATTCCCTTTTAATAGTTATAGTTATAGATTATTCTTTTGAATGTAACCCAATCTTTTTCTTATATTTTTATATTGTTTAGTCATATGTATTTTGTTTTATTTCAATAATTTCGAAGCAATGGATCATCTGATTTTTTAATATTTTTTGGTCTTTCGAAAGTTTTAATATTTGAATTTTTGAGTTATTTTTTTGCAATATCTAAAATTGTCTGACAAATTTTTTGTAAGCCATTGCACGTTTAAGCAATGACTAATTCATCAAATTGTAACACAAATTGAAGTCATACAAGAGCAAATCATGCAATGGTGTAGTTTCTTAATCAATTTATAATTTTATAAAATTGTTTTAATCTACCTTACAAATAGGTAGGTTCCCATGCATAGCACAGGTTAGAGACTACTCTCTCTCTCTCTCTCTCTATATATATATATATATATATATATAACCGAAACCTCTGAAACTCTCACAATTTTCCATATCAGCACAATATTTAAATAAAATTATCATTTTATTTAAATAAAATTATTTTTGTTTAGTCCAAACTTAATAAGGAGTGAAACTCCATCTCTTTAACAAGTCCAACTTAAACTCAAACTCATCATTATCATTTTTTTTAAAACAAAATGATTTTTGTTAAATCCAAACTTAATAAGAAGTAAAACTCTATCTCTCTAGCAAGTCCAACTTAAACTCAAACTCAAACTCAAATATTGATAATTTATCTCCAAATTTGCAAGGTTAATTATGAACACTATAAAAGCAAAAAAAAACCCCAATATATATATATATATATATATATATATATATTTATTTATATATTTTAAAGCCGAATAGAGATATGAGCTCTTCTTATGTTATTTTCTTCTCCTCTACTTTGTTTAAAAAATAAATTTTATTTTATGATTTTTCATGTATTTTTTAAAAAGTAATTTTTGTACATTAACTACCAAACTCTCTTTAGCCGTTTTTTACAAGATAAAAAACTTGCAATAATTGAAATTATTCTTTTGAATGTAACTCATTTTTCTCTTATATTTCTCTATTGTTTAGTCATATTTTTTTTTTTTTTCAATAATTTCTAAGCAGTGACTCATCTATTTTTTTAATATTTTTTGGTCTTTCAGAAGTTTTAATATCTAAAATTTTAAGTTATTTTTTTGCAGTAATTTTTTGTAAGCCATTTCATGTTCAAGTAATGAATTCTTCATCAAATTGTAACACAAATTGAAGTCATACAAGAGCAAATCATGCAATGGTATAGTTTCTTAAATTTTTTATAAAATTATTTTAATCTACCTCACAAATAGATAGATTCCCGTGCATAGTACGGGTTAACGACTAATTTAACTATAATTCTAATGCTTTGCTTCTTGTGTAGGTCCAAACTTTTCCTTAATAAATAGAGTCCAACATGTTAGATTTTTAATATTTTAAATGAGAGTTAAGGATTGCCAATTCTAACTCAGGACCTCTTATTCTTTCTTCTTCTTCTTCTTCTTCTTCTTCTTTTTTTTTTTTTTTTTTTTGAGAAACATGACATCTTATTCTAATACTATATAAATTACTAATTCTACAAAAAAAATTTAAGTTGTTAATAAATAGTGAATTTAATCATTTAACTGTAGATCTAACAATAACTACTTAATTTTGGCATTCTATGAGTGGTGAATTGATCGATCTCTGCTTATCAAGAACTTAAATTTGGGTTTTTTAAAATAGCGGTTTACTCAATAAGCTACGTCTAGGAATGGGTTGTTTGGGTTGGGGAAGATGTTCCAACAGATCAAGTTATTATTAAGTTATAGTTTATTTTTGAGTGGTCTTCCTTATCAATTTAATGCTCTTTATTGAACATTTATTTATCGTGCTTATTAAGATGTATACCACTTTTGTGTCCGAGGATCTTTTGTCATTGATAAATGTTGTTTAAATTTCCACCCAGTAGAAACTAATACCAACGTTTACTTTTGTTATTGGTGATAAGTACTACCAGAGTGACCTATAAGTTACATTGTCTGTGGGCTTCACTTTAGCTATTGCCTATTGGAATTTGAGCAATATATTTTTGTTTAGATGATATTATTGTTTGCATGTCTGGAGTTTATGAATTCTATACACAATTGTGACATTTCTTTGATACTACTTGCTTGGATTGAAGAAAAAAAAAAAAAAAAGTGGGGTGATGCGAATCCTGAGGTACTTAGGATACTCTACAAGTCATAGCAACATGCTTGAGAGATCCCTAAATAAACGCATGGCGCACCAGCTGATTCTATTATACAACTCAAATAGCTGAATCTTTGCTTGTCAACCTGCTGACATTATCACTAATATCAGCTTATTACAAAAGAATTGCAGTTTTCTCCTTTATATCAATCTTTCAAAAAGATTGAATCTTGGCTTGAGAGATCCCTAAATACACGCATGGCGCACCAGCTGGACTCTATTATACAACTCAAATAGCTGAATCTTTGCTTGTCAACCTGCTGACATTATCACCAATATCAGCTTATTAGAAAAGAATTGCACTGTTTTCTCCTCTATATCAATCTTTCAAAAAGCACAGCAATTCTTTCTCTTCCATCTTTTAATGCCATACCTCTTACCACTTCTGTTCCGTGAAAGCTAATCTGGTTCCAATTACCCTTCTCGCTTCATATTATCTTTTACTAGAATATGAAATCTCTTCATTATTAAACACTGCCCTGTTTCCTGTGATACAATTTATTACTTTTGCTTTGAAAGCTCTGATTGTATCTGGGATGCATCAGCTGACCTGCATTATTAGCCGGGAAGTTGACTTGGTTAGATCACACTACCCACAACCTTGCCAACCCTACAGTTCACCTGTCTAATTGACATGAAGTAATGTTTTCTTGTGTAGCCTGTATCTTCACATCTTAGAAAATATTTTGCTTGGAACTTAAACAAAAGTCCCTGGAAGTAATTTCAAGAGAAAGTCAACCTTAAACCTCAGATTAATGTATTTGTTAGATTTCTCCTTTCCATTCCTCTATCAATAGCAAAGCTCAATGGACAAACTGTGAACTCTTATTAAGAATACTTTGCCTTGACATTTGAGTGATCTGACTGAAAGTCTTTCTATTTCAACTACCGACCTTTTTGTATGTTGCTTCTGTCCAATGTAATTATTTTCCTCTGAACTTGAACGGTCACAGACTGGGAAGTCCTGCTTATATAAATTGTTCATTTTTAGCTTAGTTTCTGTATGCTCTCCAATCCAAAATTCCCTTGCTTTTTCTTATAGGAAAATTTTTCCAGTTGGAAGAATTTTATCTTATGTAATATTGAGATGTTAAACTCACAATTGGAGAAAGATATAACAATGATCTTCTAACTAGATAACTTACCACGTTATAATGGATTGGAGTCCATCAATTCAGCGTCACTGAAATACTTGGTTTGTCAATTTTGTCATATTAGCTAGTTCAAACTAATTTCTGTCTATAATGTCGGTTTATTCTTTTTGCTGCTTAATTTCTTCTTGTTCTTGGATTTCATATGCATGAAGAGAGCGTGTGTTTACATATATACTAGTAATTGGAGTGATTGGATAATGTAAATTTATCTACACATTGATGAGTGATTGGGTAACTGATGTAGAATATTGTAATGAAGGTGAATGTTGAAATTTCCCACACACTCACCCTCACCCACCCACCCAACACCATCCACCCCCCCCCCCCCCCCCCCACCCCCACACACACACACACACACACACAGAGTATATTATTTTGTTATATATCTTATGAATTTTTTAAGTTAAAGAAAGCTCGTCTTTTATTTTATTTCAAACTGTATATCGTATCACTGGAAAACTGGCCAGATATGTGTATGAAATTCTTTGAATTTCAATTATTGTGATCCAAGATTGTTATATCTTATGAATATTTTGAGTGAAAGAAAGCTAGTCATTTATTTTTATTTCAAATTGTAAATTTTATCGCTGGAAAACTGGCTGGATATGTGTACCAAATTGTTTGAATTTCAATTATTGTGATCCAATATTTTTTTTATTCTAATACATACATCATCCAAAAATTTTGGATGCTAAAATGTACTTTTTTTTTTTTTTATTAAATTGTCTATACTTGCTGGCTCATAATAGATTGGAGTGATTTGGAATCTGAAAGCAGCAACTTTGACGAATAGTGCTTTTCTTTTTTGGTTTCTGTTGAGAAGGATGAGCTTGTTTGGAGAACCTTAGTCAGAGCCCCTTATGTGCCAAGCATTAGATAGTATACTAGTATAAAACCTTTTTCTGGTATCTTTCATGTAGTTAATTGTGCATGACCAAAACCTTTTCTGCTCCTGGTTCATTTTTGCTTGAGCTTACGTACTTCAGTTGGCTATAAAACTCCCTAATCAGGGTGTAATTCAGAGACAACCCCAACCCCGGACCTTGTTCATTGCAACCTCTAACATGGTTTCTACTATAAGAAATTATAGACTTCTAAAGCTTTTATTTTCCCTATCCTTCTTATAGGTACAGAGCAGTCACAAGTGCATACTACCGAGGTGCAGTTGGGGCTATGTTAGTATATGACATGACTAAACGTCAATCATTTGACCACATGGCAAGATGGTTGGAGGAACTGAGGGGGCATGCTGATAAGAACATCATTATTATGCTCATCGGCAACAAGTGTGATTTGGGCAGTCTTCGAGCAGTGCCAACTGAGGATGCCCAGGAGTTTGCTCAAAGAGAGAATTTATTCTTTATGGAGACATCAGCTCTGGAGGCCACTAATGTTGAAACTGCATTTTTTACTATTCTAACAGAGATATACCGAATCATCAGTAAAAAGATCCTTGCTGCCAATGATAAGGTAGATTCCAATGGGGTTTCAGGGCTTCTCAAGGGAACCAAGATCATAGTTCCTAACCAAGATCAGGAATCTAGTAGGAAGGGCTGCTGCTTTTCCTCCTAATTTAGCTTTTACTTCTTTGTCATTATTTATTTGTTGCTTTATTTATTTGATATATTTTCATTTAGGATACATTTATTTCAACAAAAGCACCAATTTTGTAGGAAGACAATATCCATGTTGTTGGGTGAGTACATCAGTTAAACTGATGTCTATCTGTATGTTATTGAAGCTGCTTCCTTTGTTTAGACAATAGATTTGTTAATACAAAGTTTCAATTCTTTGGACATTGAATTCAATTTTGGCTCCCATTGAACAGAGAAATGCCTTTCTCCATTTTTTCCTTTGTACTCTCTCTTTGGGTTATTAATGGAAAATTTTGGTTTTCCTCCCAATACAATACTGTTGCTTACTTGCTTAGATCAACACATACAATGCAAAGAGTTTTCAAGAATTCTTTTGGACATATTCCCTTCAATGTAATTGACTTTCTAATTATATGACTAATTGGAATATAGCTTAAAATCTGCAAGAAAATGGGTGAATGCGCAACTGGGGATTATAGAACTCCGCTGTGGAAGAAAATGTGGCTATTAAAGCTCCCTGCTAAGGTCAGAATTTTTGCTTGGAGAGCCTGTATGAATGGGCTGCCAACTCTACTGAATTTGGGAAAAAGAGGGATTAGCATTGATGCAATATGCCCTTTATGTGGGAAAGATTTTGAAAGCACCACTCATGCATTGATACGATGTAGTAAGGCTAGGGAAGTGTGATGGAATTGGCAAACCTACCCAATAAATCTGGGAGATGGAAACCTTGACATCTTAGATTCTGCTTTGAGAATTCTGGAGGCAGGCGGCACCCCTCAGGACTTGGAAACCTTCTTTGATTTGGTATAACAGAAACCAAGTAATACATGAGTCTCCTTATCACTCATCTTCTCAGATTTGGGGGTTTGCTCAGCTGCTTCAAGGTGATTATAAGGGAGCTATTACTGCAAACTTAAATAATGCTCCCAAGTGCAGGATTGTTGTGAAGTAATAACTCGGTAAGTCCGAGGTCGAATCCACAGGGAAAAGGGAATTGATTAGCAAACCACAAAAAAATAAAACTAAAATAATAAAGTTTAATTGAAGAGATTTTTGATGGTTTAGTGAATGTAATATAAATTGAGAGAAAATAACAATTTATTAAGATGCTAAGGTTTAGGGATCCATACACAACACATCTATTGGTAGTCTTAACAATATTTATTTTATAACTCGGCTAAAATTCATACGAAGGATGATCTTAGTCAAATGATTTGACAATAAAAACTCAAGAATTAATTGTCTAAGATAGTTTCATGAAATTGATTGATTTTAAGCAAAACAAAACTAGTGAATTAGTTCGCGAGGAATACTAAACATTTAACGTGCCCAGAGTCTATGATAAATCAAAAAATTATACAGAACTAAACACTTTTCTTGATGAGTAAATCAATCAAAAACATAAAAACATAAGCATTAAAACCAATAAATAATTGTTAAGAGTATACCAATAAACGGTTGGGTTTCACCCCTTGCCTTAACAAGGCTTCTAGCAGGCCATAACACAAATAAAATTCTAAAAACTGTAAAGAAACTTTAAGAAAACCTAAATTATGTTCTATGGTAGCTCTCTCCTGAATTTTTCCCTAAAGAGCTTTTAAATAGGTCAAGGAATCCTATTACAAGTTAAATTCCCGTTTGGAGAAAATCTCAGGTTTTTAGGCTTCAATTAACCGACTTTTTTGGCCCGTTTAACTTCAGAATTCGGACTTTTGGTAAACTAAAAAGTTGTATCCCTTTAAGTTAGCTTTCCAGCCCAACTTGAATCATATCGATTGGATATCTGAGCCAAAAGTTATGCTTCAAATACTAACTGGTACGTAAGTTGGAATCCTAATCCGAATTGGACTTGGATTTGATGCAAATTTCCTTTGATTCCTTGCTCCAATTGGACTTGAATTTAATTGGGTTGGCCTTCTTTGACTTCATCATGGCCCTTGTAAAAGTAAAGTCCATTAGCTTCCTTCTTTGCACAAATCCACTAATTTAATTTTGTTATCCTACAAAAGACAAATTCACGCATTAAAATTCAATTAAGCACAAAATTTATTATTTAGCATTATTCTAAAACCAACTATAAAATGCATCTTTCTCAAAAAATAAATAAATAAATAAAATAAACAAAAAAAAAAACTATAAAATGCATGAATTAACTCAATAAGTATGATAATACTTTCTAATAATGATATAAATATACAAAATTAAGCTATTATCAGTGAGATTGGTGATCCGTGATTGCAGAGGCGTGATGGTGGCAGCAAGAAGCAATATGTTGGCTGCTAGGTATGATGTGGAGGTAACTGAAGCTCTTGCTATTGAGGAAGGGATCCTTTTGGTTCATGATATGATGCCATCTCAGGTCATTATAGAGTCTGACCGTCTAGCTGTTGTCCAAGCTACGAATTCAAGATCATTCCACGGAGGTATGGGCCCTATTATTGAAGGAGCACATAGTTTATTGAGTCAGTTTAGCAGTTGGAAAGTAGAACATCTGAAAATGGATTACAACAAAGTGGCACAAACATCTGAAAAGGGATTACAACAAAGTGGCACATGAGCTAGCTCAGTTTGCTAGAAATACTAGGATGTCCCAGACATGGATAGGAACTGAGCCTCTTATGCAGTTATGCTACACCATCTTCTTTTAATTGATTGATAGAGCTGAATGTTAGGGGAGGCTCTGGTACTCTGCTTCCTCTCTTTGTTGTAACTCAATTTCAGCTATTTTAATGGAAGCATATCAAGTTTCATTCCCCAAAAAAAAAAAAAAAAATGAATTTAGCATTTAGCAGTAGCATTGAGTCAAATAGTAAATTCTAGTGAAACTAAAAATTGAGCAATTTTGGCCAAATATCTTGTTCAGCTCTTTATTCGTTGACTTAGTCGAATAGTAAATGTCATGCACTATGAGCAATTCTTTATTCATCGACCCATTTTGTTTAAATAATATATATATATATATATATTTTTTTTTCTTTTTTTACTGTGAAGTTAGAAATATATTGAAAAAGGGACTGAAGCTCAAGATTACAAAAAGGCTGAAGATACTAAAAGACAGCCAGCCCTCAAAAATACAACTTACGGATTGTAAAAAAGCAAAAGAAAAACTATAAAAACTCGGCAAAGCTACAATAAGTGTGCGTCTGTCTCCAGCTTAAAAAGCCAGCTTATTTTACTATTTAGCTTATTTTTGCTACTATTTATGGGCCCACTGCACTTTTTGGTATTATTCATGAGTCCTACTGTATTATTTCAGCTAATTTTTACCTTTATCTACAATACTTTCAACAAAAAGTTTTCAATTTCAGCAAAATAAGCAGATCTCAAACAGACCCTAAGTATTGGATTTTGTTACTTGAGGTAGAAAGCTAGCACGCTCAGGTGCTCGTGGCCGAGTAGTGTTATTATTTAGCCTCTGATAGTCCTATAATAGTGATGTGGCTACTTGGAGAATGTCGCTCGGATGAGACTGTGATTCTGTGAAGCTTCAAAATGAAAACAGTTCCTCGCATTCCAAATGGACCAAGCAACCATTGCCCAGAGTTCCAATTTTGTCCCCGTAAGTTTTGTCTCCATCTGTCGAGCAAGGAGGTAAAAATTATGTGCCACTGCCCCACACTTCTGCAGCTACCCCAAACCAAAGCCCAAACATTTCTAGCCAAAGAACATTCCCATAAAGAATGAGCCATTGTTTCATCATCCTGACAACATACTGCACAAAGCAGGTTAATAGGGATCTTCTTGCGAAAAAGAGTTGCCCGAGTAGGAAGTATGTCCAAGCATGCTCTCTATAGACACCATATTTTGTCCGCTCTCGATTTACATGCCAAACCCCGAAAATTCCAAAAATATTATCTTTTCTCTATGGGGCCACAGAAACATCTAGATTGACGTGGCACAACCCGTTCAAGCATCAAAGCACTCGAAGTGCCATTTCAGGTCAAATTGACCAAAATGCCTATAGTCAATCCTGAGTTGACCGAAAGTCAAAGTCAGTCAAAATCATCTCAAAACAAAACATTTTTCATGTTTTTACATCAAACCCTAGCTACTTGGTGATTTTCGTTAATTTTGACCAAGTTTGACCCAATGTTTGACTCCTAAGGGCACCAGAAACCTTAATTTTGATCCGACTGTCAAAACGGGTAAGGACTAGTACCATTGTAAAGAGTATTAAATCCTCTTTCCAATGACTATTCATGAGTCAAAATCGGAGTTAAAATGGTTGAGATATCCAAAAAAATCGTACAAAGCACCTCAACAGACTTCCCGAGGCCATAACTTTTGATCCGACCATTGGATTTGCGATTTCTTTAGTATTCTGGAAACTAGACATTCAGAGCTTTCTAGGGACTCAAAGTTCATCCCAATCCAAGTCCCGTAAGACCTTCAAATACGTGTCCAAAGTTGGACCAGGAAAAAGCTGGAACTATTGATGTTAGCAGGGGTGGCCAACGGCCCTTGTTTGGCCGTAGGTGGTGGTAAGGCTGCCAGAAGTTGAACACCTTAAATGGCCGCGTTTTTATAAATGCAGCCTAAGACCCGCGTGTTTTGTAGTGCAAACCCAAGCTCTGAACACCTTAAACATATGCTTGCTATATTGCTAATTGAATTCAAGTTTTAAACAATATCCAAAATACTAATATATCATCCATTTAATTATATAACAGGATCTACAAGTTTCAGAAATCATGGAAGTCTTATCTACATCATCTCAAGTTTCTACAAGTGTAGATTTGGATGGTGAGAATGACAACTATATCAGAGATCAAATCTCTAGCAAACAAACATTGCCAAGATGGTAAAGGAGAAGGACCTAAATTCCATACAGAAGTTTGGAGGCATTGAAGGAATTGCAGAGGCTCTAGGTAGTGATTTAGAGAAGGGAATCCTTGGTCATGAGCAAGATCTGCTTTCGCATCACATAGCTCACACACTCTCCACAACACAAACTACTGCATTGGACTACTTCCAGTTTCTCCCAAAATCGTGCAATAACTACACCATTTTGCTTCTCTTTGTGTCCGCAGTGCTGTCACTTGGCTTTGGTATTAAGGAGGAAGGCATGAAGACTGGTTGGTATGAAGGGGTCATCATAATTCTTGTCACCTTCATAATTGTGGTTGTTGATTCGCTACGTGAGTTTCAGCTTGTACATTCACGTTTTGATTGGTGACATAGTACACCTCAAGAGGGACCATATCGTCCCTACTGATGGTCTGTTCATATCTAATAATGGATTCTTAAAAGTGGACGATGATTCAGAGTCTATCATTGATGATAAGAACCCGTTTCTCTTTTATGGTGCTAAGGTCACTGATGGAACTTGTCGTATGCTAGTTGCATCAGTGGGCATGGACACAACATGGGGTAATTTGATGAACCAAGTTACCAATGACCCTGACAAGACCTCATTACCAGCACAACTTGACAAGCTAAACGATGCCACCCAAGTTACTAGGCTTATAATCTCTATCATCATTCTTGTTGCATTGTTTCTCCTAGGGGTGTGCAGCCAACTCGCCAACCCGACCCAACCCAACCCGCCAGGTTGGGTCGGTTTTTAAGGCTTGATAGGTTGGGTTGGGTTACAAAATTTTTTTTGATGGTAGGTCGGGTTGGGTTCGGGTCATAAAATTCCAAACCCGCCAAACCCAACCCGACCCACCCATATATTTAATATATATTTAAAATATATTATATAATTAATAATTTTTTTTTTAAAATAACTAGCTCTTCCTATCCTATATAAAAGCCAATTAGTTCACACAAACTCTAGTAAATTACTGTTGTTATTTAGTCATTAGTGTTATTTGCCTTTAAGGAGTTACATTGATACTAATCTTTGGGTTTTTTTAATATATTTATATTTATATTTTTTTGCTCAATTTAATGATAATAGTAATAAAAAAATTGCCCAACCCATGGGTTCAACCAGACCCATGTGGGTTGGGTTGGACTTATGTGATGGGTTGAATTGGGTTGAATTTTTTTTAACCCACCATTGTGGGTTGGGTCAAAAAATCCCCTTAACCCGACCCAACCCGACCCATGCACACCCCTAATTTCTCCATTTTATGCTTCAAAAGGAAGAACCTCCCTCACTTTAAGGGGAAACCAATTGGAAGCAAAGAGAGAATGCATGCGATAGAAAAAATTATGATGAAACCAAATGGTAAGATTAGTACCTTAATAGCTTCACTTACCTCATTGCTGGTTGGAGTAATAGAGGGGGTACCTTTTTTTATCACACTGGCCATCTCATATTTGAATAAGAAGATGCTATTTAGTAAGGCCTTTGCTAAAGATCTTTTGGCTTTTCTGACTATGAGTACAATCACAACCATGTGCATTGACACAACTGTTTGGCTATCATTTATAAACCCAGTGGCAAATGAAATTAGGGAAATACAAGTTTTGTAATATGCGGGAGTTGAGATCATATTGGTATCAGTAGATAATGTGTCTGTGTTGGAAACCATGCATCTCGAGTGTGGACTAGTTCCCAACTTAAATAGATCGGTGCTTAAAGGTGAAGACTTTCAAAATTACTCCCATGAGGAGAGGATGGATAAAGTAGATAAAATCTTTTTGATGGAAAGGTCGCTCCCTTCTGACAAGCTCCTTTTGATGCAATATTTGAAGAAAAAAGGTCATCTATTGGCAATGGTTGGAGTTAAAACAAATGAGATTCCAGCACTTAAAGAGGCTAAGTTAAGGATTGCCACGACTTTTAGCAATGAAATGGTCATAGAAAGTTCTGATATCATCAGGGATGGCAGTTTCAGTTCCTTTGTCACCATTGTAAGGTGTGGAAGGTGTACTTATCACAATATTAGGAAGTATATCCAGCTTGAGCTTACTATGAATATAGCTGGGCTATTGATAATTCTATCACAACAATGTTTTGTGGATCTTCTCCAATTACAACAATCCAATTGTTGTGGACAAACTGTATTGTGGCCCTTTTTGGTGGCCTTGGATTATTGACTGAGCCACCAACTGAAAAACTAATGGAAAGGCTTCAATTTAAACCAAGTGAACCACTTATCACTAAGGCCATGTGGAGAAATCTTCTCATTCAAGCTCTATATCAAGCTTCCATCTTAATGACCTTCCAATTCAGAGGGCAAACAATCTTGGGTGTCAGCGAGAAGGTTAATAAAACTCTCTTCAATTGTTTTGTTCTGTGCCAAGTTTTTAGTGCTAGAGAAGTAGAGAACAAGATTAATGTTTTTAAGCACATTCATCGGAACCCATTGCTTTGGGTCTCTATTGGTCTTATTCTGATATTGCAGGTGGGTTTTATTGAGATTGCACATATTCTTGTAGGCAATGCAAGATTGAATTGGGTGCAGTGCTTTATTTGTCTTTTTGTTGGAATAGTTTCACTTACTTTGTCACTATTGTCTTCCTGCTTGACTGGACTGCTTGGCTCACATGTTGGATCTAATAGTATGGTACCCCTTACTCCCTTATAGATTCCACTTCTAACCTTGAGTTGCCACTCACCCAGAATGAGAGCAGAACTATTGTTTCTTGAATTTGTGAAAGTGTTTTGTAATTGAGTTACACATGTCTATGTTAAGCTAGAGGAAATCCTAGCATGATTTTTTTATTACCTTTTTCTTGTCTAAAGTTGTACAAGTGGTATAGTTTTGTAAATATTTTGTCAGTTTTACTACGAAGAAGAAGAAGAAGAAGAAATATATTGAAACTCCACTAGTTTGTATGCCTTTCATGGCTCACAACACTTACCTCTCCCCCCCTCCATTTAAGTTCCCTATGTTCAGGTTGTTCAACTTGTATAAATTTCTATATAGCTAATTTTGTTTTCCTATTCTCGAGCCAAGAATAATATGCATAGATCTAGTATAATTTAACTTTCCTTTTAAGCACCATAAAAAAGTGTAAAAATTCAATAAATTTGAAAACAAGGAAATAGACCAAGTTTCGATTTCACACTAGTCAATTAAATGACTAGAACTTCCCGTAAAATAAATTAGAGACAAATAAAACCTACATTTCTGCAACATTGTATGTCAAGTTGTTTCAATAAACAGCTAATGGTTAAAAGGGTGTCAACAAAACTATGAGCTTGTCTATTTTCATTGGATTATAGAAAGAATAAAATAAAATTTTTGAAATGATAGTAATAAGAAACAAAGAATAACTTAGAATTAAGCAATACCAGCAAAAGGAAAATGTGTGGACAAACTTTTGTGCCAATTATAAACTATTGAACTAAAATATCATTTTGGAGAATTAATCAAATATATTTGTTGAGTCCATGAGACTTAGGTTGGTAAATCATGAACAAATATATTCATATTTTGAGTTTTTTAGTGTGGCTTGAGTGTATTTGAAGTCTATTTCAAATCCTAGAAAAGATGAAGGTTCAAGCTTAAGAATAACTAGAGTTTTTGGAATCTCAATACCATCTCGACACGAAGCTTGATCAATTGAGAATTACTTATCTAGGCCTATTGAGATTTATGTTGAGTTGAATCCAAATTTGCTTCAATCACTATTGTACAACTAGGGTTTTGTGGTTCACAAGCCAAAGTATAAAAGCAACACTAAGGCACGTTATTTTAGACTTTTTGAGTGTCGTGGTGTACATAAGCAATTGGATATTTCCAAGCTCTCTCAAAGCGATTGGAGTGAATCTTCAAGTGAGTACCTGAAGTTATGAGTGTTCAGGTTCAATGGAGTTCTCTTATAGAAGAGTCTCTAGATTCAAATTGGGTAATGTCGATAAGTTCTAGATGGGATAACAAATTAGAAGAGGTTGTTCTATTTGTAAACTTCAGTCTATGTAGTGGATCTATTTTCTTTAGGCTTTGTAGTTAAGCCCTTGAAGTGGTTTTTACTTTTGATTAATTGTTGTTAGTTACTTATGCAATCGTGTGTTTGACTGCATTAATCATAGTCATATTGATAATATTATTTGGCAAAATAATATTTTTTTTTAATTAATAATTATTTAAAATAGTGTAGTGGAAAAATCATTTAGTAGAATGCCTTTTTCATGAATAAGTGTTTTGAAAACACAATTGCTGACTTGTCAAAAGTTAACAAAGCATAATTTACACCAAGCATGATTTTAGTTATATTACATTTTGAAAACATGATTTTAGTGTAAGCAGATTTGCCTAGAAATTATGTTTTGGAAACACAAGTTCAACACAAAATATTGAAATTTTAAGTCACTTTGAAGTCGTGTTTTCAAAACACAATTTCAATGTAAAACACAAAATTTCAAAATTTACATTGAACTTGTATTTCCATAACATGATTCCAGTGTGGAAAAAAAAAATTATACTGAACTCATGTTTTCAAAACACGTTTATTGTAAATTTTAGAATTTTGCAAGATGTGCAAAATCTATTAAAATGTACCTACCCCATCTAGATTCGTTAGCTCCTATGCTCAGCACCTCAAAACACGAGTTTATCTTCTTCTCTCCCGTTCCTCTCCTTACGCCACTATCATTTTTGTCACGTCTCCATCTTACGAAGTTCGCTTAAAAAACAAATCAGGTGTTTAACGCTAAAATCATGTTTTGGAAAGACTAGTTCAGTGCAAAATTTTCAAAATTTGTATTTTACATGGAAAATACAATTTAAAGGCGAATGTGTTACAGTAAAATAGTAACGTTTAAAATTCAATTTTTGTGCAAAATGTGAAAGCATAATTTCTAGGTGTACATTATGGCCTATCATGAGCTCATGCCACATTAATTAAGTGAAATCATATTCTCCCAAGTCCCAAACAATTTTTCCACAAAAGCTATTTTTAATAATTATTAACCACACTTGTAATCATAAAAAATAAATAAATAAATAAATAAAATATTAACCACACTTGTAAACAAAAGCTTTCCTTAATCCTTATTACTGTTACCAGTCACTAACTCATGCTATGCACGGGAACCTACCTATTTGTGAGGTAAACTCAAATAATTTTATAAAATCTTAAATTAATTAAGAAACTATACCATTGCATGATTTCCTCTTGTATAAATTCAATTTGTGTTACAATTTGATGAAAAAACCATTGCTTTAGCGTGCAATGACTTACAAAAAATTTGTCAAACAATTTCAAATATTGCAAAAAAATAACTCAAAAATTCAGATATTAAAACTTCTGAAATACCAAAAATTTATTAAAGAATCGGGTGATTCACTGCTTAGGAATTATTAAAACAAAACAAAATATATATGAATAAACAATAGAGAAATATAAGAGAAAGATGAGGTACATTCAAAAGAATAATT
Organism: Quercus aquifolioides; assembly: GCA_019022515.1. Classification (NCBI taxonomy): domain Eukaryota; kingdom Viridiplantae; phylum Streptophyta; class Magnoliopsida; order Fagales; family Fagaceae; genus Quercus; species Quercus aquifolioides. The sequence continues at coordinate 26,508,240 of CM032325.1, read as the reverse complement.
TCAATTATTGGAAGCTTTTTTATCTTGTAAAAAAATAACTCAAAAATTCAGATATTAAGAGGGCGTTTGGTCACTGATTTCAAAACATAGTGTTCAGTGTTTAAACACTGAACACTAGTGTCCAAAAATAAAAATAAAAATGCGTTTGGTGGACCATTCCGCAACAGGGCTGTTTGAAAAACATGGTTCAAAACGTATGTTTAAAATAATGGTTTTGGAAATCACCTCCGGGCTGATTTTTAACAACAAAAACTAGTGTTGAATGGCACTTCCGTAATTAGGTTGAACACTATTATGGGCCCACTAGTCAGCTTTTTTGAAAAAATTGTCTCCTCTCTCCACTGGTCAGCAACTGTGCGGCATTAAAAAATATTTATTTTGTACTTTGCTCAGCTTTTTTTTACAATCTAACACACACATACCAAACACATATTTTATATTTTTGAACACTGAAACATGTTATTTAAACCATGATACCAAACACATTTTTTTGTTTTATAAACATTAAAAACACGTATTTCAACAATATTTTTTAAACTACAGTTTTCACATCTTTTTAAACAACAATTTTTAAACTCTATGACCAAACGGGCCCTAAAACTTCTAAAATACTAAAAAATTATTAAAGAATCAGATGATTTACTACTTAGGAATTATTGAAACAAAACAAAATATATATGACTAAACAATAGAGAAATATAAGAGAAAGATGAGTTACATTCAAAAGAATAATTTCAATTATTGGAAGCTTTTTTATCTTATAAAAAAATGCTAAAGAGAGTGGTGATTTATGTATGAAAATTACTTTTTTAAAATACATGAAAAACCATAAAATAATTTTTTTAACAAAGTAGAGGAAAAGAAAATAACATAAGAAGAGCTCATACCTTTACTCGGTTTTTTTTTTTTTTTTTTAATATTGGGGTTTGCATTGCTTTTATAGTGTTCATGATTAAATTATCAACATTTGAGCTTGAGTTTAAGTTGGACTTATTAGAGAGATAGAGTTTCACTTTTTGTTAAGTTTGGACTAAAGAAAAATAATTTTATTTAAATAAAATGATAATTTTACTTAAATATTGCATTGACGTGGAAAATTGTGAGAGTTTCAGAAGTTTCGTTTTTATATATATACTAGTATTATACCCGTGCGATGCACGGCTTAATAAGAAAATTATATATAATTTTTTTAAAATATATTTTTTGATAATATACTTAAATTTAATAACAAATAAAATAATAAAAATATTTTAAAAATTATGGCAAGTTTTAAATTTCAAAAAGCTCTTAGTAGTAAAATTGTAAGTTTTATATTATGGCAAGTTTTATATATGGCACTTAAAAATCTTTCCATTATTCTTGCTAACGTGTAGAGTAGTAAAAATGCAAACCATATATAAATTTCTTGCATGTATAACCAAAAACAAATTCCATAAATTACAAAAAAAAAATAAAAAAATAAAAAAAAAATAAAAAAATTCCATAAATCACAAAAATATAAGTATTTAGAGTTTCTAAACTGCAGTGTAAATATAAAAGTTTACCTATAAGTTATTTTAATGTTTCCATAAGCGAGGAAATAATCAGCATAATAAATTAAGAACACCAAATCAAAGATGAATTGCATTATCTAAATTTTTTTATAAAAAAAATCATAGAATTTAAAATATAATTGAACTACGTTAGTATCTAGACCTTCTAGGGTACCACACTCAAATATTGTATTGCAATGTAAATGTAAAAGTTTAAATATGTAAATACATACTTGCAAGGTTGTAGGTAGAAGAAGAGAAGAATAGAGATTGTAGGCAGAAGAATAGAGAAAAAGAATTGTATTGTAGGTATGAACGGTTTTTAGACCCCTTAAAACAATCAGATTAACCTAGTTGATTAGCTAAGTGATTAACTTAGTTAAATTATGCAAATCTAGGTTATCACAATCAAACAATCATATCAAGTATATAGCAGCGGAAAAGTAAATAACACAAAGATATGATGACCTAGGAAACCACACAGTAAAAACCTGGGGAGGATTTAACCTAGCTATTCTCAAAATAAACTTGAATCCGCTATCTTGAAAGAATCGAAGTTCATACAATAAGGCTTACAAGCCCCCACGCTCGACTTCTTATTGCTACCCACCAGTAGAACTTACTGACACGACCACATGCAAGCTCCGAGACTACGAACTCCTTCTTTCTTGGATTCTCCAGCAAATACAAGCACACCCGCTTGTGTATCTTTAAGCTCCAATGGCAGCAACTAAGTTGATCATCAAGGTGTAGATAACATATCCTTCTTGAAAACCCTAAGCTTTGTGTAAAGGAAAGTTCTTCTAGATCTCACAAGAGATTTACACAAAACAGCAATATCAACAACCTCTAAAACATGGCTAGGGTTTGCCTTATATACCTAGGGCAAAAACATAAAACCCTCAACGTTTTAGGAGTTAGGGCTGAGTTGGAATTCTGCAGAAAAAACGCATCTGACCCGATTTTCGATTGATCGAGCCTAAGCTTCGATCGATCGAACCAGGCCAAGAAGCACTATTAATTCCTGCATCATCTTGTTCCAACTTTACATAAATAATACAACTTTGAGCAAGTCTAAACAAGACTAAACAACCTGTTTTGATCATGGTTTGCCAACAATACATATTAGAGTTCTAAATACATTAAATCCTAAGTCTTTAGAACCTAACAAACTCCCCCTTTGACAATCCGTGACAAAACACAACTAAAAGCTCAAAGTTTACAAAATAAAGCCCTTTACATAACAAATCCAATCCTAACTACTATCCATCAATTGCAAGTGTAGACAGCAGCTTAATTGAATCAACCTATATTTCCTGAAATACTCAACAAACGCATAAACGCATGTGTGGAAAATACAAGTAAACAAAATAAATTCTTTTTTTCACAAAAACACAAAATAAAGACATATATCAAATGAATAAATCACAAAATATAAGTCAAGAAGCAGTGAAACAAGAAACAAAATAAATGTATCTCCCCTTAACATGAAAAGCCCAACATAAATACATCAAGAGCCAAAAGAATGTAAATACAAGATACAGCTCCTAGATACAGTCTAATCACCATAGGCTCCAAAGAAACAAAAAAAACTCCCCTTATCAGCAAAAACTTTACAGGCTAATCCAAAAACTACTCCCCCTTTTTGTGACGGAATGCCAAAGGGCAATCATAATCCATCATCAAAAGGAAGTGGCGAAGGAGATCGTCTAAAGGGCGCCGACTTTGCATGCAAAGCACGAACCTTATCAAGTAAGTCCACCAAAATCTGTCCATGAGTCGCCTGAACAGTCAAAACATGATCCAACGTACGTCGAATGTCTGAATCATCCGAAGTAGTCGATGGAGGAACATCAGCAGCACCACCAACACCAGCACCAGACACCTCAGCCTGTGCATCACCTGTAGAAGAGGAAGGAGGGGGTGTAACACCAGAAGACTGAACATGAGGAGACCTCAAATGTCCAGCCCTCAGACGAAGAAAATAGGCACCTATGGGACCAGTAATATGAACAGGCTCAGAGCGGGGAAACCATCTAGACCTAAAAACAACAAAATCCTATGAATGAAGATAGAATATACAAGAGCATGACCAACAATGCTACTCCTATGAATCTCGTTCAAAGAACGAAGAAACAGATGAGGAAAAGAAATAAAGCACCAGACACAAGTGCATACAAAAACACACATCTCTCAATGAGGATGGTGTGGAGATGAGAGATAGGCCACAAAGAATGACACGCTATCCTAAGAAAAAGATAGGTAGTCTCAGGGAGCTCAGCGGACGTGATCCGAGGATTAGAACTCCACTGGATAGAAGACCCAGTGATGTATGACATGACTTCATCAAGGGGTGGAGACTCCTCATAAGGATAGTCAGGCTGCCGAACGACCGGAACCCCAAGAGCCTTAGCCACTACCCTAGGGGTAATGGTGAACTCAACACCTCATATCCAACTCCTAACAAGGGTGTTGGAATCATAGACGTGGCAAGAGAGGTTCGAATAGAACTCTTTAATCAGGGCGGTCGGAGGTGGATGATCTATCTCCAACAAGGACAACCAACCTCGACTCTCAAAGTTTGCCCTAATGGCAGGATCTAACTCATCTAGCAGCATAGAACACTCAGCCCAAATTTTCCTTTTACTGTTCAGCTTATCAAAGGCTTCTCTGCTCTTGGCATCCTTAAACAACTCACTCCTAGATGGAGACTCAGAAGAAGAGGAGGGAGTCCTATGGGCTCTAGTTTTCCTAGGCATGGTGCTCAGGAAAGGACAAGGACACACAGCAGAACCAAAAATAACAAAAAGAAAAAAAAAAAAAAAACAAGGGCAGACTGCAAGTTAACACAAAACAGATATAGAAAAAAAATCTAAATGATGCATGAACAATTTAAATGTCATGATGCATGTTCTAATGCAGTGAAACTAGGTTCAATTTAAGTTCAAATTCACAAAATTAGCTTGAGCATAGAGTTTCTAACAAAAACCCCAAAAATTTGAAAACCACTTGTATGTTTTTTAAGAAGTTTGACCAATTGATCATCACACAAATTAGAAAATAGATTAGAATGATCAATTACATCAATCCAACAAGCCAATTTCATCAATTTTAACCCAATTGAACAAAAGCCCCAAATCGGATTCAAAACAAACCCTAGAATTTTTAATTTTTCACAAAACCCCAAATTGATCAAATTAACCATCATAGATCATGAATATATCAATATAGCAACAAAACCCATTGATCAATTGCACAAAATAAGGCGTGATTAACCAAAAATCCCAATTTCTAAAAGGTTCGAAAATCCCAATCAAATGCATGAATTTATGCATGAAAACATGAAAATAAACTTAAAAAGAAGGGTATAATGGACTTACCGGCCTTAAAGGAGAAAAACCTTGCAAAAATTTGGGAGGAAAACGACAAAAACTTGATGAGTGAGCTTGTCCGAAACGGAGAGAGAGAGAGAGAGAGAGAGAGAGAGAGAGAAAAGTGAAAAACTTTTGAAAAAGTGAAGTTTGAACAAGTCAAACCCAGATTTTTTAAAAATCTTATTTACAATATTTGATTGATCGAAAAACAGATTGGATCAATCGAAACAGACAGAGGCTCACTTAATTTTTGAGAGAAAAACAAAAACACATTTTGGGCACAAAATTCCTCAAAGCATTGAAATAGATGAACAAAATGCATGAGTATGATATGAAATGCTTTTCAAAAGACACAATTTTTAAACCCAATTTTCCCAAAATTTAAGATTTGCAAACCAATCTCCCTTTAAATTCTCAAGCAATAAAACTATTTTGCATAAAAACTCAAAGTATTCTCAAACTTGGTTGGTCAGACCAAAAACACACACAATAACATGTACAATGTTTAGTAAAGAGTAACTTGTACAATGTGTGCAACTAGCAAAAGCTTGAGATACATGTGAGGTGATATGTGAATAGAAATCAACTACAAAGTCTACAAAATTCATCACATAGAATTCAAAAGAGACTATCGCCTAAAGAGTTACATCATATAACTCCCACATCTCCTAGAACATAAGCTTGCAATCATGTAAGTTTCTTGAATTTTGCCTCATATTGTACACACAAATTTTAGTTGTTCAGAAACTTATTAAAAGCCAGGATAATGTACACACCAATTTTAATTATGTGATTTGGCATCAAGCCTAATGGTACACACCAATTTTAAGTATTAAGCAATTAAACCGAGGCTACACCTTATGATCTTTTTTGTGCATGTGCTACACTTTCTCGAGCACAGAATCTTACGATATACACTAAGGTGTTCATGATTGGCTAGTGAACAGTGGTGAGATGGTTATTTATGTTTTTCTCAAAAGGTTCAAGTCCGACAGTTAAAGACATGTGACTTCAAGATCAAGACAAAGTGATCAAAAACTGTAAACATCTTTCCCACACAACATGCACTACAAAACTTCAACTAGTAAAGTGCAATAAATAAGCTCATCAAAGCTAAACAAGGTACAAAGACCTGTTATGTGAAAATAAATTGACCAACCCTGTTTTCAAAAACCAAGAGAATGAATACAAAAAAACACAACTTGCTTTCCTTTTTCTCTTTTATTTTTTATTTTTTATTTTTTATTTTTCTTGAAAAGAAGAAATAAATGCTAACCTAGAATGAAATGCATGAATGATATGCAATGCAAATCTTAGAAACAAAAAGGTAAAAGAAACCAAAGAACAAAGGTCACAAAAGATACAGCAAAGAAGCACAAGGACCATGAAAAGCCAAAAGAGACTAGGGACACCGAAGCACACCAATTACTTGACGAAGTGTCTCAAACTTACTTCCATCAAGAGGTTTGGTGAAGATGTCAGGCCGACTGGCAGTCAAATACAAGAGACATCCAATCATGTTTCTATACAAAGTAACATCAACAAACTCACCTGATGGATCAATTGTTAATTTTGCATTTGCAGCCGTCGGAGTTCTAGCATGAGCAGCCTTGTCCAGTCCAAATCTTTTGACTAGATTTCTTGCATATTTTGCTTGATTGATGTAGATTCCTAACTCCGTTTGCTTTACTTGCAATCCCAAGAAATAAGTTAGTTCACCAACCATACTCATTTCAAACATCGCCTTCATTTCATTTGCAAAAGAATGAGCAAGAGAGTCATTAGTAGCACCAAAAACAATGTCATCGACATAAATTTGAGCTACAACAAAACCATTCTTATCCTTTCTTATGAAGAGAGTAGTATCTGCAGATCCCTTTTTAAATTCATGCTCAGTGAGATATGCAGTCAATCTGTCATACCAAGCCCTAGGAGCTTGTTTCAAACCATAGAGGGCTCTCTTCAACTTGTAGACATCATCTGGTCTGTGAGGATCAACAAAACCCTTAGGTTGTTCAACATATAACTCTTCTTGTAGCATCCCATTCAAGAAAGCACTCTTGACATCCATTTGATACAACTTAAAGTTTAGATGACTTGTTATGGCCAAAAGTATCCGGATGGATTCCAGTCTTGCTACTGGTGCAAAGGTCTCATCAAAATCAATTCCTTCCACTTGTGTGTACCCTTGAGCAACAAGTCTTGATTTATTTCTGATAACAGTGCCATGTTCATCAGACTTGTTCTTAAAGATCCATTTAGTTCCAATCACATTTACTCCCTTTGGTCTAGGAACTAATTTCCACACATCATTCCGAACGAATTGATGAAGTTCTTCATGCATGAAATTTACCCAATCAGCATCTCGAAGTGCTTCGTCCACCTTCTTCGGTTCAAATTGGGACAGATAGTATGAGTGAGTAATCACATTTAAGGCTTTTGATCTCAATCTCATGTTATCATTCAGACTACCCAATATATTTGTGGCAGGATGATTCAATTTAACTCTAGAGGATGGACCTTTAACTAGAGATGTGGAGATACCTTTCTGTTCAGATGGAGGATTGAGCTCACTTTGTGCTTGTTAAGTGTCATGAACCGGAGTAGATGGTTCTGAACTCGATGGTACTGAAACTGTATCATTCAACAACAACAGCTCTTCCTCACTATGTTTCCCCACATAATCAGCAGAAAGTGAATCATCAACTTCTATAGACTTATCTTGAGCAGGAGTAGTGCTTTCTAAATGTGCTTCAAACCACACTTCATCATTGATCACAACATTTGAAGATTCCATGACTGCTTTGGTTCTCAGGTTGTACACTATATAAGCTCTACTAGTGGAAGAGTATCCTAGAAAGTATCCTTTATCACTTTTTGCATCAAACTTTTCTAGGTTCTCTCTGTCACGTAGAATGTAACAGTCACTGCCAAATATCCTGAAATATTTGACAACAGGCTTCTTTCCTTTCCAGAGTTCATAGGGAGTTTTCTTAGAATCAGGTCTGAAGTACACCCGGTTGAGTGTATGGCAAGCAGTGTTAACTGCTTCTCCCCAGAAGGACTTTGACAACTTTTTGTTATGTAACATGACACGTGCCATCTCCTGAATGACCCTATTCTTTCTTTCCACTATCCCATTCTGTTGAGGTGTCTTAGGTGAAGAAAACTCTTGATGTGTGCCTTGATCATTGCAGAAAGTAGCCAGCTTGGTATTCTCAAATTCTCTTCCATGATCACTTCTAATTCTGGCTATCACAGTATCTTTCTCAACTTGCAATTTCTTGCACAGATGTATCATCTTCTCAGGAGCCTCAGCTTTATCTTTCAAAAGCACAACCCAAGTATATCTAGTAAAGTCATCCACAACAATTATAATATACTTCTTTCCACCTAAACTCTGAACTCTGGCAGGACCCATAAGATCAATGTGTAATAGTTCTAGAGGTCTTGAAGTTTGAACACTAGCTACAGACAGATGCTTGGATTTCACTTGTTTACCTATCTGACATGGTCCACAAATGCACTTGTCTATCTTTTCAAACTTAGGTAAACCAATAATTGCATCACACTTGGAAATCTTCTCTAATTGCTTATGACTTGCATGCCCCAACCGTTGATGCCACAAATCAACTTGATCTATTTTTGCACTAAAACACTTGTTGTTTATGCTTGGTGTTATACCATAACAGTTGTCAGCTGTCCTTATACCAACACACATACAGTCACCTCCTCCATCAAGTATCTCACATTCATACTTAGTGAAGAGAACATTCAAGCCATTGTCACAAATCTGACTGATGCTGAGTAGGTTGGCCTTCAATCCATCAGCATACCAAACATCTTTGAAAACTGGTAACCATGGAATGTCCACAGTTCCAATGCCTCTGATCACAGATTTGCTTCCATCTCCAAAAGTGACTGTCCCAATCTTCCCTTCAAAGAGAGTCTTGAATAAACCTTTGTTTCCTGTCATATGCCTGGAACAACCACTATCCAAATACCAAAGACAAGAATCACGTGCCTTTAAGGCGGTTAAAGCAGTATAACATATATAACTCTTATCACATGTGATTATACCAAGATACTCAAGGAAAGATTTAACAAACACAGCAAGGGGCAAAAACAACAAGTAGACAGGTTGACATATAAGCAAAAAGATTTTCCAAGAATCCATGACAACAGGGGTCAAGGATCAGCTCAGAGATCAAAAGATCTACAAACAGAGAGCTACCCGCTCTGATACCACTTGAACGGTTTTTAGACCCCTTAAAACAATCAGATTAACCTAGTTGATTAGCCAAGTGATTAACTTAGTCAAATTATGCAAATCTAGGTTATCACAATCAAACAATCATATCAAGTATATAGTAGCGGAAAAGTAAATAACACAAAAATATGATGACCCAAGAAACCACACGGTAAAAACCTGGGAAGGATTTAACCTAGCTATTCTCAAGGTAAACTTGAATCCACTATCTTGAAAGAATCGAAGTTCATACAATAAGACTTACAAGCCCCCACGCTCGACTTCTTATTACTACCCACCAATAGAACTTACTGACATGACCACGTGCAAGTTCCGAGACCACAGACTCCTTCTTTCTTGGATTCTCCAGCAAATACAAGCACACCCGCTTGTGTATCTTTAAGCTCCAATGACAGCAACTAAGTTGATCATCAAGGTGTAGATAACATATCCTCCTTGAAAACCCTAAGTTTTGTGTAAAGGAAAGCTCCTCTAGATCTCACAAGAGATTTACACAAAACAGCAATATCAACAACCTCTAAAACGTGGCTAGGGTTTGCCTTATATATCTAGGGCAAAAACATAAAACCCTAAACGTTTTAGGAGTTAGGGCTAAGTTGGAATTCTGCAGAAAAAATGCATTTGACCCGATTTTCGATTGATCGAGCCTAAGCTTTGATCGATCGAACCAGGCCGAGAAGCACTATTAATTCATGCATCATCTTGTTGGCATCATCTTGTTTTGACTATGGTTTGCCAACAATACATATTAAAGTTCCAAATACATTAAATTCTAAGTCTTTAGAACCTAACAAGGTATTCATTATAAATTATTTGAGATATATATATAGTTCACGTTGAAGAAGTTGATATGAACAAAAAATCTAATGTTTGTCTATTGTTAATTGAATAGAATTTTATAAAAGACTCTTTTCAAGTGTACCACGTTGCTATTAGGTTGTTGTTTTCCTTTTACATGTAGTAATTTTTTTTTTTTTTTGGCTATTTTTTTTTTAACGTGTAGTAATATAATTATAGGAGAAGAAGATAAGAAAACAAAATTATACCTATATTTTTTTTTTAAATCTAAAACGTGTAGTTGTGTATTACTTCTCAAAAAAAAAAAAAATTTCGTGTATTCAAATTTGTTAGATTTTTAATATATATATATAAGAATATATATACTAATATATTAATCATTAATTATCATTCTATTATAATTTTAAAAAATGTGTACTACTTCCTCTCTTTACGTGTGCTTTTGTTTTTGTTATTAAACATTAGGGTTTAAGATTTTTTTGTTGCTGTTTTTTTTAATTAAAATTTTGTTCAACTTATATATATATATATATATATATAACCGAAATTTCTGAACCTCCCACAATTTTCGACGTCACCGCTATTTTCTTTTTATTTTTATTTTAGATTTTATATCTTATATATTAATTATTTCTCTTTAACATGTAATTATGTTAGCAAGTGTTACAATAGTTTAGTTTAAGTAAAACTCTATTAGATAAATGTTTCAAGAGCTTGAAAATTCTACTTCAACTAACATTCTATAACAAAAATAATATATCCAAGTCAAACAATGTTGAAAAGCGGATCTAGTTATATTTGAAGCGAAGTTCCTCCCGAAGGGTCTCAACTCTCAAGAAGCAATCCTAATTTATACTTCTGGTTAATTGTCATGATCCAGTTTCTGACGTTATAAGTATATGGTGCAAGAGAGTAAATCTTTTGCATGCATGCGCATGTCCCATATGTCAAAATAGAAATTATTATTATTATTATTATTTTTTATGAAGGATGTCAAAATAGAAATTGAAAGTAAAATACCTCATCAGTATACATATAAATATACTTTAGCAATACGTTTCAATGTTTCACTATAATTTTTTTTTTTTTTAGAATGCACTATAAACTTTTCAGTTTGTGTTTTACAGCAATACGTTTTAGTTTGTGTTTTACTTTATTTACTTTTTGGACAAAATTGCAAAATGCCCATTTTGGGCAAACTAAGCAGCGTTTTGCCCTTTTTTTCAAACTAATTAGGAAAATGCCCCTCTTTTGAAAATTGAGTTTTTCAAAATCGATTTAGGCCCTATAGCGGCGTTTTTAAGGAGCCTATAGTGACGTTTTCAGGACCTATAGTGGCGTTTTGTAACTCGATTTATATAAAATCGAGTTATAGGTAAAAAAAATTAAAAAAATTGCCTATAACTCGATTTATTGGAAGTCGAGTTACAAAACGTTACTATAGGTCCTGAAAACGTCACTATAGGTCTTTAAAAACGCCGCTATAGGGCTCCAGAATTTTTTTTTTTATAACTCGATTTTGAGAAAATCGAGTTTCAAAAGATGGGCATTTCCCTAATTAGTTTGAAAAATAGGACAAAACGCTGCTTAGTTTGCCCAAAAGGGGCATTTTGCAATTTTGTCCTTTACTTTTTTATAACAGTTTTTAACTTTATCTCTCTCTCTCTCTCTCTCTATATATATATATATATATAATAAAAATCTAAAACTCTCACAATTATTATTTTTGCTCAGTCCAAACTTAATAAGGAGTAAAACTCTATCTCTTTAACAAGTCTAACTTAAACTCAAACTCATCATTATCATTTTTTTTTTTAAACAAAATTATTTTTGTTTAATCTAAACTTAACAAGTAGTGCTATTTTTCTAAAGTCCAAGTTAAACTCAAACTCAAACTCAAATGTTGTTAATTTATAAATTTTCCCAATACTAATTGAAATCTTAAACGTGAAGTTCAAAAGTTGTTAGAAAGATTGAGTCTATCTAAATCGCCAAACTTATCATATTCTACATGGCATATATATAGACCAGCAAGTGTCTCTCAACCTCACACAAAACAATGGCAGAATATAGAATTGGGTATATTGGGGTCGTGACACCAAGCAGTAAGGGTAGTTCAAGCAAAAGAATAATGGCAAATAAATCATGAACACTAGAATAATGGCAAATAAATCATGAACACTATAAAAGCTGAATAGAGGTATGAACTCTTATTTTCTTCTCCTTTACTCCTTTACTGTATTAAAAAAAATTATTTTATGATTTTTCATGTATTTTTTAAAAAGTAATTTTCGTATATGAACCACTAGACTCTCTTTAGCCTTTTTTTACAAGATAAAAAAGTTTGCAATAATTGAAATTATTCTTTTGAATGTAACTCATCTTTCTCTTATATTTCTCTATTGTTTAGTCATATATATTCTGTTTTGTTTCAATAATTCCTAAGCAATGAATCATCTGATTCTTTAATATTTTTTAGTCTTTCAAAAGTTTTAATATCTAAATTTAATCAATTTTAAATTTTATAAAATTATTTTAGTCTACCTCACAAATAGGTAGGTTCTTGTGCATAGCACGAGTTAGCGACTAGTATATTATAATTAGAAAATGATTAGATAAAAATTTTGGATTGTAATCAAATTAAAATTTTTATCAACTTAGAAATTATAGGAGAAGAAAAATTTTATATATATTTTAAATCTAAAAATATATATATCTTTATTTTTTATATTTAATTTTTATTCTGAGAATTTAATTTATAAGTAGATAAAGAAATTTGAAAATCAATAGGAGAATAACCCTATTTCTTAGGCAATATTTTAGTGGGAGTTAGAGTTGTATTTTTACTAGATTATTCCTATGTTAATGTAGAAAGTTTTGTCTCTACATTAACATAGGAATGTAAGGATATTTTTAAACAAAAAAAAAAAAAAAATGAGAAACCTAAATAGGATAGGAGAGGCCTTGAATAGTATTATAGATAATATACATTACATTATTTTTCATTTAATTTAATTTTTTATTTTTTATGAAAGTGTTCTGCGTGAGAGATGTTTGTCTCTGTCATGAGGTAGATTTAGTAAAGTTTCTAAAATAGAGATTGTAAACACCAATCAGTTGAATTGAGCAATGAGTTTAATAAACCAAAATCCATGAGAGCGGGGAAGAGAGGCAAAACCCGTTAGCTTTAAAAACCCACACACAGTGACACAGACCCATTCCATTCGTCATTTCGAATTGAACAACAACATCATGTCGATGGACCTCTTCTTTTGGATCATCGCTTTTCTCATCAACTTAGCTCTCATGGCTTCCACCTTTTATCAGGTTCTATTTTCTCTCTTAATTTTAAACCCTCAAAATTCCTTTTCTTCTAAACCCCTATTTTCTTGTTCGGGCTTTCGCGATCTGTTATGGAAATTTTTTCTTAAATTCTGCTTCTGTGTTTGTTTAATTTATTAAGTTTCGTTTACTTAATTAAATAAATGTACGTTAATAAACACGATTTAGAGATTTAGAGATATAGTTTTTTTTTTTTTTTTTTTTCACTTTCTCAGCAACCAAACAATAATGGCGCATTGAATTGATGCCCATTTTGGTGATTTCTCTAACCATTTGTGTTCAATTATACCTAGATTGCATCCACGTACACACGCTCTTGAACATGTGTTATTATTAATATTTTTATATTGATTTTATCGCCTTTACTCGAAAAGTGCCATTTTGATTTCTTTTTCATCAAGAAATTCGTAACTGTTATTGCTTTTACTATAACTGTTTTTAGTTTATCTAACTATAGTTTATACCTGATTAAGTTGACAAAACGACCTTGATCTCTTGCCTTAGTCCTTATAGTTATAAATTAATGAAACATTCATCAAATACGTAATGCATATTCATTGATCATGTTTTTGGCTCTAGAATTTGGCTTTGTGGCTCCGTATATGCTATGGACTGTTCAAAACATGTCGAGGAAGAACTGTATTTCGTGCTGTAAGGAATATAGAGGACATTTTTAGTTGTTTTTTATGCGATACTTTTTAAGCAAGCATTTTCATTTCAAGAAAAGCGTGATGATGTGGCCAAGTGTGCCTTGATGACGTGCTCGAATCAAGGTATTCCACAAGGGCAAGGCGTGTGAATGAGTAAGTTATAATTGATTTAGACATGTGGGATAAGTGTTGTATTAGCTTAGCTTTTGATTATTTTTGCATGTGAAAAATTTGTTTACTCGTGTGCTTAGGAATCAGTTAGCTGTTATGATGATGTCACATTGTCATAATATAACTTTTAGTTGAATAAATTAAGAATTTGTGACTTGTGTTTGATGTTGAAGAATACCTCCTTCAGGTTGATGATGAGCTCCCCCTCCACCACTCAATGAATTTCTTTCTTTCTTGAATGCAACTTTTTATTTTACCGCATCACCTTTTTTTTTTTTTTTTGGTTTGTGCTAAAATTGGATATTCCTGATATCTCTGAATAATATTTTGGTAGATTGTGATCTTGACGGACTTGGAGGCTGACTACATAAACATTTACGACTCAGCAACTAGCATTAATCGCATCGTTCTCCCTGAGTTCATTGTCCAAGGAGTATTCTGCGCCAGCTTCCTTTTGACATGGCATTGGTTCATGTTTCTGATAACAGTTCCTGTTACTTGCTATCATGTGATGCTGTAAGTATAATTTGTGAACAATATTTTAAGTACCATGTTATACTGTACGATGCATTTAATGCAGTTGGTGTTCTTTCTTCACTTATTTCTCTGCAAAATGATCAACTTTAATATTAATTGAGCCAAAGGTTATAACACGTGGCTTTAGCAGGCTTGGTTTAGGTTAAGACAATGAGAAGGAAGTCTGTAGTTAATTTTGACATAATGAAGTAGTAACTCACCATAGACCTGTTGCCTGAGGAGCCTGGTACCATGTAAGGAGATAAGATAGTAAAAGCAAGTCATTGATTTTAAAAGGAGTTTGCATAAAGTAAATATCGAAACTTAGTTTTGACTAAGATCCTTGCAACATTTTGCCTTTGAGAATGTACTTGAAATGCATTGACCAACTTCTCTTTAGATGGAATAAATGAAGGCTTTACAACTGTTATTTAGATTCAACTTAGAATTTCTGATGTAAGTATTGCATTTACCAATTTATGTAATTCATGGAAACGATTAATGGATGAGGACTTTCTGCACTTTTGTTGTTTTAGTTGGCTTGTTAGCTTTGGTGTTTTCTTCACATTGGTCTAATCTGTTTTTCTATTTTGAGTGAAAGATCAGAACAAGTATACTCTTGTAGCCTGAATCCCCACCCCCACCTTTTTCTCTTTTGCCACATCAGTCTATCCTCATCCAAGATCAGGAAATTTTGGTTGAAGCAGGGACTTCTATTTTTCAAAAACAATAAATAATAAAAAATACATAGTTCTTTGTTTGTTGATATTGGGATATGCCAAAATTGTAGAGAATTCCATGATATGGCTATCTGGATATTTTGTGTTCCTCTGGTCACCCATATTAGTTTAACCTGATGGCATTTTTGAGCTTTTGAGATTGTTGAACCACTGATTGCATGCATGTTGAGTTGTTTTCAAACATAGCTATATGATAACTACCATAAAAAACTAAGGCCTGCAGAAATTTGAATCCTGTTAAGTTATTAATGATTAAACTTTTTTTGTATTAGTGAAGAAAAACTTATCACTTTCTGATTTTTGAAAAAATCCTGTTTCATTTCTTTCTGATGTTTTGAAAAGTTAACTTCATTGATTGATTCAGGGCATTTGTTCCATGAGAAGAATTACATTTTACTATTCTAAGATAAATTGAGGGATTTCATAATTACTGCTATTTTTAGATTGGTTTGATATAATTGTTAAGAAATTATTTTATTGAAGTGATTGGAAATTAGAAAACCAATTGATTAGATCGAACACTTTTAGTTTTAAATTGTACAAAAGGCATTGCAAGTTATTTTATTTTTTATTTTTAAGTGCTGTTGGCCATGGGAACTATGATGCCATTGGAAAATGGGGCACTAGTCTAAAAAGATTTTGATGAATAAACCATTGGTTTGTACTGTAATGTCATTACCAGAATTAAAATGCAACGGTTCTGGTTTCCCCAAGAAATAATTGGTCGATAGAAAACTAAAAAAAGTGGGAGCCAATAGCTTTAGCTCAAATAGCACCATATAGATATAGTTGTGGTTTCAAGAGAATTGGGAGTTTGTGCAACTTGTCAATAAAATGGGAAAAAGAGAAGTGAAGACATTCAATGATTTTTCTGGAACCGCTATAAAACTGCTGATGGTTGGACACACACACATGTTTATCTATATAGTTTAATTTAACTGGAATTGTCATAACCAGTCTAGTGCAATGATTCAGGTTTTTGAAACGGCAGCATCTTTTTGATGTCACTGAGGCATTCAGATTTCTTAATGCTGAGAAGAAGTTTCGGTTAATCAAGCTTGGTTTCTACTTAGTGATCTTTGCCATAATCACTGGCAGGTATGTTTTGTGCTTAGTACATAAAATATCTCTAGCAACTTATTAAGCTTTGAAGGTGTGATTGCCTTCTTCCTCTTAAGTGTGATTGTGTAAGGAACCTAGATGTAATTGCTTGGGATTTATCTTTCTTTGTTTCGTCTTTAACTCTTTTTTTACACCAAACATTCACCAAATTCCTTCAAGATCCTATCTTTTAAATCACCTAACCCTAATTAGACACTCAGGTATCAAACCTCATTCAAGAATGGCGTGTTCAAATTCTGGATCGATTTTACGCGAGAAAGGGGGACCACCCTCTAAGCCTAAGTATTCCTCAATATCTACATGGGGTATATATATATATATATATATATGATTATATGTGTTATGCATGTAAAATATTTCTAATATTTTCTTTAGTCATTTAAAATTATAATGTTGCATTTTGGTGAAAATTATATTTAAGAAATCAATATTTTTTAAATTTAAAAATGTCTATTTTTTTTCAAATCATTTCAATTATATTAAGATCATTCCTATCATATTCTTGTTACATATGAAATTTGTATAATTAAAAGGTGTAAAAAAATAACTATAAAAAAAAGTTCCCAAAACTGACAAGAAAAAAAATTAAGCCTTAGGGGAAAAATGGTACTTGTATCCATCCCTAATCCTTGGCCATTTTCATCTCAAAGTAAACCCATCTTTGGGTGGATGGAGGTTGGCAGGCCTAGGTTGATAATAGTAGCCCACCCTCCTTTCCATCCACCCCTTTTACCACTCTTCCAAATGGTGGAGAAAGACTAATCTCTTCTTCTTTCTTTCTCCTCCCTCTTCCATTCTCTCTCATTCCACCTTACCAAACAAACCTTAGGATCATGGATAATAATTAATAAAGTTATGGCATATTAAAATTTTTAAAGATTGTCGATGAGCTCTATCCCGAATGTTGCCTCCTTCCCTTGTAAGAGTAAGGCCATCGGGATGCATGTATTACTTACATTCAAAAAGAAATCAAGATCAAAGTTACTCCCCTTATTTTATTTACATTTTCCTTCATCTTACACCTTTTTCCAATGTTATACCACTTAACAATATATTATTGGATTATTATTTTAAAAATCTTTCGTTGGATTACATGTTCTCTTTGTTATTAACACATACCAAATCTATTATTAATTGGGTGTTATTTACTATTTAATCCATAATGCTTATGTATATAATTTTAGAACTTGAAATTTTAACATTGTTTAGATGAGATAACTATTGATCTTTGATCATCTTGCTATTTTACAAGCATGAAGTATATAAGGAGACTATCATAGAACGGTGGATTTGTGAAAAAATAGCACTGTTATAATGTTATTGAATGGTAACATTGACAACACACAAATACATTTGAAAACCCCACTTATTTGCTTCATCTCACTTTGGCAAAACCTGACACTCACCACTTCCAATTAGTAGCAGGGAATAAGTCTGATTAAACATGAGGGTTACCTAGTAATCCATCAGCTTCAGTTTTAAACTAGAAATCATAGGCACTTCAAAAGGGTTGAAATATCCTTGTATACCACCAGTTCACAATGTCACTGGTGGGCACAGAACGCTACCAACTTTGGGGCCATGTGAAGTTTGAATAATGGACTGCTTTTCATTCCTTATCATCTGCAATTTCTCATTTATGAAATAAATTACAGTTATGGTGTCTTAAACTTTTGGGCTCTTGAATATTCCACGATTCTCTCTCTCTCTCTCTCTCTCATAGTTAATTTTAATCTGCAGGCTTGCATTATCTGTTTTCGAGTTTTTAAGTGATGCGGATGATGCCACGCATTTGTTTTGAATGTGCACTGCTGCAGCAGTATGTTGGCAACTCATTGTAAGTTTGGCTTATAAATTTGGTCAATTTGAAAAGATGAAATTTAGCTCACTTGTTTAGATGTTTAGGAATCACTAGTTAGGATTAATACAATCAATCCCTCCTGACATTGGGTAACCGTTTTTTGATATCATGAGTGCTCCTTTTAATTTTGATTTGGGGAATACTTGTAGACCAATATTTATCGTATTTCTGGAAGTAAGGAGATTTTACTGTGCAGGAAGAGATTCTCAAAGGCATTTCCATGTGACATCCATCATCAGGTGTATTTAGCTAATCACTTTTTATTAGATGTGTGTTTTTTCTATAAGTTGCTCTCATACTTGATTGAATAACTTTAAAAGGATGTCTTATTTATCTGATAGGCGATAGCGCATCTGGTCCCTGGACAGGAAATTGAAACTTTAGTATTCATTCATCTCTTGCTTCTCTCACTGCAAGTAACCACCAAGTGGGAAAGTAGTCCATGTAACCTAATTTTAAGCATATGGTAAAGCCAAAAATGAACATAACCAGAGCATCAATATTGACATGTAAGTTATGGCAGCGTTATGAAAGGAGAGTACTCTTTCCTGAAAGCTGGCCATTCCCATGCTCCTGCAACTTGGTGCTTTCATTTAGTAAAGCTTTTTTAGCCCATTGCTAACTATCAAACCTCATTAAGCCCAAGATATGGGTTTATTTGGGTTGGGCAGAGATGTCTGATTTGGTACCATAACTGGAGTTGTGATGGGCTTGATTAGTTCCTAGATTTGTGATGGGCTTTTCTGACCAGTTACCAAATCTACTAGACTAGTATAATGACTTTTTAGTTTAGGTACCAAATAAACATGGACCCGCCTTATCTCACACCTAAAGTGTCCTCTACCCGACAGTCTGCCAGGCCCGACATACTATAGGCAGTTTCACTGCAACGTTCCCTTATTTGTACAATCAAAAGATGCTTATAATTTTAATGTTGGTCCCACTTGAAAGTTTGAAAACCTATGGGCCCCCTCACTCTCTTAGTGGCACTGGTCCCCACTCTGATTAGAAATTTATAACCACTGATAGTTTACCCCAACGCAATTGCAATTGGGCCCGGGGGTACATGCAGGGATGTTGGGTCGTTTTCGGGCCCAGCGCTCGACTGCAGTTGTCGTCTGTTTGACAATGGGACCCACATCATCAGGGTCTGCTTTCCTTTGTGCTACAGCCAAGTGGGGGCCTCATTCTGAGACGGGTGGTCACTGTCAAGTGGGCCTATTAAGTTCGACAAGATCTGGCCGTCTGATGTGCCAGCTTTTGCCTGAGTAATTAAATCAAAGGGCTTTTTGGGAAAATAACGAATAATAATGTGTGGGGCCGACCCCTCCCACCCTTTTTATTTTTAGCTAGGCCTTTAAAGTTTAAACTAGTTCTGACTTCTGAGAACAAGGTTTGCCCACGCACTCCCCTGTTATGGTATGTGGATAAGTAGATAACTCGTGCCTTTTCTTTATAGCTCTTTCCTATGGTTCTTAAAATATGACTATAGAGAGGAAAATATATCCAAATGTTCACAATCATTTTTCAGATGAATTATTCTCATAATTATGGAAGGGAAAAAAAAGTGTACATATTCTTTCCTTGGGGATAAATTGTAAGCCCCATTCTTCATCCCAAATTTGCATTTGCATTGATATTCAAATTGCTGTTATAGCTTCGGCCAAAGAAATGAAAACCATTCTCATAGGCAATTTTTTGCATCGAAAAAGAAAAAGAAAAAAACAAACAAACAAACAATACAAAAGGTAATCACCTCCTTAAAAAAAAAAAAAAAATCCTCTTAATTTTATAAAAATGTAGTTTTTAAAATCTTGGACCTATTCCTAATGAGGAAAACAATAATACAACTTTTGTAAACGATTTTCATTTTTTAATTGGAACAGATTTTAAGAAATTTTTTTAATATTCTTCTATTTAGGGGTTTTGTATGCATTTTTCTTACAAGTGAATGAAATGATTCCTACTCCTCGTTAATTCATCAAAATTAAATTTTTTACTATTTCCTTTAAAACATAAATAAAATAAAATGAGAGTAATGGTAATAAGATATATTTATTTCTTTTTCCTTTCTTTTATTTATAAACTTCTAAACACATTAAGAAAGAATACATTATTCCTTTTTATTTCATTATTTTATTTTATTTTTATAAGTTATAAATTCCATTTAATTTCATTATATTGCCTTATGAACTTAGAACTCTTAGTTTAAGGAAGGACACAGGTCTTTAGTGCACTGGAGTTGACACAATACTGACGTGTCTGATATTTACTACTACATGTTCACATCTTGTCAACTCCAACGCACTGGAGCTAACCCTTACCCTTTAAGAAAATAAAATGGATGATGCCATTTGGAGGAAATTGAACATGTACCATTCCATTTCCCTCAAAGCCCCATTTTTGTGAAACTGGCCCGTTTGGTACATGTGTTTAAATATATATTTTCAGTTTTTAAACAACATTACACGTATTTTCATACACTTTTTCACCCACACGTATTTCCAAAAAAATTGAAAATTGTTGTTTAAATACATATACCAAACAGGTCTTTATGCTCATTTAAAAAAAATAAAAAAATAAAAAAATAAAAAAAACTCTTTAAGTTTTTAGGGGAAAAAAAAAAGTAAAATTGTAATACTGCTATAATCAAAAATTGTGTTAAATACTTCCAAACAATAATTTTCTTATAAACATGCAAACAATGTATAAACAAACTTGTTAATAATTTTCATTCTTTTATTTTAATTCCTTTTTCATTATTTTATGAACTCTAAAACACAAGATATTAATTTTCTTATAAACATTTAAACAAGATATTGGTTTATTTAAGAACTTTCAAGCACATCCTAAGGTAAACACTTAAAATATAAAAAGAAAGCCCTTAGATAAAAGGGATGGTTGGAGTAAAGGAGTGGAAAGGAAAAAAAATAAGTCTAGAGATAAAATTTTGCTGTAACTTTTTTGACAACTTGTTGAGGTGGTTAATTGCAAATGGTGAATAATCACTTTTATATGAAGTAATTACCTTTTTTTTTTTATACCACTTCTACAAGTTGTGAAAAAAATTGTGGGAAAAAAAAATGTGTCCTTAGAGGTTTAACAATCTTATCAATGAGGAATGTAATAATATGAATAAAAGTATATGTTATGGAGTAATGGGTCCTTAAAGAAAAATCTTATTGGTCTACGTATCAAAATAAAAGTAAGACCCCATCAAAAATAAAAGTAAGACAGTAAGTAAATTTATTGATCTATAATATATGTATATTAAAAATAGTTGTAGTTTTTTTATTTTATAATTCATCGTCTTTTTATTAAGTATTATAATTAACATTAACACTAACATCTTAAGGGTAAATAGTTGTAATTATAATTCAACGTATCTTCAGTAATATTTTTTTACAAGACACTTAGTATTAAACACAAAATATCCCAGTATAAAAAAATAAAAAAAATTCAAAATATCGACTACAAAATAACTTCTTTTTTTTTGGCAGTGTACACAATGGTAATTCTATTTCTGAATGAAATAAGTCTAGCATCACAAATCTTTTCACTATTCTGCCACAACTTTTTTATGTGACAAATTATAAGTGGTGAAAATAAAATTGTGGATCCATATGAGTCCATAATTTCACCATTCACGAGTCGCCATATAGTAAAATTGTGGCAAAATTGTGAAAAAGTTTGTGGCGCTAAACTACCTTTTCGAATGATCTATAAATTTGATCGAAAGTGATGGCTTGATAACGTTGCTCTCTCCCATGTTTTGTCTTAATAAATAAATATAAACTGCCAGTTGAATTGTATTTACTATTTGAGTCAATTTCTTTCTTTCGTTTTTTACTTGAGACTAGTTAGGATGGCTAGCGCAGGGCACGTGTTACCTCCTGAGTGAGAAAATTAAGATAAAATTTCTATTTGAAGAAGTATGAAACTATATACATAAAAAATGTATGTCATACAAAGTTAATCTCATTCGTATAAAAATTTTTATCACACACAAAGTTATAGTAGTTATTTAACATATGAATATCTATTTTACTATAATAGTTTCTTAGTACTTATTTGCTAAAAGCAATATCCATTTACTAAAAACCTCTAAAAATGTTTACAAATGTTATCATTTTCCAATAATAAGCAACTAATTTTTGCTAAGACATGTCACAATATTTAAATTTTCATAATGAATGATGTCATATGCTACAATTGAAGTTCTTCATCAAATACCTTCAACCATACACAATGAAAATTTGGTCGTACATACTTTCTTCTTTATCATTCTACATGAGTCTAGGAGCAATGTTTAGTTTATTTAGTTTTTATGACACCCATTTTAGGTAAGAAAATAATTTTTTTTTTAAAAGATAACAAAAGACATGTGTCATCGAATTTTCCATTAGATAAATTATGAGTTACAAATATTTAAACCTAAAAAATCAATGATCTGTGTAATAAATAAAACACCTTATACCACCATCTAAAACTCAAAGTACGTGAATAAAATTTTTGGGATGTAAAAATTTAGTGGGGGTATTTTAGACATTATACAATATAATATTTTAAAAATCATAAACTTTCGTTAAGGTTTAACTAAAGAGAATAACAATATGACATATTTGCTATTTTCAAAAATATTAAGAGAAAGATTGCTTGATTTTTAAATTTAAGGAGGAATTGTGAACTATTCTAAACATAAAGGACGAAAAGTGTTTTTATCCTAAGTTTTTTATTTTTTGTGCGTAAAACTATATGCTTTTACTTAAAATGATGCGTAAAGATAAAATACAATAAAAAAAATATATAAAAAGTCAACCTAAGAAAACTATATATGAAACAGTGAATCTTGGCTCAACAGAATGGTACAACATTTAAAAAAAAAAATTACCTTTATAATTTTGTAATATTTTATTTTGACTTGTAAAAAATTGATATTTTCACGAAGATGTCTTAAAAAATTGATACTTCAGTAGTTGTGAATATATTATAACGACAAGAAGATGTCTTAATATTTTCACAAGAAAAAATTTATGTCTACAACATTTTCACAACAAATTATAAA
Organism: Quercus aquifolioides; assembly: GCA_019022515.1. Taxonomy (NCBI): domain Eukaryota; kingdom Viridiplantae; phylum Streptophyta; class Magnoliopsida; order Fagales; family Fagaceae; genus Quercus; species Quercus aquifolioides. Next base: position 26,484,799 of record CM032325.1, on the reverse strand, counting down.
TAGTTAGTACTTACGAGTTGTTATTAGGGGGTAAAAAATTAATTTCATTAGTAAGTTTAAATTAGAGCCAATAACAATTTACCACCTATGATTTGTTATGAAAGTGTTGTGAAAAATATTGTGAATGTAGCACTTCTTTTTTCACAATACCTTTATTTTTAGTCATGACTAGTTCCAGTATGATATTTTTATTTTGATCTATAAGGAAGCAACAATTCAACAATTGTGAAAATATTGTGACAACATGTTGTGTTAACTAACAGCTTTATATAAAATAAAAAATAAAAAAAGAGTTGACCAGGCAATATTACCAAAAAGAAAAAGAAGGCTAGTGAACCGTGTAAACTGAACAAACCAAAAAAAAAAAAAAATGTTGCTACTACTATAGCTTTACACATTCACACTTTTGTTGTGAAAAATGTTGTGGATGTAGCACTTTTATTTTTAGTTGTGGTTGGTTTTAGTATGATATTTTATTTTGACTTTTTAGGAATTAACACCTCAACAATTGTAAAAATATCGTGATACTAACAGCTCTATATAAAATAAAAAATAAATAAATAAAGGAATTACCCGAAGGAAAAAAAAAGCAACGAAACCGTTCAAAATGTTTAACAAACCAAATCACTGTAGCTTTTTACTGTAGTTTTATTCACGCTTTTTATATATACTAGTTAGGGCAACACGTGCAAGGCACGTGCTTGCCGTAGAAAAAAAGTAGTAATTAAGGTCAACTCTAGATTTTATTTGTATCACAAAACAAAAATATGAATCATTTGATTTTTAAAGTATATAGGGATTTACATTAATCAAAAGAGACATTAATTTTAAGAATTTTGATAATTATGTAGTAAAAAGTTAATTTTATTCGCTTAAAAATTTTGATCAACCACAAAATTAGGGTAGCTATTTAATATATAAATATTCATTTAACTATAATAGTTTTTTAGTGCCTACTTGCTAAAGACAATATATCTACTCTCTAAAAACTTCTAAGAATGATAACGAATATCATCATCTTCCAATAATAAACAACTGAGTTTTGTTAAGAAATTTAAAATAAAAAATAAAATATAAAAAAAGATAACAAAATGCATGTGTCATCGAATTTTTCATTAGATAAATTATAAGTTTTGAAAATTTAAACCTAAAAAATCAACGTTCTTTAGATAACAAATAAAACACTTAATATCATCATTCTAACTTTCTAAGAATTTCTATCATTTAAAACTCAAAATACATTAAAAAAAAATAGAATGCTAAAATTTAGCGGGAGTAATTTAAACATTGCACAATAAAATATTTTAAGAATCATAAGCTACATTAGGGTTTAACTGAGAGAATAACAATATGACATATTTGCTCTTTTCCAAAAATATTAAGGAAAAAATTGCTTGATTTTAAAGTTTAAGGAAGAATTGTAAACTACCCCAAACATAAAGGATGAAAAATGTTTTTTTCCTAAGTTTTTGTTTTTGTTTTTGAGTGTAAAACTATGTGTTTTTACTTATGTTGGGTTGGTAGGCCCAGTGGTATATATTTATATGTATATATTGGGTTGGGGTCCCAATCCGAGAACATAAAGTAATCTGAGGACGGGTAAACATTGTCATGGGGGTCCTTGTTAGTGAGCGAGGAGGCGAGTCTTGATCGTAAAAGTCCAATAGGGTGGTCCGAGAATGAATGCCTTCTCGGCGGAGCAAAGCCGAGGTCCAAAGGTGTGATCTGCCATCTAGGATAACGTTCCGGGAGATTCTATTAATAAGGATAAGCATCATTGAAGCGCAGAACAGTGGGAAGTCCTAAAATATCTAAGAGAAAACTGTTACCACCGCATTGAATGCTCTATAGCTAACTCTCTAACCGCATTAATGAGGAAGTGATACCTGAGCAGTAATTTTTAGCCTTACAGCTACTACCAGAGACTTCAGGAAGGCGCTAATGAGACAAGAATCAACACCAGTAATCTACTCTCCACGTGGAGGGTAGAGATGAAGGAAGGAAGATAGTATAAAACAGAAAGAAGACCCTAAAGGAAGAGGATCGGAGAATTAAGAGAGAAATACTGTAGCAATAAGAATTGTACTTGTAATCAACTTCAAGAATTATATACTAAAACTAATCTTCTCGGACTGTGCCAAGGACGATTTTCTTTAAATAAAATCAGTCTATTTTTACTTTATTGTCATTTGGATCCACTGTAATTGCTACCCAACTCATTAGAGCCTAATTTTCCAATCCACTCTCTACAAATTCATTGTATTGGACTCTTTGGGCCTAGATCCTTTTAACTTTTGGGCTTAGGACTCAAACCGCGTCCTTACAATTGGCGCCATCTATGGGATTTTCTTGTATTTTAATGAGTTTAACGTTCAACTATGGTGGGTTTAGGGCCAAACCAGGAGGAATCTATGGGGTTCCAACGTCAAGATCATTTTCTCAATCTTAAACGAAGGAGGGACCAGGAGGTTAGTGTGCATATTACCCATACTAGTAGGAGTCAATCTAGAAGTGGGAGTCACATTCCTCATGAGAAGGATACCAAGGCCATGCAGCTAGAGATTGATCATTTGCGAAGGAGATTGCATCGCGAACGACAGAGAAGGACTCCTTCAAAGTCTGACGTTTCTTCTGACGATGGATCATGTTACAAACCTAGATCAAGGATTCTTCCTAGTGAGTTTTTCTCGTATGATGAGGACTACCACCATGAGTGCAAACAGAAGCTCATCTTCCAAAGGCTTGGGAAATGATGCGATGAGCAGGGCGCTTAACCAAATTTCCAGATCACCTTTCACACGCAAAATTAAGGGAAGGAGACTTCATCGGTGGTTCATTCAGCCAACGTTCACCATGTACAATGGTTGAACAAACCCTGTGAAACATGTGAGCCACTTTAACCAAAGAATGTCTGTGCAGTCCAAGAATGAGGCCTTGATGTGCAAGGTATTCCCCTCCAATTTAGGGCCCATGGCCATGAGGTGGTTTGATGGCTTAGGAGCAAGTTCCATTGATTCCTTTAAGGAACTCACTCGGGCATTTGGATCTCGCTTTATTACAAGCAGCAGGGTTCCTCGACCCTAAGATTCCCTACTGTCTATGGCCATGCGAGAAGGAGAGACCCTGAAAACATATTCGGACAGATATTGGGAAATGTTTAATGAAATTGATGGGGACTTTGATGATGTGGCCATAAGGACTTTCAAGGTTGGCCTACTTGCTGAGCATTATTTGAGAAAGTCATTGACCAAAAAACCCGTAAGGAGTGTGCGTCGGCTCATAGACCATATTGACGAATATAAACGAGTCGAGGAAGACCAGCAGTAGGGGAAAGGGAAGGTTAAGGTTATCCCTCATGAGAGGAGGGATATTAGGTTGGACATGTACAATAATAATCGGCCTCGCAGAGATTTTGCTGGGCAATCTAGACGTACTGCTACTCAGGTGGTCAGCATGGTGTTCCGAGAACTAGTGCATTAGGTTTTAGAAAAAAATTAAGAATGAGCCATACGTTATATGGCCAAATAAGATGGGGGGAGATTCTATGAAGCGCAATCAAAGTCTTCATTGCCAGTATCACCAAGAGAGAAGGCACACCACAAAAGATTGCAGAACCTTGTGGAATCATCTAGATCAGTTGGTTAGAAAGGGGAGGTTAAAGTAATTTTTACATCAGCCCAATGGGCAAGGGGGCAGTCAGGGTTAGGACCTCAGAGAGATACTTTTTCAAGAGCCCTTTTGGGCACAATTAATGTTATCCTCACTGCTCTAGGGAGGACTAGTTCTCACGCGTCTAGGGTGATGTCCGTAGCTCAGCCACCTGCCGAGGACTCCAACTTTGAGCTGAAGAGGGCTAGGATAGAGATCTTACTAGTGTTGAGTTTCTCAGATGAGGACAAGGTTGGCACCATACAGCCACATGATGATGTCCTAGTGGTCACCCTCAAGATTGGAGGGTATGATATGAAGAGAGTGTTAGTGGATCAGGGCAATGGGGCTGAGATCATGTACCCTGATCTATACGAGGGGCTAAGGTTGAGACCTGAGGATTTAGTGCATTATGATTCACCTTTGGTAAGCTTTGATGGAAAAGTTGTCATTCCAAGGGGTTAGATCAGATTGCCAGTATAAGCGGGGTCAGAAGTGGTGGAGGTAGACTTCATTGTAGTGGATGCTTACTCCCCCTATACTGCCATTGCGGCAAGGCCTTGTCTTCATGCCCTGTGGGCTGTTTCCTCCATCCTGCATTTGAAGGTAAAATATCCGTCTGGTGATCGGATTGAGGAGCTGGTTAGGAGCCAGTATGTGGCTAGGCAGTATTTGGTGGCTGCAATCATGCATCAGCCTAAGGTTGGGTCCTCGGCCTCTGCTGATAGGGATTTATAGTAATCAAGGACTCCAGTATTACCCATAGATGAGGCATTAGAAGGGGCGATGTGTGAGGAATTAGAGAAGATTGTTGTAGATGGTGATTTGGATAAGTTCTTTCAAGTCGGAGCTCAGCTACCTCCTCGGGAGAAGGAATAGCTAATAGTGTTTCTTAAGGGGAACATTGATGTGTTCGCATGAAATGCTTATGAAGCTCTTGGCGTGGATCTAAATTTCATCTGTCATCATCTGAATGTCAATCCATCCATCATTCCCAGAAAACAACCACATCGACGTTCATCTAAAGAGCATTCCAATGCCGTCAGGGATAAGGTGATCAAACTTAAGTAGGCCGGAGCTATTAAAGAGGTTTTTTACCCCAAGTGGCTAGCCAATACTATAGTGGTGAAAAAGAAGAATAGAAAGTGGCGAGTTTGTGTGGACTTCACAGATTTGAACAAGGCCTGTCCAAAGGACCCTTTCCCCATGCCTCAGATTGATCAGCTAGTGGACGCAACTATAGGCCATCCTCGGATGAGCTTTTTGGATGCCTTCCAGGAATACCACCAAATACCACTGGCTCTGGGTGATCAGAAAAAGACAGTTTTTGTTACTCCTATTGGGAATTACCACTACAAGGTGATCCCCTTTTAGTTTAAAGAATGCGGGATCTACCTATCAGAGGATGATTACCAAGATGTTTGAGTCACAGCTAAGAAAAAAACATTAAGATTTATATAAATGATATGGTGGTCAAGAGTAAGTTGGAGTCCAAGCATGTTAACGACCTCAGGAATATCTTTGAGATATTGACAAAACACAATCTGCACCTTAATGCTTCTAAGTGCTCTTTTGGTGTTGGTTCAGGAAAGTTTTTGGGATACATGGTCAATCACCGCGGAATTGAAGTCAATCCTGACCAAATTAGAGCAATTAATAGTTTGCAGTCACCTTAGAATCCTAAAGAGGTCCAGAAGTTGACAGAGATGACTGCTGCCCTGAACCGATTCATTTCTTGGTCAGCAGACAGGTGCAGGCCTTTCTTCCAATTGTTGAACAAATGGAAGGGATTTGAATGGACCGAGGAGTGTGTCTTGGCCTTCCAATAGTTAAAGGAATATCTTTCTCGGCCGCCCATTATGTCCAAGCCCGAGATAGATAAGCTTTTGTTTGCTTACATTGCGATAGCTTCCCATGCGGTGAGCTTGGTGCTAGTACGGGTTGACAATGGCGTGCAGATGCTAGTTTACTATGTGAACAAGTCACTACATAAGGCCGAGGTGCGTTACCTGCCACTGGGAAAGGCAATTTTGGCAGTGGTGCATGCTACACATAAGCTCCCCCACTATTTCCAATCCTACACAGTCATTGCCTTAACCCAACTTCCACTTAGATCACTACTTCGGAGTGCTGATTACACAGGAAGGATTGCCAAGTGGGGCACGATCCTAGGGGCTTTTGATATCAAGTACATGCCTCGCACCTCTATCAAGAGTCAAGTTCTCGCAGACTTGGTGGCCGAGTTCGCTGAATCCCCATTAGAAGAGAAAGTTGAAAAGCAGAACATGGATGAAAAATCAGTTGACATGGTCTCCTTGCAAGAGCCTTTAACCTGGAGAGTGTACGTGGATGGTGCAGCAAATCAAAGAGGATCCAGAGTGGGGCTAGTTATAATTTCTCCTAAGAAGATCATTCCTAAAAAATCTTTAAGATTGGGTTTCTCGGCCACAAATAATGAAGCTGAGTATGAGACTTTATTGGTAGGGATGACTATGGTTCAGAAAATGGGAGGAGTGGAGATGTTTTCAGATTCAAGATTGGTTGTAGGCCAGGTAGAGGGAGAGTTGGAAGCCAGAAATCTGAGAATGCAAGAATACTTGAATCAGGTTAGACACTTGCGGACAGGTTTTGAGTCTTTCACTTTATTGCAGATCCCTAGAAATAGAAATACATGTGCTAACTCTCTTACCACGCTCGCAACCTCCTTGGCACAAGACTTACCTCGGGTGATCCTTGTGGAAGTCTTGTGTAAACCCACTGAAAAAAGGAGAGAGATGATCCATATTCATCAGATTAGGGTGTGACCTAGCTGGATGGACTCTATTGTGCTATTCCTTAAGGAAGATATCTTATCCGAAGGGAAGTCCGTGGCCGACAAAGTACGGAGAAAGGCTCCTCGGTTTTGATTGTCCGAAGACTAAAAGTTGTACAAGCGCTCATTTTCTGGACCATATTTGTTGTGCATACACCCTGAGGTAGTGGAGCTACTTCTAGAAAAGTTACATGAAGGGATTTGTGGAAGCCACACTAGAGGCAGATCTTTATCTCACAAGGTCCTCACCCAGGGATATTGGTAGCCAAATATGCAAAGGGAAGCACAAGAGTATGTGAAAAAATGCGATTAATGCCAAATATTTGCCCCAAACATTCATCAACTAAAATGTGTCCTTAATCCTCTGTCCAGCCGTTGGCCTTTCGCTCAATAGGGCTTGGATATTGTAAGACCTTTCCCTAAAGCAGCAAGGAACAAAAGATGGTTACTGATCGGCACAGATTACTTCACCAAATGGGTTGAAACTAAACCACTGGCAAATATCAGGGACATGAATGCAAAGATATTTGTCTAGAAAAATATTCATTCAATTTGGAATCCCCTCATACGCTCATCTTGGATAATGGTCTTCAGTTTGATAGCAAAGTCTTTAGAAGGTATTGCTGTGACCTGGGCATTACGAATAGATATTCCAACCCGACTTATCCACAGAGGAATGGATAAGCCGAGGCTGTCAATAAAGTTATAGTAAATGGACTCAAGAAGAGACTGGATGATGCAAAGGGAAAATAGGTGGGAGTGTTGTCACACATCCTTTAGACATATTGGACTACACCTCGTAGGTCCACTAGGGAGACACCCTTTTCAATGACCTATGGGGCCGAGGTTGTGATTCCTCTAGAGACAAGATTCTTAATGCTGAGGACGAACTCTTTTACTCCGAACAGCATTGATGGGCTATTAGAGACGAGTTTAGATTTAATTGAAGAGCGAAGAGAAAATGCTATGGTTTAGCTGGCGTACTATCAACACAAGCTCAAGTAGGGGTATGACTCAAATGTAAGATTAAGGCCACTAGCGCCTGGAGACTTGGTATTGAGAAATGTTTTGGATACTGCAAAGAACCCAACATGAGGAAAGTTAGGGCCCAACTGGGCAGGGCCATATCGCATCACCTCGATGGCTGAAATAGGTGCATATTACTTGGAAGATCTAGAAGAAAACGTTGTACCACGCCCGTGGAATGTAAATAACCTACCAAGGTATTATTATTAATAAAAGTCTTTTCTGCCATATTTTTGTCAATAACATTATGCGTTACTTATTATTTTTCTAAGTATCAAACAGAATCTTAATCATGTCTGGCTCCTTGGACCACATATCTTGGGTAAATTGATATTTGTAATCATTTTTCTAAGTATCAAATAGAAACTTGGTCATGCTTGGCTCCTCAAACCACATACCTTGGATAAATTGATATTTGTAATCATTTTTCTAAGTATCAAACAAAACCTTGGTCATACCTGGCTCCTCGGACCATATATCTTGGGCAAATTGATATTTGTAATCGTTTTTCTGAGTATCAAACAGAACATTGGTCATGTCTGGCTTCTTAGACCACATACCTTGGGTAAATTGATATTTTTTTAGTCATTTTTCTAAGTGTTAAATAGAACCTTAGTTATGTCTGGTTCCTCGGACCACCTACTTTGGGTAAATTAATACTTCATGACATTTTCCTAAGTATCAAATAGAACATTGGTCATGTCTGACTCATCGGACCACATACCTTAGGTAAATTGATATTTTTTAGTCATTTTTCTAAGTATTAAATAGAACCTTAGTTATGTTTGGTTCCTCGGACCACCTACTTTGGGTAAATTAATACTTCATGATATTTTTCTAAGTATTAAACAGAACATTGGTCATGCTTGGCTCCTCGGACCACATACCTTGGGTAAATTGATATTTTTTAGTCATTTTTCTAGGTACCAAACAGAACCTTAGTTATATCTGGTTTCTCGGACCACATGCCTTGAGTAAGTTAATGCTTTCTATTATTTATTTAAGTATCAAACAGAGCCAGCCATGCTGAATGGCAAAGATCTTTGTTGTAGTGACATGATCAAATGGACACTCATGAGCATCACTTAAAGCATTTGAAAGTATAGCTATGATCTGTTTAAGAATTGATGATCATCCCCAGCTCCTTAGACTTACTGATAAGTGGAGAACTAGGGGGAGTCTGATATGAATAGATGCTCTACCATTATGTATGTTTTTGAGGTTAAGGTTACACTTTGTTGAGATTATGGATTTAGTAGGTTTAACTTAACTATGCTGCCACTTATGCAGATAACTAAATGGAGCTATATCTCATTTCCATGTTAGTTAAGTGTTATATAAAACAAAAACTATGTTAGGATCAATGTCAATATCACAAATATGAAGGAAAAACTTATAATTATCATTGATCTAAGCCTTAGAAAAAGGAAAATCAAATTGAACTACAAGTTCTGAAAAAAAAAAAAAAAAAAAAAAAAAAAAAAAAAAAAAAAAAAAACTAAAAACTATTACTCTAAACTACTTTTTTTTTATTACAATCTTCTCCTTTGGTAGAGCCTTGGTATATTGGGGGAGTGCTACCTCTGAGGATTTTGAGTCTTTACTTTTAGGATCACCCTTGGCAGGCACTAGGAGAGTGGCTAGCACTATCTCCATCCTGGAAGGTACCTCTTTCTCTTTAAGTGAATCCTGAGGAAGAGCCGGGGGCTTGGTGGCATCAGGGCCCACTCTCATAGTTACGTTTGCCTTTTTTTCAATGACCTCGGGTTACTCGGCCCCCTTGGAAGGGCTGTCAGAGGAAGGAGGGACCTTGGCCAGGCTATCATTCCTAAGTTCTGCCACCTCGGAAGAGGTGTCAACCTTGGAGCTGGCTGAACCTGGTGCGTGAATAGTAGGAGGGTAGTATACACTCTCTGCTCTCCTAAGTGCAGAAGATGCCTCAACCCCAGCCTAGTTAAGGGCCTCATTCCACACCTAGAGGCAGTAGTTTCTACATACCCTCGAAACCTCAACCCTGAGGGCCTCCCCGATCTCTGCCACCCCCACATCATAGCCGTTTTGCTCGGCTTGGTCCCTTGCCTTCTTGACCCCCTCCAGTTTCTTCTTTAGGGCGGTGATTTGTTCTTTAGAGGGGACTAGCTGGTCCTCGGCCTGACAAAGTAGCACTCATTGACCTTCAGCTTGCCTCTCAATGCCATCCAAGGCAGCTTTGGCACTCTTTTTGTCCCTTTCTGCCTCGGTCAGTTTATTTTTCAACTCGTTTATTCTTTTGTCAGCCACATTGAAGGCCTCCACGGCTGCAATGCGCCTTCCTTCTTCTTCTTTCATTTGCTGGTGGGAGAAATTTGCTATCTCCTCGACCTTGAATGTGGCTTGAACGGCCCGCCAAGGAAAGAAACATAATAAAAAAAAAAGAAAAAAAAAAGGAAACAATAAAAGGAAGAAAGGGGAGGAAGGTTGTAGCATTTAAAAAAAAAAAGAAAAAAGAAAAAGAAAAAAAAGAGCTAATTGAAGGATTTACCATTGCAAGATCCCTCTTAAGACTGAGGAAAACCTCGTGCCTCTTCATGGACCTTAGATCGGCCATATCCTCAGGAAGCAGCAATGCCTGCTCCACTACGTCGGCCACGTAGCTGCCCTTCCCTTGCTGGAAGTCCCTAATAGAGGCATTAACGGGCAGAGGAGCTCCATCCAGCATTAGAGTAGGGGTCCAAGATGGAGGTCCGACTTGAGAATCACTCCTCTTGTCAGCCACCGTCTGCCCCACTCTGGCTTGATTAGCCCCTCTCTGGGGCTCAACTTCCTGGGAGGGGTGGCTTTTTCCTACCTCCACCACCTCTTTGCCCTTCTGCTCCTTCTTCCTCTTATGGTCGGTGAGATCAGATCGAAGAGGTTGGGTGGGTGGGGGGGGTGGGAAGCCTGGTCTGGACTGCCTTCCCTGGCGCGTTCCCCACAGGTTGGGACTCCAACAATTCTTGGAGAGTTGACCTTGGCTTGTGCTATATCCCCATGGCATCTGGTTCGTTAGTAACTTCCTGGTTATGACCAGCTTGGGTTGGGAAGAGATGGCCGAGGTCACCAGTTAGGACTTCTAGGGACTGAGGCTGGTTGAAGACTTCGTATTCGTCCTCTGAGTCTAAAACGTCTATTATCTCCTCTGCTTTTTCTTCTTCTTCTTTGATGACAAGATGGGAAGTGGTGGCCTCTCCAGTTGTATACTGAGGTGGCAAGGGTACTTTAGGTATACCTTCTGGAATGGGGTCGGTAGTGAGGAAACCCAGAACAACAACACTTATTTGGTGCAGTCGCACATCTTTTGCTTTAATTACGCACTTCAGGGCTTGAAAACTTGAGGAGAGTGGTGTGTAGCTGAGGATTATGTGTGCCGCCCTAAGCTGACCGTCACTGTGAACGAACACCTCGGCTTTAAGAATCTTGCCTAGGCTCTGCTCATTGACAAGATTGAAGTTTGGAATGGCGGCGTTCTTATCTACAAGACCATTTGGAAAACAAAAAACAATTGTTAGCAAAAATAGCACAAATAAAAAATAAAATAAAATAATTCAATTACAAGCATAAACATAGACAACTGGGTAGAGAACATGTCAAGGGGAAAAGAGGAAATTTTCAAATAGTAAACCTAGACCTAAAACCCCACCTGGTTTCCCCTTTCTTGTCGGGCAAGGAAGGCCATCGTGCCATTCTCCTGAAACGATCAAGAAGTCTTTATTCATGCCTTTGTTGAAGTCAGGGAGGCATGAAATAAGCTTAACCTCGGGGTACCTAGTTTTTAGGTAATAACCCTGCCTTTTTAGTTGGTGGAGGTTATAGATCTAGTTGACATCATGGTGGGTAAGCCCTAAGCCCATTTTCTCATTAAGGGCGTCTACACTCCCTAAAATCCTAAACATGTTTGGGGTACATTGGGTGGGAGCTAATCTATGAGCCCTAAGGTAGTCCCTAGTGACGGTGCCCGTGAGAATTCTCATCCCACCCTCTATAAAGGCAATCATTAGGATGACCACTTCTCCCTCTTGCCTTTTCTCGTGTCATTCCCATTCCTTACAATACCTAATGGAGACTCTTAGCGGAATTCTATATTGAGCTTTAAAGTTCTTTATATTCTCTGTGAAGTATACCAAGTAAGCAAATCTACCCATATTTGAAGAAGGGTTGAGGAAACTAAGAGGGTAAAAGAAAGGATAGAAGGGCCGATGAGGAGAAGGGGACACGGAAAAAAGGAAAGTAGATGGGAAATTAAATGGAAAGATTTATAAAGAATTACATGAAGAATAAAACTCTCCTCGGACTAGCTCTTGGTATGTGTGAGGGCACGAGTAAATCGAATAAGTGCGCAAGTTCATGTATGAGTGCTAAAGTGAAGTGAATGAGGTGGTCAGGCAGTATTTGTATCAAAGAGAGATTGACAGGCGGGGGAATTCCCGCCCGAGTTCCAATAAAATCCCCAATCGTTGGATTCGCATCACACTGTAAAACGTGGGAGACATGGAGCCGCAAGAATTTAATGAAGGCGCGTATTGGATGCCGAAGCATCAGGAGCGTGCATTGGGCAATTGAAAAGGTACCTACCCACATAGAAATGATGTACAATAAGAGTGGAGTAATTGTGGTAACATTGAAATCCTCATTTCTTCTCGAGGAGCCAGAGAGGAGAATTTCGAAAGGCTATTGTAGGGTTGGTAGGCCCAGTAGTTATTATCTATATGTATATATTGGGCCAGGGGCCTAATCCGAGAACATGAAGTAGTCTGAGGACGGGTAAACACTGTCATGGGGGTCCTTGTTAGTGAGTGAGGAGGCGAGTCTTAGTCGTAAGAGTCCAATAGGGTGGTCCGAGGATGAATGCCTCCTCGGCTGAGCAAAGCCGAGGTCTGAAGATGTGATCTGCCATCCAGGGCAACGTTTCAGGAGATTCTATTAATAAGGATAAGCATCACTGAAGCGCAAGATAGTGGGAAGTCCTAAAATATCTAAGAGAAAGCTGCTACCACTGCATTGAATGCTCTGTAGCTAACTCTCTGGCCGCATTAATGAGGAAGTGATACCTGAGTAGTAATTTTCAACCTTACAGCTACTACCAGAGACTTTAGGAAGATGCTGATGGGACAAGGATTAATACCAGCAATCTATTCTACACGTGGAAGGTAGAGATGAAGGAAGGAAGATAGTATAAAACAGAAAGAAAACCCTAAAGGAAGAGGATCGGAGAATTAAGAGAGAAATATTGTAGCAATAAGAACTGTACTTTTAATCAACTTCAAAAATTATATACCAGAACTGATCTCCTCGAATTGTGCCGAGGACAATTTTCTTTAGATAAAATCAGTCTATTTTTACTTTATTGTCATTTGGATCCACTGTAATTGTTACCCAACTCATTAGAGCTTAGTTTTCCAACCCACTCTCTACAAATTCATTGTATTGGGTTCTTTGGACTTAGATCCTTTTAACTTTTGGGCTTAGGACTTAAATTGCGTCCTTACAACTTAAAATAGTGTGTAAAGAAAAAAATATACAAAAAGTCAACCCAAGAAAATTGTATGTGGAATAGTGAATTTTGGCTCAACAAAGTTTATTACACCAACAAAAAATTTCTAAAAACACAATAGAATGACGCAACATTTTCATAATACATTTATAATTTTGTTATATTTTATTTTAACTTGTAAAGAATTGACAGCTCAACAGTTTTGAAAATATTGTGATGACATCAAGATGTCTTAACATTTTTCACACAAAAAAATGTTATATCCATGACATTTTTACAACAAATCATAAGTAGTAGGTTACTACAAGTTGTTATTGGTGGGCAAAAAAGTAGTTTGATTGGTAAGTTTAAATTAAAACCAATAACAATTTTCCATATTTGATTTGTTATGAAAATATTGTGAAAATTATTATGGATATAGTACTTCTTTTTCACAATACTTTTATTTTTAGTTGTAACTGGTTCTAATATGATATTTTATTATTTTATTTTGACTTATAATGAATTAACACCTCAACAATTGTGAAAATATTGTGTCAATTTGTGAATCATAAGTAGTAGATTACTACAAGTTGTTATTGGTGGGCAAAAAAGTAGTTTCATTGGTAAGTTTAAATTAGAACCAATAACAATTTTTCATATTTGATTTGTTATGAAAATGTTATGAAAATTATTGTGGATATAGCACTTCTTTTTCACAATACTTTTATTTTAGTTGTAACTGGTTCTAATATGATATTTTATTATTTTATTTTGACCTATAATGAATTAACATCTCAACAATTGTAAAAATATTGTGCCAATTTGTGATGTTAATATTTTATTATAATGTGAAACAACGTGAATTGAACAAACCAAAAATAATATAGCAAATATACTACAACTTTATGCATTCACAAAAAAAAAAAAAAGGCTAGCAAAATAGTGAAAGTTGAACAAACCAAAACTACTGTAGTGAAATTACTGTAACTTTTCTCATTCACTGTTTATATATATATATATATATATATATAGAGAGAGAGAGAGAGAGAGAGAGAGAGAGAGAGAGAGAGAGAGAGAGAAATATAAATTGCACTTACAATGTAAATTTATATTTTAAACACATAAAAATTGGCAAATATTGTACACATTTATAAAATTTGTACAATTTTTTTTGTGCAAATGTATATAATATTTGCTACTTTTTGTGTGTATACAATGTAAGCTTACATTACAAGTAGAAAGTAAACATATAAAGATCCTTAAAAAAATAAATAAATAAAATAAAAAAGCTCATACCAAGTTGGTGAACTTGAAGAAATAAAAATTAAAAAAAAAAAAAAAAAGGAAAGAAGCAACTCACTAAACCAAAAATATTGTTCATAACACTGTTCATGAGCTTATTAAATGTATATAATATTTGTTACTTTTTGTGTGTATACAATGTAAGCTTACATTACAAGTACAAAGTAAACATATAAAGATCATTTGGAAAAAAAAAAAAAAAAAAAAAAAAAAAAAACTCAAACCAAATTGGTGAACTTGAAGAAAAAAAAAAGAGGGAAAAGGCAAGTCACTAAACCAAAAATTATGTTCATAACACTATTCATGAGCCTATTAGCTCTTTTTATATATAGAAAAAAAGCACAAATCAATGACTGAAAAAAAAAAAAAAAAATGATGAACAGTACATATCGAACAAACCAAAAGTATTCTAACTTTTACACATTCACTCAACCAAATGTCACAACATTTTCACAAAACATTTATTTTCAGTTGTGGTTGGTCACAGTTTCATATTTTATTATTTTATTTTGACTTATAAGAAATTGACACCTTAATAATTGTGAAAATATTGTGAAATTTGTTGTGTCAGTATAACAATATATATGCGAGTTCTTATAAATATTTAAAAGAAAAGAAAAAGTAAAAACGGAAGACTAAAAAAAAAGTTGTAACTACTGTATCTACAGTGTCACTTAAATAAACCAAAGTGACAACTGTTCAAAACTTGGGGGAAAAAAAAAAAAGATAAGATTCAATAAACCAAAGTGGAACTGTAGACCATTGGCACTTTTTATATAGCTAATAGAATAGATATAGATATGTTGAATACACCTTAATTATATTTAAAGTTTGTCATTAAACTCAATTAATTCTTCATCCCATAAAATAAAAATAAAAAAAGGTTTGTCATTAAAGACAAAGTCCAATTGGTTTTGTTTTCACTTATTATTATTTCGACAATTTGGGTAGGACAGACAGACAGTGACCAGAAGAAGGCCCCACTTGAAATGGACACTTGTCCCCACGAGAAGGGTGTGAAAGGCCTCTGTTGCTGTCACTGGTACAGGAGAAAGGTGACTGCAACCGTGAAGTGATATGGTGCTAATGGGTTAACGGGCATGATCACGTGGATCGAACACAGGCGAAGGCCCACTGAAGTGGACATTCTCTATCCTTCATCATGGCATTTAATGTGTAGATTCTCAGAAAATCTTCTGTTTTGTGGTCAGGCGCCTCCGAATATATACATAATATACTTTTTGCAAGTGGCTCAACCTTTTTGACCATATATAGCATATATATGTTTTATCCATTATATATATATATATATATATTGTAATATAGATAATAATTGCATGGGCCATCAAAAAAAAATTGCATGGACGAAATTTCGCTACAAATTAGGTTGTAGTTAATGATTACAACTCTCACTAAAAATATTAAAAAATAAATACATATTTTGAATATCAAACTTTTAAATTATATGTTATTTATGTTTTTAACACGCATATCAAATTCTATGTCAGTCGGATGTTATTTACTATTTGATCCATAATAATATTTTTAATGTATAATTTTAGATTACAAAAATTTGAAATTTAAACATTTGGTTGATGACATAACTATTGATTTTTTATCTTTTAGAAATTCTGCAAGCATGAAGAATATAAGAAGAAAATTTAATCTAATGATGGATTTATCAAAATTCACATCTAATAGAAAGATACTAAATGGAGTTTTAACTATTAGCTACAACTAAAATTATAGCAAAAGTTTGTCCTAATTACATTTATTAAATCATACTAAAAGACATAGATTAGCCACTATTCATAGCGTTTCTAATAGAAATGATGAATGTTCAAATTGCCCATCTCCAAAATATATATATATATATATATATATCAACAACAACAAAAACAAAAAGAGGAAAAAAAAAATGATTTAAATCACACAGCTTTGCTTGCCATGGCACATCAAATCTTGAGTCATATATTATCCAATTTTTAGTGCCAATATTGGCACATCTATATCATATATTATATATAATAGCAGAAGCTTTTTCCTATAATTAAGGTCGTGTTGCCATGTAGGAAAAAAAACCACTTTAAAAATTGACACATATACAGCTTTAAGTTAAAAGGCCCGCACAATACATCGCTTCAATAATCTTAAAATTTTAACTTTTACTTCTACATCACTATTTGAAAGCCTCTCACTATAAATAACAAAAATAAGACTCAAAACCAAACGTTAGACAAAAGCATCCGTCGTTTCCATTCGTTAGAAAAACCCTTCCTTGCCGATCTGCTTTGCAATTTGCACTATGTTCTGTTTCTTCTCTGCAACAGAGTGCAAACTTGCCCACATAGATTTTTGTCCACATACGGATAAATTATTGTTCAGAGAGAGCAACCGATTGGAATTTTTTTGGTAGAAGAGGAAGAATAAGTGTTAGACTGTTAACGCACCATGGATTGAGAGAGGGGCGCCACCACAAGTTCTGCCATCACCGTAAGCCTCCACTCCACCCACTATCAGACTACTGGAATCACTACTGGTAAAGTTTGGTTTTAAATTTAAAAATTTAGGGATTTTGGTTTTTATTTGGAGAATCAATTGGGTGTTAATTATGATTTAGATTGGTATTTTGGGTCAATTTGGTTTTGATTAAGGAATACGGAGGTAGAAGAATCAAGTAGAGTTTATAGGTGCCATGAGAGAAAAGAAATATCTAAGGCCAGCCATTATTCGTTCCCTCGCCAGACTTGGACCACCAAAACCGCAAGCACACCAAAAGAAAAAACTATGGACCATCAACTATGTTAGGTCATTTATCCGCCACCTAGATCGTCGAAATTGACACTAGTACAACTTTTTTCCTATTTTTTAGATTTGGCCATTTGGGTATGAAATGTTACTTTTAATTGAGTTTTTTTGTTGATATGTTTAGATTTGATTCGTTTTTGTTTCGGGTTTTTGGGTTCTCTATCAAAATGTTTGTTTTCTCAATTTTAGATATTTGCTTTTTTTTTTTTGTTTTTTAGATTACAGAAAGCACTAAAAATATTGATTTCAATTTGGGTACTTCCATTTCTAATCTTTACAAAACCATTGAGATTAAATAAGTATAGGATTGAAATCATTGGGTATTTCCGTTTCTAATATTTATTTTCCTTTTTCAATCTAATTTTAGGTCTTTCTACCGGGCCATATACCTATAACTAGTAAAGGTTTTTATTTTTATTTTTTTTTTTCGTTTTCAAATCTGGGGATTGAATATGATTTAGGTTTGAATTTCTTGGCTAGATTGGTTTAGATTTAGTTATTTCAATTAGATTTGGTTTTGAGTTAGGATTCCATTAGCATGCCGCTGATAGTAATTTGGTCGGTTGTTAATTTTTAACATTTTAAATTATTGTTGTGTTAGTTCTGACTTGAATTAGATTGGTTTGGTTTTGAGTGATCATTTACGAAATTCATTACGATTAGTATTTTTTCTCTTTTGAAAATCGAGATTGCTAAGTTTTTGAAATTGACAGCACTGACCAGCTTTGCAATGCCTAAGATAGTAATCAATGTATAGCTTGTGTGGTCTATGGTGCTACTCATTTTAGTGATTTTAGTCAGTCTTTGTTAGAAACTTCGTTTTAGATGGAGGCAAATCAAGCTGAGTTTGAAAGAATTCAAACTGGAAGTCTTTCCCGGATTTTTTATTGGCTTCTCACAAGTTGTTTGATAGTATTCCTAAAGATGTGAGAGGCAGAGAATCTTCATTAGTTTCGTAGATAACTATGATTAAACTCAACATAAAAAAATGTTTGGGCATGAGATTCTTTAAAACAAATTGTGATGCTCGCTGTTGTGTAAGACAAGAAAGTTGATGTAACTATTATTCTTTGTTTTGTTATACTTTGAATGTGGTGTTAGTGGTACTCTTCCTCTCTCTTCCTCCTATTCCTTTTCTTCTTTGATGTCCAACTGTTCTTCAATTTTTTCTTTTATCTTTTTGCATTTCATAATTTAGGGGTTGTGGTAGGTTAGTCTACTGGTTTTGTGGGTGACGAGTTTGAATGTTTTGAATGTTCAAATGGTGTGTAAAACACCTATGAACGTTTGGACCCCCCCAATTCACAAATTACCAACACAAGCTTATAATCAAACAAGGTATGTGTGGAATATGAAAATAAGCTAAAACAGAATTGGTAAAACAATCTAAACCAAAATTAATCACAACCACAACATTAATTAAAAGGCAAAGATTAAGGGAAGAGAGATGCAAACACAAAGACAACACAACAATATGTTATCGAAGAGGAAACCGAAGTCCTCGGCGTAAAACCTCTCCGCCACCCTCCAAGCGGTCAATAATCCACTAGAGAATAAAGTTGGGATACATGAATAGCAGAAGTCTCTCCAAGCCTAATCTACCCAGTGCACCTAAGCCCTCCAAGCTTCTTGCTCCAACAGGGTTACGCCAAACCTTGTCTTCACTAGCTTACTGGATCTCGCAATCGCCTATTACATCAACCAAAATGAATTGGTCCCTTCTGAACTGCTTCCCAAATACCAAAATACATTCTCATAGATATGGGTATGGTGAGATAAGGATTTGGCTAATGTACCTCTCAAGGATATATCAATGGAGAGGGTGAAAGTAGAGGAATTTGAAGAATCAAAAGATGCTCTCAAAATTCTTTCTGGAAGCTCTCAACATTTCGTGGGTATAAGGGTATTTATAGTAGTGTGTATGAGGAATACGAAGAGTTAGTTACAACCAAACAGGGCATTCTGGCGACTCGAGCTCGCGATTGGAATGAGTCGCGAGTTTGAGTCGCGAGTTAACTGCCTTGCCAGACTAGAGGATTTGTCTAGTAGTGCAACAGCTAGCGTGACCCTTCAGCTCCCCCTGCATGCTTCACACGTGTGCCATCTTTGGCGACTCACCAATTGCAAGATCCAGTCGCAAGGCTCTTCTTGAGTGCACACTCTTGAGCTTTTCTTCACACTTTCTCACACACTACCCTTACATGATTCCCACCTAAATACAGGGTTTCTAAATGCTAAATTACAAGGAAATTTGACACGGAATAAAGCCAACAAAATGATTGAATAAATTCAACCTTACAGAGTTAAATACATCTCCTAGGTGTTTCAAAAAAAATCATGATTTATGTCAACTGTCCCAAGTCTCCTTCCTTCCAAAATATTTGGTTTGCAATGCCTATATTCTCTGTTATTAGATCTTAGGAACCAGTGACTTACTTTTAAAAAGAAGCCAATGTTGTTTATAAAAGATTTCAAACCCAGATAGTGTTTTAGTTGATAATCAGCAACATGGCGGGTAGCATTAATAAAAATGAGAGAGTGAAGGGACTCGGTGATGAGACATGGTCATTGGAGTAGGTGAAAGACTTCAAGAAAGAGGACAGGCTAATACCCACATTTGCAAAGGGAGTTAAAGTTTTCTTGACCACATTAAATATTTTATATTGCATAGTGAGAATTGAAGATTTACTGTTATTTGTTTAACTTCATGCAACTTTTAAATTTTTATTACTAGAAGCATTTGGTTTTACTTTGGGCATCACTCCATTTGGAAATGATTGGAACTTTGATCAAGACAGCATGTTTATACAATGCATTAAAGATACGTTTGGTGTAGGGTCTAACAAATGGCTTTAGCAAGATTGGTTTAGATCGTGGCAATCAGAAGGAATGCTTATGCTTTATTTTGATAAGGTAATGATGATGCCGAAAAATCTCACCAGTGAGTCACACGATGCTCGCACGCTTGAAACGACACCTGCACAACAAAAAGGAGAAGACCTAGCAGAGAGCACCGGTGTGGTGCCGGCCAAATACCCTCCGAAGGTCAAGTTAGAACTTGTTTCAACTCTAGAGTGCTAGAGAGGGGTTAATTATGCGTACCTCGATTTGTGAGGGTATTAGGGCTTTTATAGTAGTTGAGGATTGACCTTTTTTCCTTGGAGTAGAAGTCCTTTCCTTATGGGAATCCTTATGAGCGTGGATCGCGGAGTCCTTTCCTTATAGGGCTCCTTATGAGCGCGGATCGCGGAGTCCTTTCCTTATAGGGCTCTAACACTGAGCATGGGATACAAGTAATTCCCTTATTACTCAGGCGTGGTGGCCAAGTCATAGTTTTACTTATAACTGTCGGCCTCAGGGCCGTCAGCTTGCCTTATCCCCTTCAGCCATGTCGGCGTCAGTTCCTTGCTACGTTCTATGGACTGCCCAAGAGCTCCAAATTACCGTCCATCAACCTTGGAGCCTTCAGCTTTTCCATTTGTCCAATCCCGTCAGCTTAGACCGTAAGCTCTTTCGCACGTGACAAAACGACGGATTGAACCATAGTTTATTTTTACGTATCAGTTGCCCCCTACTCCATATCTCCGTCAGTTCAGGCTGACGGGCTATGGAGTTATATATATTTTTTGTTGGTGACTTTCATTTTAGCCAGGAGAGAGAAAATGATACTGTTGGTATTAAATGCTTTGGATACGTGGCGATTTTCGATTGGCTCCGCTTCTGGACGAGGGCGTCGCTTCGTCTTCCGTGCGTTTTCCTTATATATATATGGCCCACCTCTCCCCATTTTTCCTATTTCACTTTCACTGATTCCTGAAGAGCATATCCGTCGCCTATCCTCCGTCAGCACTGCCAACATTTCTATCGTCACTTCTTCAACCGTCACTTTTGGAAAACTTGTAAGTTTCTTTTCTTCCCTTGCACATACTTTATTTCAATTAATTTTCTTTAAAGTGAGGTCGTCATCCTAGGTGCTTAGATTACACTTGTCACTTGTAGGTAGTCAGATGTCGAGTGACGCGTCGAGTGACCAGTCGTCGGTCCGCGATGGAGCGGGCTACGACGAGGTATTTGGTTCAGGTAGTGAGTCCGGGAGCTTTTCCTGGTCGTCAGAGAGGGAGACGTCAGCCCAAACTCCCATCGAGGAGGTAGGAAGTCATGGAGACGGCGGTCAGGAGGAGGTATTAGGTGAGGAGAGTAAAGTCGAAGTAGGAGAGAGAAGTAGTGACGGGGATGAGGGCGACGAGGGGTCTTGTGAAGGGACTTCTGGAAGTCCTGGAGGTAACCGTCCCTTCATCCTTCCCAAGGAGTGGACTGTAAATAAGTTCCTCCCAAAGATGACTCTCAAAATTTTTAACGAGTTACGCACCCGTTTCCAAATCCTCGACCATATTCCTATCCGTCTGCCTAGGGATGGTGAAAAATGTTATACGGGAAGAACTGCAGATGTTGGCATGTACGATGCCATGTTTGCTGCGGGGCTGAGACTGCCTCTGATGACTTTACACCGTCAGTTGGCTGATTTCCTTGGTCTGTCCGTCAGTCAGATTGCTCCAAACTCGTGGAGAATCTTTATTGGTGCTGAGATACTGTGGGATCGTCTAAGCGAAGGCCACCGTCAGCTTTCCTTGGATGAATTTTTTCATTGCTACAGACCCCAACACCTTTCTTCTTCCAAGGGGATGTATCACTTTGCCGTCAGGGAGAAGGATTTGAGGCTGGTGTCTGAGATGCCAGATTCTAATAGAGTCTGGAAGAGTAGGTTCTTTTTTGTCAAAGGGACGGACTGGGTGTGCCGTCAAGAAGAGTGGGAGACGATACCTCACGGTTATTTCGATAATACTTGGGCGTTTGCCAGGGAGTCAGGTCTTAACCGTCAGCTTTTGTCCTTGTCAATTTTCTGCATATCACAATCTATTTTTGAATGGTTTTAACGTTGTCAATTTGCTTGTTCTTTTTCAGCCTTCACTCGCCCACTAATAACCGATGAGCAGGAAGATTTCATCCATCGGGTTTTGGAGATTCCTTTAGAAGAGCGATCGTGTCGGGACTTAATTACCCTCGACACTCTTCACGCGCACTGTGGAGGTCCTGAACCGACGCCGGAAGCTCGCAGATTGGAAGATTTTTCCCGTCACCGTGAGTATCTTGATCTTATTGTCCCGTCATTTTTCGTATTTTTAGTCGTCAGTTCCCCTCATGTGTTTCTTTTGCAGAGATGGACGCAGCTAAACAACGGATTAGGGCTGCCGCTGCCCGTCAAAAGGAGGAAAAGAAGGTAAAGGGGGAGGTGACGCCTACGTCTGCCCCCCAGACCGTCACTAAGGGTTCTCTAAAAATAAAACCCGACGGGGATGTCAATCGTCCCTTGAAAAAGACAGCCGTCACTTCTAGGAATGAGCTCCCCGAGAAGTCGACCCCCAAGTCAGGCCATGGAGCAGGGAAGGGTGTTATGACTTCTTCTGGTCCCGTCCTGAAGGGGCCCCGTAGCCTGTTGACGCACAAGGACTTTGCTGTTGAAACCATTGAAGCACTTATAAGACCGACGGACATAGATCCTTGTGCTCAGCTGGGGACGGAAGATCTGGGGTCGTCAGCTTTGTTTGATCTCTCTCGGGTAAGCCGTCAGCCTTTAACTGATCCTTGCCTGATCTTTTTCTTGTTTAATGATTGACGGTTGTATTCTTTTCTAGGCCTTGGTTCGCGTAAAGGCGCTTCAAGACCGGTGCGTGGCCAAGGAGGGTGTCGTCACCCGTGTCAACAAACATAATGCTAATATGCGAAATCAGCAGGCTCAGTATATGGAAGCTATGCGTCTTCTTAATGTCGAGCTGAAAGAAGTAAAGCAGAAGCTGGAAGGGTCGGGTCGTCAGAAGGACGAGTTAGAGAAAGAACTGACGACTCTTCGTGATCAGGTGAAGACTGCTGAGGCTGATGCAGTCGCGAAGTTCAAGGCGTCAGACTCTTTCATTGATTCCTGTGGTGGATACTATGGTACGGGATTCGATGATTGCCTTAGACAAGTGGCGTCAGCTTTCCCTGAACTGGACCTTTCTGGGATCACTCTGGACGACGCCCAGCCGATGACGCTTGCTACTGACGCCGTTACTGCTGGTGGTGACGACTTAGAGGATTCTCCACATGGGGATAGTGGGGTTGTTCTAGCCCAACCTGCTGCGAATCCTCCCGTCAACCCCTCAGTGGAGATCCTTGTAGTGGAAGATCCTCCCGCACCTGAGAAGTGAAACAAGGCTTCAAGTGACGCTCCTCCTTCCCAGCCGTAGTTTTCTCTCTGTAATTGTTGTATTTCGCTTTGGAAAATATTTTTAAGTGCCCCTTTTGTTTTTGGGGTTTCCATTTGAACACTAATTTACTTTTGCTTAACGCCCGTCGCTTTTTATGTATGTATGTTGGGCAATTTGCTCGTGTTTTCTAAATTTACTTTCCTATCTGTAGGCTGAGGCCGTCAGCCTTTATGTAATTTAACGTGCTTATGACTCTACTGTTTTAATAAGGCCGTCGCCCTTCCGCTAGGAATTTTTTGGTTATTCCTTTATTTTTGAAGTTGTTTAATGTTGGGCTTGCCCAGTTTTTAGGTTATGTCCCAACGGAACGGAGTTATGATGCAAACTTAATGGAGCGGTCAGTTTTTTAAACCGTCAGCTTTTTGTTTAATTTGAGTTTTGTCGGTTTACTTTGGTTCTCTTATTGGACCGTCAGCTTATTGGCTGAGTTATCATAGACTTGACCTCATTGTTAGTCTTTTATTTAAACCGTCAGCCTAATAGCTGAGTTTCTTGTGGGCTTAGCCACTTCGTCAGTCTTTTATATAGACCGTCAGCTTAATAGCTGAGTTTATTTTGGGCTTAGCCACTTCATCAGTCTTTTATTTAGACCGTCAGCTTAAGAGTTGAGTTTATCGTGAACTTAGCCACTTCATCAGTCTTTTATTTAGACCGTCAGCTTAAGAGCTGAGTTTATCGTGGATTTAGCCACTTCATCAGTCTTTTATTTAGACCATCAGCTTTATTGCTTTGTCCATCTTGTGGACTTGGTCATTTCGTCGGTCTATTAATTAGACCGTCAGCTTTATTGCTTTGCCCGACCTGTGGACTTGGTCGTTTCGTCAGTCTTTTATTAGATCGTCAGCTTTATGGCTTTGTCCATCTTGTGGACTTGGTCATTTTTATTAGATCGTCAGCTTTTGTGAATTTAAATTTGTAAGTAGAAACTTCAGTAGTTCTGAATAAATTCCTCTTATTGCCATGCATCTATATATAAAAAGTAGTTCAAAAAACCTGCCCTTTTGGGCTTATTGTAGCAAAACCAAAGTAAAAAGGAAAAACATGCCCGTTGGGCTTATTGTAGCGAATACTTAAAGTAAACAGTAAATAAAAATAAAAAGGAGGGGTGTTGTTCTTTCACGTCGTCGCCTCTACTGGTAGTACTTTCGCAAGTGTTCAGCATTCCAAGGATGCGGTAGCTTCCGTCCGTCCAGTGTCTCTAGATGGTAGGTGCCCTTCCTCTGCCACGCCGTGACTCGGTAAGGTCCTTCCCAATTCGGGCCGAGTTTTCCTTGGGTTGGGTCTCTTGCTGCGCCCATGACTTTCCTTAGAACGAGGTCTCCAACTTGGAAGTCTCTGTGTCTGACCCGGGAGTTATAGTGCTTGGCCATGCGGTCCTGGTACCGTGCGAGCCTTTGCTCTGCCGCTGTCCTGACTTCGTCCACCAGATCGAGCTGCAGACGTATGGCCTCGTCATTTTTCCTTTCGTCATGGTTGTGCACCCTGTAGCTTGTGAGGCCGACTTCAGCTGGGATGACTGCCTCTTTTCCGTATGTTAGTGGGAATGGTGTCTCCCCTGTTGGTGTCCTTGCCGTAGTCCTGTAGGCCCAAAGTATGCTCGGTAACTCTTCAGCCCATATACCCTTTGCCCCCTCGAGCCGAGTCTTGATAATCTTTAGCAAGGATCGGTTCGTGACTTCGACCTGTCGGTTGGCTTGAGGGTGGGCGGGGGAGGAGTAGTGGTTCCGTACCCCTAATTGCGAACAGAAGTCCCGGAAGGAATCGTTGTCGAACTGTTTCCCGTTGTCCGAGACTAAGACTCTAGGGATGCCAAACCTGCATATGATACATTGCCAAACGAAACTGCATACGTTCTTCTCCGTAATGGTGGCCAAGGCTTCAGCTTCTACCCACTTTGTAAAGTAGTCGATGCCTATTACTAGAAACTTCAGTTGTCGTATTGCCGTAGGAAACGGTCCCATGATGTCCAGTCCCCATTGAGCGAACGGCCATGGCATCATCATCGGGGTAAGTTCTTTAGGTGGTTGTCTGACGACATTGCTGAACCTTTGGCACTTGTCGCATTTCTTTACATAGGCCTCGGCATCCTTCTGCATGGTTGGCCAAAAGTACCCCGTTCGTACTAGCTTGTGTACTAATGACCTCGACCCTGAGTGGTTTCCATAGATTCCCTCGTGCATCTCTCTTATGACGTAGTCTGCTTCTTCAGGGCCTAAGCATCTTAGGTAAGGGCGGGAGAAGCCTCTTTTGTACAAGACGTCTCTTATAAGGACGAACCTCGCTACTTGGACCTTCAGTTTTCTTGTAGCTTCCTTTCCGTCTGGTAATACGCCGTTCTTCAAGTAGGAAACTAATGGCATACTCCAATTGCTTTCGAAACCAAGCTCCTGTACATCGACAGAATTTATAAGTGGAGAGAGTTGAACGAAAGAGAGTGCATTACCAAGGGTGGCCATATGTTCGGTTGAAGCGACTTTGGCTAGGCGATCAGCTTGCTCGTTTTCTCCTCGAGGGATCTGTGTAATTTTGGCCTTCAGCTCGTTGACCCTCTACCTCGCTTGGTCCAGATATTTTTTCATCCTTTCGCCTTTACACTCATAATCCCCATTTATCTGGTTGACCACGACTTGAGAGTCGCAGTGAATGATCACTCTTTCGGCTCCTGCAGCTTTGGCGAGGTCAAGCCCTGCTATCAGAGCTTCGTACTCCGCCTCGTTGTTGGTGGTAGGGAACTCAAGGCGGATCATACACTCGATCATGTCTCCTTCGAGTGAGTGTAGTACGACGCCGGCTCCCCCAACCTGCCTGTTGGAGGACCCGTCTACATGTATGCTCCATTGGGGAGATTCTTCTGCCCCCTTGTCCTCGCCATTTGTAAACTCAGCTATGAAATCTGCAACGACCTGTCCTTTAATGGCGGTTCGTGGGCGGTACTGTATGTCAAACTCGCTTAATTCTATAGCCCATAGTGCCAATCGCCCAGCAGCTTCAGGGTTGCTCATTGCCCGTCGCAAAGGCTTGTCAATAAAGTTTGCTAATAAAGTTCTCTAATAAAGTTTGTTTCCTGTAGCTTGCGGACTTCTTCAGCTATGGCTCGATCTCGTTCGGGGGCAAACACCCGCTTCTTTTACCAAACGGGTGGAAATGAGGGTGATACATTCAGCTTATGCACCATGACTGAAAGGTCTATTCCTGGCATGTCCTCGTGACTCCAGGCGAATACGTCCCGATTTTCTCTAAGGAAGGCTGTAAGTGTTTGTCGGACCATGGGACTTGCAAGGGTCCCAATCTTTGTTTTTTGGTCAGGTCTGGAGTCGTCAAGGGATATTTCTTCAAGCTTCTCGACGGGCTCCATCGTACTCCGATGTTCTCTACTAATTCCCATCTGCTGGAATGCCGGGTAGTATAGGATGTCCGCCGAGCTCCCATTGTCGATCAACACCCGGTGCAAGTTGTAGTCCCCCACTTGCAAACTGATAACAAGCGCATCGTCATGCGGATGGTGAAGACGTCGCACATCTTCTTCGGAGAACCCGATGACGGGGCTTTCTCTCCGTGCTATTTTTGGTACTGAGCCCGTCAGCTGGACATTTTGGACCATCTTGAGGTACGTCTTCCGAGCCTTTTTGGATGACACGGTAGTCGTCCCTCCTACAATCATCCTGATGTCGCCAATGGGCGGTCTAGGGCGGTCATTATCCCGTCGGGGGGGCTGTTCTTGAGGTGGTGGATCCGTTCTTTCCTTGTTTACAAACTTCTGCAATTTCCCTTGTCTTATGAGGGCCTCAATCTGCTGCTTCAAGTCGTAACAATCGGCTGTGTCATGGCCGTGATCTCGGTGGAAGCGGCAGTATTTGTCTCTAGAACGCCTGCTAGGATCTCCCTTCAGCTTTCCAGGGAAGGTCAGAGCCTTTTCGTCCTTGATTTGCATTAGGACTTGATCTATCGGGGTGGTTAGCGGGGTGAAGCTTGTGAACCTTCCTCCCGGAGGTTTAGAACGCCTCTCGTCCCTTCGATCTCCTGTTCTCGGCCTCTTCCGCCTCTCCCTTTTTCTTGGTTTCTCTTCTCGGGCCTGCAGCGCGTCCTCAGCATTCATATACTTAGTGGCCCTGTAGAGTACTTCCGACATGGTCTTCGGGTCGTTTTTGTATAGGGAGAACAAAAACTTACCCTTTCGCAACCCATTTGTGAAGGCTGCTACAAGTATTTTGTCGTCGGCCTCGTCAATCGATAGCGTTTCCTTATTGAAGCGCGTTATGTAGGATCTCAGCGTCTCGTCCTCTCGTTGCTTGATACTCATCAAGCATGCCGTGGACTTCTTATACCTGTGGCCCCCAATGAAGTGTGTGGTGAACTGAGCGCTTAGTTCCTTGAAGGTGCTGATGGAGTTGGGCGTCAGTCGGCTGAACCATACCCTTGCGGGGCCTTTGAGTGTTGTGGGGAAGGCCCTGCACATGATCTCGTCTGCTACCCCCTGAAGATGCATTAGGGTCTTGAAAGTTTCTAGATGGTCCAGAGGATCCTTCACTCCGTCATAGCTGTCGATATGCGGCATGCGAAATTTGTAGGGTAGGGGGAAGGAGTTCACGGCCACAGTGAAGGGCGAGTCGGTGTGGTTGACTAAATTGTCAAAATCATTGGAAACTCGTCCCTTGAGCGCGTTCATCATAACCTCCATCTGTTCCCTCATCGCCTGCATCTCTGCAATAATATGTGGTGGAGTCGCATCCGTGAGGGATGGCATGCTCAAGTTCTGCCTCTCCGGTTTGCTTGGGGCGTGGCTGCCTTCAGGTTTCTCCTGATTTTTCTTTGGAGTGCTGGTCCCTTCCTGATCCTCTTGTTGGTCGTTCAGTGCTGCATTCTTCTGGCACAGCTGTTCTTCCAAGTCGTGGTTTTGTTTGGTGAGACGCTCCACGGCGGCACCAAGAGTCCGAACTTGTCTCTCGAGGGCAGTCATGGGTGGCTCCTCTCCTTGAACGTCGTTAGTGGTTGCCATCGAGCGAGTGAGTACCATGCAACCCTTCAGTCCGGGAAACGATAGTATGGCTTACAGTGTTTCCCACAGACGGCGCCAACTGATGATGCCGAAAAATCTCACCAGTGAGTCACACGATGCTCGCACGCTTGAAACGACACCTGCACAACAAAAAGGAGAAAACCTAGCAGAGAGCACCGGTGTGGTGCCGGCCAAATACCCTCCGAAAGTCAAGTTAGAACTTGTTTCAACTCTAGAGTGCTAGAGAGGGGTTAATTATGCGTACCTCGATTTGTGAGGGTATTAGGGCTTTTATAGTAGTTGAGGATTGACCTTTTTTCCTTGGATTAGAAGTCCTTTCCTTATGGGAATCCTTATGAGCGTGGATCGCGGAGTCCTTTCCTTATAGGGCTCCTTATGAGCGCGGATCGCGGAGTCCTTTCCTTATAGGGCTCTAACACTGAGCGTGGGATACAAGTAATTCCCTTATTACTCAGGCGTGGTGGCCAAGTCATAGTTTTACTTATAACTGTCAGCCTCAGGGCCGTCAGTTTGCCTTATCCCCTTCAGTCATGTCGGCGTCAGTTCCTTGCTACGTTCTATGGACTGCCCAAGAGCTCCAAATTACCGTCCATCAACCTTGGAGCCTTCAGCTTTTCCATTTGTCCAATCCCGTCAGCTTAGACCGTAAGCTCTTTCGCACGTGACAAAACGACGGATTGAACCATAGTTTATTTTTACGTATCAGGTAAAGTTGTAACTAATTTATATCTCTTGCTTGAGGTATCTAGTGCTTTGTAAGGAGCTAACTTACTAAAAGCAAGGCTTTGAATTTTTAATGGAGATTTTAGAGTAAAGTTCATAACTTAGTTTTTAACTAAGATCCATGCAACATTTTTTCCTTTGAGAATGCACTTGAAATTCTAATGTCTCTTTAGTTTCATCAGTCGTTCTCTTCGTTCATTCTTTGAATTCTATTTGGTTTTTCTTTTCTTCCTTCTTACTTTTTTTTTTTTTTTTTTTTTTTGTCTGCAAGCCTTCTATGGCAGTTATTGAAAAGGCAGAACTGCAAAGATGTACGAGCTATTGAAATTAAAAACCGTTTCGGAATGAAACAGGAAAAATTTGGGGCTTTTAAAATAGCGATATAGAGATTTGAGACTATAAAGCAGAGAAAGATAAATTAGAGTCTTCACACATGGTTAGATTGCCGAAATCCTTACCTGTAAAGTTTTGTTTTTAATTTTTAAACTTTGGATGTCATTAATAATTTATATTTGGGTATTTTGGTTGTGCTTCAGGTATTTTGGTCTAAATGCAACACCTTCCTAGTTTGGAACGCACTCCATCACTAAGTAAGTTTTCTCTTTATATTTTCATACCTTGAAGTTCAGCTTATTTGAATTCTCATTTTCCCCTTACCTCGGCAAACTTTCTTTCCTCTAAATGTTATACTTCTAGAACTTTTTTAAAAAAGTTTTATTTATATAGTAAATAAAAAATTAGAAAAAATATGCATTAACTTTGATAAATGTTTGGGTGGTTTCAATAAAGGTATTTCAGTTAGAATTGGTTTCTACTTAGAGTAGTTCTTTTGATTTGGTTTTGTGTAATTTGAACTGGTAATTAAGAGTTAGATTTGGTCTCTGTTTAGTTAGCTATACCCAATAAAGTTTAATGTTCCTCTGAATATTAGTATGTTAGTATTGAGAAAAAGATCAAGGTTCCTGGACTTAATTGTCCGCAATACTCTTGCTTACATAATGAAGGTGGGTATTAGTTTTCACCCTGTTGGTATTCTTCCCACCTATTGCATAGTTTGAGGGCATTACACCGTTTACCTGGTGAGCAAGTCTGTACCCTGTAGTTTGCTGCATTTCATTGAGTTTATACTATTTATTGAGGATGTGTGCAACCATATAGTGTAATTTCTTACGTGATCTCAATATTTGTAATTTGTTTCACAATATGTATTTATTCCAATAGCATGTTTTGTGCATGTCATGTATGCTCAGTATATTTATGCATGAAATGGCAAAATATGAGTGTTAGTTATGGATGTTTGGTAGCAAAAACAAATGCCAACCAAAATGCTCACATTACTGCATATGATCTCATTTTTACTAAATTCAACTTTTGAATGGTGAAACTAGGGACAAAATTGCCCTTTGCCCTTTTCGGGCAAATTATTAACATAAACTTGATGTTATGCACAGACATAAATTGATGTACCAATTCAACACTACAATGTCATTAATATAATTGTCTTAGAGGATGAATGTCAGATGTGCCATGTGACCAATAGTTTTTCTGAATTTTGACGCCCTTAATCTTTCTTATACAAGCTTTGATATTTTGACATGGTGGTAATGCATGCTTAATATGTATAATTATTACAAAGTGTAATAATTTGTATAAAATGAAAATTATGGCATATTGGCACTTACTTACATCAAACTTCATTACTTCAATAATCTCTTTCTTTTCTTTTCTTTTTTCTTTTTTTTTTCTATTTTTTAAGGCCCGTGCCTCATTTTGAATAAATTAGAGAAAATACAATTGTGTATCATTTCAATAACTTTCTCGTGCATCGCACGGGTTTGAGGCTAGTATATAATAATAGGTGAAGCTAAGAAAAACTCAAATTAGAATTCCAATTTTGCTCCATGTGTCCTAAACTATTTATTCTTAAAGAGTTTTATTTCTTAATTTTAAAATCAAATGTGGAATCACATCATAGATATTTATCCAAGTGAGTTATTAAGTACAAAAACCAAAGAGTCTATAATAAATGAATCATAAAAAATAAAATAAAAAGTGTTTCACAACAATTTTAAAAAAAAAATGGACAATTTACATTTTATACCTAATAATATTCATACAAAATTTTTTAAAGAGTTAACAAAATATAAAAATGACTATCAATAATATTTAAATTATATATATATAAATTATATTATGCATCTTATTGTATATCTTTAAGTGTATCCATGCATATGCATGAGGTTACAAGCTATTATAATAAATATGAAAAGACAATGTGATCTATGAGTGAATTAACAAAATATTAATGAAATGTGAAGTTACAGAATAAAATTATACATGACATAACTTAAACTATGTATATATAGATAAGTGGGCTCAAGTTATTCTTAAAATAACTTTTATCTATGTTATATTACTTAGTGACTTAGTTTTTAATATATTTTTTGACAAATCCATCGTTATATTACATATAGACAAAACTTAAATAAAGTACTTTAGGTGCTGTTTTTCAGGTCTCTTAAAATTCAGCCATGTGGCTACTTAACTAAAAAAATACACTTTCATCCCATGAGAAAAAATCCATATGACAGAATCTTAAAAAGGGAATCTAAAGAACAGCATCTAAGTACTATACCTAAGTCTTGCTCATTACATATTATCCTTATATCTACACACTTGCAATTGATCAAAGATTAATAACTACCTCAATATGCGGTTAGCGCAAAATAACATGTAATTCAACAATTAAATTTCAAAATATTAATGCAATAAAAAGTTATTATAAAATATTACAGTAACCAAGAGTTACAATAGGTGCAAAGTGATCCTAACTTGTACATACATACATACACATATATACATACAAGCATACATACACACATACCTACATACGCATATGTATGTATATATATATATATATATATATATATTTAATTGAGTTCAAATTAGATAAAATTTCTCTATGAAACCTCCAATATTTACACAGTCCTAAATATATTGCTACATCATATTTTTTTTTAAATAATTGATTTTTGTTTTTGATAATTAAGTAATTGAATAGTTAGTTTCATCATTCATAATAAATGTCTATTAATAACTAGCATACTTATCAAATTCCATCATTGGAAATTGTAGGGGGCAAATCTAGCAGCCCGACCCAACTCAAATGAGGTTGGGTTGGAAGAAAGGCCCAATACAACTAATTTGTAGGGGTGAATGATCAAGGTCAACCTTGTAAACCTTGGTAGCCTTGGTTTAGTAATTTATAGAAAGAAGATTGGCAAGGATGTCAATTTAAACAGGGAATTACAATAAGGAAAGAGAACATTTTATTTAAGTCCTTCCAAGAGCAATAGTTCCTTAGGTTTACACTTCTTGGTTTTACAATGGTCAATTTCTCTCTCCCTGAACTTTTTCCAATCCCCCTCCAGGAGGATCTTCCTTCCTATATATAGCTGCTTGGATTGCATCCCAGCCTTCTACTTGGATGACCGTTGATCCCTCCTTAGATACTTATCCCATCACTGATTTGCTGGTGGTGGTAAAGCAGGTTACAGGTTGTAAGGGCACTATTCAAGGGTCATTTTGCCATTAATGCGGCATGTTAAGTTGGTATAGTGCATTAAATGTGGAGGTGATGGGTACTTTATTTAGAAGCTTCCTTCTTCCCTTGCTTGCACGTCTCTACTTCCTTCCTCGGCCTTCAACCTTACGGCCTTGGTGGTTTGTCTCTAGTCTCTCGAGGAGGATCTGCTCCTCGGGCTCCTTAGGCGAGCCGCCATCCTTGGTTTCTCTAACTGGGTTATCCTAACTGGATTGAGCCTAATCTGATGAATAGTTGGGTCCAATTGCCAATCGAGTGGATTCCAATCAATGATCCTCTCTCTTCGGGCTTCCCCCTCCCACAGAAATAATAATAATAATAAAGAGCAAGTTCATATTTTGTTTAGCATTTTTGTGTATTGCATGAGTTACTTACTAGTATATATATTCTCATGCAAATTGTTGGGCCATATAATTAATTTGTTAGCAAACATGTGGCAATATAAAGATGGGTCATGTGGAAAGAAGACTCTAATGGGATTGTCAAGTCAGACATAACTTAATTAAAGATTAAGGCTAAAGAATCAATAGATGATGTTGATTTATTGAAGTTTTCAAGCAATTACAAAGGAAAGACAATCATCTAGAAGGGAAAGGCAATTACCGTGTGTACAAACACTACTAAGGCATGGGAGAATGCATGAATGGTTGAATCCGGACCTTACACGTGGGGTAGCTGTGAGGGAAGGAAGAGTAGGTGTTGGCTAAAAGACTTTGTCTTGGTTAGTGATAAAGGCATGACTGCCTTGGGAAGGACGTAAGATTTACATTTGACATGGTACTCAAGCACTCACCAAAAGGGAGATAGTGACCTTTTAAGGTCAAAGACTATGAGGACACCCCTTATTGGCTGAATGCACCGTGAGTCACATTGGGAACACATGTACCAATCACTGTACTCCTGATGTCCCTCTCAATGTCCAAGACTTGTCTCCCATGTAGTAGCAACGCTACCCACCCACGGGTCCTAGTGCCACGTTGGCACAATCCTTATCCCTTAGTCAGCAAATAACATCACAGATGTAAAAAAGATCTTGAAAGATAGAATATGATGACTTGACACTTGTCCTTGTACTCAACCATGTTCCCTAGAGTATAAAATGAACATGCAGCTGAACTTCTAGGGCAAGAACCCAACTAGATATTTTGAGATGAAAGTGGAGAGTTGGTAGGAAAGAAAGGCAACTTTATTGTAAACTGATCTCCTTCTGATACATAATACGAGTTGAGCCGAGCAAGAATGTTACATTCTTGCTTAAACCGTGGTTTTTATCCCTTCTATAGGGTTTTTCACGTACATCCTGTGTTATTTTGATAATCATCTTCTTCTTCTTGTCTAAATGTGCGTCTTTTTCATGTCCTACCATCACTTTCTCTATTTTCTTATTTTGAGTGTTGAGCATCATGTCAAAGCTTGCATCTATTCAGGTTTTCTCATGCAAATGTACTATTAGATAACTTATTTTACTTCCATAAATAAGCTCAAATCTAACTTGCACGTATACCACGACAGTTACCTTAAGCAATTATTAAAGAGTATTATCATATATGAGAACACGTACCATACAATCAAGGTTAACAAGGTGATAGTTGCCTTGAAATGGTTAAAAGAGGTTACAAAACCTTGTTATTAGCAAGACAGTTAGCAATAAAGACACAATTAGAAAGTGATATGAAAAGCAAGAAATAAGCATAAGGGTCAAAATCTCAAGTATAAATAGAGCCATTCTACAAGAAAAGGAGACCAAACACAACCAGAGCACTTCTAAGATCAATTGTATTAGATTCTTAGGAGTTCAAGTAGTTTGTAGGTAAATCAAGTAGTCCTTTAGGCTTATAGAAGAATTTATGCTTGTAAGTTCCTTTTCTTTGTACTCGAGTTATTATTCAATAAAGTATTCATGTACTTTGATGCAAAATTTGGTTGTTTGTTTAAGTTTAATTCGATTTCCTGTTTATTTTGAATCAATTTAGTGTTAGAATAATTAATTAGGTCTGAATCTTTTATATTTCCCGCAATTTGCTTCACTTTGAGATGATATGTTATGGTATGATTTGCTTTGAGATGATTAACTTCACATTAGTTTACTTTGAGATGATGCACTTCGAATTAGTTCACATCAAGTAAGCTTGATAACTTAGGCTCTTAACTTAGTCAATTTGGAATTTAGGGACAAAAATGCCTTTTGCCCTTTTCGGGCAAATTATATAGCATTATGCCCCCCTTCCCAAACTAATTAGGGAAATGCCTCTCTTTTAAAACTCAATTTTTGATAAATCGAGTTAAAAAAAATTCTTAGGCC
Organism: Quercus aquifolioides; assembly: GCA_019022515.1. Classification (NCBI taxonomy): domain Eukaryota; kingdom Viridiplantae; phylum Streptophyta; class Magnoliopsida; order Fagales; family Fagaceae; genus Quercus; species Quercus aquifolioides. Next base: position 26,449,761 of record CM032325.1, on the reverse strand, counting down.
CTATAGTGACGTTTTTTTAACTCGACTTCAATGAAATCGAGTTATAGGCAATGAAATCGACCTATAGTGGCGTTTTTTTACCTATAACTCAATTTCGGTGAAGTCGAGTTAAAAAACGTTACTATATGTCCTTAAAACGTCACTATAGGTTCCTTAAAACGTCACTATAGGGCCTAAGAATTTTTTTTTTTTTAACTCGATTTATCAAAAATCGAGTTTTAAAAGAGGGGCATTTCCCTATTTAGTTTGGGAAGGGGGGCATAATGCTATATAATTTGCCCGAAAAGGGCAAAAGCCCATTTTGTCCGGAATTTAGTCACTCAAGATTTTTCGTTCTCATTCTTAACTGGCACATTGATCAAAAAGTCCTATTAAGTTAGGCATTCCCAACCCTAAACTATAGTCTTCGAAGTTATATATTTCACTTCGAGCTAGTTTAAGCATCTCAATATCCACTTCGAGCAACCTAAAAACGTAATTAAGGGACTAGGGTTTATTTCTACTCTGACACAAATATAAGATGACTTTTTACTCTTACATTTCATCTAAATATAAAATTGTATTTAAACTTAAAGTTTTCATTATTAAAACTATTTAATTTTTAATGGTTAAAAATCATCCTTCTCTTTTTTCTTCATTCTATCCCCTCTTTCCATTTTCTCTTCTCTCACTAATTAACAGTTGGGAAAAAGAAAAAACTTTACCATTATTTTTTTTAAAATATAATATTGATTTCCATACTGAAATTGCAATTGCCATTAAAAGATACAAGGCATGTGATTTCCTTGAAAATGGGCAGTTCCTCAGGCCATGATATGGTAAACGTTGATTGGTTGAGCCTAGAAAAGTTTGGAGAAAGTGGATCATATTTGTAAGGACTTCAAGACATTCCTTTGGGCATGAGATTAATTGTAGGATAAACAATGGGTCACAATCACTTGCAGAGGAAAAACAATCGCAAGTCATGATCAAGAAAATCATATCCATATAATTAATAGGCCAAGAATGTATTGACCCCTTGTGATATATTAATTGATTAATTAGCCAAGTTTATTTATTAATCAAATTAACATGCAATGTACATGGCAGCACAAACAAATCACCAAATAACTAAGTATGCAGCGGAAATTAAATTGACACAGTGATTTGTTTACGAATGGGGAAAACCTACACGGCAAAAACCTCACTGGGTGATTTTAAGGTTACCACTCCCAAGAATCCACTATTATCAAAACAAGCGATTACAAGTAAAGGAATCCTAATACCTTATACCAACCTACAGTTGAACCCTTACCCCAATACCCAATTGGACTTGTTCTGTAGTGACAATCTCTCCTTTTCAATGCACGGCTCCCAGTACGTGACTAACCAATAGATGCCCGGATCCCAGTACGCGACTTGATCACCAACTTGAGAAAGATGTTAGCTGCAAAGTTCTTCAGTTCATCACACAATAAAGATCACGAAACTCCTTGGTCACAAAACCCTACGGTGTACAAACACAGCAGCTTCTTCAAGAGAAAGATGAACTAGGGCAAATTCTGTCTCTGATCACAATTTGCATGGACAAGACTTTGCTCTACACTTGTGCAACTGTGCAACCTTTGACGGCCCTCAAAATAATCCTTATATATGTTTAGGGTTGTGAGAAAAGAAAGCCCAAACATACACTCACGGATTGGATGAAAAATAGCTCTGAAAAACTGAGTTTCATAAACCTCGATAGATAGACATCTATCGAGCTAGCTGTTGAGCCACGAGCTTTAGCAGCTTTTAAACCTCAATAGATGCTAGCTGTTGAGCTAGCTGTCGAGATTTAAAATCTAGCACTTTCTCACTTGATTCTTGGACAGACTTGCGTGGCTTTAACACTTAAACTTGAAACCTTGTTTCTTAAAGTATTAAACACATCCTAAATCTACCCAATTACAAGTACAGTACGTTTTGTCAAAAGATTAGCCAATTACATAAAATATTTGACATGTGTTCCTAACATTGAATCACATATGTTCTAACAACAATTAACTAATTCATTAGTTCGGCATGCTAGAAATGTTTTGAGTGATGTCATTTGGATTGAGGATTCTCCTCCCCCTACTGTGGAGGCTTTGTACTTAGATTCTATTTTTATTCAATAAATTTTGAGGATGGTTTCCTTTTCAAAAAAAAAAAAAACTAATTGATAGAGTTATCCCATGCACCTACTGATATGAATGTCCCTATTCATTGGGGGCTAACTAGGAGTGATGTATCTTGCCACTCCTACTGGTCTAAAACCCATTTACCAGAGATTTTCTGGTCTCGCAACTTAGCTCTAACTGTTTACATATATGTTTGTATTTTTTTTCTCAAGTCACACACACATGTAAAAATGGAATTCAAATTACATTTGATGAATTGATATTTTACCACCTATTAACTTTTTATTGAATTTTTTTAACACAACAGAGTGGATACATTGTCTCTGTATATTCTTTAAACTTGTAGGATATCAAGATTGAAAAAAAAAATCAATAAATATTTTAATTATTAAGCTATGGATCAAATAGTATAATGTTTATTCATTAGAAAAACTAGTAAATTTGAACATTTTTTAGGGGGCATTGGCCCATATCTCCTAAAATGGGACAAAATGGGCTTTTGCCCTTTTCGGGCAAATTAATTAGCTTTATACCCTCTTTCCCAAACTAAGTAGGGAAATGCCCCTATTTTAAAGTTCGATTTATGATAAATTGAGTTAGGCCCTATAGTGGCGTTTTAAGGAGCCTATAGTGACGTTTTTTAAGACCTATAGTGATGTTTTTTAACTTGACCTCAATGAAATCGAGTTATAGGTAAAAAAATTGTCTATAACTCGATTTCATTGAAGTCGAGTTAAAAAACGTTACTATAGGTCTTAAAAACGTCAATATAGGTCTTAAAAACGTCACTATAGGCTTATTAAAACGCCACTATAGGGCTTCAGAATTTTTTTTTTCTAACTCGATTTATCATAAATCGAGTTTTAAAAGATGGGCATTTCCTTACTTAGTTTGGGAATTGGGGTATAAAGCTAATTAATTTGCCCAAAAAGGGCAAAAGCCCATTTTGTCCCCTAAAAGGGAGCCAAGGCCGCCAAACCTAATTCCTCAACTTAGGCAAGTCAATTAATTGAGGACTAATCTTGCAGTAAATTGTAACCCTTTCATTTCACGAAAATCTTGTACAAGCTCGAATCTATTTTCCCTTTTAAGCTCTACAAGAGGACTGAGAATGGAGGATGTCTAAACAAAAAGGCCTTGTGGATGGTGAAAATTTTATCGATTCGATCTTGAGATAAAGTCTTAGAGAAGCAAATTGTCGCCTCCATATTAATTACTGTCACCTACTAACAACCACCTAGCATTAAATATTATGTAATAAGTCTAAACAATAGGAGCGGTAGGAGCAGGACTATCTATAACCATCCGTTTTGTCCTAAACAATTTTAACAGGGATAAGACATATGCCATCATCATCTTCCTGCTCCTTGGGGAAATGGTTAGGCGTCTAACTATAAATACCAATCTTCCATACAAGGTGGGGGACACTAGGAATGAGAGAGATCTACCTATGATCAAGGGGTGTATTTTAAGCATTATTTTTGGATAGATTGTAATTTCTGATTCTGAATTGTTGTTCTGACAATCATATAAAAATTTTATTGTATTGAGTTTATTGTTACCCACTATAGTTTCCATCCATTTTCCTTCTTTCTTTGATGTCGCTTTTGGTAATTTTAGTTTTCACTTCTTTGTTAGGCTTTTTGATTTTGTGTGTTGGAGGAGGGCTTAAAAGGCGCAAATATCAACCGAAAAGCAATATGAGATACTAAGAGTCCGTTTGGATACCGCTTATTTTACTGAAAACTGAAAACTAAAAACACTGTAGCAAAATAATTTTTAAATGTGTGAATAGTACCGTGTGACCCATTTTTAATGAAAGTTTGTGTAAAAAAAAAGGTTTGTGGGTCTCGTGAACAGTGCATGGGACCCACTGACAGATAACATCCCACGTGAAAACATTGTTCTCTGATAGGAATTTAGACCCCTTAAACAACCAGATTGCGTAGCCTAGATTAATTAGCCAAGTTGTTACTTAGTCAAATTAAGCAATTCTAGGTTAAAACAATCAAATAATCATATCATGTATATAAGACAAATAAAGCAGCGGAAATAATAAAGAACACAAGATATGATCACCCAGGAAACCACACGATAAAAACCTGGGGAGGATTTGACCCACCGATCCTCAAGGCATAACAGAATTCACTATGAAAGAATTGAAGTTCTTACAGAAGGACTACAAGCTCCCCGCTCGACTTCCTAATGCTACCCACCAGTACGAACTTCCTGACACGACCACGCGCAGGCTCCGAATCCACGGACTACTTCTTTCTTGAATTCTTCAATCAGCTACAAGCTCCCCGCTTGCTTTTCTTTTAAGTTCCAATGGTTGCAACTATGTTGATCATCAAGATATTGACAACCCTAAGTTTATGTGAAGGAAAGCTCCTCAAAGATCTCACAAGAGATTCACACAAACAGCAAATATGAGCAACAATACAATATGGACAACCTTCAAAAACGTGGCTAGGGTTTTGTTTATATACCTAGGGTAAAAACATAAAACCCTAAACGTTTAATGAAGTAGGGCTGAGTTGGAAATTCTGCAGAATAATCAACCTGTGCGATTTTCGATCGATCGAGTCTATTCTTCGATCGATCGAGCCAGGCCAAAAGTCCCAAGTACTTCTGCAGCCACTCGATTCCAACTGTACAATAATAAACCAACTTTGAGCAAGCCTAAACAAGACTAAATACAATGTTTTGATCATGGTTTGCCAACATTACAAATTAGAGTTCTAAATACATAAAATCCTAAGACCTTAGAACCTAACAAACTCCCCCTTTGGCAATCCGTGACAAAACCATAATTAAAAGCTCAAAGTTTTACAAGTAAAAGCCCTTTACAAAGATAATGCTCATAAAATCAAATTCAGCCTAACTACTATCCATCAGTTGCAAGTGTAGACAGCAGCTTAGTTGAATCAACCTGTATATTCCTGAAATACTCAACAAACGCATAAACGCATGTGTGACAGAAAAGAATAAAACAACAGGTATAATATTCTTGTAAGATTCACACAACACAAAATAAAGACATATATGAATGATCAACTCATAAATATAAATCAATAAGCAGTGAATCATAAAGCAACAAAAATCAACAAAAATAACATGTATATCAATCAATGTTACTCCCCCTAACATGAATATCCCCAAAAATGATATACAAAGTGAAGCACCTAGATACAATCTAAAAAACTCCACAAGCTCCTCAAAAACAAAAGGTCTCCCCCTAACTACAAAAACTCCTCAACAAGTCAAAAATAACACTCCCCCTTTTTGTGACGGAATGCCAAAGGGCAATCACAGGTCGCCATCAAAAGGAGGTGGTGAGGGTGAATGAAGACGCGCAAAATCGGCTCGTAGAGCACGAAACTCATCTAGCAAGTCCACCAAAATCTGACCATGAGCCGCCTGAACGGTCATGACAGTCTCCAAAGTACGACGAACATCGAAGTCGGCCGAAGGAGGTGGAGGAACATCAGCAGCAGCAGCATCATCACCAACTGGATCAGGAACATCCTCACCAGCAAGACCTGTAGTAGAAGAAGGAGGAGGTGCGCTACTAGAGGGCTCAGACCTAGGGTGTTTAGAACCAGCTCGAAGATGAGCAGCCCTTTGTCTAAGAAAAGACGCACCTATAGGAGCAATAACATGAACGGGCTCAGAGGAAGGGAAGCCACCAAGATCAAGATGAAGGAGAATCCTATGAATGAAAATAGGATGTACAAGAGCATGAGCAGAAGATGAACTCCTATAAACATCGTTCAAAGAACGAAGAAAAAGATGGGGAAAACTAATAGGAGCATCAGTAACCAAAGCGTACAAAAATACACACCTCTCAAGAGGAATAGTGTGAACATGGGAAATGGGCCAGATAGAATGACACGCTATCCTAAAGAAAAGATAGTGTAACCCGGAGAGCTCAGCAGAAGTGATCCAAGGATCAGAACCCCACTGGACAGTAGTCCCAGTGATGTAAGACAAGACATCACTTATCTCGGGAGACACGTCATATGGATAGACAGGATGTCGAACCAATGGTACCCCTAGAGCATCAACCACTACCTAAGGAGTAATGGAGTACTCTACGCCTCGTATCCAACTCTTGACTAGAGTGTTGGAATCATAGATGCGGATAGAGATGTTCGAATAGAACTCTCTAATCAAGGCAGAAGGTGGAGGAGGATCAGAAACATCCACCAAGGGTAACCAGCCCCAACGCTCAAAGTTTGCCCTAATGGCAGGATCAAGTTCATCTAAGTGAACAGAACACTCAGCCCAAATTTTTCTCCTAACATTCAGCTTCTCATAAATCTCTTGGTTTTCCTCACTCGAAAACTTCTCACGGTCATAGGATGGAGGGGGTGAAGGAGAAGGTGAGGGAACATTCCTACGGGCTCTAGTTTTCCTAGGTATAGTGCTAAGGAAAGGACAGAGACACAAAGTGAAAAACCAAAAGAACAAGAGAAAACAACACCAAGGGTAGACTGCAAATTAGCACAATAAAAAATATAGAACAAAAATCTATATGATGCATGAACATTAATAATGTTGTGATGCATGATCTAATGCAGTAAACAAATAAGTTCAATTGAGATTGAATTGACAAAATTGGCTTGAACATGGAATTTTTATCAAAAATCCCAAAAAAAATGAAAACCACTTGTTGAAATTTTTACCAAAAAGATGAATTGAGCATTACAAAACACATTACATAGATTATAATGCTTAATTACAACTACACAACAAGTCAATTTCATCAAAATCTTCCCAATTTAACAAAAGCCCCAATTCGGATCAAGAACAAGCCCTAGATTTTTCAATTTTTCACCAAACTCAAATTTGATCAAATTAACAGGTAATAATCATGTTTATGAAGTGTCCCCACAAAAACCCAATGATCAATTTCATAAAATAAGGCTTGAATCAACAGAAAATCCCAATTATTCAAAGTCCGAAAATTACCCTTAAATGCATGAATATATGCATGAAAACATGAAAATAAATTCAAAAGGAAGGGCACAAGTGTCTTACCGACTTGAGGAGAGAGAGATTTTGCAAAAAGAACGGAGGAAAATGACAAAAATCACAGATTTGAGCTTGCCAACGCGGAGAGAGGAAAAAGGTTTGAAAAGTTTTTGAAATAGGAACTTTGAAAAAGTCAGAAAAGTACCTTTTAAAAAGCTTTTTCACGATGTTCGATCGATCGAAAATCAGATTCGATTGATCGAAACACACAGTCATTTTGAGACAAATGAAAGCACTTTTTCGATTGATCGAAAATCAGATTCGATTGATCGAAACACACAGTCATTTTGAGACAAATGAAAGCACTTTTTCGATTGATCGAAAATCAGGCTGGATCGATCGAAATGGGCAGAGGCTCACTAAATTTTGAGAAAAATCACAGTTTTGAAAGACAAACCAAATTTTGAAAAACAACTCCTCAAAGCATTAAATTACAGAAATAAAATGCATGAGTATGAGATGGAATGCTTTTTCAAAAACCCAAAATTTTAAACCCCAATTTTCTCAAAAACAAGTTTCAATCATTCTTCCTTTGAATATTCTCAAGCAACAAATATGTTGTACACAAATCTCAAGATAATTTCAAACTTGGTTGGTCAGACCAAAACACACACTAGCATGTACAGTGTTTAACAAAGAGTGACTTGTGTAGTGTGTGATACTAGCAAAAACTTGAGATACATGTGAGGTGATATGTGAATAGTAATCAAACACAAAGTCTACACAATTCATCACATAGAATTTAAAAGAGACTATCACCTAAAGAGTTACATCCTATAACTCCCACATCTCCTAGAACAAAAGCTTGCAATCATGTAAGTTTCTTGTATTTTTGCCCCATTATTTAGGTGAAATTTGGCATAAAGCCTAATAGTACACACCGGTTTGAATTAAGTGAATTGGCATCAAGCCTAATAGTACACACCAGTTTTAAGCATTAAGCATTTAAAGAGGCTACACCTTATGTTCTTTTTGTGCATGTGCTACACTTTCTCGAGCACAAAATCTTATGATATGCACTAAGGTGTTCATGATTGACTAGTGAACAGTGGTGAGATGGTTATTTATGCCTTTCTCAAAAGGATCAAGTCCGACAGTCAAATAACATGTGACTTCAAGATCAAGACAAAGTGATTAATAACCACAAACATCTTTCCCACACAACATGCACTACAAAGCTTTAACTAGTCAAGTGCAATAAATAAGCTCATCAAAGCTAAACAAGGTACACAGAACATGACATGTGTCAAAAGATAGACCAACCTTGTTTTTCAAAAATCAAGAAAAATAGTGTCTAACATAATTTTTGCTTTCTCCTTTTCCCTTTTTTTTTTATTTTTTTTTTTTTAAAGAGAAAATAAATAAATCCTAGAATGAAATGCATGAATGTAATGCAATGCAAGTCCTAGAACAAAAACAATAAAAAGACACAAACCAAAGAACAATGGTCACCAAAGAATAGAGCAATTAAGCACAAGGACCATGTCAGAAAGACTCAGTTAGTTCGAGTCTTTTGCATCCAAAACTTTTTAGATGCACCACGAGCATTGGAGTTCTTATTCACATTCGAGTGATTCCCAACTCCAGGATTGGAATAAAGGTTTAACACCTTTACCAATTCACCAATTAGTGCCATAGGATCTTGTGCTTGAGGCACAGGCACTTTTGGTTTAGTTGCTCTCTTATCAGCTTGAAGCTTGTAACAGTTAGGACGAATGTGTCCAGACTTACCACAATAATGACAAACCCAAGCAGGTTTACCATGCATCTTGTCCTTAGATTTGGTAGGCTCCTTAGGTTTAGATTCTCTTAAATCTACCCTAATCTTCTTAGGTGGTGAAACTTCTACGGGTTTAACTATCTCACTCACAGGTGGTTTGATAGTTTCACTCACAACCTCACTCACAGAAGGTTCAGAAGAAGAGGAAGGAACAAAAGTAGTGGAATGTGGTCCAGAATCAAAAATGCTTTCAACATATCCTAACCCAGTTTTATCAGCAGGAGACTTTTGAACATTCAGCATGTGATCAAGTTTAGAACTAGCAGATCTAGCAACAGATAAATCATGTTCCAAAGTTCTAACTTTATCAAGCAAAAGCATGTTCTCAGATTTAACATTATTCAAAAGCTCATTAGCATCAAACAGTTTAACAAGCAAATTTCTCTTTTCAAGCTCAAGAGAATCAATTTTCTTTAGGCCAAGTTCAACTTTCATAGCATCCTTTGCAGCAACTTTGCAAAGTTTGTTATAGGCCTCTTGAAGATCTGCATCTTCAGAGAGTTCCCCATCAGAAGGGTTCTCCTCAGCAGATATGCTTTCATTGACTATAGCAGTAGCCGTGAAAGCAATGAAGTTTCCATCCTCGTCACCACCGGACTCATCATCAGAAACCTCATTATCACTAAGGGTTACAGCCATAGCTTTACCCTTATTCCTCAAGAATGTAGGACATTCAGATTTCACATGACCATACCCTTGACAGCCAAAACACTGAGGACCCAAAGAGTTATTAGAAGATTGACCAAAATTTTCTCTAGGTTTTTCAAAATTGTTAACCTTAATGGGATCATTCTTCCTAAAATTTCTAGGTTCAGCAGTGTAAGTACCTCTTGCCTTTCTATTTGTATTCCTCAGAAAGTTCTTAAAGTTTTTGGCAAGATAGGCAATCTCTGTAGCAGAGAGCTCATCATCAAATCCACCACCCTCAACATCATCAACTGACTTAAGAGCCATTGATTTGGATTTGTTCACTTTAGGTAGGTCAGACTCATAGGATTGAAGAGATCCTACAAGCTCATCAATAGGGATGGAGTCCACATCCTTGCTTTCAGTGATGGCAGTCACTTTGGGTCTAAAATCTTTAGTTAAAGATCTAAGAATCTTCCTAACAATTTTAGGTTGATCATAGATTTCACCCAAATTAAAAACAGAATTGACAATATCATTTAATTTAGCATAGAATTCATCAAAAGATTCATCATCAGACATTCTAATGCTTTCAAATCTAGAAGTCAATTGTTGCAATTTATTAATCTTAACTGCCTTTGTGCCTTCATGCACAGTTTGGAGGATTTTCCAGGCAATATGAGCAACCTCAACATTAGAGATCCTCTTAAATTCCTCCATAGAAACAGCATTAAAGATGGCATTCATAGCTTTGCTATTGAAGTTGCTGCTTCTTTTTCAGAAGTTTGCCACTCACTCACAGGAGTAGCGGGTTTCACCCATCCGTATTCAACGGAATTCCAAACCCTTTCATCAATGGATTTCATGAATGCTTTCATCCTTACTTTCCAATAAGCATAGTTGTTCCCATCAAAATGAGGAGGAACAAACAGAGAGTGTCCATGCTCCATGACAACAGGGGTCAAGGATCAGCTCAGAGATTAAAAATCTCAAACAAAAAGAGCTACCTGCTCTGATACCACTTGATAGGAATTTAGACCCCTTAAACAACCAGATTGCGTAGCCTAGATTAATTAGCCAAGTTGTTACTTAGTCAAATTAAGCAATTCTAGGTTAAAACAATCAAATAATCATATCATGTATATAAGACAAATAAAGCAGCGGAAATAATAAAGAACACAAGATATGATCACCCAGGAAACCACACGGTAAAAACCTGGGGAGGATTTGACCCACCGATCCTCAAGGCATAACAGAATTCACTATGAAAGAATTGAAGTTCTTACAGAAGGACTACAAGCTCCCTGCTCGACTTCCTAATGCTACCCACCAGTACGAACTTCCTGACACGACCACGCGCAGGCTCCGAATCCACGGACTACTTCTTTCTTGAATTCTTCAATCAGCTACAAGCTCCCCGCTTGCTTTTCTTTTAAGTTCCAATGGTTGCAACTATGTTGATCATCAAGATATTGACAACCCTAAGTTTATGTGAAGGAAAGCTCCTCAAAGATCTCACAAGAGATTCACACAAACAGCAAATATGAGCAACAATACAATATGGACAACCTTCAAAAACGTGGCTAGGGTTTTGTTTATATACCTAGGGTAAAAACATAAAACCCTAAACGTTTAATGAAGTAGGGCTGAGTTGGAAATTCTGCAGAATAATCAACCTGTGCGATTTTCGATCGATCGAGTCTATTCTTCGATCGATCGAGCCAGGCCAAAAGTCCCAAGTACTTCTGCAGCCACTCGATTCCAACTGTACAATAATAAACCAACTTTGAGCAAGCCTAAACAAGACTAAATACAATGTTTTGATCATGGTTTGCCAACATTACAAAGTAGAGTTCTAAATACATAAAATCCTAAGACCTTAGAACCTAACATTCTCAATTAAAAAAAAAAAACACAAACGCTAAAACGCTGCCCAGAAACCCAATCCAAATGCTACCTAAGAGCTATAAAATAATTAGGAGATCTTTTTTTTTCTTGAGAAACAGATCATCATGAATATTATTAGTGTGCTGGTAAATCAGCGATAACAACATTATTTATGTTTGGAGGAACAAACTCCATCCAAACTAAAAGTGGAAAAGAAAGCCTAGCTCTCTAAGTTAAAGTATGAGCAACAACGTTACACTGCCTTACAATATGAGATAAGGAAATGTTTGTACAGAATTGGCAAAAAACAAAGTTGTCTTTAATCAAGTGGCCAAAGGAAGAGTGAGACATAGCTCAAGATACATTTCAGTGCAAAATTTGCTGGTCAAAGAGGTAGTGGGTCCCGTGCATAGTGCACGGGACCCACTGACAGATAACATCCCACATGAAAACACTGTTCTCAATTTAAGAAAAAAAAAAAAAAAAAAACGCAAACGCTAAAACGCTGCCCAGTATGCACGGGACCCACTGACAGATAACATCCCACATGAAAACACTGTTCTCAATTTAAGAAAAAAAAAAAAAACGCAAACGCTAAAACGCTGCCCAAAAACCCAATCCAAACGCTACCTAAGAGCTATAAAATAATTAGGAGATCTTTTTTTTTCTTGAGAAACAGATCATCATGAATATTATTAGTGTGCTGGTAAATAAGCGACAACAACATTATTTATGTTTGGAGGAACAAACTCCATCCAAACTAAAAGTGGAAAAGAAAGCCTAGCTCTCTAAGTTAAAGTTTGAGCAACAACGTTAGTACGTTACACTGCCTAACAATATGAGATAAGGAAATGTTTGTACAGAACTAGCAAAAAACAAAGTTGTCTTTAATCAAGTGGCCAAAGGAAGAGTGAGACAGAGCTCCATGACACAAAGAGTTTATAACAATCTCAGAATTGCCTTCAATAGAGAATTGACTGAAACCCAATTCTTGTACAAACTGGACTGCAATCCTTATTGCTAACATCTCAATAATTACATCTGAGTTTGCTTACAAATTTTTTCTAAAAGAGCTACCATAATCTCACCCTTAACTCTTCAAATATCGCACCATCAAAGTTGGTTTTATATGAACCCATAACAGGCGGAGACCAACCCTTTTTGGCTGACTTTGGTATGCTCACAACTGGAACTCGAGCCTTATAAAAGTCCAATAAGAAATTTCTGGCAGAACCCACAAGTTTTTGTACTAGTAACACGGTTAACTGAGGTGAGATTTATTCCTATGGTTCCAAATTATCTAAGTCGTAATTGCAAATAATTTGAAAAACTGAGGTTTACTTCTAACCAAACCCATGAGATCAGCAAAAGAATATGCACTAGCTTGTCTTCTATCCAGGCAACTGAAATCTTCATTCTAGATAGATCTTATGTTTTCACAATCCCAAAGAGCATGCAATGTCGACTCTAGAGCTTGAGAGCATAAATGGATGATCGAGTTTGAGATAATTTTTTTGTTATGAAGATCAGTTCGAGTTGGCAAACAATTAGAGCAATCCTTCCCCACAAAGTGTTTTTTTTTTTTTTAAGGAACGTTAAGCTTCCATATACTGACCATAAATTTTTAATAGATTAAACAAAAGAAGTCGATGCAGAATCTTGGTTTTCCTTATCACAGAGAAGTTATAACCTGTTTTAACACTATACACCCCATTGTTGGATTTCAGCTAGATTAGAGAGTCTTCTTGAGCAGTAGAATATTGTTAGGACATATGTGAATCATGTTAGGAACATATGTCAATATAGAATTGGCTAATCCTTTGACAAAATGCACTTTACTTGTAATTAGGGTAGATCTATGATGTGTTTAATACTTCAAGGAATAAAGTTTCAAGTTCAAGTGTTAAAGCCATGCAAGTCTGTCCAAGAATCAAATGAAGAAGTGCTGGAATTTAAAGCTCGACAGCTAGCTCGACAAATAGTATCTATTGAGGTTTAAAAGGTAACTTTTGTCCAATGCTCGATAGCTGCTCGATAGATACCCTATCTATCGAGATTTAAGAAAATTAGTTTTTCAGATCTGATTTCACTTCAATCCGTGGATACATGTTTAGGCTTTCTTTTCTCACAACCCTAAACATATATAAGGATTATTTTAAGGGCCGTTACAGCTAATGCAAGTGAGTACAACTTGATGTAAAGGTTTTACACAAGCATATTGTGACCGGAGATATATGCCCTAGTTCATCTTCCTCTTCAAGAAGCTACTGTGTTTGTACGCCGTAAGGTTTTGTAACCAAGGAGCTTCGTGATCTTTATCGTGGTGATGAACTGAAGAACTATGCAGCCAACATCCTTCTCAAGTTGGTGGTTAGTCACTTACTTGGATCCGTGCATAGTTTGGTTAGTCACGTATTGGGAGCCGTGCATTGAAAGGAGAGATTATCACTACAGAACAAGTCCAATTAGGTATTGGGGTAAGGGTTCAACTGTAGGTTGGTATAAGGTACTGGGATTCCTTTACTTGTAACCGCTAGTTGTGATAATAGTGGATTCTTGGGAGTGGTGACCTTAAAATCACCCGATGGAGTTTTTGTCTTAGAGGTTTTCCCCATTCGTAAACAAATCACTGTGTCAATTTTATTTTCCGCTGCATATTAACTTAGTTGGTGATTTGTTTGTGCTACCACGCGTATTGCATGTTAATTAACTTAATTAATTCACTTGGCTAATTAATTGGTTAATTTATCATAAGGGGTCAATATATTCTTGGCCTATCAAACATAATGGAATTGACTTGATGCATTGGGCTTCAAAGGGAAGAAAGCATTGGTCAATAAGATTAGAGTTACAACAACTTACTTTAGGATCAATGAGGGATTCAACCTTAGCATCTCTTGGAAGTTGAGAATAAGGGGAAAAAATTTTACCATTGTAATTACCAAGTAACCATAAATCATCATAAACCCAGATTTTCTTCCCATCCCCAAATCTTCATTTGGCCCCATGAGAAATAGCTTTACGAGAATGAAGAATACTTTTCCATTCATAAAATCTTGAAGAAATTTTTGCATCATAGATAGTACCTATGGGGAAATATTTCACTTTGAAGACTTGATAAAAGAGTCAGTGTTGTGAATAAGGCACCAAAATTGTTTCACTAGCATGGCTTCATTGAATTTCATAAGCTCTCTAAAACCCAATCCACCCTCCAACTTTCGTTGACAAAGAACCTCCCAACTCTTCCAATGAATTTTCCTTTGATCTCCCCTTTGTCCCCACCAAAACTTATAGGATGAAATTCATAAACTGTTTTAGGACATTTAACCTTAGGAATAAAGGTAATAAAAGTGTGATACAAAACCTAGTAGTATCTTGCCTGAATTTAGATAAGATAGGTCAGCTACTATAACATCCTCCCTAATATCTTGCCAATAATGTTGAAAGAAAACTGGGGCATACCATCCGGACTAGGTGCTTTAGAATGGGTCATAAACAGATCGCTCAACTCATTTTTCAGCTGCAACATATGGTCTCCACCTCTCCCCTTGATTGCCAATTATTTAGCTTGCCTCAAACATTTTTTCTTCTCAACCAAAGCATGTGTTATATTTCCAAAAGAATTCTTACTCCAACATTTAAGCTTTTCTGGAAAATATTCAATTTATTTAACACCCGATTCATTGGAGATCTTACAGTATCATCTCTCCATGGCAAAGTCGCTATCTTATGGTAGCCCCCCTCTTCAAGCCATACGTGTTCAAATCTCCAAGGTTTCTAGGATCAAATAGGAATCCACACTCCAAAGGAATCACCTTAGTAGTAGGAAAAAGAGAAAACCAATTTGTAGTTCCCATAGCCCTATCAAGTCTTTCCCAAACATAAGTACCATTAGGATAATTCTTGAACCAAGTAAATTGATTGCCTACAAAACCCCAATCCATCAGTCCACATTCATCCAGAGCATCACGGAAATTTTTCATTCGCACATAGGGTCTAACCCGACCACCTAGTTTTTCATGAGTTTTAGCAATCTCATTAAAATCACCAGCACATAACCAGGGCAATAAAAAACATTGATGAAAATTTCCTATCAAGTTCCAAGATTCCATTCTTAACTGTGTCTCAAGAGCCCCATAGAAACCAATAAACCTCCAAGAATTTTCTTTACCTCTATTGATTAAAGCATCAATATGGTTAGGTGAAGAAGACTCTACTTGAAGGCCGACATCGTGCTTCCAAAATAATTCCAAACCACCTCCTCAAGTAATTCTAGAGATCCCAAATCTTATACCAAACTTAATCTTGTCACAAATACCACTTACCCTTGTTTAATCCAGCCGTGTTTTGGCTAAAAACAGAACTACAGGATCTTGTGCCTGTACCAAATCCACGAGATCTTGAACTATCTGTAGGTTACTAAGCCCACAACAATTTCAACATAAATGACTCATTGTAACTGGTGGGTTTGGGATACAGCCTCTGCCAATACCAATTACAAGATCATTTAACACTTGCATAAAATATTAAATATCAAGGAATACTTAGAGTTATAATAATAATCAACATTTTTTTTATTTTTTATAATTCGATAGTTACATGGAGGATGAGAGATTTGAACTCTAAATGTCTTTGTCGAAATATTAGCATTGAAGATATATTTTTGCAAGATGTATACATCTTTATTAAAGTTTCTAACCATTTAACAAATTCATTGCATGATTTTTTTTTTTTGAAAATAATTCCATTGACTTTGAACGCTATACGTAGGCTTTGTCTGAAGGGGAGAATAGAGAAGTGACTGGAAAGAAAGTGTTGGGTATAGGAAAAAAAAATAAAGAAAATGATAATATTTTTCATTATAAATTTATGGTAGAATAATAGAAGAGTGAAAAGAAAAAGAAAATTCTTATATATCTATTGTATATGTATTTTATTTTTTTTTAGCAAAATTCTTAGGCATTATTAAATTTAGGTTGCTTTTGTTTCAATGTAAAGAAAAATTTTTACACATTTGCGAGTGTTTGGAGGGGCAAAAACTTGGTCAACTTGAAAAGCTCGGTCAACCTGAAAAGCTTTTCTTTTTTTACCATAGAGTAATTCTGGCCAAAATGGCCAAATACCATCTTTTTTGGAAATTTTTAGCAAAAAAACACTGTTTCGAAAATAAATGGCGATCTACCACTTTTTCTAGTACTCGAGTTCATGACACTCGATTACCCTATTTTCTATTCCACCGTGGCACGGCTGATGTGCAAATTGGGCAATAAAAAAAATAATGTGGTACTCGATCTTGGAATACTCGAGTACCATGCAACACAATACTCGAGTATACCAGGCTCGAGTACCTTTTATTTGTCGACAATCGCAAAAAAAATAAAAAATTACAAGGTAATCAAGCTTGGTAAACTCAAGTACCTTGTAATTATTTTTTTTTTGGGGATTATCGACAAATAAAAATAAACATTAAAATAAGTAGCTTTCTTATTATTATTTTTTATTTAAATAGAAGCATTGTAAAATATAGAGATTTTCATTTGAGCTCGAGTACCTTGTAACTTTTTTTTTTTTTTTTGGATTATCGACAAATAAACATAAACACAAAAATAAGTAGCTTTTTTATGTTCTTATTTATTTAAATAGAAGCATTGTAAAATATAGAGATTTTAATTTGAGCTCGAGTACCTTGAAACTTTTTTTTTTTTTGGGATTATCGACAAATAAACATAAACACAAAAATAAGTAGCTTTTTTATGTTCTTATTTATTTAAATAGAAGCATTGTAAAATATAAAGATTTTAATTTCAAAATATGAATTCAATTTCTACATTAAGTAAAACTATTCACTGTTTTCTCATAAAAATTGTTCACTGTTTTTTGCAAAAACTATTTCTAGCATTCTGCATAAAATCTACTTACTGCATTCATAAAATCTGTTTTCTGCATTAAGTAAAACTTTTCACTGTTTTCTCATAAAAATTGTACGCTGTTTTCTGCATAAACTGTTTTTAGCATTAGCATAAAATTATTTTCTGTCCAAAATTATTTAAAAAATTGCTTACTCTCTTTTTTGCGTAAATTATTTTTTGTTCACTATTTAAAAAATTGTTCCCTGTTTTCTCCTAAAACAGCTGGTGAAATCATTTTTTTTTTTAATTTAAATGGCAAATCTGAATGCTTTTTCATGTTTGAATTTCACAATAATCGAATCTATTTTCCTGCATTGATAAAATCTGTTTCTACATTAATAAAATTTGCTCTCTGCACATCATGCTTACTGTATATTCGAATTTCCTTACTGCATTCATAAAATCTGTTTTCTGCATTAAGTAAAACTGTTCACTGTTTTCTCATAAAAATTGTTCAATGTTTTCTGCATAAACTGTTTTTAGCATTAGTATAAAATTATTTTCTGTTCAGCATTATTTAAAAAATTGTTTACTCTCTTTTCTGTGTAAATTATTTTCTGTTCACTATTTAAAAAATTGTTCCCTGTTTTCTCAAAAAACACCTAGTGAAATCGTGTTTTCTAAATTTAAACGCCAAATCTAAATGCCTTTTCATGTTTGAATTTCACAATAATTGAATCTATTTATCTGCATTGATCAAATCTGTTTCTACATTAATAAAGTTGCTCTCTACACATCACGCTTACTGTATATTCGAATCTGCTTACTGCATTCATAAAATTTGTTTTTTGCATTAAGTAAAACTGTTCATTGTTTTCTCATAAAAATTGTTCGCTGTTTTCTGCATAAACTGTTTTTAGCATTAGCATAAAATTATTTTCTGTTCAACATTATTTAAAAAATTGTTCACTCTCTTTTCTGTGTAAATTATTTTCTGTTCACTATTTAAAAAATTGTTCCTTGTTTTCTCATAAAACACCTAGTGAAAATCGTGTTTTCTAAATTTAAACGCCAAATCTAAATTCTTTTTCAAATTTGAATTTCACAATAATTGAATATATTTTTCTGCATTAATACAATCTGTTTCTACATTAATAAAATTTGCTCTCTGCACATCATGCTTACTGTATATTCGAATCTGCTTACTGCATTCATAAAATTTGTTTTCTGCATTAAGTAAAACTGTTCACTGTTTTCTCATAAAAATTGTTTGCTGTTTTCTGCATAAACTATTTTTAGCATTAGTATAAAATTATTTTCTGTTCAGCATTATTTAAAAAATTGTTCACTCTTTTTTCTGTGTAAATTATTTTCTGTTCACTATTTAAAAAATTGTTCCCGGTTTTCACATAAAACAACTAGTGAAAATTGTGTTTTCTAAATTTAAACGCCAAATCTAAATGCTTTTTCATGTTTGAATTTCACAATAATTGAATCTATTTTTCTGCATTGATAAAATCTGTTTCTACATTAATAAAATTTGCTCTCTGCACATCATGCTTACTGTATATTGGAATCTGCTTACTGCATTCATAAAATCTGTTTTCTGCATTAAGTTAAATTGTTCACTTTTTCTCATAAAAATTGTTCGTTATTTTCTGCATAAACTATTTTTAGCATTAGCATAAAATTATTTTCTGTTCAGCATTATTTAAAAAATTGTTCATTCTCTTTTCTGCGTAAATTATTTTTTGTTCACTATTTAAAAAATTGTTCCCTGTTTTCTCAAAAACACCTAGTGAAATATGTTTTCTAAATTTAAACGGTAAATCTGAATGCTTTTTCATGTTTGAATTTCACAATAATTGAACCTATTTTTCTGCATTGATAAAATCTGTTTCTACATTAATAAAATTTGCTCTCTGCACAACATGCTTACTGTATATTCGAATTTGCTTACTGCATTCATGAAATCTATTTTCTGCATTAAGTAAAACTGTTCACTGTTTTCTCATAAAAATTGTTCGATGTTTTCTGCATAAACTATTTTTAGCATTAGTATAAAATTATTTTCAGTTCAGCATTATTTAAAAAATTGTTCACTCTCTTTTCTGTGTAAATTATTTTATGTTCACTATTTAAAAAATTGTTCCCTGTTTTCTCATAAAACACCTAGTGAAAATCGTGTTTTCTAAATTTAAACGCCAAATCTAAATGCTTTTTCATATTTGAATTTAACAATAATTGAATCTATTTTTCTACATTGATAAAATCTGTTTCTACATTAATAAAATTTGCTCTCTACACATCATGCTTACTGTATATTCGAATCTGCTTACTGCATTCATAAAATCTGTTTTCTGCATTAAGTAAAACTGTTCACTGTTTTCTCATAAAAATTGTTCTCTGTTTTTTGCAAAAACTATTTCTAGCATTCTGCATAAAATCTGCTTACGGCATTCATAAAATCTGTTTTCTGCATTAAGTAAAACTTTTCACTGTTTTCTCATTAAAATTGTTCGCTGTTTTCTGCATAAACTATTTTTAGCATTAGCATAAAATTATTTTCTGTCCAACATTATTTAAAAAATTGTTTACTCTCTTTTCTGCGTAAATTATTTTTTGTTCACTATTTAAAAAATTGTTTCCTATTTTCTCATAAAACAGCTAGTGAAATCGTGTTTTTTAAATTTAAACGGCAAATCTGAATGCTTTTTCATGTTTGAATTTCACAATAATCGAATCTATTTTTCTGCATTGATAAAATCTGTTTCTACATTAATAAAATTTGCTCTCTACACATCATGCTTACTGTATATTCGAATTTGCTTACTGCATTCATAAAATCTGTTTTCTGCATTAAGTAAAACTGTTCACTGTTTTCTCATAAAAATTGTTCGATGTTTTCTGCATAAACTGTTTTTAGCATTAGTATAAAATTATTTTCATTTCAGCATTATTTAAAAAATTGTTCACTCTCTTTTCTGTGTAAATTATTTTCTGTTCACTATTTAAAAAATTGTTCCCTGTTTTCTCCTAAACACTTAGTGAAAATCGTTTTTTCTAAATTTAAACGCCAAATCTGAATGCTTTTTCATATTTGAATTTCACAATAATTGAATCTATTTTTCTGCATTGATAAAATCTGTTTCTACATTAATAAAATTTGCTCTCTGCACATCATGCTTACTGTATATTCGAATCTGCTTACTGCATTCATAAAATCTGTTTTCTGCATTAGGTTAAATTGTTCACTGTTTTCTCATAAAAATTATTCGTTGTTTTCTGCATAAACTATTTTTAGCATTAGCATAAAATTATTTTATGTTCAGCATTATTTAAAAAATTGTTCCCTGTTTTCTCAAAAACACCCAGTGAAATCGTGTTTTCTAAATTTGAACGCCAAATTTGAATGTTTTTTCATGTTTGAATTTCACAATAATTGAATCTATTTTTCTGCATTGATAAAATTTGTTTCTACATTAATAAAATTTGCTCTCTGCACATCGTGCTTACAGTATATTCGAATCTGCTTACTGCTTTCGTAAAATCTATTTTCTGCATTAAGTACAACTGTTCACTGTTTTCTCATAAAAATTGTTCGTTTTTTTCTGCATAAACTGCTTTTAGCATTAGCATAAAATTATTTTCTGTTCAACATTATTTAAAAAAATTCTTCACTCTCTTTTCTGTGTTAATTATTTTCTATTCACTATTTAAAAAGTTGTTCCCTGTTTTCTCATAAAATACCTAGTGAAATCGTGTTTTCTAAATTTAAACGCCAAATCTGAATGCTTTTTCATGTTTGAAATCTGATTCTACATTAATAAAATTTGCTCTCTGCACATCATGCTTACTGTATATTCGAATCTGCTTACTGCATTCATAAAATCTGTTTTTTGCATTAAGTAAAACTGTTCACTTTTTTCTCATAAAAATTGTTCGCTATTTACTGCAGAAACTGTTTTTAGCATTAGCATAAAATTATTTTCTGTTCAGCATTATTTAAAAAATTGTTCACTCTCTTTTCTGCGTAAATTATTTTCTGTTCACTATTTAAAAAATTATTCCCTGTTTTCTCATAGAACACCTAGTGAAATCATGTTTTCTAAATTTAAACGCCAAATCTGAATGCTTTTTCATGTTTGAATTTCACAATAATCGAATCTATTTTTCTACGTTGATAAAATCTACTTTTAGCCATACAGTCTACCTTTCTAGAGCATCAAGTAGCTGAATGATTGTGTCCGTCTATTTGCCTACCTTCAAGCTTTGCAAGTAAGAAATCTACTTTTATAGGGATGCATACCCCTCCCATTGTAGTCTTTTAAAGTTGGCCTGCTTGCAAATTGTGCAGCCACTTCTTTCATACTCATGGCCTGGGTACCTAATCATTAGCATTGCACAACTGCATTGTACAAACACTAGGAATTGCACATTTTTAATTACATTATTATGCCATTCTCATAATTTTTTTAAAGTATTTTTCGTGTGTATTATTTTCATACTAAGCTACATTGTATTTCTATAAAATTTAATGCAACACAAGTGCTAAATGTCTCTTTTAGATTTCTACTGCCTATTGCTTCCATGCTTTAGAAACCTAAAGATTTTCTAGCTGATTGCTAAATGGGGAACAATACACAATATCTGGTCCAATCAGAGTCCACTCACATAGGCTTAATTTATACAGTAATCTTCCAATCAAAAGTACGAGTTGACATTAGAACATAACCATTAGTAGAGGAAAGTCAATTAAATTTGAAACAAGAGGTATAGAAAAAGTCATGTTTCTTTAGCAATTTTATGAAACAAAGTCTAACAAGATACATAGCTACAGTTAACACTGAATTAAATAAACTGTCTATTACACGTGGAACAAGAACTTGGAGACAATGTCACTTTGCGAGAAATAGAAGTGGTATCAACTAAAAACATAACAAAAGTGAAATGTCCTATGATATTTAAAAGATTTTTTTTTTTCATAAAAAAAAAAGAAAAAAGAAAAAAGAAAAAAAAAAAGATATTTGTTTTGTGATGCGTTTGGATGGCTATCAAACTATCTATCATTTTGCCATTTTGGAAGGAATGTAATAGAATGAGTATATATATATAGAGAGAGAGAAGGATTCGTTCAAAATTTAAATTGAAAGAAATGAATCAAATGATACCCTTAAAGTGTGGATGAAATGTTTTATAATGCTTAAATTTATAAAAGATACTAGTGAAAGTTCCATGCGTTGCGTGGCTTTAATCCTGAATTTTCTTTATATATTTTTTTGAGAAATTATAACTAAATGAGTTATTATTACATAATTTTAGAATTATTTTCTAACTAAATGAATGATTATTATAATATAACATGCATAATTTTGTATATTTGTCCTTATATATAATATATGTAATTAAGATTATCAATAAAAACCTTTCTAATTTTTTTTTTTTTTTTTATCATGGCTTATA
Source organism: Quercus aquifolioides (assembly GCA_019022515.1). Classification (NCBI taxonomy): domain Eukaryota; kingdom Viridiplantae; phylum Streptophyta; class Magnoliopsida; order Fagales; family Fagaceae; genus Quercus; species Quercus aquifolioides. The sequence continues at coordinate 26,426,977 of CM032325.1, read as the reverse complement.
TATTAATGAAGGAGATGATTTGAACTCAAGCAATTAAATCTTTTATAATACTTGCATATTATTGTTACTTGCATATGCGTAAGTTGTAACTAAAAAAAAAACAATAAACAAAAATGTGGGGTGCAAGAGAGATTCTATGGCAAGACTATTGGTGAATGTATATAAGTTTTAAAATTTTGATAGGGAGGTGGGTTACGGAATAGTAACGGAGTGAAATCCAGGTGGGTTCAGTGTCAAAAATGAAACCACCGACAGATTCCTGAGATCTAAAAGATTCTTGAGATCTGAAAGATTCCCAGACAGACGCAGACAGACTATTACTCATTTGTACTAATTTTCATACCACCGACAGATTAACTTGAGTTAAATTTACCTACTCAGGTTACTTTACCATGGTTCATTTCACCTATAAAAGAGACAGACTACAAAGACAGAAGACAAGTTTCTAAGTTTCTAAGATTCTAAGATTCAAAGCTTTTAAGTTCCAAGTTTTAGAAAGCCTTTTGTAATAGCCTTCCCTTTCCCTCAGAAAGACTTTTGTACTCTCTCCCCATCTTGTAATCTTGTAACCTTTCTCTTCAGACAGTTTTATTTTCAAGCTTGTATCAAAGACATCAGTTTGTTTTCAAGTTTATCGAAGACTGAAGTTTTTATTCAAGTAAGATTTTACTAGTTTCTGTTTTCATATTCCATACTTCATTTTTAACCTTATTTTGAATATATCTATTTTGCTATTTACTTCTTTATCATCTATTTTATCATTGTTTATGCTTCCTTATTACTACTGTGCTCTCCCCTGGGTAGTCATTGGTATTAGAGCATCCAGATCATAAAACACCTAATGAACAGTGAATAATTTACGCAGAAAAGAGAGTGAACAAGAGAACAATCAAATGCAACATACTTGCTCGTCTTGAACAAGAGAACAATCAAATGCAAAGGCAATTAGATCGTTTTCATGCTATCCAAAAAGCTAGGAAGCATCTAAAGGGGAAGGCGCAAGAGTGAGCCATCAAGTCTATTAATGAAGTTACTGCGTTAGATGATGAAAGAGATATTTCAGACTTCTTAGATTCAAGCAATGATGATTTCCAAAAATTTCTACCTACAAACATTAGACGTTGTTGTTAATGTCTACACGTTCTGTGCAATACAAAATGTTGTTGTTAATGTCTGACAACTGATGATACATTCAACTTTTGCAAATCTAATGATTAACTGTTCATTAGTTTTGGCTAAGTTTATATGAAATCACTTGCTCATTTTTTCCTTGCTGTTCTTTGTTGCTACATATGATTCTTGTGCTTTGGTTGGACAATGTCCTCTACTTTGTAATGTAGGAAACACCTTAGGAAGTGAAATGCCTCCAATTAGATATGTTGATGTTTCCAATATTCTGTTTGTGTAATTTGAAATGTTACACACATAACACTTATCACCCAAATTAGATTTATTGTACATTACTTGTAGCAAAATTTAATAGATTCAATACATACAGACTCATCCAAACCACACAGACCAACCACTCTTTCACAAAAAAACCGTATGGCTCCTAAAGCAAGGACTCGCCACGTGAATACACAGATATGCAACCCTTTGCAATGCACCGTTTTCAAGGATGCAAAGCATCCCTGGAAAGTTTATGCACCAATTTTTGGGGTGAGCTGCATCCACCATTAGCGCCCATAATCAAACGTATATGACCACGATGTTTAATCAAACAGTCGAGTAAATATGTAATCAAAATCTACAGCGTAACAGTAATTGGCTGCGATTACAAGAGATATTTCAGTGTTTCAGGCTGTGGGACTACTTAATTTGTAAGAGTGATGGTTTTAAGAGCAAAGTGATGCTTTTAATGTACATATTTATGAGATGTGATTGTTTGACAACTTAGTTTCAGGGTTCAAGATGGCTTTACCATGTGCTATTACTTCTAACCAGTAGTCACGGATTATGGGAAGAGCGTTTTGACTAGCATCCTTGAAAACGAAGAAAGATAATAAACAGTTCTACATGTGTTGCTCAGCAGCTCGGCACTATTGAGCCCTGATCAGAAGTACCCATCCACACTCACGTGAATACACAGATATGCAACCCTTTGTAATGCACCGTTTTCAAGGATGCAGAGCATCCTTGGAAAGTTTATGCATCAATTTTGGGGGTGAGCTGTCCACCATTGCTACACTGATGTTCGCAGTGCTGCATGTGCTGCTCAACGATTTGGTATGTTCTTTGATTTTTCATTGAGTTTACACGATTTTGTTCATTCAACGATTTCGAATTTTTCAACAAATTCAGATGATTACTACATTAGTACACAGTTTTAAATTGAATTTTCACGATTTTGTACATTTGATGACTTCAAATTTGGAAACAAATTTGGACGATCTATACATCTAATGTAATTAATTTTCCATTGAGTTTACTCAATTTGGTATGTTCTTCAATTTTCATTTGAATTTTCATGATTTTACACACTCAACGAATTCGAATTTTTCAACAAATTCGTACTATTTGTACATCTAATGTACACAATTTTTCCTTGAGTTTTCACGGTTTTGTACATTCAATGAATTCAAATTTTAAACAAATTCATACGATCTGTACATCTAACGTACATACTTTTCCATTGAATTTTCATTATTTCGTACTTTCAACGAAGTCAAATTTCTCAACAAGTCTAGACTATCTGTACATCTTATGTACACCTTCACGATTTGGTACGTTCATTGATTTTCCATCGATTTTTCTCGAATTTCTACATTCAACTAATTCGAACTTTTTTACAAATTCGAATTATTCAAGGAATTTACCATTATGTGATTTATACGAATCATTCATTTTTATTTCATAGAGTTTGTCCATTATTCATATGGTTACATATTTAAAAAAACACAAAAACCATTTAAGTGCAATAACCGCGCCAATGCTAAAAACAGTTTATGCAGAAAACAGTGAACATTTTTATGAGAAAACAGTGAATAGTTTTAATTCATGCAAAAAACAGATTTTATGAATGCAGTAAGAAAATTTGAATATACAGTAAAAATGATGTGCAGAGAGCAAATTTTATTAATGTAGAAACAAATTTATCAATGTAGAAAAACAGATTCGATTATTGTGAAATTTAAACATGAAAAAACATACAGATTTGGCTTTTAAATTTAGAAAACACGATTTCAGGAGGTGTTTTATGAGAAAATAGTGAACATAAAATAATTTATGCAGAAAAGAGAGTGAACAATTTTTTAAATAATGCTAAACAGAAAATAATTTTATGCCAATGCTAAAAACAGTTTATGCAGAAAACAGCGAACAATTTTTATGAGAAAACAGTGAACAGTTTTATTTAATGCAGAAAACAAATTTTATGAATGCAGTAAGCAAATTAGAATATACAGTAAGCATGATGTACAGAGAGCAAATTTTATTAATGTAGAACCAAATTTTATCAATGCAGAAAAATAGATTCGATTATTGTGAAATTCAAACATGAAAAAGCATTCAGATTTGGCGTTTAAATTTAGAAAACACGATTTCACTAGGTGTTTTATGAGAAAACAGGGAACAATTTTTTAAATAATGAACAGAAAATAATTTATGCAGAAAAGAGAGTGAACAATTTTTTAAATAATGCTGAACAAAAAATAATTTTATGCTAATGCTAAAAACAATTTATGCAGAAAACAGCGAACAATTTTTATGAGAAAACAGGGAACAATTTTACTTAATGCAGAAAACAGATTTTATGAATGCAGTAAGCAGATTCGAATATACAGTAAGCATGATGTGCAGTGAGCAAATTTTATTAATGTAGAAACAGATTTTATCAATGCAGAAAAATATATTCGATTATTGTGAAATTCAAACATGAAAAAGCATTCAGATTTGGCGTTTAAATTTAGAAAACACGATTTCACTAGGTGTTTTATGAGAAAACAGTGAACAATTTTTTAAATAGTGAACAGAAAATAATTTACGCAGAAAAGAGAGTGAAATTTTTTTTAAATAATGCTGAACAGAAAATAATTTTATGCAGAATGCTAGAAATAGTTTATGCAGAAAACAGTGAACAATTTTTATGAGAAAACAGTGAACAGTTTTACTTAATGTAGAAATTAAATTCATATTTTGAAATTAAAATCTCTATATTTTACAATGCTTCTATTTACATAAATAAGAACATAAAAAAAGCTACTTATTTTTGTGTTTATGTTTATTTGTCGATAATCCAAAAAAAAAAAAAGAAGTTACAAGGTACTCGAGTATACCAAGCTCAAGTACCACATTATTTTTTTTTGTTGCCCAATTTCCACATCAGTCGTGCCACGGTAGAATAGAAAATAGGGTACTCGAGTGTCATGGACTCGAGTACTAGAAAAAGTGGTAGATCGCCATTTATTTCCGAAATAGTGTTTTTTTGCTTAAAATTTCCAAAAAAGATGGTATTTGGCCATTTTGGCCGAGTAATCCTAGTTTTTCCGTAAAACTATTGCAGGTCCATTTTTAGTCCAAAGATTTTACACCCCAGGAAAAAATCATCACTCTCCATAAATTCAAAACAAAAAGCAGTGACTAGCCTCATGCACCACCGGACCCATCAGACCCCCATGACCCACCTAGCCACTACTATCGATCACCCAGACACCCCCGCCCTTAGACTTTGTGTCTCGTCCTTGTTGTTGTTGCCTCATCCTCGTCGCTGCCACCATCTTGTCCAGTACCGATCTGTGTTTCATAACCATCTACCTCCGTTTTGCAACCACCTACCACTAATCTATGTTTTGCAACCACGCACCACCACCACGAATCTTGTCCTTCAATCCAATTGTGTTAAAATCTTCAAATAAATTATTATTATATTTTTCTTTTAATTTTTATTGTGTTGAAATCTTTTGTAAGAGGTAGTTTATGCAAGTTTTGCTTCAAACTTTTAAGGCTTGTTTGGTAATGTTGTTCTAGTAATATTGTTTATATTTTTTGGAAATACGTGTGGGTGAAAAAGTATGTGAAAATAAGTGTAATATTGTTTAAAAACTGAAAACATGTGTTTAAACACATGTACCAAACAGACCTTTATGCTTCCTGCACCATTTAAATTTTAGTAATATTAAATTCTTGTATATAACATCTTCACCTTTGATGACATCAACAATTTCGACAGAGCATAAATATATATATATATATATATATATATATATCTTCACCTGAAATAAAAAAGTTTTTTTGGTAAACCCAATCCCACAACTTTTTCAAAAAAATTGGTAATTAAAACCTACTCCTCCTGGTATGCAAGTTGAAGAAATGTTTTTTCAAACTCAATTTTCTGTTTTCGGTAACAAACTTTATGAATGGAATATTAATGGTTTATCTAAACAAGTTCTTAACAAAATGAATCATATGTCTATGGTTGCTAATGCTTATGTTATATGTGTGTATGTGTGTGTGTGTGTGTGTGTGTGTGTGTATTATAACTAGTTAATTACAACTCTATTGTATTGCAATTGGTGCATTGGTCAATAAGACATTCTCAAAAAGGAATGATTTTTCTCCAAATTAATTTGGAGAGAAACCCTTCAAACTCATATATTTTATGATTGAGTGTGAATTTTGAAAATCTAGCAGTTAGATTGTATGTTTTTATTATATCTTTTATGTTTGCGAAATTTCAAGAAGATCAAAGATCAATTGCTATGTCATCAATCGAATATTTGAATTTCAAGTTTTTGTGGTCTAAAATTTTGCATAAAAAATAAGTTTATTGATCGAATAGTAAATAACATCTAATTTGAACAAAATTTGACATGTGGGTTATAAACATAATAAACATGCAATCTGACAATTAGATTTTCAAAATTTACGTCAAATCTAAAAATATATGAAAAGTTCGAAAAATTTCTCATTAAATTAATTTGAAAAAAAAAAGTCTGATCGATCATTGATTGATCAATCACCAACTGTTGATATTTACCTATTTATCATAAAAACCGTACAAATTTTCTTTTTTTTTTATGTGAAAAACTGTACATATTTACTTAAGTTGGGAAGGGATTACTTTTCCTGTTTTCCAACTCGTTTGCTCAGTTGGAATTTGGAAAGTCCAAAATTGGCTGTACTCTTTTAGTCTTTTATTAGATTGATTCCTCACTCACTGTAAGGGATAGGTACAAAAGCCACAAACAATCAAGCTGCCAACTTCGTTTCTCTGCCTTTGTTGTTCCCTAATCTCTTTACCTCCGAGTATCATGGTAAAAACAAAAAATCAAAAAAGAAAAGTTAGGTATCATTTTTTTGACTTATACAAATTTAATGGGCTAATATGGCCTGGCCTGGAGAAAGATTCGGCCTATTAGATGACGCTTAAGAGCCTATGGGCTTCAGCTATAGCTTATTGCACTTTTGAAGTCATGCCTGAGTTAGCTCTTTTGTTTTTTTCAAATACTTTTCTCAAACTACGCTTAAATATTAATTTCAAGTTTCAATAAATTGTTGAAATAATTATTTTAGTGCTTCCCTAGGTGGTTTTTGTTTCTTATTTTTTTTAAGATATGATAAATTCCAACTAAGGTCTCTTATATAAAGTCTTTTATTCAATGAAAAATAACTTAACCAATTAAGTTAACTTGTGATTTAATTTAATACATAATATAAAAGTATTACATAAAAGTGCCCGATGTCTCTTATTCAAACCCCACATTTTCCTTCCCCATTATCCTACCAATTTCCAAAAGAAAAAAAAATTAAATTAAATAGTTTTTTTTAGAAGAAATTAAATAGTGTTTCTAATCAATTTAAGTTTTTTAATATATGAAATTTACACATTTTATGAAAAGCTCTCTTGGTAAGAAAGAGGATATTCACTCACAATTCGCACTTCTGAACCCAAATAAGAAAAGTAAAAACGAACATGGACTTCATGATACTTGTAAACTACATTCAATAGTATTAATTGCACACACACACACACACAAAAAAAAAAAAATTGCTGTCTCTGAAATCAATTCAGCGTTTTTTGTCATTATTGTGGAGGTTTCAAAATGGGATCCTAAATTTATTAACACCTTGAAAATAGAAATTGGGTGTACCAAAGTTAAAGTTAAACTGTGGGTCGTAATCAGGTCAGGAAGAAGTTAGAACAAGCAGTTGGAAACTTTGGTGGAGCCGGCTGCTACAGCGTCATACATCATTAACAAGTTTTTCCAAGGCGTGGACCACAATTCCACAACCATAGGCTCTGTTAAATTGGACTCAGCTAAAAATGTCATTTTGCTTAGAGCCACTCAAAACTTCATCATTATTTCTTACCTCTCATTTCAATATGAACTGTGAAGTTCGAGGTCGGGTACAAACATATTGATTTTTATTTATTTTTTTCATATTATTACGACTAAAAAGTTGTTAGAGGTTTATAACAATTTTAAAAACTTTGACTAAATATATGGTCATACATCATAGTTTAAGTGCGTGTTTGGCTCTAAATTAAAAAATCAACTTATTTTATTATTCAGTTTTTTTTGCTACTATTCATGGGTTCCACTACACTTTTTAGTACTTTTCATGAGTCTTAATGTACTATTTCAGCTAACTTTTACATTTATTTACAGTACTTTCAGCAAAAAGTTTTTAATTTCAGTAAAATAAATGGATCCCAAACAGACCCTTTGTCTTGAGGGTACAAATATATCATCATACATCATAATTTCTTACCTTTCAAAAAGGTTTTTTCAAAATTGTTATGACTAAAAAGTTGTTAGTAGTTGTTGGGAAGTATGGTTATTTAATTAAAATAGTTTAACAATTAAATCAGCTTTTTTTAAAAAAAAAATTTTTATATTTATATTTTATGAGTTGGTATGAAAGAAATAGCAAATTTTATATACCAATTAGGTCCAAAACATTCTAAAACCTACCAATATGGTCCTCAAAAGACTATTTTGTCCCTAACTTTCTTTTTCTCTCTCTTATCTGTCTCTCTGTGTGTCTGTGTGTCTGGCAAAACCCATTACCCAACAAATCCATATCACCCACAACTGCTAGAAAAGCCATCGACCAGCAAACTCATATCACCCACATCCACAGCCGGCTAGGAAAACCACCTCCTAGCAAAACCATACCACCCACAAGTCCCACACCCACAACCATCAAAATTGAACCACTGCCACTGCCACTGCCACGGTGCCACCCAAAAACCAACAAAGTTTATTTAATCCACTTACCTACCCAAAATCATAATCCACTTCCACCCCAAATACAACCCACCGATCTACTACTCAATTGCTACTCCTTCACCCAAAATCACAAGACAAAGAGAGTTGAAGAGTTAGGGCGTGGGAGGGAGAAAGCTAGGAGAAAGTTGGGAGAAAGAAGAGAGAAGGTTTTCTTGCTAAAGGAGCTGTTTGAGGCTCAGGCCGAGACTCTAGTGCCGATCCAGCTCCCGAAGAGGAGGCAAATTCTCCCTAGGCAAGCAAGAAGAAGATAAACAGAGATAGAAGAGAGAATATAAGTTATGGACAAAATTGTCTTTTGAGGACCAAATTGGTGAGTTTTAGAATTTTTTGGACTTAATTGGTATTATTACAAATCAGGGTAGGTTTGTGAAATTTACCCTATATATATATATATATATATATATATATTTAACCCTTATTAAATGAGAAAATCAAATAGGATATGGAATAAAATTAGACTCCAATTTAATTTTTTTTAATTTTTTATGTTAAATGTGTTATTAAGTAAGAAAACCATAGAATCAAAATTAATAAACTTTAAAAAAATATCATCATTGATTTTATTATTATTATTATTATAATAGTGGTTAGATAACTTAAAATTGAGAATTTCATAGATAACAATTTAAATGATTTTTTTTCATTTGCTTTATATTTTATTTTATTAATAGCTATTTTATATTTTCAAATATAGAAACATTATATATATATATATATATATATTATAAACTTGGTAAAATTTTAATACATATTTTATTATACTTATTTATAAATGTATCTCATGCATATGCAAGGGTTACAAACTAGTTCATTATATTTCTCAAAAAAAAAAAAAAACTAGTTCATTATATTATTAGGGAATGTTTTGCCTACATTATCTTTATGTATAAACATAAAATTTGACTAATCATATTAAATTTTTTCTTGTGGTATCTATTATTTTATTATTTGTCACGCAATTTATTTTTAACATTCAATTTCTCATTAAAAAAAAATTGTAAAAATTTACTTGTTTTACATTTTTTTATTTATTTTAACAAAAGACTTTTTTTTAGTTAATTGGGATAAATAGTCAATATTAACATCATATCATTTTTCAAAAAGACTCAGCATCTTTGGTCTCACTTTATGGGTAGCGCTCTATACTTCTCAAATCAGAATCCGTCACATATCCAATAGTGACTAAATATATGTTTTTATTTTGTTTTTATTATTTCACTAACCTAAAATAAAAATAAATAAATAAATAAACAGAAAACAAAACCAACACATCATCCCATCCCGACCACCACAGACCTCCGCCAATGCTATTGGCTAGAGGTCATTGACACCATCAACCCCGATCATGACCATGCCACTGCTGCCAAATCCATGTGGATCCGAGTGTCATCCAATATACAAAACCTGGTCAAAATGCGTGCTAAACTTTTTTCTTTCATTTTTTTTCTTTTTTTTTTTGTTGCTAAATAACTTTTTTCTTTCATTAAATCATATCAATAATTCCTCCACGATATAACAGATCAAGTTTAGAGAAAGTAAGGTCAGCTTCCATACACATAGGCAGACGTACTAAAACTTTCAAATTTAGACCATTCAAGGTGTACCAAAATCTGCAACCTATGAGCCATGGTGTAATTAATACCATACACGTGGTGAATATCGTCCTTGTATGTAAAGAGTTCTTAATTCTAGATCTGCACCCTTATAATAATGTTCACCAAAAAATTTATCATTTTCACATCTAACCTAATTATGTTTCCTCGTGGTTTTCAACTTGGCAACTCTCTTATAAAGTAATTACAATTCGTAGCTGTGGGTGCACTAGACATGGCAAAACAGGTCAGAATTTTCTGACCCGACCTGATTGACCCGCAACCTGATCGACCCGTTTAAAAATGACTCGTTTTGACCCGTGACCCATTTTGACCCGCGACCCAATTGACCCACCACAAACCCGACCCGCCCCACCCGTTTTGCCACGTCTACCAACATTGTGTAGATTGAGATTGAGGTGTAATTCTTATAAAATATTTACTCATTCTTCTTCACTTAATATGTTATGTACTCCATTATAGTTTGTCATTCTTTACTTGCCACCTTCATTTTCTCTTCCTACTTTAAACAGATCGAAAATTATACCAAGATTAGCTTCTAGAAAGCTGGAACAAGAGTTGCACCAAATTTGGGTATCAAGTATCTAGTGGTAATTGGTAAGTGGTAACAGTATCATCAGTGAGAATCTAATCATAGTTAAGGAACTCAGAAACAATTGACAGATTGCATCTATTTCAAAAAAAAAAAACTTGTTTGAAAAATACGGGTCAACTCGACCCGTGACCCAATTGACCCGCAACCCGATTGACCCGTTTAAAAATGACCTGTTTTGACTCGCGACCTGATTGACCCACAAACCCGATTGACCCAACCCGAACTTGACCTGACCCGCCCGTTTTGCCATGTCTAGGTGCACGTGCACATTGTCCTTGTTTCAATCTTTGGGAAATAACCAGCAAGACAATCCACATTATTGCAATTTTATATAATTGCTGTGGTTATCGGTCTAGTAAAATATGAGAATAAACATGAATTAAATTTGTTAGATTTTATGACAATATGGAGAAAGAGAGTATAGAGAGAAGAGAGAACACAAAGTTTATGCAATTCGGCTTAATGACCTATATTTACAGAGAAAAAGTCTTAATGACTACATCTTCACTATAATCTCAATTTACAGTGACAATGAACCCAATATAGGGTATTTATAATAGGCTGAATCATAAACTAATTAACCATACAGTAGATCATGGTTAATTAACTTGTATTGCAAGTAGTAATCTTGGCTTGCACATCAAGGACTGAGTTTTGAACTAGACTACGCTTGGGCTTTATACCTCTAACACAATTGTCATATGTCAATTTGGTCCAACTTGGACTGAATGCAATCTAATCTTTTCTTAACGTCAATTGTGTTTTCATTTCTAGAATTATGTGTAGGTTTTGCTTAGCCAAGCTCAATGTTGTTTGCATGCATGTTAGAGCTTGTTCACCTTAGCTTTCAAGGCTTAAGTTATAGAGTTAAGCAGTTTTGTCTTGCAAATAGAACCAAAAATTTATTTTATTTTGGCATAAATGCACTTTTGGTCCCTACATTTTGGCTTTTTTTTTTTATTTTGGTCCCTACATTTTTATTTTACCACTTTTAGTCCCTAAACCAATTAATGCGTGACATTTAAGTCCTTACTATCACCCAACTAACTGAAAAAGCTGACATGGCAAACAGAGTTTATTGTTGGTACACTAAAGGCTAACATGGCCAATAAAATAATATTTAAAACTGTCATGTCAGCATAAAATAGTAATTAAAAAAAGACACATCGGCATTCACACAACCTTTGATTTTTAAAATTAATTTATCAATTTAAACAAAATGAAAAATGAAAAAAAAAAAAAAAAAAAAAACAAAATTAGAACCTAGAATACAAACACTAACCCCACAAACCCAGACACAGCACAGGCCGCCACAAACAACACAAAGCTTAGAGAAACCTTAGCCCGAGTCCGAAAATCCGGCGATACCAAAGCCGAAGAGTCCGAAATGAGAAAGAATCAGATGAGGCCGAGAAAGAGCTCAAAAGGGTAAGCAGGGGAATGGGGATAAGGTGAGGAGACGAGTGAGAGAGAAGCAAAGAAGATGAGCCGTGAGAGGTGGAATGTGAAGAAAGTGAGGAGTGAAATGAGTGATGGAGCAAAAGAGAGTAATGGGTTTTTACTAGTGGAAGTGGTGGTGGGTCCGATCTGCCACCACAAGGTCCGATCTGCCACCGCCACTACAAGGTCAGAAGACATCGCTGAGAAGATATTGTATTCCATCAAGTGATTATTATTTGATCGAACGGATTTGGAAGCTTCTCTCCGAAATTGAATTCTTGTTGGAGTTTGGGTTTGTGTTTATTTTTTTTGTGTTTGGTTGACAAGAAAGATCAACTTCCGGGCTTGTGTTTTTGTGTTTAGTTGACAAGAAAGAGCAAGAAAATCCTACAAAATTTGGGTGTGTGATTCTTATATTTAAATCTGGGTTTGTGTTCATTGTGTTCTTGTTGAAGATGAGCCCAGATCTAAATTTATGTATTGAATTTTAATTCTGTTGTTTTCTTTTTTAATTTGTTGAATTTGATTGATTAATTTTAAAAAAAAAATTAGATGCATTTACGCCTAATTTTGGGTTCTAATTTTGTTTTTTTGTTTTTGTTTTTGTTTTTTTTTTTTTCATTTTTCACTTTGTTTAAATTGATAAATTAATTTAAAAAAATCAAAGGTTGTGTGGATGCTGATGTGTCTTTTTTAATTACTATTTTATGCTGACGTGGCATTTTTAAATATTATTTTATTGGCCATGTCAGCCTTTAGTGTACCAACAGTAAACTCTGTTTGCCACGTCAGTCTTTTCAGTTAGTTGGGTGACGGTAAGGACTTAAATGTCACACGATAATTGGTTTAAAGACTAAAAGTGGTAAAATGAAAATGTAAGGACGAAAATGGAAAAAAAATCAAAATGTAGGGACCAAAAGTGCATTTACGCCTTTTATTTTTTATTTTTTATTTTGAGAAGATAAATTTATTATTTAAGTTTTACAAATGAATATGTAATCACATAAGAAATAATTTAAAAGTTTATTTATAATCTTATTGAAATAGTATCAATTACATTCATTATCACGCTAAATTCTTTTATAGTAAATGATGAACCAATAAATTCCTATTGTCCAAAGAAGCCTTTGGACAACTAAAGCAAGTTGGACGACCAAAGCAAGTGTCGCTGGATGACCAAAGTGCCATAAACACGCATTTAATGCATCAGCCATTACCAATGAACGCACGCATATACACGACCATTGGCAAGATAATCAATCACCTCATAAAGTGTACTAGAGAAGTCAGAGATCTATATAAACCACCACAAAACTAAGAGAAGGTACACATATTCACATCCATACATAGTGAAATACACTTTTAGTTATTATTACTGTTGGAAAATTTAGACCCTAGTTGATAGAATTAACAAGTTTTAAACCCAAGTTGTTAATTAGATTTATTATGAATAAACCTTGTTAAAACAAACAAACGTCAATATCAGGTCAATATCATGCACAACGGAATAGAAAAAAAGACAAGATATGATGACCTAGGAAAACTAATGAAACAAACTAGTTTCACAGTAAAAAATCTGGGGGGAAACCTTCCCAAAAAGTAATTCACTATAGTAAAGAGAAGTTTCAAACTAGTACAAAACATTTGTCCCTAGACTCTACAATCCCCGTAGATGAACTTACAGCAGAAACCTTCTACCACTTTAGAACCTCTGAACTCTTCAATATATGAACGCCACCCTTTTACACGAATCCTAGTACGTGACTAACCAATGATGCACGGATCCCAGTACGTGACTAACTCCAGCAACTTGAAGAAGATGTTGGTTGCAAAGTTCTTCACTTCATCAACAATGAAGATCAAGAAGTACTTAGTTACAAAACCTTAAGGCACAAAAGATGCAGTAACTTCTTTCAAAGAGAATAAGGCACTAGGTCACTTTCTGCATATGTTCTCCATGTATAAGGGCCTTTAAAGTAAGCCTTATATATGTCTAGGGTTGTGAAAAAAGAAACCTTACACATACATGTTAACTAGGCCCAAAAATCAGATCTGGAAATTCTGATTTTGTAGATCTCGACAGATTCAGCTTCTGTCGAGCTTCTGTCAAGTTTCGTTCTTAAATCTCGATAGATACTGTTTCTGTCGAGGTATCTGTCGAACTTTAATGAATAGCTTTTCTTCACTTGTTTCTTGGTCCAATCTTCATGGCTTTAATACTTGGCTTGAGCTCTTGTTTCTTGAAGTACTAAACCCATCATAGATCTACCTAATTACAAATAAAATGCATTTTGTCAAAGGATTAGCCAATTACCTAAAATATGTCCTTAACAATCTCCTCATTTGGCAATCCGTGACAAAACCACAATAAAACAAATAATCATGAGAGAAGTCTTAAATCACTCAACTCATAACCACTTTTTGTATTACAAAATAAATCTATCCCTACTACAAACTCTTGAAAAAAATTTGCAAGAAGAAAGTTCATGGCAAGATAGACTTTCACAACCTGTCTTTCTGAAACACTTAAACAAAACTCGTCAATGCATCATGTGTGAAACAGAAATAAAGATTGCATACATAAAGAAACATGTGTATAAAGAGAGAAAAGAAACAACACATGTAGAGGTAGGTGAAGAAAAAATACATAATCATTATTTCTATTTCACAATGAATGTAAAAATTGTCACAAGACCGGTGTACAAGAAGCTAAAGAAGCTCATAAAACAACAAGGAGGTAAACACTCCCCCTAACAAGATGAAACACAACTCCCTCTTACAAAGGCATGTATTTCTCCCCCTAACATGTAGAATCTTAAAAAGAAACCACATTTTCTCCCCTTTTTTGTCATGATTGACAAAAGGTACAAGAAGCTATAAAACTTCACCCGAGAAACATAAAGATGATCAAAGATGATCAAGGGTGCACAAGGAAACAATATAAATGCATGAATGTAATGAAACAAGATGCTATGGATGACAAGAGAATAGAAAATTGCAAAACATGTGAAAAACAATGCATGCAAGAGGGTCTCGATAGATCGAGAAGCTGTCGAGATGCTATCGAGCAGAAGCCAACCTCGATGGATCGAGAATCTGTCGAGGATGTGTTAAGCAGACAGAGAGCACAAGATTTTGGCTCGATGGACCGACCTATCTGTCGAGAAGCTGTCGAGGTCAAACCCAGAAATCTCGATAGAAGAGGTATCTGTCGAGATTTTGTCAAGAAGCTATCGAGGATGTAGAAAAGAGGTTTTTCAAGGGGAAAAAACACGTAAGATGAGAAAGCAACAAGGTGGCTACTCAAACAAGCATCCAAGCAACATGTTAAGCACTCAAACCACACCTCAACTCTAGATGCAAAGCATTCCTAGATTCACATACACACTAAATAAGTCTAACCAATTTTACAGTTTAGCAGGTATATATTAACACATGTATCCCTTGTGATGGCCAAATCACGTTATATTTGCACATGTGTCAAAAGCAGCAAAGAATTTGCGTGTTGTGTGTGAAACATAAGAAGAGTGCATAAGTGTCTCATATTATGACGATTTGAGATATGAGAAAAATTAAATACACTCACACACAATCATAACTGCTTGATGGGAACTATCGCCTTCGAGGTACATCCTATAACTCCCACATCTCCTAGAAACATGCTTGCAATCATATTTAGAAGCATTTTGATTCTTTTTGCTTTTGTTTTTCTTTGCATGTTTTTCTTTTTAAGCATAGCATGCATGGGCATATAAGAGAGAGAAAAGAAATACCCATTTATGTAAGCTTAAACATCACAATTTTGCTATGCCAAAGCACACAGATGTTATACATGATTAACAGGCTTTAGTGGTGAGATGGTTATTTATGCCTTTCTCTTAGGATTTTCTAGTCCTACCCGTCAAAAAGAGTGATATGAGCATGAGATATAAGAGATCATCTTAATCGTACTCATCACAAACACGAGCCACAAAGCTCACTTGCTTAGTTGTGCATTAAGATGCTTATCTAAGTTACAAAAGATACAAAGTTTAGAAACCTTGTTTCAATGGCCATCCAAGGTACACAAGTATCAATATACACAAACACACACTGTTTTTGTATTTTTTTGATTTTTTTTATTATTTTATTTTGAAAACAAAACAAAATAAAAACTAAACAACCGAACAAAAATAGACAAACAACATGAAAGTATGAAGATAGATGTAGATGCATGAAAGCATGATTCCAAAAACAAATAAGAAATCAAGCAAGAAAGTCCTACTTTAGATAGAAAGAATTAAATTAGGGGATAGATAGAAAAGACAATTAAGTTTTAGGCTTCTTTCTCACCCCATACAACACGAGGCTTTGGCCGTGAAGATGAAAAGGCACGTGTCCTAGTATGTCTACTAAAAAATATAGAAGAATTAGAATTCTTCTGAAATTGAGTTAAAAAGGTCAAAGCTTTTAATAACTCTCCAAACAAAGGTGTTGAACCTTGAGAGGGAACCTATAACCGTTTGGACACTTGCTTATGAGGATACAACCTGAAACAATTAGGACGAATGTGTCTAGAAACACCACAATGATGACATACATGAGCAGTTTTAGGACTACTAGACTTCCTAAAGTAAGGTCTAACAAAGGATTTAGAATTAGACAAATCAGTTATGGATTTCATACCTTTATCACCTTTCTCATATTGGGGCACAAAGACAGTCTTTGATCCAAAAGCTGTGGAAGAGAAGGGACTGGAGGAGTCAACATATCCTAAGCCAACCTTATCAGAACTAGGATTTTGAGCCCTTAAGACCTCATCAAGCTTTGCACTAGACATCCTCTCTATTTGAGTTTTAGCTTGACTAAGCTCAACCTCGAGATTCTTGATCTTCTCTTCTAATGAGGTGTTCTCCACAACAAGAGTCTCAACTAACCTTGTAGTCTCATCTAGTTTGACTACTTATCATAGGCTTCTTGAAGGGTCAACTTCTTGGGTACTTCATCATCAGAAGAATCCTCACTGTCACTAGCACTCTCCACAATCACCTTATCGGTTGTGGCAGCACCTTGTTAAAACAAACAAACATCAATATCATGCACAGTGGAATAGTAAATAAGACAAGATATGATGACTTAGGAAAACCAATGAAACAAACTAGTTTCACAGTAAAAAATTTGAGGGGAAATTAAAAGACGCAGTAACTTCTAAAAGACACAGTAACTTCTAAAATTTGAGGGGACAAAACCTTTGTCCCTAGACTCTACAATCCCCATAGATGAACTTACAATAGAAACCTTCTACCGCTTCAGAACCTCTGAACTCTTCAATATATGAACGCTACCCTTTTGCACGAATCCTAGTACGTGACTAACTAATGATGCACGGATCCTAGTACGTGACTAACTCCAGCAACTTGAAGAAGATGTTGGTTGCAAAATTCTTCACTTCATCAACAATGAAGATCAAGAAATACTTGGTTACAAAACCCTAAGTCGCAAAAGACGCAGTAACTTCTTTAAGAGAGAATATGGCACTAGGTCACTTTTTGCATACGTTCTCCATGTATCGACCTTTAAAATAAGCATTATATATGTCTAGGATTGTGAGAAAAGAAACCCTACACATACATGTCAGCATGAGCCAAAAATCAAATATGGAAATTTGGATTTCGTAGATCTCAATAGATTCAGCTTCTGTTGAGCTTCTATCAAGCTTCGTTCTTTAAGTCTTGATAGATACTATTTCTGTCGAGGTATCTATCGAGCTTTAATGAATAGCTTTTCTTCATTTGTTTCTTGGTCCAATCATTATGGCTTTAATACTTGGCTTGAACAACATGTTTCTTGAAGTAATAAACCCATCCTAGATCTACCAAATTACAAGTAAAGTGCATTTTGTCAAAGGATAAGCCAATTACATAAAATATGTCCTTAAGATTTTTATTTCTTTTAGCAAACATTTGAATTCAGTTTGAGGTAAAGGGTTGTACTTAAAAACATCTTTTTACATTTATGCTTTTAATTGGGACTAGTACTTAATTTACAAGATATATGGTAAATTGTATGTTTCCATACAATATTGCTTCTTTGATGCTTGAAATCTTGTGCTTGAAATATGCCTTGAATGATCCTTTAGGTCATAGAAACCTTAGGGATGCCTTAGAGTGGAAAAACCGTGCTTAAAACAGGGGAGAATGAGTTTCTGCCGAACTCCGTGCGTACGTGGGGAAGAGCCTGCGTACGCAGTTTTAACTTCGCGTACATAGGGTTGACCTTACGTATGTGGGCCAAACCCTAACCGCCCTAATTAAGTATATAAGTAGCCGTTTGGGTCCCAAAACCTTCACCAACGTATCTTTAACTCAGAGAGCATTTTTCTGAGGTCCCCCAATGGCAGAAAACTTTCCACTCGATGTCTCGGCTTAGATTAGGAGGCTTGGTCCTGATTTCAAGTACTCTATAGCCCTTTATGGTCTTTCTTCTGTCTTTCTATACCATCAAATAAGGGTGGACGAACATCTTCTTCATGCTACTGCCAACTATTAGGTCCCTACTCGGCATGTTTTCCAGTTCAATCGAGTAGAACTATGCCCACTATCACAGATTTTGGTGCCATCATCGGTGAACCGAAGATTGACAATCTTGTCTTCCCTACCATGGGTGGGGATCTCCCTTCTTTGTTGTAAGTTGTGTTAGGAATCCCTCTTGCTACGACAAATAGGTGGTGCGTCTTTGGCAAACTCAACCTTAGCTTGGTTTTTGCACACTTTTCCGACTTGGCCATTCCTGTAGATGAGCGGCCACGTTCATAATTTCTTCGTGCCTTTCGCTTATGTGCCATTGCAAGGTACTTCTTGGTCCAAAGGTCATATTGTGTGGACCTTCGGATGTGCATGGTGGTTTATGAGCTAAAGAGAGGTAACCCGGTTGACTTAATCTTGGCGGAAACCCTCAATGGCTTGGATGCCTTTCATAGGAAGGAAGCAAGCTTCTTGGCGGGAAGTCTTATTCTTCTTTAGGTATTGTTAGGACATATGTAAAAATTGTTAGAGACATATGTTATGTAAATTGGCTAATCCTTTGACAAAACTCACTTTACTTGTACTTAGGTAGATCTAGGATGGGTTTAGTACTTCAAGAAACAAGTGTTGAAGTTTAGTATTGAAGTCAATGGAAGTCTGACCAAGAAACAAGTAAAGAATAACTGTTTATTAAAGCTCGACAAATGTCTTGATAGAATCATATTTATCGAGGATTAATGTTGAAGCTCAACAGAAGCTCGACAGAAGCTGTATCTGTCGAGAATTACAAAATCAGAATTTTCAGATCTGATTACACGCATATCCATGAGTATTTGTCTAGGGTTTCTTTTCTCACAACCCTAAACATATATAAGGATTATTTTAAGGGCCGATACGGGGATGCAACTTGATGCAAAGTGATTATACATTCATATTGTGATCGGAGACAATTTGCCCTAGTTCATCATATTCTTTGTAGAAGTTACTACATCTTTGCACCAAGGGTTTTGTAACCAAGGAGCTTTTTGATCTTCATTGTTGGATAAACTGAAGAACTTTACAGCCAACATCTTCCTCAAGTTGGTGTGTTAGTCACATACTAGGATCCGTGCATCATTGGTTAGTCACGTACTGGGAGCTGTGCATTGAAAGGAGAGATTGCCGCTACATCACAAGTCCAATTGGGTATTGGGGTAAGGGTTCAATTGTAGGTTGGTATTAGGTACTGGGATTCCTTTTACTTGTAACCGCTTGTTTTGGTAATAGTGGATTCTCGGGAGTGGTGACCTTAAATTCACCCAGTAGGGTTTTGCCTTGATGGTTTTCTCCATTCGTAAACAAATCACCTATGTCAAATTTATTTTCCACTGCATTTAACTTAGTTGGTGATTTGTTTATGCTACCACGCTTATTGCATGTAATTGAATCTAATTAATTCATTTGAATAATTAATTAATTAATTTACCAAAGGAGTCAATACATTCTTGGCCTATCAGGTATAATCCCTAACTTTTGCCTAGGTTCTCAACCTAACGGGATTCCTCAAATTTTACATGGATTGCCTTTTGGTTTTCAAACCATTGAGGCACCTTATATCGTCTTTCATTATTATCTATATATATATATATATATATATATATTTTTTTTTTTTTTCACTCATGCTCTGTGTTCTTCTTTTTTGCTTTTCTCTCTGTTCTTCTTTTTTGTTTTCCCTCTTCTTCTTTTTTACCCCCTCCTCTCTCTTTTTTTAGATATGGCTACAAGAGAGGCTTCAGTTGCTTCAACCTCTCACCGTACCCCTTAACACATACCTCCCTAGGCATTTTAGGGACCATCAGCTCCATCAAAATGACATAAGCTTTGAGGCGTACATGGAGTTTATGGGTCACATCAAGGAGACCGACATTCAATGGGTTGTGGAGTGGTGGCACATCTTAAGCATGGTTCACCGTTGCTACAAGGACTACTGTGTGCCTTTAGTTGGACTTTGTTGCTGCTCATACTACTCCACTTGTCGTATCTTAAGGCAATTTGGAAAGCATCAAGGAACTCCTAGTGGTGAAGGTGCCTTCCACACCGAGGCATTTACTAACAGGATCTTGGGTAGGCTTCATGAGGCTTGGCCATGCTGTAGGGTGACTAGAGGCGTTGCTCCTCCTCGATACATCTATTCCACTGCGAGCTACAAGCAATGGTTGGAGGATGACACGAAATGGATTATGAGGGATGAGAAAGCTTACATGAAGACTAGCAAGAAAGCAAGGAGGGTTGAGTGACCACCTTGATATGCCCCATATTTTACTTTTCTGCACTTTATGATTCTCGTGTTTTTGTTTTTGAATTTAATAAAGGATTGGAGTGTTCCAAATCCCCTATGAAAACAATCTTGTTCCTTTTTAATTTGAGCAATAAGAGAGTCACTTTTTATTATCCTTGCTTATTGTCATCTCATTCCTCTATTTTCTTTTTCTTTTTCTTTTCTTTTTCCTTTGCCATGTAATTTTTCCCAATGACGTCCTTTCAGGATTTTTCACCATGCCTATGGTCTTTTCCTTTAACTTTTTCCTAAACTGCCCTTTCAGGTTTTCAATCTAGCGGGGTTCTTTTCCCATAATTTTTTCCTAGGCCGCCCTTTCGAGTTTTCAACCTAGTAGGATTTTTTCTTTTCTTTTCTTTTCTTTTCCTTTAAATTTTGTATTTCTAAAGTCTATCCATGTTAGGTGAAGCATCTTTTCCCCATCCAAATCTATGATCCTCATAGCACCTCCAAACATGATCTTCTAAATGATAAAAGGCCCAGACCACCTTGGCTTCATCTTTTCTCTTGGATCAAAAGTCTCATCTCTAAGCACCTTTAGGACCAAGTCCCCTTCTTTAAGGTTTCTCAGTTTCACTTTCTTGTTGAATGCTCTAGCAATCCTTTTTTGGTACCTTTGTGCATGATATTGTGCCCTAGCCCTCTTTCTCATCTATCAAGACCAATTGTTCATGTCTAGCCTTAGCCCAATCCTCTTCTAGGACCTTGGTTTCCACCAATACCCTCAAAGATTGTATCTCCACCTTAATAGGAAGCATTGCCTTACTACCATAAACCAAAGAGTAAGGTGTTGCCCTAGTCGATGCACATATAGAAGTTCTATAACCCCATAAGGCAAATGGAAACTTCTTGGCCCAATCTTTTTATGTCACTACCATCTTGGCTAGGATGTTCTTCACATTCTTATTAGCTGCTTCTATGGCCCAATTAGCTTGTAGTCGATAGGGTGAAGATTTGTGATGCTCAATGCTATATTCTTCCATGACTCTCTGAACTTCACCCTTAAAGTGGGAACCGTTATCGGAGATGAACTCTTGGGGCACCCCAAACCGACATATGATGTTGTTTTCTAATAACTGAGCCACATGCTTAGCCTTCAATACAGTGTAGGAGGTTGCTTTCACCCACTTGGTGAAATAGTCAATTGCCACAATGATGTATTCATGCCCATTTGAAGCCTTAGGATCTATCCTTTTAATAACATCTATGTCCTAAACCGAGAATGGCCATGGAGAAGTCATGCTATACAACTCACTAGGTGGTACATGGTTCAAGTTGGCGTGTGTCTGACAATCATGGTAACTCTTCACATAGTCCACACAATCGGTCTTCACTTTATTCCAATAGTACCCCATCCTTAGGATTTTCTTGGCTAACATTCTCCCATTCATATGAGGGCCACAAATCTCTTGATGAACTTTTTTCATTACTTTCTTCCTTCTTCAAGCAATTAAGGCGTATACCATCGTAGGACCTTCTATAGAGTTGTCCTCCACATAGGATGTATTGTATTGCCATCATACTAATGGAACAACATTCTCTCTTAATGGCACCATCTAGATATGGCCCTAATTCCAAGAACTTCATGATGTCATAGTACCACGGAACTTCCTCTTCCTCTATGGTCAATACTGAAGCTTCGGTCTTCCCTTTGTGCACTTCCTCATAACTTTGCTCAATCTCCAAGGGTCATGTCCATACTCCCTTGGGTATTTCAACCATGGTGGCTAAGGTAGCTAAGACATCTGCAAATTGATTTTGTGCTCTAGGAATGATTGTGTACTCAATCTTGTCAAAGGTCTTGGTCAAGTCCTCCAAGTATTGTTGATAAGGCTTCAAGTGTTCCTCCTTCACCTTCCACAACTTTTGTGCTTTGGGCTATAACCAAAGTTAAATCTCCAAAGACTTCGGCCTCCTTTACCCTCAATTCTCGAAGAGCTTCCATTCCGACAATAAAAGCCTCATATTCAGCTATATTATAAGTTGCTTCAAAGTTCAACTTGATTGCCAAAGGTATGTGAGATCCCTTGGGAGTGATCAAGAGTATTCCAATCACCGTGTAACAATAGATTCCCTATTCGGTAGTGAAAGTGGTTTTGGTCATATCTTTAGGAGCCATCTTGATTTGGTTGTACCTCAAGAAACCATCCCTGAAAGAAATTAAGGCACTTCCCTCCGAGTTATCCACCAAAACATCAATGTAAGGGAGAGGAAAGTCTTCATTAGGGCATGCCTTGTTCAAGTCCCTAAAATCCACATACATCCTCAACTTGCCATCCTTCTTAGGTATGGCATGACATTGGCTATCCATTCAGCTTGGTGTACGGGTTTGATGAACATCCTTAAGGAGTTTTTCACAAAACATCCTTAAGTCAATTTGATTTTGATTATGAACTTTTCTGGTCTTGATCCTTGAGTTTTGAAGTTTACTAATCATTTTTGTTTGGTTATGAATAGATTTGTCTGAAGGGAACGGTCAAAATCAAGCCTATGAGCTTTTTGTTTTGAGGTATTGAGTTCTAAACTCTTTTCTTTTATTTCTGCCTTAATCTTGTTTTTAATCATGTTTCCTTGCTTTGTTTGTGTTTAGATATGCTTATTTAGCCTAGGTTTAAGTTGTTTTCTTTTTTAAAGCATGTTAGGTTGCTAGATATGTTGTTTTTAAGTCCTGCTTTGTTTCTGTGTTCTTGTTTTCTAGGTTAAGGTTCTTTAGGGCGTGTCTACATGCACATGCTTCCTGCAGGCGTACGCAGGCTCAAAGTATGCGTACGCATATAACTGGCCTGCGTACATAAGCCTATGTATGCGCATGCATACTCATGCCTAAAAACCCAAATCTGAGTTTTCTACTTCTGTTTCTTTGTTTCTTTTACATCATATGCCTCTGTTTGGTTCGTTTTTATGCTTTTTAAGTCTATGCTCCTCTGTTTAATTACTTGTTTGCCTTTAACATGATTAGATTAGGGTTTTCTCTTATGTTTTCTTTGTTTTACCATGAACATGCTGTTAGGATTAGTGCCCTTAAATCCTATTGTATGATGCCATGTACGTTATTATGTATGACTTAATATATCACATACTATGCATCTCATGGACTATATGATAATGTCCAAATATTCATGTTACCATCATTTTAGATAACAATAAAGCAACTTTATCAATCATAATATTAAGTCATACATAATGTCATACATAATAATGTACATGGCATCATACAATAGGATTTAAGGGCACTAATCCTAACAATCTCTCACTTGCCCTAAAGACTGTTGTGTACTAATCTAACTCCCATTCCCTCCAAATGTGACTTGAAAGTCCTTTGAGGCAAGGCTTTGGTAAAGGGATCTGCTAGATTATTTGCACTTTCAATCTTTGCAACTACTACATCTCCATGAGCAACAATGTCTCGAATGATGTGGTACTTTCTCTCAATGTACTTTCCTTTCTTATGATTCCTTGGATCTTTGGATTGTGCAACCGCTCTACTATTGTCGCAAAACAAAGTGATAGGAACTTGCTCCATTCTCACTACACCAAGATCATAAAGGAATTTCTTGAACCAGATAGCTTCTTTTGCCGCTTCACAAGCAGCAACATACTCAGCTTCCATGGTGGAGTCCGTAATACAAGATTGCTTAACACTCCTCCAACTTATGGCTCCACCTCCCAAGGTGAACACACAACCTAAAGTGGACTTTCCAGAATCAAGATCTGATTGAAAATCTGAATCTGTATAGCTAATGGGAGTCAAATCCTCACACCGGTAAACAAGCATGTAATCTCTCGTTCTCTATAGATACTTGAGAATATGCTTTACAACTTGCCAATGTTTTGGTCTTGGATTTGATTGATATCGGCTGACCATGCCAACTGAATAACAGATATATGGTCTAGTACAAAGCATGGCATACATGAGACTTCCTACTGCAGAAGCATAAGGAACTTGTCTCATCATATTTTCTTCCTCTTGAGTTTTAGGCCTTTGGTCATTAGACAGAGGAACTCCATGTTTGAAAGGAAGTAATCCTTTCTTCGAGTTTTGCATGCTAAGCCGTTCTAGAACCTTATCTATATATCCAGCTTGTGATAAGCCTAACATCTTATTCTTGCGATCTCGCCAAAGCTTGATCCCTAGAATAAAGTTAGCTTCACCCAAGTCCTTCATATCAAATTGACTTGACAACCAAACCTTTACCGATGACATTACCCCTACATCTTCCCAATTAGTAGAATATCATCAATATAAAGTACTAGGAACATTACTACTTTATCTCGATGTCTTTTGTACACACATGGTTCATCAAGATTTTGTTAAAAACCAAATGTCTTGATTGCTTGATCAAATCTGATGTTCCATGACCTATATGCTTACTTAAGTCCATAAATGGACCTTTTTAACTTGCATACCATATGCTCTTGGTTCTTTGCTATGAAACCTTCCGGTTGCATCATATAGATTTCTTCTTCAAGATTGCCATTAAGAAATGCAATCTTGACATCCATTTGCCAAATCTCATAATCATAATGAGCAGCAATGGATAAGAGAATTTTGATAGATTTAAGCATTGCTACTGGTGAAAAGGTTTCTTTATAATCAATACCTTCTTTTTGTGTATACCCTTTCACCACTAGCCTTGCTTTAAAGGTTTCAACCTTTCCATCTATCCCTCTCTTCCACTTGTAAACCCATTTGCAACTAACAGGTTTAATGCCGTTAGGCGCCTTTACAAGATCCCAAACTTGATTGGAATGCATAGAATCTAATTCAGATTTCATAGCTTTGACCCAATGATGTGCATCTATATCATTCATTGCTTCTTCATAAGTGTAAGGATCAGTTTCGGCCTCTTCTGAGATAGTTTCGTAAGTTTCTCCCAGACCTATAAATCTTATAGGTGGCCTAACAATCCTCCCACTACAATGAGGCACCTGTGTACTAGACATCTCATGAGTAGTATCTTGTGGTGTATCCGATACAACCACATCATTCCTAGTTTCATTCATGGGTTGTTCATTTATAGGTTCATTCATTTCAGCCAAAACAACTCTACTTCTAGAAGTATAATCATTCATATAGTCATTTTCCAAGAATTTGGCATTTGCACTAACAAATACTTTATTATCTTTATGACTATAGAATAAACCTCCAATAGTTCCTTTTGGATACCCTACAAAGAAAACCACTTTTGTTTTAGACTGTAACTTGTCAGACTTTCCTTTCAACACATGTGCTAGACAACCCCAAATATGGAGATGTCTCATACTAGGCTTACGCCCATTCCACAACTCTACAGGTGTTTTAGGAACAGACTTCGAAGGTACTAAATTCAGAAGATACATTGCAATATTTAAGGCATATCCCCAAAAAGAAATTGGTAGAGTCGAATAACTCAACATGGAGTCCTATTCCTAAAAGAGTCCAATTCCTTCTTTCTGCTACACCATTTTTTGTGGAGTTCCAGGTGCAGTCAATTGGGATACAATCCCATTTTCAGTTAAGTAATCCTTAAAATTCCCAAGAAGGTATTCGCCACCATGATCAGATTGAATGGCCTTTATGCGTTTACCCAATTGATTCTCAACTTCAGCCCTAAACTTCATTAGGTACACATAACCAATCTAGAGTAATCATTAGTGAAAGTAATGAAATACTCATAGCCACCTCTTGCTTGGATTGACATAGGACCACATACATCTGAATGCACTAGTTCTAGCAACTCTTGTGCTCTTCTACCTTTTGCATTAAAAGGTCGTTTGGTCATTTTGCCTTCTAAACAAGATTCACAAACTGGAAATTCATCAAAATCTAATGGCTCTAAGAGTCCATCTTTGATCAATCTTTGAATCCTATTTGGATTAATATGACCCAAACATAAATGCCAAAGATATGCATCACTAGTAAAATGAAACTTTCTCTTTAATGATTTTACATGAGAGTCATTATCTAATTCAGAATTATATAATTCATGCTTATCAGGAATTAAAATATAAAGACCATCCACAATATTGCCAAAACAGATAAAAATTTTACCCTTCTTTATTACAACATTGTCTTTAAGGATAACACAATATCCATGTTTACCTAAATAAGTTGCAGAAATTAAATTCCTACGAACATTAGGTACATATAGACAATCTTCCAATATTAAAACTCTAGACTCAAAACATAATTAAACACTCCAACAGCTACAACTGGAATTCTGCTCCCATCAACCAAAGTAAGAAACAATTCCCCTTCATTAAGCTTTCTGGTCTCTTGGAACCCCTGCAAAGAATTGCAGATATGATTAGTACAACCTGAATCCACACACCAGGAATCCGTGGGATTTTGTACTAAACATATTTCAAGGAGGAATGAACTTTTCATACCCTTATTATTGGCAACCTTGAATTTTGGACAACTTCTCTTCCAATGTTCTTTCTCACCACAATGGAAACACTTTCCTTTGATCTTCTTTCCTTTGTCGGCAACCCCTAAGGCAATTTGTTTACCATCTTGCTTGGTGAAGTCGTTCTTCTTCTTCTTCTCAACCTAAGCCTTTCGACTTAGGTTGAGAAGTAGAAGCTTCAACCATATTAGCATCAACACTAGAAGTACCAAGAATGCCTTCCGCTGCTACCAATTCATTCATTAATTCAAACAAATAATAAATCTTTTTGTTCATATTATAATTGATTCTGAATTCCGTGAATGATTCCAGTAGTGATTGGAGTATCATATCCACACCTAAAACCTCCAATGTATTCGGATTAGAGATCATTGTAAGACAATGCTCCCTCACTGAACTGCCTTCAGACATTTTGGTATTATAAATTTGCCTCATGGTTTCTTGCCTTGCAGAACGACCTTGCTCACCAAACATCTCCTTCAGACTTAGCATTATGTCCGAAGCTAATTCTACATCTTGCATTTGATGTTGTAGAACATTTGAGATAGATGTTAGGATGTAGCACTTAGCCATCTCATTAGATTTCTGCCAACGATCATATCGTTGTTTTTTCTCAGGAGGAGCATCTAATGAAGGAAAGCTAGGACATGGTTGAGTAAGCACATATTTGTGCTCTTCAGTTGTAAGAACAATGTCCAAATTTCTTTTCCAGTCAACATAGTTGGATCCAGTCAGTTTGTTTTGATTAAGAATAGTAACAAGTGGGCTAAATGATGCCATGATCAAATCTGAAAATAATAAACATGAATATAATAAGTAATCTGGACATTATCAATTTAGCATATAAACTTATAGTATGGAACCTTAATAAAACCATAATATAATATATGCAATGACAACCCAATCCCATATTCAATATCCCTCAACATAGAGTGAACATTAAATACTATGATTGATTGAGAACTATTCTCATTATTGGTGCTATCATGATAGCTCTTATCAAACACTAATAATATGTCGTTATACATTTGGCCTCTAAATAATTATAGTAAGAACTTAGCATAGAGGATACTATAATATTTAGTCTAGTGTATACAATTGTCTAGAATCATATGTTGCCACATTTCATCCCCTTAACAGGCTTATTTTGTAGTACCATGATAAAAAAAAAAAACACCCTTCGCATGGAATGCAAAGCTCGAAGCTAAGACAAAGTGTTTGATCAAACCACTATAAACCAAGAAGTTCAACCTTGTAGGACCATGAAATAAATACTCTCCGCATGGAATGCTAATCTCGAAGCAAAGACAAAGTATATATTTCACACTACTATGAACCGACAATGGAGGCCATGAGATCCAACCCTTGTATCTCTCTCCCACTAGATGTTTTAAATTAAAGGTTTTTATTTTGTAAACACGTGTAATCTAATCACACATAGCCTTGCACTTTATACAATTGAAAACACTTAGAAAAAAATTCAAAATTCCCTTCAGAGGCATTTTCGCGAGAATCTCGCGACTAAGCTCTTCTCGTGAAAATGAGTTAAGGGAAATTAGTGAAAACATAAAATTCAGACAGAAACTTTTGCGATTGTCTCACGAGTAAAGCAAGTTTTGTGCTTCGGAGGCATTTTTCGTGAGTAATTTTGCGAGAACGTTACTCGCGAAAAACTCGTGTTTTCAGTTTTTAAAGGGTAGATGTAAATAGTTTTCAACGGTTTTTCATGAACAAACAACCACCATATGAACATAATAGATGAAATTTGATATCAAAACTGAATTCCATTGATGTTATAGCCTTAAAGTTCAATTTAACATACTTAAATTCAAATTTAAACAACATCATAACATCAATATCAGTTTTCATCAAACCATAGTTTCAACAACCATGCAGATAATTAAATACATATATAATCTTCTAACATCATGAAACTATTATCTCTAATTCCAAAACTCACAAAACATGTTATACAGATTCAAAATTGAAGACCGCTATGATACCATTTGATGGATAAATTCATGTTTGTATCGCATACAAAACATATGCAGCGGAAAAATTAACGAATCTACTTCATACGCAATTGATAACATGTACTATGTAAATTTCTAAATATAAGAATAAAAGAGTATACCTTGGTGTGGTGAATTTCAAAACCAAAGATTAGAAGCACTTGGGAACACTTTTAATCTTCACTCCAATTCCACTAACACCCAAGAAGTGTGGTCTCTCAATCAGTTATATGTGTATGTTCTAGAGATAATGAAAGAGTGTCCAAAACTCACATACAAACCATTTCATGTATATTGCTAAATTTTGTATGTTTCTCTCCTTATAACTGATTACCTAATTGGGCTGGCCTTTTGCGCCTTTCCAATTGGGCTCTAGTATGTGGCTTGGAGTGGGACCAAAAGGGAACAAATAAGACACTAGCTCTAATGGGCCTTAGGTTTTTCTGTCAACTCTTGACAAGTCCAAAATTACCAATAATTATATTTAATACCACTATATAAATATAATTGCACTCTAGGCCTTATTAATAAATTATATCCCAAGACTTTATTGTACATGCAACCCCTTCATAAAATATTCGTAATAATACAAAGTCATGAATATAGACTGTCACTTTGTAAATTACTACATCTTAATCATTGAGTACCCGGTTTAATCTTTTAAGTTATTCATCATATATTTATGAAATCCAATTTCATAAATATATACTTTAATAACTATTTACTAAAGTAGTTAGGCCTAACATTCTGAATAACAAACTCATTAAACTTATCTCAAGGGAATATTTTGTATCTCCGTTAAGAAACTATGAATTCCATCTTAAAAATATATGTTTCATCAACACTAAATGTGGCTGCCCAACATACTGAGGTTTTGACCGTAACTTTAGATCTCACTCTTGATATATCAAAGCAACCTACACTTCATGATCAGGTCCATTATTCTCTCAGGATTAAGAGTTCATGTAAATAAAAGTCGTGAGATTTATTATTCATTTGACAATCGTTAGGAGAATAATAAATCTCACAGCGGTCCAGTTCAATATGTCTTAACTCTTAAAACATATCAACATATTAACTAGAAGTCTCCACTTCCATGATCAAGACAAATCAACTTAGTTAATATGTTGTTAATATGTTATAGTCTTCGCAAATGAAATACCCAATTTTATCACCGACTACGAACTAAAATTCTGAGTTTACAAAGAACTTGTGATTTATATCTTTTGTAACTTTTCACATAAATCACATACTATGCATCTCATGGACTATATGATAATGTCCAAATATTCATGTTACCATCATTTTAGATAATAATAAAGCAACTTTATCAATCACAATATTAAGTCATACATAATGTCATACATAATAACATACATGGCATCATACAATAGGATTTAAAGGCACTAATCCTAACACATGTATATAACATGATCATGCATTGATGCCATGGGTGCTGTGATGCAGTGAGGTAAATGAGGTAAGTCATGCATTCACATGAACATGCATCTTGATGATGAATATGTTTGTTTGATGCTTGATTTCATGTCTAGGTGTTTGGGATATATTTGGTGATTAATACCTTGTTGCCATGCCTACGTTTCTGCCATGATTTGTTTGGTGCTTTGGATGAGATAATGTGATGTGTACAATTAAAGTATACTAGGGTTTATGGTGTGATGAGATGCCATGATAGATGTATGTTAGGGTTATAGGACATTTGATGCCATGTTGATTGTTAGATGCATGTTAGTGTGTGTGTGTGTGTGTATAGAATACAATGTTGAAAATTCCTTTAATAAGACTAAGACGTAAGACACAATGATTGGAAGCCGACTCATGGGTCGGGTGGGGTTTGGTGCCTAACACCTTCCCATCCCCATACCTAAACTCCAAACCCATACTCTGGTAGTAAGATCGGCCTTTCCATATAAGGGCACTATATTCATGGTTCCTAGACCAATAAACTAGGTGGCGACTCATTTTCTCCACCCCAGTCCATTCAACTGAGGCGTACTCCCTAAACCACGCATTGCGCCTACAACTGCCAAGAGACTTCGCCAAACAAAGGACGGATTGTTCCCTAACCCTGCCATCATGAAGGGGCAATTCGGGAAATATCTGGCCTTATAAACTCAGTAAAAAAGGGAGTGGGAGTTGTGGAATAGTGTCCTTTCTTGCTTAGCCAACATAGCAAGATTGAAAGCATGCATATCCCGACATCCCATCCCACCATTCTTCTTTTTGGTGCATAACTTCTTCTAGTTGATCCAATGAATTTTCTTTTCATCC
Source organism: Quercus aquifolioides (assembly GCA_019022515.1). NCBI lineage: Eukaryota > Viridiplantae > Streptophyta > Magnoliopsida > Fagales > Fagaceae > Quercus > Quercus aquifolioides. Next base: position 26,395,585 of record CM032325.1, on the reverse strand, counting down.
TTATTTTGGCCCCCACCAATATTTTGCCAATAGAAAATTAATACTATCACAAATGGTTTTTGGTAATTTGAACAAACTCATAGAATAAGTTCGAATTGCTTAAGCCACTGATTTTATTAGGATTTCACGCCTTGCTTTTGAGATGAATTTCTCTTTCCACCCCAACACTCTCTTGGAGATTTTCTCCTGTAGGTCCTTAAAAGTATTCACCTTTGATTTCCTACTGGCCATAGGCAACCCAAGATACCTTTCATATTCTGTCATAATCTAGGCACCCAATAATTGTTGAATAGTGCCTCTGGTTTGATTTTCTTACTGAAGAAAGGATATGTTTTTTGGCGGTTAATAGTTTGGCTAGACGCAGTTTCATATTGTCCCAGTATGTTCAATAATCTTTGGCATTCTTCCACAGTAGCTTGACAAAATAGCAGACGATCATTTGCAAACAAAAGGTAGGAGATACACACTTCGTTTTGGCTTGACATAATACCTTTCAACTGGTGAGTACTTTCAGCCTCTCTTAACATTGCAGACAAACCCTCAGCACAAAGGATAAATAAATATAGGGATAGGAGATTGCCTTGCTTAATGCCACGTGCGGGGGTAATGAAGGCGAGGTTCACCATTAATTAAAATAGAGTAAGAAGCCGTGGATATTGTCTCCATAGCCAAATGGACCCATCTAGGATAAAAACCAAGCTTATTCATTATTTTCTCAAAAAAAAAAATAAAATAAAATAAACCCCATTCCACTCGGTCATAGGCTTTACTGATGTCAAGCTTAACAGCCATCTGCTCCACTTTGCCTTTTTGCCTATTCCGCATCCTGTGCAATAACTCATATGCTACAGTAGTTTATCAGTAATAAGACGGTCAGGAACAAAAGCACTTTGGGCATCAAATATCACATTAGGTAGAATATGCTTTTGGCGATTAGCAATAACCTTAGAGATAAGCCTAGACATAACATTTCTCAAATTGATAGGGCGGTAGTCAGACATAGACTTTGGCTCATTAATCTTTGGGATCATGACAATATGGATAAAATTCATTTTATGCAACATGTGGCTGGCATGTAAAACTGATAAAACAGCCTCACCTACATCATACCCAACAATATGTCAAAATTTTTGAAAGAAGAACAGGGTACATACCATCAGGTCCTGGTGACTTGGACAAGGGCATTTGGAACAAAGCTTTTCTGACATCCACTAGTGTGTACTGCTGAAGGAGTTTTCGGTTCATATTAGGTGTGACCAAACCGTCCACTGAGTCCAAGACATCTCAAAGCTATTATGATTGGCCAAAGAGAACAAGTCTTGAAAATAACTCTTGGCAAACTGTGCAATCTGGTCTTCATCGGTACACCATGCCCCACCACTTGAAGTAACTCCAAAAATGATTTTTGCGGTAGCGTTGGCTTGCCCGTTGATGGAAGAACTTGGTGTTCTTGTCCCCCGCTAAAAGCCATATCGAACAAGATCGCTACCTCAAAAAAAGCTCACCGTGGTACAATATAGCATTAATATCGACTTTAATGGCTTTTATGGTATCAAGATATTCAGCCTTGTTCAAACCAAACAATACTTCCAAGATTTTCTATTTTCCTACAGCCTTGACTTCGAGGTCCCTATAGTGTTTCGGCCCCAAACCACCTGTGCTTGTCGACACCTTTTGATTTTATCAAACAACCTAAACATTGGGGAGCCATCTAAAGTGGGAGCTTCCCATGCATATTGAATCATTGCCTTACATTCCGGGTGCAAGGCCCATTTTTCTTCAAATCTTTGTGGGAACTTCTTCCTTCTATGAACCTGGTCTAGGTTATGAATCGTTAGAAGCAGCGAAACGTGATCAGAGTAAGACACTTGGAGATGGGTGATTCATCAATGGGGGAAAAATATCTTTCCAGTCAATTGTTGCGCAAGCCCTATCCAAACGTTCCTGGACAAAAGTATCACCAGGCCGACCATTTTCCCAAGTAAACATGTTACCATGATACCCCAACTCCACCAATCTGCACTACAAGAGAGTAGTTTGAAATTCGTCCATTAGGTTTAATGGTCTAGGAATGCACCCTTGCTTTTCATCCAATATAAGGATTTCATTAAAGTCGCCCAAACATAGCCAGGGGAGAGAGTGTCTAGTGTGAAGATGCCATAGTAGTTGCCATGACTCATGTTTCCTTTGTTCTTCCAGCCACCCATAAAAGCCAATCAAACTCCAAGGTTTAGCAGGGTCGATGAGTATGAGAACGTCAATGTGGTTAGGTGAGTATGTTTGCACATGGACATCCTCTTCCTCTTTTCATAGCAAAGCCAGCCCACCTCTATGTTGGACACTAGGAACGGCCAACATACCTCTGTATGGTAAATTCGCTTAAATTCTTCTCATTTCATCCACAGATTGTTTTGTCTCCATCAAAACCAAAATTTTGAGAGCTTTTTCCCTCACTATCTAAGAGAGGACATTCATTGCACGTTGTTTCCCAAGCACCCAATAGTTCCAACTTAACACTATCATTGCAATAAACAAGGCTGATCTTCAGCCTTCACCATTTGAATAAAAAGGTCCTTAGAAAAATCCTAGGTCTTACTCTTCTTAACCCTCACTAATTCGATTTCATCATGCTCCCCTTTACTATCCAAATTATGTTTAACCCCACCTTACATGAACCAGGCTTACTGTCCGTCGAAACTTAAATAGCACGGCCTTCAAGCCGTTTCCACTTCACCCCATTCCCCAACTATGTCGCCCCAATCTGTTTGGGTATTAAAGTTTGTTTTGGTGTCCGTAGCTTGCATGGGCAGAGTTGTACCAACGTGGTCAATAGGGACAGAAAAAAGATTTTCGGCCCCACCCATGTGATTGCTAGCTTTTACTGTAGATATGATTGACTCCATGCATGTAGAATCATCTATCAGTGTTAAAGGAAAATCATGAGTAAAGCCCGAAAGATTCGTGCCCCCTAACCCATGATTCATGCTATCCGAGATATCATCCCTGTGAGGTATCGTGATTTAAGGAACGATACCTTGTATATCCAAGTTTCCATCTTTGTCACTCACATCACCAGAGACTTCTTGCGGCGGAACCCTAGTGCTTCGTTCCTCTGCCTCCGTGTGATCATGTCTCGGCGAATTGCTTGGCCTACTTTTCGTGCCCTCATCCCTTCTCCAGTATCTTGCTTTCAACCACTCCCTATACAGATTATTGTTGCAGTTCTGGTCTCTTGGTCTCAGACAGTATTTCGCTTCATGGCCAAAAAAACCCCACCTATTGCATAACCCTACTATGCATTCATACTTGAAACCAATGCGAACCCAATCTCCTTCAAGGTTTGCTACTAGCGCTCCCCGATGAATGGGCTTGTCCAGCGGTAACTCCACACGAACCTGAATAAATAATGCCTGATCTAACTTGAAAACCTTACTATCAACTTCAATCACTTGGCCCAAACCCTTCTCGATATCCCACCCTACTTCCTTATTGATTAGATTGAAAGGTAATCCCCATACTTGAATCCAAATAGGCAGTGAGTTAAAGGTGACAGTCCTTGCCGTCATACCCCTCTCCCAACGTCACAATACGAGTAAGTGATTGTCAAAACTCCACGGGCCGTTGTTCAATACTCACTTCAATTGGCTCTCCATGGTGAATCTAAACTGGTAGAGTCCCTCCCTGACATCAACAATACGAAGGTCGTTACCAAACGTCCATACAAACTGCAATGTCGTCTTTGCTGCCCTTTGGTTGTACGGCCTAGCTATGAGAAAGCATCCTAATAGGCTGAAAGAACATTCTTCAAGATTTTTTTTCTCTCTGGGATGAACGGACCATAAGAACTTCACCGTCCTCCTTTGTTAGGTTGATCCGTTGTAGTTGTTCTATGAAATTAGAGTCCATGGCTTTGGGGTTCATGAAAATAGTGTGTGTGTGTGCCGCGAATAAAAACAGAAAAAAGAAGAAAATTTCACTATTGGGGTTAGTGGGAAGAAAAGCTCACCCTAAACGAGAGAGATAAACTCACCCTCAGTGAGAAGGAAAAAAACACAAGAAATTTTACTAATTAAATTAACTTAAATCTTTTCTTAATCAAATTAATGTTATGATTTTGAGATACACTTCTTTAGATAATTAATTTGCTTCTAATTATAACCATAAAAGTTTTGATTTTAAGAGCAAATTTTAATTTCTATGTCTAATTTGATAATACCATTTAGATGCTTTGTGAAGAGAGTCAAGTGTCTTTTTTTTAAATAATCGAGAGACGAGTTTATGTAGTAAATAAGGAAACTTAGTGGATTAATTTTAAGAGTTTTATTTATTTTTTGATAGATACGATAGTATTTCAAATTTATAGTGTTCGCTTCAAAATAATTACTCTTTATCATTAAATTAATTAAGAAATCAATTAATGGTATATAAGGGCTGTAGATTGCTTTACCAATTCAGCTATCAGAACTCACAAATATATAAGGGCTGTAGATTACTTTGTGGATTGGATTTGGATGCATGTCAATATATCTTTGGTCAGGATGTTACTTATTAGTGCACTGTATGTTCAGCAAAAAACCAAAAAAAAGAAACTAGTGCACTGTATGACCCTTTTGCAATTGCTGGACCTTGCCCATTGATTGCGAGAAAAAGCGTGGGAAATATTCGGTGTGGCCCTAGCTATGAGACGTCCGGCTCAATCAAATCTTTTTTTGATTTTAAATGTTGGCATTTCGCAAATGTAGAGGGCTATTTTTCATGGTGTGATTCATTGATTTAGTGAAGTATCAAAATTAAAAATAAAATTCAGAACAATCGGATTTTTAAAGATTTTGTGAGAGGGGTAGTAAATACTTACTCTTATTGTGTGACACTGTTAGATTTCAAACACAACAGGCAATTATGTTAAGTTACCATTGTAATTTGCATCTAAAATTAACACTTTAAGTTTAGGATATATCTAGCAAGAGTTATTCATTAGAAATTTTTATGGTCCCATAGTGTGGATGGTAAATTGGTAATCCTGTTAGGATGGATATTTATAAACTTCTACGCTTGTGCTTCCCAAACGCACGTTTTGCGTTTCAGGTATTTTTTTTTTTTTTAGCCGAAAAGTTTGACTTTTTCTGTGAACAGTGCATACTGTGCACTGTTCACGGGCCCACAAATTTCACTTTTCAGTAACTTTTTCATTAAAAATGGGTCCCACGATACTATTCACATATTTAAAAATTATTTTGCTACAGTATTTTTCAGTTTTCAGCTGTATCCAAACGGACCCTTAGGAAAAGATATAATTGTTTACTAAAAGATGTATCTTACTTATGAAACATAACTCTTTAATAAATTACTAACTTTAATATTTAATACCTTCTCAAAAAAAAAAAAAAAAAAAAAAAAAAAAAACCTTTACTATATAATTAATTCCCTACTGCAAATTGGTAAGGCAACACAAATCACCAAGTAAGAGTTATTGTATGAGTGAAGGTGCACTATATTATAGTGTGATTACCTATCACTTTTGTAGAACAAATAAAAGTTTCTTTCTAAATTAGTTTAGAAAGAAACTCCTCATATATCTTTATATTGATTGTAGATTTTGAAAATCTAACAATTAGATTACATATTTTTATTATATTCTTCATGCTTGTAAAATTTCAAAAGATTAAAGATCAATTGTCATGTCATTAAAAAAATGTTAAAATTTCTGGTTTTTGTAATTTAAAATTGTGTATAAAAAAATAAGTTTATTGATCAAATAGTAAATAACATTCAATTTGAATAAAATTTGATATGTATGTTAAAAACATAAAGAACATGAAATTCAATAGTTAGATTTTCAAAATTTATACTAAAAAAAGATGTATGTAAGAAATTTGAAGAATTTCTCTCTAAATTAATTTAGAGAGAAACTTTGTTCACTTTTATATATTAACAATTTTTCCATCATCAATTCCCCTTATAATAAGATTTTTTTTGGTTGGTTATCTTTGAATGTACGTAACAAATAAATTTAAGGAACCAAAGCTGTTGCGCGAGTAATCTAGTGTAATAAACGTGGACGCTTTCATTATTATATTTGCTAATGTCGAATTTGCCATCATCAGTACTATATTCACCACATGATGGTCCTTACAAAATAACAGATTAAATTTCTTATTTATCTTATACAGAAACAAACAAGAAATAATAGAAGTTTATGAGAGTTAGAAATTAGAATGATACAAATTGTAGGGGACAAGGTAGGGAGAATGACTAATTTGGAGAAACAGTTAGAGCATCCACAGCCGGAATGCTAATCTCATCCTATTTTACCATCCCAAAAAGTCACTTTATCAATTATACAATACCATTTTACTATACATCCAGCATCCCAACTTTTATTTTCTTATCCTACTTATTAAAATAATATATTTACACATTAAAATATATTATCCAACTCCAACAAAATGCACTCCTCTCACAGACTCTCACAGAAAAACGCAGCAACCCTGTTCCAAAAAAAGAAAAACCCAGAACCCACCTTGCCAGAACCCACCTTGCCACCACCACGCCACCGGCCAGCAACCACCACCACAACCAAACTCACCACCAACAACAACCACAAGAAACAACCACCAAGAGGAAAGGAAACACAAAAAATTGCCAAAAACTACCACCACCGATCGAGGAAATTGCCAAGAAACACAAAAATTGCCAAAAACTACCACCACCGATCGAGGAAATTGCCAAGAAACACAAAAAAATTGCCAGAAACACACCAAGAAGAAAAACCACTTCAAACCCACGCTCGAGGAAATCACTTCAAACCCACCACGCCGACTCGCCGAACTCCATAAGCCACCGATCAGCAACCCCAAGCCACCGATCAGCAACCCCAAGCCACCAATTAGCAAACCCAAGCCACCGATCAGCAAACCCACCCCGCCGATTTGAAACCCAGGCCGTCGAAAATACTCTATCACTGATTTGAAACCCACGCCGCCGATTTGAAACCCACGCCATCACCGATCAGCAAACGCCATCGCCGCCACGCCTTCAACGGACCTTGCTTCCACCAATAGCGAGTCAGAGAGTGAGAGAGCGTAGATGAAAAAACAGAAAGAGAGAGTTGAGAAAGAAAGAAACGTCTCAGCCCCAGAGACAAAGAGAAAGAGAAGACAGAGGAGAGAGAGAATAAAAGTGAGTAAAAAATTTATACAATTGTGCTACAGTGCGATTCTAAATGTAGAATCGCACTGTAGCACAATCCTAAATTTTTTTAGAATTCTTCAGTTTTACAATTCCAGCTGCTGACTCTTTTAAGCTTAAAATGCCAAAATTTCTTTAGATTTAGCATTTACAACCCCCAATGGGAATGCTCTTAGGTGGCTAATTACAATTTCATTTCTCACACTCAAACTTTATTGCATGTTTCTCAAAAAAAAAAAAAAAACTTTATTGCATAATACAGGAGATCCAACGGAATAGGGATGGAACACGTGTCAAGATTAGAGTACATAATTGTCAAGGGCCACCAAACGTAGGTGTCAATAATCTAAAACAATATTTGACAACAAGAAGTCTTAATCCCAAATTTTTGAGATCGATTTATGGATTTTAGTATATTAGTTAGGATCGGCCATATATATGTATTATTTTTCTCAATTATATTTATTTACAACCATATTTTCTATTACTTTCCTAATTATAGATAATTATATATATATATATATATATATAATTTCTAGTAATATTATTTTGAGTCTTTTTTAACTTTTTTTTTTTTAAATTCTCTCAACTTGGATCAACTTATTCTTTCTTAATGGTATATTCTTCGTTCTCTTATAGATTTAACTAAATCATCTCAAACAACTCTCTCTTTTTTTTTTTTTCATTAATATAAGTTATCCTTATCTATGGATTTCCCTATTTTGAACCTTAAAAAAAAAAAAAAAAAAAAAAAAAAAAAAAAAAAAAAAAAAAAAGGTATTTGTCCCCATTACCCCCACTCTACAATGACACACCTACGTAAAACGTATTGATAATGTATATTATATAAAATAATAAAATAACCCTAAAAATTAAATGAAAGAAAATGACGGGTCATCTTCTAAGAGTAAAAACAGTGTCGTGTCTTGGTTCATGTCCGGTCCCCGTCCTATGGGACCAAAATAGCAATTTACAGCCCAAGTGTTCGAACACGAACAGTACAGTTCTCTATTGTGGTTCACATGAATAGTCCATTTCTGAATGAGCTCTCCATGTCTTCATGGGCTCCAAGCCTCCACCAAAGGATCTCTCTCTCTTTGCTCTTCACTTCTATCACTTACTAATGCCATGTAGGCCAGAATACACTACATTTTTTTTCTTTTAAATTATTAGTCATCATCATTTATTTTCTTTGAAAACTTTATTTCATATTTTCGTCACTTTAATTAAGATGAAAAGAAACCTGTTTACTATTGCTTTTTCCTTATTTAAGTCAAAATTGATCGAGTATTATATTATAGCTTTAGATTGACTCGATTAGTGACTTTTATAATATGCCTTTTAAGTAAACTATGTGTAGAGGACATCAACTCTACTTGATGTTGAGTCAACAGTCAACACATCAAATTGAGCTTTCATACACAAATTGAGTTTTAACGTTTTATTATTTGATATTAAGTTAGAATGAGTTGACAAGGACATCTACATCAAGTCTTCAACCAACATTTCTCTCCTAAATGAAGGGATAGAGAGATCACACATCTCAATAACTTAAAAATAAAAAATAAAATTTAGAATGACTACACCATGACAATAATTGAGACAAAATTAAATTTATATATTTATATTTATATTTGATTTAACATCTTCACCTATTTATTTTAGTTATTTTTTTTTTTTTTTGTTTTTGTTGGGGAGGGGGGGTCTATTTGGCTTATTTGGGCACGTACAATTTTTTTTTAAGTCATTTTTCTTAAATACAATAGTACTATTAGACATTTTGTATTAACAAAGTAAGCTAACCCAAATAGACATTAAGTATAAAAGTTAAGTTGAAATGAATGTGACCAACTAAATAAAATAAACATATGATGAATTATATAAATTATCTGATGATTACAAGGAGATCATCAATTGTCATAAACTTAAATGTAATTTAGTCATGAAAAAAATTATGTTATTAAAGAAAAACATCAAAATATATGAGAATATCTTTTTTTTATTTATTTTTATTTAAGTCTTCAATTAAAAAAACTATACATATAGAACCATACATGCGAATTTTTCTCTATTCTTAAAAAATTAGTTAAGATGTTACAATTCTTTTTTTTCTTTTTTTCTTTTTTCTAATCAAAAGCCTCTTAAAATGGGATTCAAAGTTTTATTTTTATGGTTCCCCTCCCCCAACTCACCTTTTGTACAATTAAGGTTAAAATGTAAAATCTACCTTCTAAGTTTGACTGAAATTCATTTCAGTCATTTAACTTAACTTTTGTTCAATTGAATCCTTTAAATTCCATATTTATTCGATTTTAGGTCTTTCGTCCAATTCCAAAAAAATAATGGCCATTAAGTATGCAATTAACTAATGGAAAAAAAAATTGAAAAAAAAATTCTCATATAAAAAATTCATGTGAGATGGTAGCACCAAAGGTTTTCATGGCCTTATGGGAGTATAATTTAGGAGTCATTTATAGTATTTATAGTGTTTTGGTTCATATGCTATGGATTTCAACTTTTGTGACAAATGAAACTTTGCAACATTCTTTCAGTTAACTCTATAGTGATTAATCTCACTCAAATCCTATTTCTTCCTTATAAATCCAACTTTGTTTTTTTATTGTAGCTATCTTTTGGCTATACCATGGAAGATAGTTCTTTGACACATCTTCCAAGAAGCAAACAAATGTGCTGACTTTGTTTTACAAATATAGGAGCACGAAAGTAGGTTGGGAAGTTACTTTGAACACCTATCTCACTTTTTTCTTGGATAACATGTTTTAGAATACTTCAAGTATAAATACTTTAATAATAAGTAACTTTATTAGTTGAGTTAATTATAACGTAATTTGTGTAATTTAAAAAAAAAAAACTACTTTTATGTATTTTGTTTATTGTTGATTTAATAATTCTATTGAGAAAAAAAAAGTAGAGATTGACACGTGTCATGGTAGAGAGACGTGTCCCTTTTTTTTTTTGTCACATATTATCATCCAAACAAGTTTAATGCCCAAGCCAAGTCAACAAAAAACTTTAAGATATCTTGTTAGCAAAAAAAAAAAAAAATTTCTTCAATTCATTTCAGAGCAAACTGTACAGTTAGAACCGTACATGGAATTTTTCTCTACTCCTGAAAAAAAAGAAAAAAAGAAAAAGAAAGAAAACGAAAAAGGAAAAGAGCCTTAGTTATAAGTAAGCTCTGGGGACCCGAAGCAACGTTGCTTTCGCAATACTTCAAATGGCTGAGAAGTAATCTCTCAGAGACACAGAAACAGAGAAACAGGGGAAAAAAAAAAAAAAAAAAAACACTCAGAAAGAAACTAACTGATTGACCGCCATTGAAGCACCTGTCCCTCATATTCTACTACTCCTTGTATTATATATAAACCAACATTTCAACGCTCCTTTCCCCATTCTCTCTTCAACCCCATTTCCCTCATACAACAACATATAATACTACTGAGATTAATTAGGCCCTAAAATTTCTCAATTTGGAAACTTTTATTCAATTACTGAAGTGTTTGATTGAAATTTCAAGTGATTGCAGCTCTCAATGGAGCCAAATTCAGCAAGCTGTGTGCCCGGATCCTGCCCAACCCGACCCGAACCCGAGGAAACCGGACTCGAATCCCTCCAATTCCGCGACGAAATCCAGCGGCTTATGACCGTGCCGCCGGAGAACGCGAGCTCCTTCACGGCGCTTCTGGAGCTCCCGGCCACTCAGGCCATGCAGCTCCTCCACAGCTCGCCTCACTCCGCCGGCGGCGGAGGCGACGAACACAAACCCTACTCCTCCTCCTCCTCCTTCACTAACGGCAATCTCACCTTCCCTTCCAACAAAGCCCTAATCGAACGCGCCGCCAAGTTCTCCGTCTTCGCCGCCGCCGCCGAGATCTCGCCGGAAACAAGCTCAGTACCGTCGAATTCAAGCGCGAATTTGGACAAAGTAAAGGCCGAACCAGCCGAGACCGATTCAAACCCTGGCTCATCAAACAAGACTCAGACTCAGAAGTTGGCGAAGAGAAAGGAACGCGAGAATAAGGTAAAAATAAATCTCCGGTAATGGCTTTTTGGTAATTTTAAGTGTGAAGCTAAGTCTAATTTGGGGGAAAAATTGAAATTAGGGCAAAGAGAGTGCCAAAAAAAGCAAGAACGAGAGCTGTGAAGATGCAGAGAAGCTTCCTTACGTCCACGTCAGAGCTCGTCGTGGTCAAGCTACGGATAGCCATAGCTTAGCAGAGCGAGTTAGTATTACTATTAATCTCTTTAAATCTTAATTAATCAATCATTGAACACTAATTAATCAAATCAAGTACTTATTTTTGTTAATTAAAATTTTGGAAAGGCGAGGAGAGAGAAGATTAACGCTCGGATGAAGCTTCTTCAGGAACTGGTCCCCGGGTGCAGTAAGGTTTGTTTTGTGATTATTATTATTATTTTATTGGAATATACATTAAGGAAAGGTTAGTTAATTAGTTCTTGTCTTAATCATTCTTGTTTGGTTGGTTAATCATTTGATTCTGTTATGACTTGATGAGTGTCTCTTTTTCTAATGTGTCCGAATTGTCTCTAAAAAGTTCGATTATGTTACGTTAGTATGACTTAAGGTGATAAAATACAAAGGTGCAAAGGAACTTGTGCAATAAAGGTGCTGAGAACTTAAAAAATTAAATAATTTGTGAAAACTTTTAATAGTGCCTATTATAAGCTCAAACATCAAGGTGGTCTTTTTTTATTCAAGTAATGCTACCATGACAACAATTTTTTTTTTTTTTTTTTGACAATTGACCTTATTTTTTAAAAGAGTGGTTTTAGACTTATTAAACTTGTATTATGCGGTTTAGTTACTGGTATGTCATTGTCACCTTTTCACAAAGGTAAAGTGGTTACTTTTGTACCAAGAAAAGTGAAAGTGGGCGGAGTCAAAAGTGGCATTCTCGTAACTCCACTTCAGGCGGTTGGTTAATAGTCCATATCAGAGGTTAATTTTGTCATTGCATTAAAAAATTATTCAATTCATTTGGTTGTAATTTCCATTTCATTTTCTGTGACTTTGACATTTATCGCAAATTTCAAAAAATTTATTTGGGTCGGGCAGGGTAGTTCAAATTTGTTAGACTAAAAGATTCTAGTTACAATCTAAATAATGACGAAAATACCCTTCATGGGTTGGGCTGTGGAATTTTAGCCAGGCGAATATGCTACAGCTGGAAGCTGCTTTTGAAGCACCGGGGAGGGGGGAGACAAGAAGTTGGACATTTTTTTTTTTTTTAAAATATAAATAATTTTATAAAAATGTATGTGGGTCCCATATACAAGGGAAAGTTTGATATACTTGTGAGGTGCACGGTACAATCACCTCTTACCAGTTTGGTATCCATCCTCCATCTGATGACGAAAAAAGGGGTGACAAAAGAACAGTATACAAACGTATCATGTATGTACCAAAAGCCTAGGCCTAACTAAATGGAGAGACGTGATGTGATAGTCCCATATGCAAATTTATTTTATTGAGTTCAAACATAAACCAAATCCACACCTTCATGCTTTGTTTTAACTGATGATAGATAGGCATAGCAGGAACTTGAGTCTTTCCTTGCTGCTCCATCCATAAACTGACCCAAAGTTTGCTAACACACTGGATGGTTGAAAAATCAGCTAGATTTTCTTTAAAATTGCCATGCTTTCCATTTAGAAAGTTACTACAATAATATTTTCTATGCAGATTTCAGGTACAGCATTGGTTCTGGATGAAATTATCAACCATGTACATTCGCTACAACGCCAAGTTGAGGTTGGATTTATGCATCCCATACACTAAGATATAGTTTTAACAATTGTATGAGAAGGTTTAAGCTTCAAATGAACTTTGTTGGGGCAATTTTGTGATAAGGTTTAAATGTGGAATAGCTCCCCCACCAAAAAAAAAAAAAAAAGAGTGGAAAAAAATGTAAAAGAAGAGGAGAGAGATATTGAGATGTCTTGACACGGATAACAATTGCTACTTAATTAGTTAGGTGGGTTATATAAATTGGTGGGTTTTTCAGTCACCTCCTTATAGATTTATGAGGCTTGAAAATTCAGACTGACTTGAATATATGTTCATATTTTAGTTATTTATGTCCACTTTAGTTATTAAATTAGATTAAATACATATCTTTTTCTTCGTCAACTTGGTGTTCATGAGGAATGTGAACAGTGAAACGAAGCTTGTGAAATGAATTTAAACTCCATATAAGTTTGAATTTAAACTCCATATTTTAGTTATTTTTACTCCATACAAATGGTGTTAAAATTGTATAGTAGTAATGCTTGAATTATCTGGTACTGGTTTGATCTTCTGATTGAATAATTCTTTGGTTTCAGTTGTTATCAATGAGGCTTGCAGCAGTGAACCCGAGAATTGATTTTAACTTTGACAGCGTATTTGCTACGGAAGTAAGTGTGCAAACTTCTTTATCTTTATCACCCTTTTTAGTTTGACTTTTTGGTGGGAAAAAAAAAATGTGGTTTGGCAATGAGTGCACACTTTATCTAGTAGGTGAGTTAGGATATAAACATATTTTAATTCAAATTTGGCTCATTATAGACCCACCCAAGATCTTAATTGGTTGTTTCCACCATTATTATGTGCCAGGACAGTTTGTCAGAATTGGACCACCTATTCTATATCCTATCTTTCTCCATTCATATCTTTCACTGTTCATTAGAATGTGATTGATCACAAGCAGTTACCATTAGCCAATTTAAGTTTCTTTATCTGCTGTCATTATTTTAGTGGGATTCCTGTAACAGTGGATCCGAGCTTAAAGGTTAACGCTGTTATGGTGGGTAGACTGCAATTTAAGTAGTTTAATCATATCATTATATAGACAAAGAAATTAAGAAATTTGTGTGTACACATGCCATAAAAATTAAAATTTTCTTGTACTCATAACTCATAATTCATGCCACCCCAACTAAGGAACTGCGTAGTCACTGATTGAAATGTATAAAAGTAGTATCACCAGCTTACCCCTTTACTACTGGAATCCCTGAATAGTGAATACTCTTGAGTTGAATGGTTGGCATGATGTGATTGGCATTGTACAAGTCCTAGAGGCTTTGTTGTGGATCATTGGATAATAATTAGTGCTGGTGAACCTCCTTATAGTTAATATATTATAGGGTCTCCAGTTTTCCCTGGTTAGCTTAGAGTATTTTGATTCACTTACTTTAACAAAGTTCATAAATTTATGGAGCAAAACCTCCCTTAGTTTAACGTTGGAGCTTTATCCTCATTGTATATCACTAATAGTTTCTCTTCCCCAGGGTGGACCTTTAATCGACAGTAACATCCCTAGCATGGTTTCTCCTCTAATGTGGCCAGAAAACCCATTCACTGAAAACAGACAGAACTTTCAACAGCAATGGAATTTTGATGCACTTCACCAACCACTTTGGGGGAGGGAAGAAGAAAACCATGCTTTCATTACTCCAGAGAACTCACTTTTGAGTTATGACTCCTCAGCAAATTCAGGTAGATTAGGTTCAGCATAATCAGGCTGCATATCACCTCTCCTAAACTGATATCGTTAAACTTTTTCAACAACCATTAGTGACAGGATTCTAATGAGAAATTATAGGGTTATTTATTAATGAAGAAAAAAAATTTGAGAGATAGTCTGCTATCCTTCCCTCTCAAATAGTACATATTGGTGCTTAAAGTATATTTTAGTAAATGCAAACCACTTGACCACTTGAAAGTGGGTCATACATCTATTCTCGGTATCACAGTAATATGGAAATTTTATTGCATAGAATAATTCTTTCTAGCAGTTATGAAAGTGAGGATTATATGGAAGCATTGTACTGATGATTTCGTTAACATTTTAAAACATTGATTCCATAACAAAAAAAGCTACGTACTCATCCTTTATTTGGAGTAGAGAAATGGATAATAGAGAGCATTTGATTTTTAGATTCTTGATTGTCTTTGCTTCCTCATCATATTCTTAAACCATAAGCGCTGCATCATTTTATATGACAGCCAAAATAAGTTTGTCACCAAACTAAGGATCGTTATTAGTTATTACCCTTAGTGGTGCATCATTTCGTAAGATGAAGTTGGAAGCATATTCTGGGTTTCATTTTGCAAGAAGAGAAATTTAAATATTATATTCTTTTCTTTTTCTCCCCTGGCATTATTTTAACATAAAATTTATATGTTGCAGCGTCTCTGCATTCAAATCAGTTGAAGATGGAGCTGTGAAAAGTCATAGTGAAGTTGTACCAGTAGCTAGTAGTGTATATATCCATATAGTATTGGCAGTTTAGCAAGAAGTAGAGTGAAGGCGCCAACATTCATGGTTCACCACATGGGTTTTCATGTCTTCTATTTGTCAGTCAGTTGGAAACCCAGATTTCCCTCTGCTAGAGAGGATGATAAATTTTCGGAAATGTTATTCTTATATATTATTTATATCTTACTATATATACTAACTTTGAGGATGACTCAATCTAATACTTGGTTTAAAGATGATTGGTTAATTTACTGTTGTAAACCATTGAACAAACTTCTGCTATGGAAGTCAGCTTCTTTCTTAATTTGTCTGGTGTCAACGTATCTGCATTTATTATGAAGACAAGCCTTGTGCTAAGCACAGGCTATTTAGGTCATGAATAATGTGTAGTGCATCTTTTCTGGCTCTTCTCCTTCGTTTCTTTTACATGAATTCCCCGTATTAATCTCAATGTGCATCATAGCATGCTAAACTTGTCTTAAGTCCGTG
This sequence comes from Quercus aquifolioides, assembly GCA_019022515.1. Taxonomy (NCBI): domain Eukaryota; kingdom Viridiplantae; phylum Streptophyta; class Magnoliopsida; order Fagales; family Fagaceae; genus Quercus; species Quercus aquifolioides. The sequence goes on along the minus strand of CM032325.1, from coordinate 26,379,626 downwards.
ATTTTCCTGTCCTGGGTTCTATGATCTGACACTATGTGGGATTATAAACAAAAAAACTGGGTTCATTCTCGTTTCCCTTACATATTAGTTGAAGAAAATATTTTTTTGGATAAAGTTTGATTTCAAATATGTTTGGAGTTATCTTTTTTAACTTACTATGTGGCAAATTTTAAGAATATATATCCAGATGTATTATTTAAAGTTTTAAACAAGTCACGATTCATTATAAAATTCATGTGACTAAAATTATATATCGATGATCTCTTCAGCTGTTACATAGTAGCTAACTTGGAGCAAGATAACTCCAAAAATGTTTGGAGCCACATTATTATTATTATTATTGGGTTGGCCACACCACACTGTTAGAGATATTATAGTCTAGAAGGACCAAATTCATTAAAATTATGTACGTGTAGATTAAACAAAATATATCTTCATATTACTTTTAATATAAGCACTACTACAACTTTAGGGATAGTCTAGGCTTAACTCAAAATATAGAGACGGAACTAGTTGAGGGCATGGCCCCCCAGATTTTTCAAAAATTATGGTTAGTATTCTCAAAAAATTTCAAATGTACCCCAAATTTTATTTTTTTTATTTTATTTTTTTCTGAATGTATCTGCTGGTTCATCCCTTTGCCTATTGCCCCGTGAAAAAAAAAAAAAAAAAAATCCTCTGATTAAAACAAACCCAATTATTCCAAGAATAATAAGAATAACCTCTAGATAAACCAAAATTAAAAACAAAATAGAACATACAACATGATCTTTAATTGTGTCGGCAAATATTGGATTGTAATGTTATAAGGTGATAAAATTTGAAAATTCCTCAAACTTTTTTTGGTTTATACTTCGGGCCCCCTAAGCTTGAAGCTTGGTTTTGAAATGTATATACTTTTTTATTTTTTGGTTAAACAAAAATTTCATTAAAGAACTAACTAGCTAAAGTGGCAAAAGTAGCGTCTAAAAGCCAACAAAAATACAATCCAGTAGCATCCAAATTAACAAGGGATGATTTTTTTTTTTTTTTTTTTTTTTTGAGAAACCAGACTGGAAGTCCAGACAGGGCAAATATATTAAAAGTAATAATAAGATAAATTTTAATATAAGCACTATAATGGACCCGATCCATCAAATATTGAGTTACTAGAAATAGATTATCTGTTGCTTTGTAGTGTGGACGGACGAGCAAACTGACAGGCCCATATTAGAATCATTGTGGACCAGACAGATCTGTCATGCCTAATTGTTCTCCATCTTACTCTCTTTATTTTTATTTTTTATTTTTTATTTACAAAAGTCCCGACTTCTGTGAACTTGTGAAGAACATAATTTGAAGTGTTCTTTTGTCAATCACATTGCTACCAGAACATTCGAGCAACCACTTCACTGTTGTTGTGAACGTTTTTCTTCGCCCTACGGGGCCATTTTAAAAAAGAAAAAAAAGCCTTGTGAACCTTTAGAAGTTTTGAGGGTATATTTTTAACGGCAAGATGAAACCGATGCTTTGATGCCTAATTAGGAACTAGCTCTCTATAGAAGATAATGCTGAGTGTATTTTTTTTTTTTTTAAGAAAAGTAATTCTAGTACCACATATTTTTTACACACTTTGTTATAATTGTCGTACGTGATAGATTGTAAGTAGTGAAGAAAAAATAATGGGTCCATATAATTTATATATCTATATATATATAATAATAGTTAAGGCAGAGAGAAAATCTAATTAAGGGTCTGTTTGTTTCGGGTGTAAATAAAATTCAGAAAATATTTTACACCATCACGTCTGTTTGGATGTGCATGTAAAATATGGTCAACTTGAAAATGAGTTCCTTTGACTGTAAAATACAACCCCTTCACCCGTAAAATCATTTACAGACCTATTTTACCTTCAAAACCCATTTTTCGGAGTCTCACACCAGAAAAGAGCAAGAGCTAGAGGGAAAGTCACAAACTCCGACCACCCCACCCCGAATTCGGTCAGATCACGTCACCCCATTCCCCTCCACGCATCACTCACGAGTCATGCCAAGCCCAAGCCCAAGCAAAGAGAGATTGGCCACCGGTGAAGCCCAGATCGTTGTCCTCAACCCACAGCCCCGCTGTCATGCATGCAACCACGATTTGGGTCTGATCGTCTTCTCACAATCTCGTCGCCACCACCCATGACTGATCTCATCATTTTTTTTCTCTCGATCTCCTTGTTGCCGCCGCCGCCGCCTCTAGATTGACCCACCCATGACTGATCGCCTCTATCTCTTTCTCGATCTGCCTCTCTTTTTTCCTCAATCACTCACTCTTTCTTCCTCTCTCTGAGTTTGATCGAAGATACAGTGTTTGATGAATGATTTTTTGTTTTGAGTTTTGTTTTTTTAAGTTTATATATTGAAATTTTCTATTATAAAATTTGTGTGGGAGTTGAGAAAATGTGAAAAACTTGTAGAAAATTAGCATTTTTAGAATGAAACCAAACACCTGAAAATATTTTCCAAAGCAATTTTCAAAATGCAACCAAACACTTGAAAATATTTTCTTTTCCCAAAAACATTTTCACTTGAAAATATTTTACACTCAGAAAACATTTTACATTGAAACAAACGCAGCCTAAATTTCAAATTGGAATTCAATTAAAGCCTAATTTTGCGCTATGTGTCTCATCTAATTTAAATTTTAGAATTTTGTGCCAAGTGAGTTAATTTAGTGTAAAAATTAAATTTCAATTAGAATTTAATTTTGCGCCATGTGTTTCATTTAATCTAAAATTTTAAATTTTTGTGCCAAATTAGTTTATTTAGTGCAAAAAACAAGGAGTTCAATATAATAAACCGTAAAAAAAATTCAAATTTATAAGTCATCTATATATATATATATTAATAAATAAAGTTTAGAGAAACTTGAATTAGAATTTGAAATTATAATCTAATTTTACGTCATGTGTCTAAATTTATATACAGATAATAGATGAAACTGAGAGAAACTCAAATTAGAATTCCAAATTAGAGATCCAATTTTGCGTCATGTGTCATAAATTATTTATTCGTAAAAAGTTTTATTTCTTAATTTTAGAATCAAATGTAAACCACATTATACATATTCATCCAAGTTAGTTATTAAGTACAAAAATCAACAAAGAATCTAGACAAAGCACTAGCATTTGGGCGCTAGAATTTTTTTTTCTTCATTATAATTTTTTTTCCCTTTAGCCCTAAATCCCCAATCTCACGCCTCTCTCTCTTTGTCAGTCACGCCTCTCTCAGGTACGATTCTTCTTCTATAGAGCCTAAGAAAGTGATGGGCTTTATCATTTTTTTAAAGATAATTGTTGCTGCATTTATCCATGGGTATGGAGAAGTCTAGTTATAATTCCTTTCTGAGATCGCTTTTCATTTGGATGAGGGTGATAGTGGGTTTTATGGTTTTTAAAAACTAATTTTATAATCAGTCTCAAGTTATGAGGGTGAAATAGCTTGGACGCATTAAAGGAGCCATGGCCATGGATGGCCATGGATGGACATGTTTGCCATGGCCATGGCTCCTTTAATGCGTCCAAGCTATTTCACCCTCATAACTTGAGACTGATTATAAAATTAGTTTTTAAAAACCATAAAACCCACTATCACCCTCATGCTTTGGTAATTTGAAAAAGAATATTATTATTATTTTTTTATTTTTGTCTCTTTAGGACTCATATTAATGAAAATTGATATGCTTATCACCTGACTTTAGATATATTGGTTCTGGAATTTACAGAACACATTGGAAATATATTGATTCTGTTATTTTTGTAGTAACGGTACCAATGTATATAGGGAATCAAAATAATGGAGAACTTATGTAACCAAATACATTTGAAAAAAATTTCACATGAACAACAATATTGTTCTTTATTATTATGTTGTTTTTCTTGCGAAGTAGCATAATTCATATGCAGTTTTTTCCACTTGTGTAATGAAGGCATTCTTTCTCCGTTTTATCATAAATTAAAGGATAACATATATGTAGGTTAGGGTGGGGTCTGTACAATTATTAGGGTATTTCTAATATATAAGAATACAAAAGACATTTTAGACTACCAAGTAATAGAATACAAAAATTTCGTTGGCATATCCTTTTTTTGTGAGAACCACATATATCTAGTGTTTTGTTTGTACTATTTTTCAATTCGTATCCCTTAGATCCTAGCTTAGGTTTCATATTCCCTAACAGCTAGAAGCAATAAGTTTAATAATTTACCAATTAATTACTAGTTAGAGCATTTTATACTCTCTAAATAGAGAACAAATTTAGAAAAAAAGACAATTGGCCTTCATTTTTTTGTTGTTACAAAATTTGCAGAGGAAAAAGGGTGGTGAGAAATGATTCAGGGGCAACAAACATTGTAGATGTTTATTTGGTCACAGTGATCCTAGAAGTTGTAAAAAAGTGTTGTTTTGATTATTATTGGATGCTGAGCTAAAAACTATATTCCTTATGGGAAACCATAACTTGCATAAGAGGAAGTGGTCATGTGGCACTAATGAGGTCAATAGGAGGTGTTAGTGGCACGTTGGAGACTGTCTAAAGCATCTAGGATCATGTCCTATACTAAATATGTCTACTTTGCCATTAATAAATTTAAGATTTAGCTTACTTATTTGTCTCAACCTTGCAAACAGCTCCAATTTATTTCTTTGATACTTGTTCATTTGTGCATCTCATAAGTTTACTCATTGTGGTAGTAAAAAGTTATAGCATTAGAAGTTATGTTTTACCTTTATATTGTGGGCCAAAATGGGCAAATGCTCTTTTCTCCCAAACTAAGCAGCGTTTTGTCCCATTTTCCAAACTAATTATGGAAATGCCCCTCTTTTATAACTCGATTTGTGATAAATCGAGTTTAAAAAAAAAAAAAATTTCTGGAGTCCTATAGAGGCGTTTTTAAGGAACCTATAGTGACGTTTTAAAGACCTATAGTGGCGTTTTGTAACTCGACCTCCATGAAATCGAGTTATAGGCAATTATTATTATTATTATTTTACCTATAACTTGATTTCATGGAGGTTGAGTTACAAAATATCACTATAGGTCCTTAAAATGTCACTATAGGCTACTTAAAAATGCCGCTATAGGGCCTAACTTGATTTATCACAAATCGAGTTTCAAAAGAGGGGCATTTCCCTAATTAGTTTGGGAAAGAGGGTAAAACGCTGCTTAGTTTGGAAGAAAAGGGCATTTGCCCATTTTGTCCTTATATTGTGACATTCCTCAAAAGATTTGAATATAGAATGGGCTGTAGCCACTGGACTTGCATACTACTTGTGTTTGTGATTTCTTTTCTTCTTGCAGGTTGGTAATGAAGCACCTAGGTTGCCAGTCATTATCTTGATAACCATTTTTTTTTTTTTTTTTAATCTCCAGTTTCTAAATAATTTTCCTCCAGCATAGAATTAAGCTTTGTTTTCTTCTCTTGACAGGACCGAACATTTAAAATAGTAGAAGCATCACTAAGGGTTGATGCTCTGGCTAGTGCAGGGTTTAAGATTTCGCGATCAAAACTTGTTGACTCGGTCAGGTACCACCTTCTTTATTAATGCAAACTGTCACTTGAATATATTGTTGAGGATTTACAACATATTTTGTTCTGTTTAGTGGTCAAGTTATTGAATAACCAAATGGAGTAATTCCTTAAAGTTCTATATCATGTTAAACTTGGTAACCTTGTGGATTCTTTTGCCGTTTGGCCTTAAATATCTTTGCTTACATTGAATAGCATGGATGAGTTTGTGGTAATCTCACAAAACTGGTTTAGTTGATCATTTAGGTGTATATGAGGCCCTGCTTGATTTAGTTTTGGTTTATGCCATGGTAGTAGTACACTATCATTGTGTTTTTTAGAATATCAATAAAACCAACACAGCACTGGGTAGGTGCAAAAGATGGAGAAACATTCACTAACATCTTGTATTGTGGTGGTATGCAATCTATTATCTTTGTCATGCGTTCTTTATGTATAATGTAGCTCTTCCTTAATTATACTCTCACAATGCATTGACACTTGTGTAAGTGACTTGATAAGTGCAATTTGTTTATATTGTCTATAAATTTTCTCAATGAATTTGGGATTGGTGACATATTAGCTTATTATTATTTTCTAGGATTTTATCTCATGTGAAGTTTCATTAATTAAATCAGTTACTTGTATCAAACTTTATTTTTAAACTAGATCCATGATAGTAATACCAATGTATCAAATTTAATTGAACTTTGGGCAATCTTGTGATTAGTTGTACAAGTAGTTGCTTCTTCCAGTAGATATGGTATTGATGTATTTTTCTTTATACTTGTGCAGATATAGGATTGGTGGCAAAAATACAGTTTTTGTGGCGCTACTTGAACTTAAATCATTTTTTGTAAAGTATGGAAGATATCATTTATATATAAATGGTTGTAATTACTTTGTGAACAACTTGGTTCAATGGTTTTAAAAGTATAAAGGTTCTTTATTTCCTTTTTATAATTGTATGGATGCTTTTTTTTTTTTTTTTAGATGTGGTTGGAGTTGAATGGATGATTTGTTTATGGATGTGGTTGGAAATGAACAGGTTAATGTAATAGGCTAATGTAATGGCAAGTAAATGTAAATAAATAAATAAAAAAACCGGTTTCGTCACCATATGTCTTCGGTGACGAAATAAGGACATATTGTGACGAAAAGTGGACATATTGTGACGAAAATTTTTGTCATCATAGCCCACTTTTGTTGTAGTGGACATAAAAATTTGGTCATAAATAACTTTATAGTGATGACAAAGTCCCTCACAATTTATAGAATAGCGACGCCACTTAACCCCTTGCAAAAACGTTTTAAGTGACAACTTAACGTCGTCACTATTATTTCTAACTAATTGCGAGGGGTTAAAAAGCCCTCACAAATAAATTTTAGCGACGACACTATTTTTCTCTAAAAAGTATGTCATTAATTTGAAATTCGCAAATAATTAATTGCAAGGGTATGAAGGTCCTCACAAATAGTTGTTAACGACGACTGCTTCCCCTCGCTAAAAATAAGTTGTTGACTTTTCTCATCATTTGGTAATATATTTGTGAGGGTAGATTTGATCAATAACGACGGTAGATTGCCCTCGTAAATTATCTATTTGCGAAGGTAAGGTCGCAAAATCTCTTTTAGCAACAAGAGCAAATACGACAGCCTTCGAGAGCTATATGCCTTCGCTAATAACCTTTTGCGACGATATTTGAATTTTTGCGAGGGCATTTTACCCTCGCTAGTAGACTCTTTTCTTGTAGTGCACTGCAAGAGATTTTCATCTGTAGAGAAACAAAGGAAGACAGATTAAATGAGAATTAAAAATAAAATTGGAGGCCTTTCATTAAACTTCTAGCAAATATAGTAATTTGTTCTTATTTGACGTAATCCTTATGGAAAAATAAACAAAAGATTCGGTTTATAGAGCCTAAGTATTATCTGCCAACTCAAATCCTATAGTCTAGGCCTGATGTGTCCATAGCAAAATGATCAAACATTTAGATGCTAACCAATCAAATGTCTTCACCTAAGCACATCCCATTTTCTGATAATTTGGTTCAATTGGTCTACATGTTAAAGGTTTTCATAAACTAAGGCAAAAATAAGAAAATCAAGTAGATCAATGGTATAATGAAATGAAAAAAAGTAAGATGTTTAATGTTGGTTGAGCTAGAAATGATTCAACATATTTAATAAATATTTAGCAAAGGTGTACCTGTAAAACATATTTAACAAACTTTTAATACCAAGAAGCAGACACATTCTCATACGAAGAGATTATAAGTTAATACAGATTATGGGCTCACCTTCAAATAATGGGGAAACCATATAATTTGTTGCTGCCCACGTAATGGAGACACCATTCTGAGTTAACCAACTAATGTACCACAATGAATAAAAGAATGAGAACATAGAATATTTGAGAATCAATAAAATTTAAAAGAAAATATTTGATTATAGAATTTTGAAATAGAAAGTGAGAAGAAAATAAATATAAAAAAGTTGGAGATGGTTACTGCACTGCATATTTAAATTTTCAAAAAGAAAAGAAAAAAGAGAACAAATAACTTACAAACCAAAAAAATACCATTTTATCAAATCATATCATTCACTAATCAGTAATATGTTGCATCAATACAATTTTCCATTAACATAACATTTATCCTTAGGGCGGGCAAGAGGTTGAGTTTGACATGGGTTTGAGGAGGAAAAGGGTCCTGGTCTTTTGGGTTTTGAGTCTATGTAGGTCATGATGAAGAATGCAAGAAGTGGTCTGAACCGTACCAATTTTGTTTAAACTAACAGCTTGTTGTAGTAGTTTAAGGAGGTCACCTACCATATCCAAAGAAGTGTCATCCTTTACTACGTCCTTTCCAAGCTGAAACTCTATCACTTTCTTTTCATTTTTTGTAAGGATGCCTGTTTTGTTTGTGCAAATTGTTGTGACTTGGCCCATTGTCTCAAAAGCAGATAGTTTTAGACTTAATATGTGATGTTTGGATTCGATTTTTCCCGCCCCTATACCATGATAAATCTAAACGATTTATTCATTTATGAACAATGAATATGAACAAAAGTTCTCAAGGATGAAATCTAAAAGATATTACATAACATGTACATAGTTTTTTTCATAGCTATGTGATGGTGTGCTTACTTATTGCAGATAGTATTGCCCCACAATTTTCAGATGAATAAGCAACAGTCCTCCTAGAACTACTCAGGCATTTTCTATCCAAACATCAACCCAATTGTATGTAGTTGATGGTCTTTACGTTAGAAATATTGTTCTAATGGTAATGGTAACTACATTTTAGTATAATGGAGAAACCATATAATTTGTTGCTGCCCATGTAATGGTGACACCATTTTGAGTTAATTTTTTGTTTTTATTTTTGGGCAGTGAGTTTTTGTCATTTTAGCAAGACATAAATAGTATGTGTATATTGTGGTGATTCTTTTATAAAATTTCTGCCAAATTATCTTTAGCCCTCAATAGTTAAAAACAAATTATTCACCTGAAAAAAGAAAAAAAAAAAAACCACTTAATTTGTTTCCATGTGTCAATTAGAAATTGATACATCATACGGCCAACATCGGTATGAGCAACAATAAAGAAAACCAATGAATGCATGCTATGTATCTGCAAGAGCTTTCAACCAACTTTTCCCACATTTAATTGTTTCTAATCCCAAACAAAATACATAACAAACAAAAAAAAATTATAAAGTCATGAAGTTAGAAATATAATTAATCAATTTTCTTTCAAGAGTTTTATCAAACATGATGGATTTAGAATAAAATTTATACTTACTCCTAGGATCTTTGTAATGTGAATCCACTATAGAAGTTTCGCCTCCATTGGAGTTTTGATTGTGACCCAATACATATAGATACATGGGTTTGCGCTATGATGGCGCATGACATGGAAAAGCTCGATCTATTAGTTAGGCTTCTCCCTCACGAATTTTTCTACATGACCAACGAAAGCAGATTATTTAATCAAATCAGTCTTAGGCTATCCAAACAGTATCAAATTTGACAGCTTTTCTTAATCACATTAGTATGTAACATATTTAAAACTAAACCACTCACCTAAAGACCAACTAATAGATATATATTATTCCATTTCAATATTCAGACAGTTGCTCAAAACCACAACCATCAATAAATATAAGACACACAAACTAAGATTACTTTGTCTATGGAAAAAAATAAAAGACAAAATCATAAAATAGAGAGAATGAAAAAAAAGAAAAAAAGGACCAACCATGGATGGAGTTTCCATTAAGATATTTTGACATCATAATGCTTCAAAATTGGTTAAGATTTCCATGACCTACAAATTCACATTTTACGGCACAACTTAAGAGGTCCAAGCTTAATTAAGTAGATATTTATGTCTAAAAAAGAGATTAATTGATTTGAAGAAAGGAACAAAAACCAATTTGATGAAGCAACCCAACTCAAGTTCCAACTTCCAACTTCCAACCCAACCAAATCTTAATCAAAATTAAAATGAAATCAAATCTTTAAAAAAAAAAAAAAAAAAAGTGAGAGAGAGCTGAAACTTAATGACTTACATCAAGCAAAGCACTTAACTCTGAAGAGAAGCAAATAGTTTGTTTTGGGCTTTAATTTGTAGAAAGAAATAAAATTCCAGTTAATTACTACAGCTGTAACAAATATAAGAAAACAACCTAAGGTTAATGACTTTCATCAAGCAAGGTAAACATATACATATGTGGCTGTATATGGAGAGCAGCAACATTATGAAAAAAGAATTTGCAAATGAAACTAATACATATTGCTACATAATGTGTCTCTCTAAGTGCAAGCTTTCTACTAAAGAAGGCCATATTGTTCCTCTCCCTAAGAATATGAGTCCACTTACATTGCACATTACAAATGATCTTCCTATTACAATAAAGTGGCTAAAAAGATATAGAACAAAAATAATGGTAAAAATAATCAAACATGCAGCGATGCTAGAGACTTTGGGCTTGGATTGGAAGATGTTGGTTTTTATTGAATTTTGAGAGGGAGAGACACGAAGAGGAAATAAATGGGTAATTATTCTGTTTACAAAGGAAAGGAAGAGGACGGATAGAAATAGCAAAAGCAAATAAAACTTGACAAATTTATTAATGGGTGAAAAGCAATGGATTTGCAGAATAGGAAGAGGTAGAATAGGAGGAGGTGAACAAGGTAGTCAAAGGCGTTAGGCGACCTTGAGGCGCTAAGGACTTGTATCACCCAAGGCGACGACGCGCCAAAAAGGCGCTAGCCCGAGTGAAGCAAGGCGCTAAATATTAAATATAGTTTTTTTTACATATATAGAGCTTAAATCATATATATTAATGTACTGAAAATTAAAATCAAGCATCTCTTACTTTGTTCCTAATGCATAGGACTTAGACAATAAAACCAGTTTTTGTGTTGAATCCAATAGAGCCCAAAAAAAGGAGGAGAGAGTATAGGAATAAAAATAAAAAGAGGAGAGTTGCTATTAGAGACTAGAGGGGGGAAAAACTGACAGAGGGGAGCTACAAGGGAAAGAAAAGAACAGAGTGAGCTGCTCTGAGTAAGGAGTCTTTTGGTTAAATATTGTCAAATTTAAAAAATATTTGCGTTATAGGTACTGTTTGAAGTTAATTGTGGAAATGAGGAGAGAGACTGAATTTCGGCAACACCGTTGCCGAAATTCAACAAAAAGGAAGAGAGAGAATAAGAAAAAGGAGGAAAGAGAAAAGGTGATTGTCAGGAACAGTAAATGTTAAATTTCGGCAACAGTGTTGCCGAAATTCATCTGCCCAGATTTACTGTTCTGCCCGGATGTGTGAGAAGTGGAATAATGCGTGGGTGCCCAAAAAAGAAGTAATTGTGGCAATGGTATTGCCGAAAATGATAGGAAAAAAAAAAGTGAATGCGGAAGAATTAAAGAAAAATATAAAGTGTTACGTACACAATATTTTCACAACAAATCACAGGTAACTAGTTATTATTAGTTCAAATTTAAATTTAACATTGAGATTACTATTTTAATCCAACAATAACAATAAGTAACAACCTGACACTTAGAATTTGTTGTAAAAATATTGTAAAAATTGTGTGCACTTCATTTCTAAAAAAACAAAAAAAAAAAAAAAAAAAATTCCCAATTGTGGCAATGGTATTGCCGAAATACCATTGCCACAATTGAAAAAGAAAAATTCCCACAATTTCGGCAATGGTATTGCCGAAATTGTGGGAATTTTTTTTTTTTTTTTTTTTCAAAAATGTGGCAATGGTATTTCGGCAATACCATTGCCACAATTGAATTTTTATTTTTTTATTTTTTTAGAAATGAAGTGCACACAATTTTTACAATATTTTTACAACAAATTCTAAGTGTCAGGTTGTTACTTGTTATTATTGTTAAATTAAAATAGTAATCTCAATGTCAAATTTAAATTTGAACTAATAATAACTAGTTACTTATGATTTATTGTGAAAATATTGTAAAAATATTGTGTACGTAGCACATTATATTTTTCTTTAATTCGTACGCATTCACTTTTTTTTTTCCTATCATTTTCGGCAATACCATTGCCGAAATTGTGGGAATTTTTTTTTTCAACTGTGGCAATGGTATTTCGGCAATACCATTGCCACAATTGGAAATTTTTGTTTTTTGTTTTTTTAGAAATGAAGTGCACACAATTTTTACAATATTTTTACAACAAATTCTAAGTGTCAGGTTGTTACTTATTGTTATTGTTGGATTAAAATAGTAATCTCAATGTTAAATTTAAATTTGAACTAATAATAACTAGTTACCTGTGATTTGTTGTGAAAATATTGTAAAAATATTGTGTACGTAACACTTTATATTTTTCTTTAATTCTTCCGCATTCACTTTTTTTTTTCCTATCATTTTCGGCAATACCATTGCCACAATTACTTTTTTTTTTGGGCACCCACGCATTATTTCACTTCTCACACATCCGGGCAGAACAGTAAATCTGGGCAGATGAATTTCGGCAACACTGTTGCCGAAATTTAACATTTACTGTTCCTGACAATCACCTTTTCTCTTTCCTCCTTTTTCTTATTCTCTCTCCTCTTTTTGTTGAATTTCGGCAACGGTATTGCCGAAATTCAGTCTCTCTCCTCATTTCCACAAATAACTTTAAACAGTACCTATAACGCAAATATTTTTTAAATTTGGCAATATTTAGCCAAAAGACTCTCTAGTATATGTTATCTCAGAGCCTTTTAGGTAAATATTGCTAAAATCAAAATATATTTGTGTTATAGGTACTGTTTGAAGTTAATTGCAGAAATGAGGAGAGAGATTGAATTTCGGCAACACCGTTGCCGAAATTCAACAAAAAGTAGGAGAGAGAATGAGCAAAATGAGGAAAGAGAAAGTAATTGTCAGATGTTGAATTTCGGCAACACCGTTGCCGAAATTCATCTGCCCGAATTTCCTGTGCTGCCCGGATGTGTGAGAAGTGCAATAATGTGTGCGCCCAAACTTAAAAAAAAAAAAAAAAAGTAATTGTGGCAATGGTATTGCCGAAAATAGTAGGAAAAAAAAAGTGAATGCGGAAGAATTAAAGAAAAATATAATGTGCTACGTACACAATATTTTCACAATAAATCACAAGTAACTAGTTATTATTAGTTCAAATTTAAATTTGACATTGACATTACTATTTTAATTTAACAATAACAACCTGATACTTAGCATTTGTTGTAAAAATATTGTAAAAATTGTATGCACTTATTATTTCTTAAAAAAAAAAAAAAAAAAAATTCCCAATTGTGGCAATGTCATTGCCGAAATAGTGGGGAAAAAATTTTCCCCACTATTTCGGCAATGGCATTGCCACAATTGGGAATTTTTTTTTTTTTTAAGAAATAATAAGTGCATACAATTTTTACAATATTTTTACAACAAATGCTAAGTATCAGGTTGTTACTTGTTGTTATTGTTAAATTAAAATAGTAATGTCAATGTCAAATTTAAATTTGAACTAATAATAACTAGTTACTTGTGATTTATTGTGAAAATATTGTGTACATAGCACATTATATTTTTCTTTAATTCTTCCGCATTCACTTTTTTTTTTCCTACTATTTTCAGCAATACCATTGCCACAATTACTTTTTTTTTTTTTAAGTTTGGGCGCACGCATTATTGCACTTCTCACACATACGGGCAGTACAGGAAATTCGGGCAGATGAATTTCGGCAACGGTGTTGCCGAAATTCAACATCTGACAATTACTTTCTCTTTCCTCCTTTTGCTCATTCTCTCTCCTACTTTTTGTTGAATTTCGGCAACGGTGTTGCCGAAATTCAATCTCTCTCCTCATTTCTACCATTAACTTCAAACAGTACCTATAACGCAAATATATTTTGATTTTAGCAATATTTACCTAAAAGGCTCCTAAGTATGAAAGGAGTAGAAAAAAAGAAGAAAGACAAAAACAAAAAAGAAAAGAGAGAAAAGAGGTCCGGAGAATGAGAAGTAATAGTAAAAAAAGAGAGCTTTTTAAATTAAAATTACATGTTGGAAATAGGAATAAAATAATGTTATAAAATTTAAAAGTAGAAATAAAACTTGTTGAGGTAGGGTACTATTGGGCAACTGTTGTAGTGGCTGGAAGGTCCATGTACTTATATATTATTTTATTATTTATTTGTGGTTCTAAAAAGTTGAAGTCTGATGTGTTTTTTATTAAACATTAGTGGTTGCCAACTCAAACCCCACTAATGTTACTAAAAGACAAAATTGAGTTATAAATTAAAAAAATGCCAGTCATCTTTTTAACGAAACCAAGGGCAAAATGGCCTAATACCACAATTTTTTGAAATTTTTAGCAAAAAACCACTGTTTCGAAAATAAATGGTAATCTACCACTTTTTCTAGTACTCGAGTCTGGTGAACTCGAGTACCCTATTTTATAATTCCACCGTGGCTGCTGAGCTGGAAATTGGCGATTAAAAAAATAAAGTGGTACTCGATCTTGGTAAACTCGAGTACCATGCAACACAATACTCGAGTATACCAGACTCGAGTACCTTTTATAAAAAAAATACAGAAATTTTTTTTTCTATAGTACTCGAGTTTACCAAACTCGAGTACTGTGTAATTTTTTTTGTTTTTTTTGCTTGAGGATAATTGACAAATAAACATAAAGATAAAAATAAGTAGCTTTTCTATGTTTTTATTTATTTAAATAGAAGCATTGTAAGATATAGAGATTTTAATTTCGAAATATGAATTTAATTTATACATTGATTAAAATTGTTCATTGTTTTCTTATAAAAATTGTTCACTATTTTTTGTATAAATAAATAAAAACATAGAAAAGCTACTTATTGTTATCTTTATTTTTATTTGTCAATTATCCTTAAGCCAAAAAAAAGTTTACATAGTACTCGAGTTTGGTAAACTCGAGTACTGTAGAAAAAAAATTTTATGTATTTTTTTTTATAAAAGGTACTCGAGCTTGGATACTCAAGTATTGTGTTGCATGGTACTCGAGTTTACCAAGCTCGAGTACCACTTTATTTTTTTTAATCGCCAATTTCCAACTCAGCAGGCATGGTGGAACTATAAAATAGGGTACTCGAGTTCACCAAACTCGAGTACTAGAAAAAGTGGTAGATTGCCATTTATTTTCGAAACAGTGGTTTTTTGCTAAAAATTTCAAAAAAATGTGGTATTTGGCCATTTTGGCCCGAAACCAAGTCCTCTGCACCAGAAAGAAACCAAAACGACAAAAAGAAAACAAAGGCGATGGAGGCTCTTACCTAACGCTTGGAAAAACTATTCAAGGCAAGCAACTAGTCGATAGAGGCGCTCGCCTCACTAAAGGCGCCTTGCCTCAGTGACCTTGAGGCGCTTTTACGCCGCTTTGCCTTGCCTGAGCGCCTAAGCGCTCGCCTGAAATACCTTTGACTACACTGAAAACTAAAAAGTGATGGGTTTGTGTAATTGAGGGAGACAGTTGTTCGAGTATGCTAAAAAATATGAAACTATTCTCACAAAATCTAATTATATATTACGATGTCCTTAAAATAAAATAAAATAAATTTCTAGCAAACATACAAAAAATAAAATAATAGATGCAAGAAACCGTTGTTTGCAAGGGACTAAACTAAAAGTTGTGGTGGGCATAAATTACAAAGTGATTTGTTGGGAATTTTCTTACATTCAACTCTCTAGACCCGCAAATAAAAATACAGCTTAAATAAAAAAATAAAAAAAAATAAAAAACAGTGGTTTTCCAATGAATCTTATGTAAGGTATGGACTTTTGAGCAAAGGGAACCATTCAAATTGAACGTGATCTAAGATCTACTAACTAAAAGTGGATTTAATGATACACACTTTGCGGTTTTGAGTCCATCAAAGCAACAAACATACATGTATGAACATCATAACACAGATAGCAATATAACAATCCAATGCACAAAGTAAATTTGAATGATCAAAACCCACTACGAATCCAACCCCATCAATCTATGATTTCAATTTCTAATTCACCCCTATTCCAATTCTACGCATCAAGTATTAAAATAATAATAACAATTATATGGAAACTTAGAACCAATAAAAAACCAATAAAAAAAATCAGCAGGCATTAAATGTAAATGTTTATACGATGATCAACCTAACAACATTTTCAACACACAAAAAAAGAAAACAGATTATGAGAATATTAGAAACCTTAACAAATCATACCCAAACCTAAGCCTAAATTAAAATAATTTCAATAACAATATATATACACATTGCAATCATTGTAGAAGTATAATTTATTGGAACCTGATAGTGGTCTTTAATGAGGTTTCAGTGAAAATTAATATTGATTGCGGTATTTGCACTGTGCGTTTGTTTTACAATTTTTGGGAAAAGAAATCAGTACCTTGATTTGATGAAATTAGAGACTCTAGATTATGGAAAGATTCCACTTCATCTCTGGAAAGAAAGAAATTGAATGATTTAATTCCAAAATAGACGAATTGAAAAAAATCTATTACCAAATTTTTTTAAAAAAGAATTGAAAGTTCAAATAGTGTGTAAAACACCTATGAACGTTTAGACCCCTAAATCAAAATTACCAACACAAGCTTATAATCAAACAATATATGTACGGAAAATGAAATTTAAGCTATAACCAAATTGGTAACAAACTCTAAACCATAATTAATAACCAACACAGTAGTAATTAAAAGGTAAAGAGAAAGGGAAGAAGGATGCAAACACAAAGATAACATGACGATGTGTTATCGAAGAGGAAACCGAAGTACTCAGCGAAAACCTCTTCGCCACCCTCCAAGCGGTCAATAATCCACTAGAAAATAAAGTTGGGATACATGAATAGCAGAAGACCCTCCAAGCCTAATCTACCCAGTGCACCTAAGCCTTCCAAGCTTCTTGCTGCAACAAGGTTACACCGAACCTATTCTTCTTTAGCTTACCGGATCTCGCAATCGCCCATTGTATCAACCAAATTGAATTGGTCCCTTCTGAAATGCTTCCCAAGCACCAAAATACCTCCTCACTGATATGGGCATGGTGAGATAATGATTTGACTAAATGTACCTCTCAAGGATATGTCAACGGAGAGGGTGAGAGTAGAGGAATTTGGAGAATCAAATGGTAAAGATTGTGGATGAGTCAATCTTATTTTTCTGTAGGGTTTCTCTCTCAAAATTCTCTTTGGAACCTCTCTACATTTTGTGGGTATAAGGGTATTTATAGTAGGGTGTATGAGGAATGCGAAAAGTCATGTTTCAACCAAACAGGGTATTCTAGCGACTCGATCTCGTGACTGGAACGAGTCGCGAGCTAACTGCCTGGCTAGACTGGAATTCTTGTCCTGTAGTGCTACAACTAGCATGACCCTTCAGCTCCTTTGCATGCTTTACACGTGTGCCACCTTTGGCGACTCGCCAGTCACGAGATCCAGTCGCGAGGCCCTTCTTGAGTGCACATATTTGAGTTTTCTTCACACTTTCTCACACACTAACCTTACATAATTCCCCCCTAAATACAAGGTATCTAATTGCTAAATTACAAGAAAATTTGGCACGGAATAAAGCCAACACATGATTGAATAAATTCAACCTTACAATCTCCCCCTTTGGCTATTCCGTGACAAAACCCTAAAACAGACTCTAGACTTAACATGTGAGTTGGGAACAATTGCCAAAACTCACTCACATCCTAATTCTAGAAACTGAGAAGCTTTTGAACCATACGAACAAGTATTTCCTGAAAACAACAACACAAGACGATCATTTTAAGCAGAAATCTTGAAATGCATATGGAGCAAGCACAATGCAATCAAGTAGTACAGGTTAAAGCAATAAAGCATAACTTGACCAAATAGGAACAATCACTATAAATAGTGATCACAATGACCATTCACACAAGGAATGAACATCCGGATATGCAAGTTAATAAGCTCAATGCAAAGTATCATTTGCATGTCCAACACTCAACCAATACAAGCTCAAAGTAATTGTATCAAGGATATAAAATCTTACAAGGGCACAAGAGTGAAGTACCAAAGAAAATGCATAACATTAACTAAAAGTACTTAGCTACAAAGCATAGGTACAAAATATAAAGTACTGAATAGATACTGAAATAATTAAACCAAAGTACAAAGTACTAACAATTTTAAACAAGAGCACTGTAACCATCCAACCATCCAAGAGTTATAAAAACTATAAACAACAAAAACCATACAAAAACCATAAACAACATAAGTTAGGAAATGCTAAAAATTTCTCCCCCTCAAAAAAATGATGCTCCCCCTTAAGAGTTACTCCCTTCTGTGCCATATCTCCCCCTTTTTGACCGGAATGACCAAAGGGCTACTGCTGTGTAGTGAAGCTGTCAAACTTTGCTAAAAGCAGATTCAGCTATTCTTGGATAGTATTCAGCCTGTTAGATTGCTCATTTTGGACATCTCTCAGCCTGTTAGTCCTCTCGAGGATGATTTGAAATGCATCTGGAGGTACTGTAGTGGATGATGAAGCTCAGCTCCTTTTAGCACGACTTCGTGAGCTTGAGGGTTGTCCTTCTGCTTCTGTCTCGGTGTCCATTGGCTCTCCTTGTGCTTGATCACCCTCCTCTTCATCACTTGGAAGACTAACTTTGATCCGTGCAATGGTAAGAGCATTGATAGCTAGAGGAGTAGTCATGAGACTGATGTCTTGGGGAATTTCCACACCTTTTGCTCAAAAGAGTCTCATGAGTAGACTAGGGAGAATCAGCTTTGCCCTTGAAGTTGTCCTTGTTTCATTAGCAATAATGCAGAAGGCATGAGCACTAATATCAATATAAGTGTTCTCTCGAAGCTCCATGAGGAAAATGGCTCTTGCATTATTAATGGTGGTCATCTTCTTCACCGGATACAAGTTAGACATCATGATTAAGGTAAGACATCTTAGATCAGGTGGAAAAGCAGTTGTGTTGAGGCATCTTCCCTCTCTAACACCACCAATATGAGATTGAACTGTCTCTATGGAGAGCATTATGTCCTTGTAGTGAGTGAAATCATGCTCTAGATCTTCAAAGCCAAGGACATCATCAATATCCTCCAAGTCAATGTTGAACTCATGACCTCTAATCCAACAATTGATTTCATCCTCCCTTGAAATGGCATTGGCATAAAATTATCGAATCAAAAGTTCACACACCCCAGGGAGATCACAAAGGAGCTTGTCCCAACCTCTATCTTGGAAACAGCCTGGAATAAAATAGTCCTTCAAATCAACCAAGTCCACAAATCTCTCTTGGATGATTGGAGCTCTCTCATAGAACTGATTGTATCTCTCAAAGTGTTTAGTAGAGCGGAACTGAGTATTGTCCATTTTCTTCCTTTTGTCAGCACGATGTGCAGTAGTCTTCTTCTCTGGAGTCATCTACAAAAACATAGCAGCAAAGACCACAACACAGGGCACAACATATGGTAACACCAAAAATTAGTAACAAGTTAGAAGCAATAAAATGGACTAAGGATAAGGCAGCAAGACAGGAGAGAACATATAGTATCAAGGCACAACAGAGATTTGGCATTGATTTCTCAATTATATCAAAGAGTGTGTGTGTGCAAATATCACCATGTACAGCCTAGGGCAAAATGCAAATCACAGAACCAGAGATGCATATTACACATATTGTATTCCATGAACACTCTACAATCACTGTATTCTAGAAAACCTCAAACACACAAGAAGGTGTCGATGAGGCATTTACCCATGGGTATGATATGCACAATACAACACAAACAAGATAAAATCCTCAACAATGAGACACAAACTTGATAATCATGTAAAATAGGCATCAAACCATCAAAACCAACAAAACTCATTCAACAAACTCAACCAAATATACCCAAACCATATACAAACATCAAGTTTTTCAAAACTCATCAAAAACTCAAAATCCAAGAAATCAAAGGTTAAAAACATGAAGTACTTTGAGAAAAATAGAGAACCCATACCTTTTCTTGAAGCTTGGTGAAGAGATGATGAAGAAAATGGAGGTTTTTGATAGTGAACATTGTGAGTTTGGAAGAGGGAGACAATGAACAGTCACAATATGTGAGGGAAAACTAAAAAGTTTTTGAAAACTACCTTGAAAATAACCCTCAAAACGCAAAACACGCGTTTTTTGCGATTGGGATGAGTCGTGAGCAAGTCGCCAGTGCAAGTCGCCAAAAACCCATGTGACAAAATTTGAAAAATTTGTCTAAGTTTTTTTCGCGATTGGAAGGTCCACTCGCAAGTAAGTCGTGATGGGAGTCGCCAAACTTTCTGAGTAAACCTTATGACTGGAGCTTCCACTCGCAAGCCAGTCGCCAACATGAGTAGCGAAAATCTCAAAAACCCAGATTTTTGAAATTTTACTAAGTGTTTTTCGCAACTGGGACTTTGACCCGCCAGAGAGTCGCCAGGAGCTTCTGAGTAAGCTCGCGACTGGGGCATGCGACTTGCTTGACCCGCGAGGCAGAGTCGCCAAAACAGGGTTGCACAATTTTTGAAATTTTTCAAAAAAAAAAAAAACACTTTCCAAAAACAACTAAAACATTCAAAAATCTTTTTATGTTTGATCAACATATAATTGAGCATGTGCAACATATTTAAACAAGTACAATCACACAAATGAATAAGGCATTCATTGAACATAGACAAGTGTGATGTGTGTGGGTACCAAAAATGAGATAGTTCTTAGTCTAATGTGAAGCTTCAATGATCAATTCAACCAATACATACACAATTAGCACTAGAAAAAGTGACCTATCTCAATTATAGAAATATGCATATATGACCTGCCACAAAACTTGATTACATAATTTTGAAGATTTTCATTTGTCTTTATACACATCATATCATTTGATCTTTTTGAATCAATACATCTCATTTTGAGATCGATGCTTGAAATTTTTTATATTTCAATTTGATGAACAAGCTTTTGGCTTTTTGGGGTGTAAAGTTGTTATTTACAACTATATGTTTTGTTGGCTTATATTTCATGCCAAATTTGATTGTAATTGTATTCAATTTTTTGTACCATGTATTTATTGTGGGATTTGATTGTAAGGGTTGTGTGATAGAAAGAGAGTGTGAAGACTCAAGCAATTGAATACTGAAGAGTTTTCGCGGGTAGCTCGCGACTAAGCATCTTGCGAAGTAACTCATGTGACTTACACATGCTGGAATGCAAAGAGTCAGGACAAGATGGAGACAGCTGTGTTTTGCGAGTATCTCGCGGGTAAGGCCTTCCCACGAGACACCCGTGAGACATTTTGTTTTGCCAGACTGTCCATTCTGATACACACTTTCTGTGCCTACACTATTTATACCCACATTACCCACAAATGTTGAGGAGTGCTTCTGAGAGAAAACCCTAGCCAAACACCTTGAGAGTTAGAGATTGTTATACCCACAATCCTCTACACATTTGCTTGTGGAATTTCCTCAACTCCTACCTCTCCATTTCCATACCATTGAGAGGTTGATAGCCCAAACTCTAACCACACCCTTTCAGAGTGTCAAATGAGGTTTTAGTGCTGTTGGGAAGCATTGGAAGAAGCCAAGGATGGCAGATGCAACATGGAGCTTGTTGTGGGATCTGGAGAGCTAGACAAGACACGGTTCCGAGAAGCCTTGTTGGAGTAGGAGTTTGGAGGGCTTAGGTACATCGGGTAGATTAGGCTTGGAGGGTCTCTTACTAACCCATGTATCTCAACTGATTGTCTAGTGGATTGATTTCCACTTAGAGGGCAGCGAAGAGGTTTTTCGCTAAGTTCTTCGGTTTCCTCTTCTTCGGCGTGTTATCTTGCGTTTGCATCTTTCTTCCCTACTCTTTTACATTCCATTTTACTGCTGTGTTACTTTGTTTATGGATTAGAGTAGCTTGTTTGTTTATCCGCTCACATTTACACTATTCCACACTTAGTATTAAGTTAGTGTAAAATCAATCGAGCCATAACTTTAATTTGGGGGGTCAAAACAGCTCTTGTGTTTTCAACACATTTTCGAGCTTTCATGGGGCATCATACATTATTATAAAAGAGTCGCTTTCCCTTTTTCTTAGTCAAATACTAGTATGTGTGACGGCTTTTGCAACTCATTATCTCTTTTCATTTTGAGATTTACATTTGTTGAGCTCTTTAAGCAAAAATAAATAAATAAATAAAAGAGTGGGAAGATATATAGGCACAAGTCTATGCAAGTGTCAAGATCAACAAAACCATTGACTAATTATTCATGACAAGTTTGAAAATCTATTTACAGCAATCACATAGATGTCAAAATTTTTCCCACAATGATATGAATGCATAAAGGACAAGATATGCTCGTAAATGAACAAAGCCATTAGTACAAAGGTACAAGGAAAAACATGCTTGTGACAATACACAACAATGCCGATCAAACTTCTTGGATTTTCTACTTTTTATGTGTTTTTGGATTTTTGACACAAAAGCAAGTAAAGATTGATAAAAAAAAAATGTAAAAACATTCACAACAAATAGCAAACAAACAAAAATTTTCAACTCATGCTAGAACGATAACACAAAGCACACAACCAATCAAAGTCACATAACATAGGAAGTATTAATGCATGGACATGTTGAAATGCTTATGCATGCGTACCTTTCTTCACCCACACGACACTTGCGTTTGGGGTGATATCCCTAGAGGATTGGGTACCATTGTTCTGACTTTCAAACCTTTTGGTGAAGCTTGTCAAACAGGTGGTGAAAGCATCAATCATTTTTGATAGGCCAAAAACGTATTGACTCCTTGTGATTAATTAAACAATTAATTTAGCCAAGTATATTAATTAAGTTAATTAACATGCAAACGCGTGGTAGCACAAACAAATCACCAAATAACTAAATATGCAGCGGAAATTAAATAACACGGTGATTTGTTTACGAATGGGGAAAACCTGACGGCAAAAATCCCACCGTATGATTTTCAGGTCACCACTCCCGAAACTCCACTATTATCACAACAAGCGGTTACAAGTAAAGGAATCCCAAGTACCTTACCAACCTACAGTTGAACCCTTACCCCAATACCCAATTGGACTTGTTTTGTAGTGACAGTTCCCCTTTTGATGCACGGCTCCCAAGTACGTGACTAACCAATGCGCGGATCCCAGTACGCGACTTCAACACCAACTGAAAGAGAGGTTGGTTGCAAAGTTATTCAATTCATCCTACACGATGAAGATCAAGAAGATGCTTGGTCATAAAACCCAAAGGTGCACATACACAGCAACTTCTTCAAGAATGATGAACTAGGGCAAGAACTTCGTCTTCAGTCACAATTTGCTTCACAGAGTTTTCTCAATGCTTGTGCAACTTGTGTCCTTTTGACGGCCCTTAAAACAATCATTTTATATGTCTAGGGTTAGGAGAAAAGAAGGCCCAAAGACACATTCACAGATCCCAAGAAATCAGATCAGAATTCTGATTTTTATAAATCTCGACAGATAGAAGCTGTCGAGAAGCTGTCGAGCAGGTGTCGAGCTTACGGGCTGGAACAACTTTCTAAACCTCGACACATACTAGCTGTCGAGCTTTAGTAACCTTGCACTTTCAGCTTGTTTTCTTGGACAGATTTGAAGGCTTCCACACTTGATCTTGAAACATAGTTTCTTGAAGTATTTCAACACATCCTAGATCTACCCAATTACAAGTAAAGTGCGTTTTGTCAAAGGATTAGCCAATTACATAAAAGTAATGACATATGTTCTTAACAAGTGAAACACATATGTCCTAACAATCTCCCCCTTTGGCAATCCGTGACAAAACCACAACAAACAAATGAACATATGAGAGAAGTCATAAATCACTCAACTCATATTCACTTGTTGAATACAATAAAATCTATCCTAACACAAACTCTTGAAAAACTTTGCAAGAAGAGAGTTTATGGCAAGTAGACTTTGACAACCTGTATTTCTGAAACACTTTAAACAAAACTCATCAAGGCATCTTGTGTGAAACAGAAATAATAGATTGCATACAAGTATAAGAAACATGTGTATAAAGATAGAAAAGAAACAACACATGTAGAGGTAGGTGAAAGAAACATACATCCACATATAGAGAAAATAAGTACAATGTATGTAAAAACTGGTCACAAGACCTAATATACAAGAACAATGTATCTAAAAAGTAGAAAAGAAAAAGATACATCATATCCTCACTACATCCCTCAAGTATCAACACTCCCCCTAACAAAATGTCCTATACTAACTCTCCCCCTAAGATGACTACTCTCATATCCCAAAATTACTCCCCCTTTTTGTCACGAGTGACAAAGGGTAGAGTGTCAAGTAGACATCTCATCAGTAGAGCTAGCATCTCCATCATCATCATCTGAAGCATCATCGTCCTCGTCATCATCATCCTCAGAGTCAGAAGCCGCTGGAGGAGGTGGTGAAGGAGTAGCCTTAGGAGCAAAACCACCCATGGTCGCCTGTCGTCGTGCAATACGACCAACACGAACATTCACCTGATACAACTCAGTGGAGAGTGTATCAAGGCGAGCATCCATGCGCTGCAGCTGCGCCATGATGTCTCCAAGGGACACATCGCTCATGGAGGAAGAAGGAGCGGATGTAGATGGAGCAGATCGAGATGGAGCTGAACGGGAGGGAGGAGTGGAATCCGGCTGTCTCGACCTAAACTGCGCCTCACTACGTTTTACGGTAGCGGCATCTATGGCACACATGAAAGTGAAATGGTCGGACACGGGAAAAAGGATGGAAAAATGGCGTAGAATCCTCGTGATAGCAGAAGGAAAGATGAGCTTATCACGGGTCGCCGCATCCAAATGAACATCTATAATAGACAGAATGAAATGAGAAGGAAAATCTATGGTAAGATGCTCAAGGAGAGATAACAAAAATCGAGCTCGAGGCTCTGTGATGGAGTTGTAGTGAGAAAGCGGATGAAGTACAAAAGTCATCACCATGTTTAAGAATCTAGGACCTTTAGCAAAAGGCCGACATGATGTAAACTGACGCTTACCCCACTCCGAAGGGCGCTCACAGAAAGCAGATATGAGCTCATCCTTGGACACAATCTGTAGACGCTCACAAGAAGGATAGTCAGGAAACTTTATCCTAGGAACCCGAAGCACATCCGCAACAAGCTGCGGTGTGACAGGGATGAGCGTACCTCGAACGCGAGTGAAGAAAAGAGGCACTGAACAATCAATCCCGTGCATGTTGGAGTAGAACTCCTGAATAAGCACGAGAGGACATGTGACCGGAACGTCACACAGTGACTCCCATCCCCTACTGTGAATGACAGAGGGAAGGTCAGTGTCGGCGAAGTTCGCCAAAATGACTTGGCGTTCCGAATGAACACCTCGTCTAGAGAAGTTCTCCGAGAATGCCTTGTGGGCATCATCATCACAGAACTGAAGATTAAAAGAAGCAGAATCAAAAGAGGAGGAAGCTCCAGAATGAAGAGGGTTCCGAGCCGGAGTAGATTTACGCTTAGGTGCCATAGACACTACTAACGTAAATAGAATGAGAGAGAGAGAAAGAGACAATCAGAAAAGTCCTAAGCAATTCAAATACATTGAATATAGAGTATGTATGCATGGGAAATGCATGAACATGTGACATGCAAAAGAAATTTCATCATGGGCTCAGCCCAATCCAAACCTACCAACACACAAACATATTACATACATCTAAATGTATGAAAATACCATTATAATGCAAATGTGATGCAATGCATGAGATTTTGAACACTTTTAAATGAAAACCCATCCCAAAATTTCAAGAAACACTCATTAATTTTGAAAAACCCCAAAATTTTCAAAAACCCCAAAACCTAAGATTCAAAAACATGAAATGCATGAAGAATGAAGGGAAAAGAGATCATACCAAGTGATTTGAAGCAAAGAAAGGCCGAAAATCACATGGGTTGAAGGTTTTGAGTGAGAAAAGAGAGTTTGGGAGGTGAACAGGCGCGGACAGATCGAGAGAGATCGAGAAAATGAGAACCGGATCGCGCAAAGGGCTTAAATAGATCCTCAGTAAAGCTCGATAGATACAGGTGTCGAGGGGTGTCGAGACATCTGTCGAGATAGGTGTCGAGGAAAAAGGTCATCGACAGATACAGGTGTCGAGGAGGTATCGAGGAATAAACACCAGAATCAAGAACAGAATCTCGATCGATCGACAAGGTATCGAGAATGTATCGAGGAGACAGAAACTTTCTCGATCGATCCACCAGGTGTCGAGGTAGTGTCGAGATTGCGATAAGAAAAAGCTGAAGAAGCTCGACAGATGGCTAGGTATCGAGGAGGTGTCGAGCCAGCTTTTAAAAACAGTTTTTCGAGAAGTGAAAAACACAGACATGAATGCAATCCAACATGCAACTCAACAAATGATCCAATCAACATATTAAGCTCTCAAAATCATCTCTCAACAAAAATTTTAAGCACATGGATCCTCCAAAAACACACACACACACTAAACAAGTCTAACCAATTTTATATTTCAAAAACAAGTCAAGACAGTTTAGTGAGCATACATAAGCACATGTAAACCTAGTGATGGCCAAATCACATTGTACCTGCACATGTATCAAGAGTAGCAAATAATATTGCGTGTTGTGTGTGAAAAGCATCGCAAGATTGCATATGTGTATACAAGTTATGACTATTTGAGATATGAGAAAATAACTTTAACTCACACAATTATAACTGTTTGATGGAGACTATCACCTTTGAGGTATATCTTATAACTCCCACATCTCCTAGAAAACACGCTTGCAATCATATTTAAAGCATTTTTTTTATCTTTTTGCTTTTTATTTTTTTTGCATATTTTCTTTTATTTAGCATATCATGCATGGGCATATAAGAGAGAGAAAATAAATATCCAACATGTTAAGCATAGACATTGCACTTTTGCTATGCCGAAGCATACGAATGTCTTTGACACTGCACTTTTGCTATGCCGAAGCATTCATGTGTCTATGACACTGCACTTTTGCTATGCCGAAGCATACAGGTGTCATATTATGATTGGCGAGCAACAATGGTGAGATGGTTATTTATGCCTTTCTCTTAGGATTTTCTAGTCCTACCCGTCAAAAAGAGTGATATGAGTGTTAAGTTTAAGAGATAACTTAATCTTACTCATCACAAACAAGAGCCACAAAGTTCAATTGCTTAGTTATGCATAGAGATGCTCATCTAAGCTACAAAAGATACAAAGTCTAGAAAACTTTGTTTCAATGGCCATCCAAGGTACACAAGTACCAATGTACACATAACACACACTATTTTTGTATTTTCTGATTTTTCAATTTTATTTATTTATTTTTATATGAAAAACAAAAATAAACAAACTGAAAACAAATAAACAAAAACATGTTAAACAAAGCAAAGCATAAAACTAGACTGGCTCAAAAAAAGATGCAAAACACACAAGTAATGCAACAAAAGAAAACAAGAAACAAAGAAGAAAGTGATATAATCACTTAGAGTCCTTTTTCTTCCACACCTTGGAAGACCCTTTCCTTTGATTGAATCCTTGAACCGGCGGTGAAGGGGAGGAACATGAGAGCTTTCAAAAGATCTCCAAGAGGAGCAAGAGAAGATTGAAGCTAATTTTGGCTTCCAGATGCTATCATGCTGTTGCTCTGTTGAGTGGCTAACTACTTATAGCAATTTGGTCGAGTATGACCGGCAGCTCCACAATGATGACAAAGATGCTGCTTCTTCTATTTGGGCTTTTGAAAGTTAGCCTTCTTAGCCTTAGGGATTTTAACATCTTTCTTATCTTTTTTAGGGGGTGCTTCTAAGATAGATTTGCCCTTGTCTAAGTTCTCACTAGCTAATTCAGTTTTAACATCATTGTTCTCAATTTCAACATTATTAGCAAGTGGAACAAAAAACAGTAGAACTAGTAGAAGCAATATTAGAGGAAGAAAGACCATATCCTAAACCCGTTCGATCTGAAGCAGATTTTTGATTGTTGAGCATCTCATCAAGCTTTGCACTTGAAGTCCTCTCTAATTGAGCTCTGACTTGAAACAGCTCCGCTTCAAGCTTCTTAGTCTTCTCAGCCAAGAAATTGTTCTTAAACCTCAGTGCACCAATTGTTTGATTAGCTTCATCAAACTTTGTGGAAAGCTCTTCACGATCAAGTTCCACATCACTGAGCTTCTTGGTGGCCAACCTATACAGTTTCTCATGCTTCTCAGAGAGCTTGTATAGTTTCTCATAGGCTGAATGGATATCATCTTGATCATCCATCTTCTCACACTTAGAATCCACCAATTCTTCTTCTTCTTCCACTTCATCAACAATCCCTTCAGTAGGATTGACTGTGGCAGTGAAGGCATTTAAGATTCCGTCATCCTTACTATCGGAATCATCTTCAGGTTCAGTATCACTTAAGGTAGCAGGAAGTGCCTTGCTTTTCCCAATGCTTTTGAGATACGTGGGGCACTCTTGCTTCATATGACCGAATCCATGACACCCAAAACATTTTGGTCCTATGGGAACAGTGTACTAACCGCCATCCCTTGCTTCTTTCTTCCCTTTGTCTTGGCCCTTAGACTGAGAAGAACTAGATTGTCTGCGGTGCTTGTCGAAGTTCCTACAATTGGCATTCTTCATAAACTTCTTGAACTGCCTGGTGATGTAGGACTTCATCTTGGAATCTTCATCATCGGAAGACTCATCTGTGTCACTGCTTTTGGCCTTCAGTGCCATGCTCTTTCCTTTACCCGTCTTGCCAATTCTGGTCAACCCTAGCTCATAGGTCTGCAAGTTTCCTACCAACTCAGTCAAAGGAATCTTGTCAATATCTTTTGATTCCTCAATTGCCGTAATCTTGGCATGGAATCTCTCGGGTAGAGATCTGAGCACCTTTCTCACAATCTTGGGTTCAGGAATGGTTTCACCAAGATTGAAGGCTGAGTTCACTATGTCCTTGAGCTTGGCATAGAACTCATCGAACGACTCATCCTCCTCCATCTTTATTTCTTCAAAGCTTGTAGTGAGCCTTTGAAGTTTTGAATCCTTGACAGCCTTTGTACCCTCATAGGTTGTTTGGAGGATGGTCCATGCTTCCTTTGTAATTTCAGTAGAGAATATCTTCTTGAATTCCTCATTGGTGACTGCGCTAAATAAGGCATTCAACGCTCTGCTATTGAAGTTTGCCGCCTTGATCTTGGCTTCATCCCAATCGGCCGGCGCTTCTTTTGGCTTGGTCCAGCCAATCTCTACAGCTTGCCACACCTTCTCATCTAAAGACTGCAAGAAAGCTCTCATGCGTACTTTCTAGTATGCATAGTTAGTGCCATCAAATAAAGGAGGTATGATTAATGACTGTCCTCTATCCATGACAAACAGGGGTCAATGGATCAACACAGCAAAGATTAAACCTAATCAGAGTGTGCCTGCTCTGATACCACTTGATAGGCCAAAAACATATTGACCCCTTGTGATTAATTAACCAATTAATTTAGCCAAGTATATTAATTAAGTTAATTAACATGCAAACGCGTGGTAGCACAAACAAATCACCAAATAACTAAATATGCAGCGGAAATTAAATGACACGGTGATTTGTTTATGAATGGGGAAAACCTGATGGCAAAAACCCCATCGGGTGATTTTCAGGTCACCACTCCCGAAACTCCACTATTATCACAATAAGCAGTTACAAGTAAAGGAATCCCAAGTACCTTACCAACCTACAGTTGAACCCTTACCCCAATACCCAATTGAACTTGTTTTGTAGTGACAGTTCCCCCTTTTGATGTACGGCTCCCAAGTACGTGACTAACAAATGCGCGGATCCCAGTACGCGATTTCAACACCAACTGAAAGAGAGGTTGGCTGCAAAGTTCTTTAGTTCATCTGAAAGTTCAAAATGGGTATGAAACACCCTTAAACGTTTAGACCCCAAATTATAAATTATCAATTCAAGCTTATAATCAAACAATTAATGTGCGGAACATGAACATAAGCCAATCACAGAATTGAGAACTAATCTAAGCCAAATATAAACACAAAATGGGTATAAAACACCCTTGAACGTTTAGACCCCAAATTAAAAATAATCAATTCAAGCTTATAATCAAACAATTAATGTGCGGAACATGAACATAAGCTAATCACAGAATTGATAATAAATCTAAGCCAAATATAAACACATCCACAGCAGTAAATATAAGGCAAAGATAAAGGGAAGGAAGATGCAAACACACGGACAACACACGATGTGTTATCGAAGAGGAAATCGAAGTCCTCGGCATAAAACCTCTCCGCCGCCCTCCAAGCGGTCAAATAATCCACTAAAGAATGTAGTTGGGATACATGAATAGCAGAAGACCCTCCAAGCCTAATCTACCCAAGTACCTAAGCCCTCCAAGCTTCTTGCTCCAACGAGGTTACGCCGAACCTATTTCTTCTTTAGCTTCTCGGATTCCGCTACTAGACCATAGCATCAACCAATGTATATTGGTTCCTTCCAAACTGCTTCCCTTAGCACCAAATGAACCTTCTCACAGACGTGGGTGTGGTGAGAAAAGGATTTGGTCAATGACCTCTCAAGGGTATGACAATGGAGAGGAAGAGAGTAGAGGAATTTGTAGAGTCTCTAAGGTAAAGATTGTGGATGAATCAATCTTGAATTTCTCTAAGGTTTCTCTCACAAAATTCTCTCTAGAAGCTCTCTCAATTTAGTGAGTATAAGGGTCTATATATAGTGGTGTGTGTTTGGAATACGAAGAGACAGTTTTTACCAAACAGGGCTGGTTGGCGGCTTGGCCTTGTGGCTTGTCCAAGTCGCGAGTTCAAGTCGCGACGTAACGGCCTGGCCAGCCTGGGACTTTTGTCCTGTAGTGCGACAGCTGGCGTGACCCTTCAGCTCCCCTGTGTGCTTCTCACGTGCCTGCATTTGGCAGCTTGCCAGTCGCGAGTCAGCCGCGAGTCCTAGCCGCGAAACTCTGCTTCTTTGCACACTCTTGAGCTTTTCTTCACACTCTCTTCACACACTACCCTTACATGAATCCTACCTAAATACAGGGCTACTAAGTGCTAAATTACAAGCAAATTGGCACGGAATAAAGCCAACAAGATGGTTGATAAATTTCAACCTTACAATCTCCCCCTTTGGCTATTCCGTGACAAAACCCTATAACAAACTCTAGACTTAACATGTGAGTTGGGAATAGTTGGAAAACTCACTCACACCTAACTCTAGAATCTGTGAAGCTTTAGAAGCATAACAACAAGAACCCCTGAAACACAACAACACAATAAGTTCATTGTATGCAGAAACTTGTAATACATATGGAGCAAGCATAACGCAATCATGCACAATGGAGTAAAGCAATAAACCATGGCAAGACCAAAACAAGCAATCACTATAACCAAGTGATCACAATGCTCATTCACACTTGGAATGAACATCTGGACATTCAAGATGACAAACACAAGACAAATCACTTTAATGACCAACACTCAATCAATGCACAGTACATGAAGTACGTGCATCTAGGAAAATCCTACAAGGACACAAGAGTGACAGTACTTAGAAGGAAATGCATAACATTTAGTTAGAAGTACTGATTTAACAAAGCACAAAGGCTGCATAAAGCATGGTACAAACCACAAAGGCCTACAAAGTGCATAGAAACAAACCCTTAAAACTTACAGAAGCAACATGGGTACAAAACAAAAACAAGAACCTTAAAAACCTACAAAGGTACCAGGTACAAACTATAAAATACTTCCCTTATCATATCACTCTCCCTATCATGAATCATAGGAGCTGTGATGAACTTGGAACATATATACTTATAACCTGAAACACTTGCACAAAACACATTAAACCCCCAAGGTAAAGTAGGTAGTAAATGGACAAGTATAATGTAACAAGTAAATTGCGATCAAGTAATCATGATGTGAAACATGTGAGCAACTTGATCAAACACCAAACACCAAAGCAAAGTTTTCTTATTAGCTCAATGTCTTCTCCCCCTTGGTACCTGCATCTCCCCTATGGAATATCTCTCCCCTTACAGATGTGCACGAGAAATAGAATTTCTCCCCCTAAGAATGTGCACAAGGGTCATATAGAAATGACAAAAACTCTCCGGTGTACTCTCTAGAGTATACTCTTCCCCTTTGTGTTAGGAATAGACAAAGGGTCAAGGAGAAACAAGGGCAAGAGATGAAGGTATGAACAATGACAATGATGCATGAGGGGTGCAATGATGCATGAGAAAATGAAGCTCAAACCTAAGATGAAACAAAATGCTACAAAGCATAAGGTAAACATGACATGCTAGGATGAAGAAACAAGGTATAGACCAATGCATGACAAGGGTAGCAAGGTGTGTGCAAGAGGTGGCAAAGTGCAATGCATGACCAATGCATGGAAAATGCACATGTGGGGCAAGGTGTGTTAAATACACAACCAATGAACCAAAAATGTTCCTAATGAGGAAACATGAGAAACCCCAAAGTTTGAAACTCATCGGAGTCCAAACAAGCGAGAAAATGCCTAAGAGGCATTTCATCAAACACCTAGCGTGCACACTATGAACAACAATGTGAAACAATGCATGAACACCATGAAAACCACCCTTAATACATGCTCTTTTTGCCACAAGGGGCCAACATCCAAAGCAAATCATCAAAAGAAACCAATCCCATACAAAAATCTTGACAAAAATTAAGTTTTCCCAACCCCTATGATGAAAATCCCAACCAAGAGCACAAAACTCTCCAAAACATAATCTAAGGATCCAAATAATTAAAAGGGTTTAAAATTACCTTAGAGATGTTAATGGAATGAAAAACCATTCAAATTGATTAGGTTTTGATGTAAAAATATTGAAAAAGGGGTTTAACAGAGGATGGGAGAGGTTTAAAACAGGTTTCCCACGAAAAGCCCTTTAAAAAGCTGTTTCAGGGCGTTTCGCGACTGGGCGAGTCGCGAAGCAAGTCGCGAGAATTTTAGCGACTCGCGAGTGAGTCATGAGTGAGTCGCGAAAGTCTTCTGGATGAACTCGTGACTGGGGTTGGCGACTGGTGAGTCGCGAGGTGAGTCGTGAGAATTTTCGCGAGTCGCGAGTAAGTCGCAAGTGAGTCGCGAGGTGAGTCATGAGAATTTTCGCGAGTCGTGAGGTGAGCGCGAGAAACTTTGACACCTGTTTTTCAACACAAAACATGTTTAAACACTGAAGGACAATGTATGCACTAAACAAGAACACAAAAAGTGATAAAAATCACTTCCAAAAATATATAAAATGATCAAAAATCTTTTTGGATTGATCCATATATAGTTGAGCACACACACATCACATTTAAACAAGTACAATCGAACAAATGAATAAGATATTCATTGAACATTAGGCATGTGTGTTGTGTGTGTGTATCAAATATGGAATAGTCCTTAGTCTAGAGTGAAACTTCAATGATCAATTCAATCAAGTCATACACAACTAGTACTAAGACAAGTGGTCTATCTCAATTATAGAAATGAACATATATGACCTCCCACAGGAAAATGATTACATAACTTTGAAGCTTTTCATTTGGCTTCTTTTCAAATCATAACATTTGATCATTTTTGATCTTTACATCTCTTTTTGAGATCGATGCCTGAAATTTTTGGTATTTCAATTTGATGAGTTAGCCTTTGGCTTTTTGGGCATCATACATTTTGTTTTGGTCGCTTTCTCTTTTTCCTAGTCAAATACTAGTATGTGCGACAGGCTTTTGCAGCTCAATATCTCTTTTCATTTGGAGATTTACATTTGGTGAGCTCTTTAAGCAAAAACAACAAAATAAAGAGTGGGAAGATATATAGGCACAAGTCTATGCATGTATCAAAACCAACATGACTATTGACTAATCATTCATGACAAGCTTGAAGATCGATTTACAACAATCACACAAAGATGTCAAGATTTTTCCCACAAAGATATAAGTGCATAAAGAACAAACTAAGCTCGTAAATGCACAAAGCCATTTGTACGGAGGTACAAGGCAAAACTCACATGTGATATGTGCTCAAACATATACGATCAAACTTTTTGAATTTTTCACTATTTATGTGGTTTTGGATTTTTTACTCACACAAAACTGAAACATAAAAGTAAGATAAAAAACAAAACAATGCATACAAATAAATGCAAGATGCATAAATGCATGAAGATATGACATCTAATGCATGAAGGGTCCTACAAAGATCGAAAGAATTAGATCAAGGACCAAAAAAGCAAAAGCTCAACCATAGGAACCCTTCCTCATCCAAACGGAATGATTGTTTGGAATGAGTGTCTCAAGAGAAGTGAGACGAGGGTTGGAAGAATGAGAACCGGAGATGCACATAGTCAAGGAGTTAAGAGCATTAAACATTTTCTTTAACAACATGCTATTTTCACTCAAAACCGGTTTACCCTTTTTAGCATAACTTCCAAAAAGCTCAAGTTTCTCTTTTCTTTTGATTCTTTTAAGAGCATGAAACTTAGAACAATGAGGTCTTAGATGACCAAATGCACCACAATGATGACAAACAATGTGTTTAGGTCCACTAGGCTTTTTGGGAATGGATCTAGCAACATGGTTTTGTTCTTTCTTCAACTTATAACATTGAGGTCTTATATGACCAATCACACCACAACGGTGGCAAGTTGGAACAAACTTAGATCCATCCAAAGCCTTAGGTTGAGACCTAAACAGAGGCTTTGACTTAACAGGCTTTCTCTCTACCGTTTGATTTCTTTTGTGTGGAGGAATGTACACCGATTTGTCCTTTGGGTTAGAACACACAATAGGCACAATATCGGGTACCACAACATGATTGCAACAAATATTTTCATCATTTTTATCAATAGGTTCAGCAATCAAACACTTGGCATGCATCTTAAGAGATTCATTTTCACATTTAAGATCATCAATAAGTTTGTTAGACAAAATAAGTTTAGCATCCAAGTTCATATTCAAACATTCAAACTCTTTCAGCTTTTCAAGAGAAATTTCAGCAAGTTTTTTATATTTATCAACCAATTTGTTGGATTCATTGAGCTTAGTAATCAAATCATCATTTTCACAAAATAACTTGTTCAAATTCTTTTGAAACTTCTTAGCAATTTTCTTCAAGGGTTTGATGTTAGGAATATCAACAACATCCAAAGATTCATGTAACATAGCATCATCATCATGAGGATTATCACTCATAGAGGTATTTTCACAAACACGTGGCATGTTACATTTATCATCAACCAAATCATATAAAGAGTCATATAAAGCACAATCCATGGAAAATAAACACAAGGGGTCAAGGATCACACTTAGGTATTTAAACCACAATAAGTGTACCCGCTCTGATACCAATTGAATGTTCAAATAGCATTGAAAACACCCTTGAACGTTTAGACCCCAAATTAAAAATTATCAATTCAAGCTAATAATCAAACAATTAATGTGCGAAACATGAACATAAGCCAATCACAGAATTGATAAACAATCTAAGCCAATTATAATCACATCCACAGCAGGAAATAAAAGGCAAAGAGACAGTTTTTGCCAAACAGGGCTGGTTGGCGGCTTGGCCTCGCGGCTTGTCCAAGTCGCGAGTTCAAGTCACGACGTAACGGCCTGGCCAGCCTGGGACTTTTGTCCTGTAGTGCGACAGCTGGCGCGACCCTTCAGCTCCCCTGTGTGCATCTCACGTGCCTGCATTTGCCGGCTTGCTAGTCGCGAGTCAGCCGCGAGTCCTAGCTGCGAAACTCTGCTTCTTTGCACATTCTTGAGCTTTTCTTCACACTCTCTTCACACACTACCCTTACAGGAATCCCACCTAAATACAGGGTTACTAAGTGCTAAATTACAAGCAAATTGGCATGGAATAAAGCCAACAAGATGGTTGATAAATTTCAACCTTACATCATCCTACACGATGAAGATCAAGAAGATGTTTGGTCACAAAACCCAAATATGCACATACACAACAACTTCTTCAAGAATGATGAACTAGGGCAAGAACTTCGTCTTTGGTCACAATTTGCTTCACAAAGTTTTCTTAATGCTTGTGCAACTTGTGTCCTTTTGACAACCCTTAAAACAATCCTTTTATATGTCTAGGGTTAAGAGAAAAGAAGGCCCAAAGACACATTCACGGATCCCAAGAAATCATATCAGAATTATGATTTTTATAAACCTCGATAGATAGAAGCTGTCGAGAAGTTGTCAAGCAGGTGTCGAGCTTACGGGTTTGAACAACTTTCTAAACCTCGACACATACTAGCTGTCAAGCTTTAGTAACCTTGCACTTTTAGCTTGTTTTCTTGGATAGATTTGAAGGCTTCCACAATTGATCTTGAAACATAGTTTCTTGAAGTATTTCAACACATCCTAGATCTACCCAATTACAAGTAAAGTGCGTTTTGTTAAAGGATTAGCCAATTACATAAAAGTAATGACATATGTTCTTAACAAGTGAAACACATATGTCCTAACAATTTTCATCACATCCCTCACTCTGGGAACACCTTCTTGACCTTTTGATTGCTTAGCAGTCCAATTCCCTTTTGCCATGTCTTGGTCCTCTCGACCTTTGAGCACTTGAATTCTTTAAGGCTTGAAGCTTACGACAATTCGGTCTGGTGTGTCCTTGAAGTCCATAGTGATGGAAAAAATGTTGAGTTCTCAGACCTTTTTGTGACTTTGGGGGTGGTTTCCCTTTACCCTTAGGTTTGACCATTGATTGGTTAGGAGGCTTAGTCAAAAACCATTGGCCAGTCACATTCCGCTTCTTCTTCGCCTCCACTTTCTCAACAGTAATGATTTCCATCATTGGTTCTTTAGCCTTCACAAACTTCATATCCTTGGACACTTTAACACTCGAACTGCTCTCTCCGGTGTATCCCAATCTGCTTTTGTCAGAGAAAGGTTTTTTATGAGCAAGCACTTCATCAAGCTTCTTGGAGGAAACCCACTCTACCTTAGCATTAGCTTGAATCACCTTAAGCTCAAGAATTTTATCTTTGAGTAGGCTTCAATTAGCTCTCTATTCAGTATCTCGACTTCACACTTAGTCTCCTTGTATCGAACTAAAAGACTTTTGTAGTCTTGCTCTACTCTCTTCATTTTCTTAATGGCTGCTTTAGCCACTTTTGCATATTCACTGGTCTTCTCAAGGAGGGAATTGTAGGTCTCTTGTAGTCCCACTGTTCTTTCATCTTCCTCATCATCGGATTCTTCTACTATCCCCATTAACTCCAATTCTGTGTGCTCACCAAGCTCTTCCACTAGCACACTCAAATCATCCGAAGATTCTACAGGAGCAATGGTCATGAATGTAGAGAAGTTTCCCTCTCTATCACAGCTTTCTTCTGAATTTGAATCAAAGGAGTCAGTGTCATTAAGAGTGATGGCATACACTTTACCCTTCACTCTCAAATAATTCGAACACTCCTTCTAGAGATGTCCATGACTGTTGCATTCATAGCATGTGATTGCCTGAGAAGATTGAGAATCCTTCCCATCTTTCTTCTTGAAATCCTTTTTCTCCTTCCACGAATTTGGGAATTTTCCTTTCTTAGCAAACTTTCCATTCTTTTTTAACTTTAAGAACTTTCGAAAGTTCTTCATAAGATATGCCACAGCTTTTTCGACCTCATCCTCATTCGATGGGTCATGAGCTTATATTCTCTCATTGATTGTCTTTAGAGCAAGTGACTTGCTCTTCCTTTGTGACGGTAGAGAAAGCTCATAGGTCTAAAGTGAGTCAAAGAGTTCTTGAACTTTGATGTCATCAAGGTCCTTGCTCTCTTCAATAGCAGTAACCTTTGCACGGAAGCTTTCCGGTAGTGATCGAAGAATTTTTCTTACAATCTTGGAGTCATCCGTCTTTTCCCCCAAGTTAAACTTCCCAATTACCACCTCATTCAGCTTCCCATAGAATGAGTCGAAAGACTCGTCTTCACTCATCTTCAGCTCTTCAAAGCGTGTGGTGAGCATTTGCAGCTTGGTGTCCTTCATAGTTCCCTTATAAGTTGTTTCCAAAATTTGCCATGCCTCATTGGCAATCGTGACATGAGAAATCCTGTGGAACTCGTAAGGAGAAGCACCACAAAAAATTGCATTTAAAGCTTTACTATTAGCATTAACTGCCGCAAGAGCTGCCTTATCCCATATGGATTTGGCAGCCTCCAGCGTAGTCCACCCTATATCTACAACATCCTAAACACTCTCATTGATTGAACATAGGAATGCCTTCATGCGGACTTTCCAAAATGCATACTTGCTTCCATCAAAATATGGAGGAGCATTAAGAGATTGAGATCAATCCATCTCAACAGGAGTCAAGGATTACACTTAGGTAATTAAATCATAGCAAGTGCACCCGCTCTGATACCAATTGAAAGTTCAAATAGTGTGTAAAACACCTATGAACATTTAGACCCCCAAATCAAAATTACCAACACAAGCTCATAATCAAACAAATATGTGCGAAAAATGAAATATAAGCTATAACCAAATTGGTAACAAACTCTAAACCATAATTAATAACTAACACAACAGTAATTAAAAGGTAAAGAGAAAGGGAGGGAGGATGCAAACACAAAGATAACACGGCGATGTGTTATCGAAGAGGAAACCGAAGTACTCGGCGAAAAACCTCTCCGCCGCCCTCCAAGCGGTCAATAATCCACTAGAGAATAAAGTTGGGATACATGAATAACAGAAGACCCTCCAAGCCTAATCTACCCAGTGCACCTAAGCCCTCCAAGCTTCTTGCTCCAACAGGGTTACACCGAACCTTGTCTTATCTAGCTTACTGAATCACGCAATCGCCCATTGCATCAACCAAATTGAATTGATCCCTACCCTTA
Organism: Quercus aquifolioides; assembly: GCA_019022515.1. Taxonomy (NCBI): domain Eukaryota; kingdom Viridiplantae; phylum Streptophyta; class Magnoliopsida; order Fagales; family Fagaceae; genus Quercus; species Quercus aquifolioides. Next base: position 26,340,672 of record CM032325.1, on the reverse strand, counting down.
CATAATTCCCACCTAAATGCAGGGTATCTAATTGCTAAATTACAAGAAAATTTGGCACGGAATAAAGCCAACACATGATTGAATAAATTCAACCTTACAAGAATAGTCACATATTAAAACCTGATTTCCTTAGCCCCAATTTTTGAATCCAAATCTAGAACCAAATTGAAAAAAATTGAAAGCATATAACAGATCTAATTTACCTATGAAAAATCAAAGAAAGAATAGAACCCATCAGAGGCGTTGCTTGTGGGCAGAGGGGACTTTTACTTTGATCTTAGTGAGAGAAACAGAGAGGCATTCTGTCAGAAATAGAGAGGCGTTCTCTTCTTTCTCCGTGTCCCAGGATCGCCTCTCTCTTTTTCTGTTTCTTTCTCCGTGTCTTCATCGCCTCTCTCTTTTTCCATTTCTTTCTCCGTGTATTCTTCGTCTCTCTCTCTCTCTCTCGATTTCATCGCCTCTCTCCCCAGTCCCCACTCTGTGCCTTCTCTGTTTACCATTCTGCCAAGGTTTTGGGTCTGCAAAATCGTTTCTTGAAACATTTTGATTTCGTCGCCCCTCTTTCTCTGCTTCTTTCTCCGTGTACTCATCGCCTCTCTTTGTTTCTATCTTGGTGTACGTCTAGGTTTAACCGGTTATTTATTTTTATTTTTTTTATAATGAGAGGCTTTTAACCCGGTTAATTTTTTTATTTGTAATGTATCGCTTTTTAAAATTAAACGTGTCTGAATTTTAGATAGGCAGTTATCCTACTTGTCAGCACCTCCTTAATTATAGGAATCATCTTTCTCTCAGCTTTTACTATTATATATAGTATATGATGTTAGATACCCTTAGAACCTAAAAAATGATCAAAATACCCTTAGAACCTAAAAAATGACCAAATGATTTTCATTTTACCTTTTTTTTTAAGAAATAATAAAAAATGTTTTCCTTTATGGCATTTTATCTGCTCTTTTGAAAAACAATTTGGAGAGAAAAAGATATGATCCATGAAAAAATTAAAAAAAGAAAATGCTCAAAAAACGTTATTATCTTCAACAGCAACTTGAATTGCAATTTTGGCCTGGAAAATGTTGAAATTTAGTTTTCTCTATTTTTGGTAAAATTGTAGAGAATTGAATTTACCTTCAAAAAGCACCAATCTCGACTCAATTGGAATTTTGGAAAAAAAGTTATGGCCAAAATACGAAACAGGTGCAGAAGATAACACAAATTCAGCATCATCTTCAATTTTCTTTCAAAATTTCAAATGGGGATCAACATCAAATTTGTTCAAGCTTATCTAATAGGCTTATGCCTTCCCTTAGCTTCAGAAGAAAGGTTTTTGAAAAATAAGTTGGATAGAGAAACAGATACATCCTATGAAAAATTTCAAAAAACAGAAAAATGCTAAAAAAATGTTACTATTTTTAGCAGCAATTTGAATTGCATTTTTGGCCTAGAAAATGTTGAAATTTGGTTCTCTATTTCTAGAAAAGTTGTAGAGAATTGAATTTCCTTTTAGAAAACTCCAATCTTTAATCACTTTGAGTTTTGAGCAGAAAGTTAGAGCCAAAATACGAAACAAGTGCAGAAGATAACACAAGTTCAACATTATCTTCAACTTCCTTTTAAAATTCAAATGGAGATCAACACCAAATCCGTTCCAGGTTTATCTCCTCCCTTAGCTTCAGAAGAAAGCTAATAACTTAGCTTTAAAGCTAAGCCACCCCTTCCCCTATAAATAGAGAAGATCTCTTCCGTTTTCTAGACCCAGATTCCCTCTAGAGAGATATAGAGAAAGCAGAAAAGAAAAGCTGTTGTGCAACCATTGTTCTTACTTTGATTATAGTTTAGTACTTCCTTACTTTCTCCCTAGCCCTTTAAGTGATCACTTCCCCCTTTTAATTTATGCTTTATGCTGGTAAATAGTTATTTATGTTCTTAACTTTCTACACATGCTTGAATAAATGCTTACAAGTCATTATTTATTTCTTTTATAATATGCTTGGATGAACATGCCTATATATTTCATTGATATTCCTTTTACATGCTTAGATGAACACTTCCAGGCTAATGAACACTTCTAGACTAATGCACAACTTTCTCTTGAATGCTTAGATGAACATGTCTAGGTAGTTGTTTTACTTTTTTAAAATGCTTAAACGACCATGTCTAAGTATTTTGATTTTCTCTAGATGAAAATGGCTAAGGGATTTTTCTTTACTTTTTTTTTCATAATTGCTTGGATGATCAAATATGCTTAAATGTTTTGCTTTTCTCTTTGCAATTATGTTGATGACAAATAGCATGACAATTCTTTGTTTTCCTTCACATGCTTGGATGAACACTTCTAAGTTATTATTTGCTTTTCATAACATGCTTAGATGAACATGTCTAGGTAGTTGTTTCTCCCTTTTTTGAATGCTTAGATGAACAAGTCTAATTAACATTCTTTTTACATGCTTAGATGAACACTTCTAGGTTAATGCACAATTTTCTCTTGAATGCTTAGATGAACACTTCTAGGCTAATGCACAACTTTTTACTTAAATACTTGGATGAACATGTCTAAGTGATTTTCTTTGTTCTTCTCATGATTGCTTGGATGATTGGTAGGCCTAAAAATAAATTTTCTTTTGCAATTATGTTGATGACAAATAACATGTCGATTTTGTTTTCCTTCACATGCTTAGATGAATATGTCTAGGCTAGGAATTCTTTGTTTATATTAATTTCTTGGATGAACATGCCATTACTTTCATGCTTTCTTTACATTTACATTGTTATCTAACAAATTTCACTTTTTGTTTCTCTTTATGTTAAATTCCCCAATACATATTTGTTTACAATTCTTGCAAATTAACATGTTTATATGATATATTGTTTGTATTTGTCTGACATGACATGATATTGGCCACCCTAACCTAGGAGACCGGTTTTACCGGGCGAGATGGGTGCTTAATTCCTTACCATCTCGCAAATTAGCCTCCGAACCTAGATCAAGGGTTCTAGACTAGGCTCTTGTATATGAAATTTTACTTTTTTTAGAATGTAACTAGGATACAAAGCAATGTAATTTACTTTCTTAGATTGTATCTAGGACTAAAAAAGTATTGTAAATTTTGGTTACAAAATTGATGTAAATTGTCATATATAATAATACAATAGAAGCAATTTTTATAGAGAAGGTTTTCTTATTTTTCCATTTAAATTAAATAAGTGGCGACTCCATGTAAAACCCTGGATCTAGGGGGGAGTACATTTTACAGTGAATTCGACATTTTGAGCTTCACGATCCCACCCGTTCGCACAGGTTAAGGCCCAGTTTGAGAAAAAATTGGCAGGCCAGGTTCGCGATCGCTCACACACACACACACACACACACACATATATATATACATATCTTGCTTTACTGATAACCAATTTCCACTCGAATTAAATGAATGTTCAAGATCAAAACACCATTAAATTAATGGTTCAGATTTAGCTGGGTACCATACCCCTAAAAAAGGGGAGGTACGATAGAATGACCCACAGTACTAATATTATATATGACTAGACTGTGTAAAGAGTTTTGCTATGTCTATCACTCTCTCACTCTCTCCAACTATTTGGAATGGGTGGCTTATATTTTTGTTGTTCATCAATTTTAATAAACATGATAGTGATTTCGTATAAGTTTCAAAATATCATCATCATCGTCTTAGAATTAGAGAAATGCTTTAGATCATTTATTTTTTTATAATGAAATTAAAGGTAAAATGGGTTAGAATAGGTGGTTAAGTCGAGAGGATATAGATGATTATTTCTTGGCTCATTAAATTTATTTCTTAAAAATCACATCAATTTATCTAATAGTTTGACAATTGCACAATCTGACTATTACATAAATTGATTTATATACAACATTTTCATCCCAACGAAGAAGGAAAAAACAAAACCTAATACAAAAGACTTTAGATTGAGACACATTTATAGGGGAGAACATTCATAAATACAAATCAAATAACAATACATTTGAAAATTAACACTTGCAAGAGGTCAGTATTTGGATTGTAGTTTTAGTTGAGGCAATCAATTTAGAAATATACTCTCAAAGCTTCAGCAACTTTCTTGGACTTGTCAAAATAATATAACTCTCCCTAAACCAGCAATAATTTTTTTTTATTCCAATTCATTAGCAGAAAGTTGAACACCATATTAGTAACACAAGAAAAACATAGAGTTAGTAAAATACACAACTATATTTATTGGAACTTTGAAAATATGACCATTGTCAACTTTATAAGACTAGCCATAATTTTTGCTGAATATAAGCCATGAGTGTGACAAGGTGACTACAACAGGAAGCAATACATGGAATTAAACAAAGGTGGAAAGATTCCAAATTAAGTTCTCCAGCTCAACCAAACATTAGGCAAAAGTTGTGTTCCCTGCACAATCCCTTGTACCAAATGACCATAGAATGAGCCCCTATCCTCCCCCTTCACGATAGAGTTACGATATTGGAATCGCCTTCCTCTATTAGTCGCCTGAAGCTTGGTTCTCTTGTGAACACCAGCCTTGCTTACATCGCCATCTCTTCCACCTGAAATATGCCATCTATTCTATTGCAAACCAGCTTATTTGGAGCTCTAGCCTCCGTGGTTGCACTGCTCTACTGCCTGCACATAGATGACTTAAAAATGAAATACATAGACATTAGTTGATGAAGCTATATCACCTATAACCCAATGGGGTTGGCCAAGTGGTTGGGCACTCGGTCTTAAAATGGCTGTCTTGGGTTTGACTACGTGCTCCCTAGTTCAAGTTCGGCCACTAGCACTTTGAAAAAACTCCCTGGGCTAGCGATTTACCCCACTATGGGCCCACCTGTCACGAATAATGATTAGTCTTTGGTTGAAAGTTTTGAGGAAACACTGTAAAAATAAGCCATATTTTTTATGTTGATCAAAGATAATTTTCCTTTGACTTATCTTTTTTTATACTACCAAACACTGGAAAACACGGAAAACTATCTTTACACAAGATTTTCCATCGAAACAAACGGAGCATTAGTGTTCATTTTGACTGCAGAGGCAAAATTTCTCACTAGTAAAGCAAATCAGTGCTACATAGAACCTGCATCAACAAGGGTTTGTACCTCACCCTTGAATTTTTCCAGGTCTATTGAGTAAACAACCCTTTGTAATATTAGAAGAAAATCATGATATTTGTATCACATAATGTAAAACTCTAGTTTATGTTTACCTATGTTCTGTAAGTGTTATTTGGCTAAAAATGATTTTGGTCATGCATGAATGGTAATAGCAAATGTTTAAACAATGCATTGGTCAGCTTGTATAAAGTAGGGCTGTCCAGGCAAATCGAGAACCTGCTAGAACCGACCAACTTGACCGGAACCGACCCGTCACGACCGGATTGACAGCTCCGACGGGTCGGTGACGGGTCCCAACCTTCAGAACCTAACTTCGGCGAGTCGAGTGGCAGGTTTCATCCTCAAAAACCCGAGCTACCCAACCCGCCAGAAAAAACCTCAAAGACAGCTGAAATCTGGCGACGATCTGGCGCTTCTCAGCTCCGATCCGGCCACGTTTGGCCTTCCTTTACCCAAATCTACTCAAATCCTCACTTAGATATGCTTAAATCCGGCGAAGCCCGCCCAGATCTACTCAAACTCGGCCAAACTCCGGTAAGCCCGACTCTAACTCGGTCAAATCTCAGCCATATTTCCATAGATCCGGCGAGTTATCGACCAAAACTTGTTAGATTCAGCCAGATATTACGAGATCCAGCCAGATTTCAGCCAAAATTCGGCCATATCGAAAAACCTGAACCGACCGATTCTCACCCGAAAATCGATACGACCCGACCCGGTTGATCTGAAATGTAATTCGAGTCGGTTGCAGGTCGAAATATTCCCCACCCGATAAGGTCAAGTCAAGTTCAGGTTGGGCACAAACCCGACCCATGGACAGCCCTAGTATAAAGGCATACCAAAATTCAGTAGTGGTTGCATTCTAGTACTTTTTCCCTTTTCCTTTTTAGAAGTGACTGTCTTGTTTGATTTGTGAGGGGTGCTTCAACATTGTACCTTGGGCCATTGAGAATATGTATTGTGAAATTGATTAAAATAGGAAAAACATAATTAATATATCAATAGCAGAGGAAATGAGTGGATTCCATTCTGCATAATCTGCAAATTCAGGGAGCATGATGAAGGCATTTTGAAGCTAGTTGCTGCCCCATCTCATGACTGCTTCTCCCAGTACACAATACCCATCTCATGAAAAACGAAGACAATATCAAAGAGAGAGAGAGAGAGAAAGAGAGAGAGAGAGAGAGTAATGTGATATCCCAATTAAAAGATTTCACAATTTAAAATGAAATTAGGGTTTGTCGTTTTGATCTTTACCTTCAAGGCTTCAACCATAGGCAAAGCAGTTTTGATCTTTCTAAAAAACCTTTCACCAGTGACTAATGCGACAGGATGCCGAAAGGAAATTCATCGAACATAGAAAAACCAAGATGGAACGCAAGAGAGAGATTATCAAACTTCCGAGAAGGAAACGCGAGAGAGAAGAGAAGACTGTCTGTTTTTCTTTTTTTTTCTTTTTTTCTTTTTTATACATTACCTGCCTGACCGGTAATTGGTCTCCTATTAAAATTAAATACATGGTCAGGATTATAACAAGTGAAATCTACTGTTCAGATTTAGGTGGGTACCATACCCACCAAAAAAAAGTAAGGGTGCCATAGAATGACCCGTAAATATATATATATATATATATATATATATATATATAATATTATTGTTGAATATAAATAAATACTAAAATTTAAATAATTCACTAATTAAAAGTTAAATGAATAGTAAGTAAATATTTCTCTTTAAAAGAAGAGCGACACGTGACACCAATTAAAGGATGGGGTGGAATGCTAAATAAAAGGATTCTCAAATAATTCACTACATGGTACTATGGTAGAACTTGCTTTTATTTGAATTTTAAATTTATGGTATATATAAAACCGAATATGTCTTACTGTCATTTGAATATTATAATAAATGCCTAATGCTAGAATATATAATTCTGTCTACAAACACAGTGATAATAATGCCTAACTATTCTAGGAAAAAAAATAACTATCATAATAATTGAATTTCATATTTTGACAAAAGAATAAAAACGAGAAAAAAAAAATCATATTATGTTAAATTTTTCGGTGCATTACAGGGATTTTTGACTTGTATATAGTATGTATGAGCTTTTATAATTTTACATATATTTTTTCACATCCATTTTCATGTGTTAATTGTAGATATTAATGTGCAATAGTGGATGTATGTGAGTATGAAATAATATTTTCCTATATGGTATAGCTCCATTTGGGTAAGCTGCGTCCATGTTTTTTTTTTTTTTTTTTTTTTTTTTTTTTTTAAGTCCAGCGCATGGTGCACTGTTTATGGGACATGAATAGTGCATCAAGGCAAAGGCACAGTAAATTCATTAATGAACAATAATCAAATTTTTTTTTTTTTTTCAATTTTCAGCAAAATAAGCGATATCCAAACGCACACTATATACTACAACTCAACCACATTACTTGACACTTATGCATTGAATTGATAAAAAAAATTGTTTTCTACATTGAGTTGACGGATGTAAACAAGTCAAGCTTTGTTGAGTAGTGAAGGTTTGAGCTCAAGTTGACAACAAAAGTAAATTGTTCTAATTCTACTCAAGCTCAAACTAAGCCTACAAATATGTTCAAATTTGAGTTTGTCAAAAAGTTTAAAAGTTTGAGCTCGGTTTGATTGCTTGATTCATTAATCAAGCTAAGTTTGAGCTCAATTTTAAGATCAAACTTGAACTCAATATCAAACTTTTGAGCTTAAGATCCAATACAAGTATATTATAAAGCCTATATCAAGCAAATATCAATCCCATCTAGTTTGGATGAGTGGTCTTAACTCTTAATTAATTAAAATCTTTGTAAGATATGAGTTTATTTGTCAAGCTCATAAATGAGCCTAGGTTTAGCTTATTTATTTATTTTATCGAGTCTTAATGTTCACGAGTTTGTTCAAGAACATTTTCTTTTTTGCTTGGGCTCGGCTCATTTGTTTAGCAAGCATATAATTAAGACTCAAGTTTTGCTTGTTATAAACAAACAAACAAACATATACAAAAGGCAAGCCCAAAACTGAACCCATGCCTTGGCATAAGCCATAAAGGGCTATCCAAGCTCATGACTTGCCTGTGACTTGCTGTGAGACCAAAAAAAAAAAAAAAGCTACTTACCATCTTCTAAAAAAGCAGTAGTAATAATAATATGCTCCGGAAATTCAATTGGTTTTTCCCTTATACCAAACATGTAGTAGTATTATTTTCTTCCATCAATAAACCACGTACTCGCCAAATTTCCCTTTCTTCCTTCCCTCCAAACTCCCCATATTTAAAATCTCTCTGTTACAACGGTCACCTCAAAGAAGCCTTGCTAGAGATGGCCCTTCAAGGCCCCGAAATGAGGTTCGAAGGCTATGACACGCTCTTAAATGAGTGCATAAACCAAAGGGCCATCAGAGAAGGCCAAAGGGTCCATACCCACATGATCAAAACCTGTTATCTCCCTCCTGTCTACCTCAGGACCAGGCTTATCGTACTGTACTGTAAGTGTGAGTGTTTAGGTGATGCGCGGCAAATGCTCGATGAAATGCCTGAAAGGAACGTGGTTTCATGGACGGCGATGATTTCAGCCTATTCTCAGAGAGGGTATGCCTCCGAAGCCTTGAATCTTTTTGTACAGATGTTGAGATCAGGTACCCCTGAAATTTGGACTTCTGTAAAAAATTGCCTAGTTTAAATTTAAAGTTGGCTTACCATATGAATTTTATTTCAGGAAAAAAAAAAAAAAAAAGTGTTGGCTTACCATATTGCGGTTTAATAACTAGTGATTTGGTGTACGTTTACATGCAATCTCACATGGAATGGTGGATGGTGTAATTAATTGGGACACATCCCTTTCTTGAATTAATTTTCAAGAAAATTTTTAATGGAAGTTTTATTGCAGTATTCCTTATTGTAAGAGGGTCTTGGGCAACTACGCATAGAATGTATGCTCATTTAAATTCCATGACTTTTGAATTTAATTCAAAGGTAAATAAATGATAGATGTTTGAATTATGCTAAGTTGATTTTTTTTTTTAACAGTACAAAAGCACACATTATTCTTATATAAAGTGAGCATGTGGGGTTTTATATGTTCTGAAACATCAAAAGTATTTGATCTTAATCTAAGATGCCTGCAGCCCCAAAATTGGTGGTTGCATAGCATGGTGGATTTTTCTTCTTTGTTTTCTGCAACGTTGATGTAGGCATGTAGCCATTGTAACTTATGATTCTTTATTCCATTTTCTCATTACAAAGGTGAACTTTCTGCAGGTACTGAGCCTAATGAGTTCACTTTCGCTACTGTACTTACTTCTTGTATAGGTTCCAATGGGCTTAACCTGGGAAGGCAAGTCCACTCTTTCATAATTAAAACAAGTTTTGAATCCCATATATATGTTGGAAGCTCGCTTCTTGACATGTATGCCAAAGCTGGTAGAATTCATGAAGCTCAAGGAGTTTTTGAAAGCTTGCCAGAAAGAGATGTTGTTTCTTGTACTGCTATAATCTCAGGCTATGCCCAACTAGGCCATGATGAAGAAGCACTGGAGCTATTCCGTAGGTTGCAGATGGAAGGAATGAGTTCAAATTATGTCACATATGCCAGTGTTTTAACTGCATTATCTGGTCTTTCTGCATTAGATCATGGAAAGCAGGTTCACAATCATGTCCTTCGATCTGAACTACCCTCATATGTGGTTCTTCAGAACTCTCTAATTGATATGTATTCAAAATGTGGAAGCCTTAAGTACTCTAGAAGGATCTTTGATAGCATGCCTGAGAGAACTGTCATCTCATGGAATGCAATGCTCATGGGGTATAGCAAGTATGGAATGGGAAGAGAGGTGGTTGAGCTTTTTGAATTGATGAGAGAAGAAAATAAAGTCAAACCTGACAGCGTCACTATTTTGGCCGTTTTATCAGGTTGCAGCCATGGAGGAATGGAAGAAAAGGGACTGGAAATTTTCTTTGAGATGGAAAATGGGAAGCTTGGTGTTGAGCCAGTGATTGAGCACTATGGGTGTGCTGTTGATTTGCTTGGGCGTGCTGGCCAAGTAGAAGAGGCTTTTAAGTTTATCAAAAAGATGCCTTTTGAGCCAACTGCTGCTATATGGGGTTCACTTTTAGGTGCATGTAGGGTTCACTCAAACATTGACATTGGTGAATTTGTGGGCCGTCGACTTTTAGAAATTGAGCCTGAAAATGCTGGGAATTATGTAATTCTTTCCAATTTATACGCTTCTGCAGGAAGATGGGAAGATGTAAGAACTTTAAGGGAATTGATGAGTGAAAAGGCTGTGATAAAGGAGCCAGGAAGAAGCTGGATTGAGCTCGATCAAATCCTTCACACTTTCTGTTAAATTTATGATTGTCCTAAAAGGTTAAGTTATTGGGATATGGTAAATTTAATTATTTAACCACATTGTTGACATGGGCCCATGTGGCTTGTATTGCCAAGCCCAAGTCGGTCACCTTATTTGACCAAATCCAAATTGTAAAAGGAATGCTCTTTTGCCGACTTGGTTAATAACACACACACACAGAGATATATATATATATATATGTTGTTATGTGAGGCAATGGGAAGAGCATCAAATATTCTAATAACTTAGCAGTGCAGCCGTACAAGAAAATAGAGAATTAGAGAGGCAGTCCACTTTTATTCTTATTGTTTCTGTGAGAGAGTGCTAGGGTGTAATTGAGATTTGGGTTTCTTGAGAGTATTTTTGTGCAATATTGTATCTCCCTAATTTTTTATAGTGAAATTTCTCCGTTGCCACCGTAGAGGTAGGCAGTTTACCGAACCACATAAATTCTTGTATTTTTTGTGTGTACTTGTTATTTAATTTTCGCTTATTTACTGTTATTGATTTGAGTCCTGGGGTGCTATTTGCACAACAAGTGGTATCAGAGCAAGGTTAGGATTCAATCCTTTGAATATAGTAAAGATATTAAGCAAAAAGTATGATGTAGAGAAGTTTTGTAGAAAGGGAAAATTTTTCCTTTGGCAAAAGCGGATGAAGGATCTCCTAATTTAACAAGGAGTTCATAAGGCCTTGCTTGGGAAGGAGAAGAAACCAGAAAAGATGAAGGATAAAGAATGGGTAGAGATGTGTAAAGTTGTGATTTATAACTATGTTTTATATTGGCTTTATTCCATGACAAAATGTGTTGTAATTACTTTATTTTATTTCCTTGTATTTTGTGGGATTTAATTGTATTGGGTTTAGTATCAAGTTGGTGAAGACTCAAGCTTTATTGAAGATCAGTGGATCTCGCGGGTGTGTCGCTGGAAGCTAAGCCGCGAAAGAGCCATGTGAGAAGCACATGACTGGAAGCTGAAGAGTCATGCCAGACTGTCGTTTTTCGCGAGTGTCTCGCGGGTAAGGCCTTCCCGCGAGATAGTCGCGAAACATTCTGCCTGGAGGATTTTAATGAGTGACTTTCTTACCCTTCACCCATACTATATATACCATCATTACCCACAAATGTAAGTTAGGCTATTCAGAGAGAAAAACCCTAGATAGGTTTTCTACAACACACACACCCATCTTTTGAGAGAGAGTTACTCCTCCTTAGTGAGAAATCATTGTAGCCTCTTCTCCATCCCTCTCCCATTATCATACCTTGAGAGGAGATTTGTACCCAAACACAACCCACACCTATTCAGAGTGTAGAGAGTGTTTTGGAGTTGCTGGGAAGCATTGGAAGAAGCTAAGGATGGCAGATGCAACATGGAGCTTGTTGCGGGATCCGGATAACTAGGACAAGACACGGTTCCGAGAAGCCTTGTTGGAGTAGGAGCTTGGAGGGCTTAGGTACATCGGGTAGATTAGGCTTTGAGGGTCTCTTGCTAACCCATGTATCCCAACTGATTTTCTAGTGGATCGATTTCCGCTTGGAGGGCGGCAGAGAGGTTTTTCGTCGAGTTCTTCGGTTTCCTCTTCGAAAACACGTCTCGGTGTTTTCTGTGTTTGCATCTCTCTTCCCTACGCTTGGTCATTTCATTTTTACTGCTGTGTTGCTTTAAATATGGATTAGAGTTGTTGTATTGCTTATACGCTTAGGTTTACACAATTCCGCACTTAGTATTAAGTTAGTGTAAAATCAACCAAGCCGTAATTTTAATTGGGGGTCTAAACAGCTCTTGTGTTTTTCAACACGTTTTCGAGCTTTCAATTGGTATCAGAGCGGGTACACTTGTTTTGGTTTCATTACCTAAGTGTGATCCTTGACCCCTTGTGTGTTTTGCCATGGATAATGCTTTACATGCTTGTATGGATGTTGTTGATTGTAACATGCCATGTGTTTGTGAAAATGCCTCTATGAGTGTTTATCCTCATGATTGTGATGCCATGTTACATGAATTCTTGGGTGTTGTTGATATTCCTAGCACCAAACTCTTAAAGAAAAATGCTAAGAAGTTTCAAAAGAGTTTAAGCAAGTTATTTTGTGAAAAGGATGATTTGGTTGCTAAGCTCAATGAATCCATCAAATTGGTTGAAAATTATAAGAAACTTGCTGAAAATTCTCTTGAAAAGCTAAAAGAGTTTGAGTGTTTGAATATGGACTTGGATGCTAAACTTGTTTTGTCTAACAAACTTGTTGATGATCTTAAATCTGAAAATGAATCTCTTAAGATGCATGCCAAGTGTTTGATTGCTGAACCTACTGTTAAAAATGATGAAAATGTATGTTGCAATCATGTTGTGGTACCCGATTTTGTGCCTAATGTGTGTTTTGCCTCAAAGGACAAATCGGTGTACATTCCTCCACATAAAAGAAATCAAAAAGTGGAGAGAAAGGCTCTTAAGCCTAAGCCTCTGTTTAGGTCCAATCCTAGGGAATTGAGTGGATCTAAGTTTGTTCCAACTTGCCACCATTGCAGTGTGATTGGTCATATAAGGCCTCAATGTTCAAAGTTGAAGAGAGAACAAACCCAAGTTGCTAGGTCCATTCTCAAAAAGCCTAATGGACCTAAACACATTGTTTGTCACCATTGTGGTGCCCTTGGTCATCTTAGACCTCATTGCTCTCAGTTTCAAGCTTTTAAAAGAATCAAAAGAAAAGAGAAACTTGAGCTTCTTGCAAGTTGTGCTAAAAATGATAAACCGGATTTGAGTGAAAATAGCATGTTGTTAAAGAAAGTGTTTAATGCTCTTAACTCCTTGACTATGTGCATCTCCGGTTCTCATTCTTCCAACCCTCGTCTCGCTTCTCATGAGACACTCATTCCAAACAATTGTTCCGTTTGGATGAGGAAGGGTTCCTATGGTTGAGCTTTTGCTCTTTTGGTCCTTGATCTAATTCTTTCGATCTTTGTAGGACCCTTCATGCATTTGTGCATTTTGCATTTATCTGTATGCATTGCTTTTGTTTTGATCTTACTTTTATGTCTTTGTTTTGTGTGTGTAAAAAATCCAAAACCACATAAAAAGTGAAAAAAAAAATTCAAAAAGTTTGATCGTATATGTTTGAGCACATTTCACATGTGAGTTTGGCCTAGTACCTTCGTACTAATGGTGTAGTACATTTACGATCTTGGCTTGTTATGTATGCACTCTTTTCTATGTGGAAGAAATCTTGAACACTATGTGTGACTGTTGTAAATAGATCTTCAAGCTTGTCATGAATGATTGGTCAATAGTCTTGTTGGTCTTGATACTTGCATAGACTTGTGTCTATATCTCTTCCCACTTTATTTTTTTATTTTTTGCAAATAGAGCTCACCAAATGTAAATCTCCAAATGAAAAGATATATTGAGCTGCAAAAGCCTGTCGCACACATTAGTATTCGACTAGGAAAAAGTGAAAGCGACTCTTTTTAATATGTTTTGTATGGTGCTCAAAAAGCCAAAGGCTAATCATCAATGTTGAAATATCATAAATTTCAAGCACCAATCTCAAAAAGGAGATGTTTTTGTCCAAACAAAATAAAATGGACCAATTGTTATGCCTTATGCAGAAGCCAAATGAAAAGCTTCTAAGTTATGTATTCAATGTGTGGGAGGTCATATATACTCATTTCTATAATGGAGATTGTCCACTTGATTTCATATCAGTTGTGTATGACCCGATTGAATTGATCATTGAAGCTTCACTCTAGTCTAAGGACTATTCCACACTTGATCCTCACACACAACACACAAGACTTTTGTTCAATGAATGTCTATTTCATTTGTGTGATTGTACATGTTCAAATGTGATGTGTGTGTGCTCAACCATATGTGGTTCAAACCAAAAAGATTTTTGTTCTTTTTGTTTGCTTTTGGAAGTGATTTGTATCGCCCATGTTTTTCAAAGTTTTCAAATTGTTTTTGTGTGAAAAACATGTTTTCTGGGTGTTTTTGTGACCTATTTCATGTTTAAGTTCAGTCACGACCGAAAGGGTCTAATTCTCAAGTTTTCCAGTTTTGGACAGAGAGTTTCGCGGCTGTTTCGCAACTGTTTCGCGAGTAAAAGCTTACCTGCAAGATACCTGCGAGATACCAGCGAAATTTTCGCGGGATTCTAAGTAGCGAGATACCAGCGAAAATTTCCAGATCAGCTTTTTAAAGGGCATTTCGTGGGTCATCTGTTTTAAACGCCTCCCATCTTCTCCCAAACCCCTGGTTTAATGTTTCTACATCAAAACCCAACTAATTTCAAGTGTTTTACATTCCATAAACATCTCTAAGGTAATCTTTAACTCTTTTCATTGATTTTGATCCTTAAATTACGTTTTTGGGGTTTTATGTTCATAGTTGGGATTTTCTCAAATGGGAGTTGAAAAACTTATTTTCTGTCAATCTTTTTGATTGGGCTTTGTTTAAAATGATGCTTTGCTTTGGTTGTTGGCCCCTTGTGGCAAAAATATCATGTATTTAGGCAAGATTTTCATATGTTCTTGCATTGTTTATCATACATGTGTAGTGTGTGCACTCCAAGTGTTTGATAAAATGCCCAAATGGCATTTTCTTGTTGTTTTGGACTCCGATGAGTACCAAATTTTGGGGATCACCATAATTATTCATGTTTATCATGTTTTGATCATTGGTGGTGTGTTTTGTACACTTTGCCCCTTGAGTGCCTTGCTCATGCATTGGTCATGCATCTCACATGCACACTAGATGCACACTAGTTGCACCTTTGCTGCACACACTTGAACACTTTACATGTTTTTGCATTCACTCATGCTTGTTAAGTCTTTTTAGACCTTCTAGCACATTTAACATGTTCTTGTGTCTATGTCATGCCTAGGTCCACATCATGTTCCATTATCCTTAACATGTCATGTTCTTTATGCTTTGTAGCATTGTTTTAAAATGTTTTTGTCTAATGTTTGAGTTTCATTTTCTCATTCATCTTGCACCCCTCATGCATCATCTTCATATTTTTATTCTTTCCCTCCTTCCTCTTGATTCATTTGTCTATTCGTGACAAAAAGGGGGAGAATATTCCGGAGAGTATACCGATGTGTTTCGTCATTTCTATGTGACTCATGTGCACACTCTTAGGGGGAGAAATTCTACCTTGTGCACATTCGTAGGGGGAGAAAGCCATAGGGGAGATGCATATACCAAGGGGGAGAAGACATTTTTTTGAGAAAACCTTGATCTACTTTATGCTTGTTTTCTCATTACTTTATGGTGCTTTGATTTGCTTTATTGCTCTCATTGCATCGTGCTTATGTGTTGGACATGCTTTTACCCTTATGCTATTGTGCTTTATTGGTTGCATGTTCGGATGATCATTTGCTTTGCTATATGATCATTGTAGTCATTTCCATATGACTATCATGTGTTTGATCAAGTTGCTCATATGTTTCACAACATGTTTACTTGATCGCATTTTACTTGTTACATTATACTTGTCTTTTTATCACCTGATTTACCTTGAGGGTCTAATGTGGTTTGTGCAAGTGTTTCAGGTTACAGGTATATATGTTCCAAGTTCATCACAGCTCCTATGATTCATGATAGGGGGAGTGATATGATAGGGAAGTACTTTATATTTTGTACCCATGATGCTTTTGTAAGCTTTTAGGGTTTGTTTCATTGTATGTTTGTAGGCTTTTATGGTTTGTGTCATGCATATTCAGTACATTGTTTATGTAGCCTTTATGCTTGTGCTATTGAAGTGTAATGTCATTCATTTTACTTCAGCACATCACTCTTGTGCCCGTGTAGGATTGTTCCTAGATGCATATACGTTCTATGCATTGGTTGAGTGATGAACACTCTTGTGCCCGTGTAGGATTGTTCCTAGATGCAAATACTTCGTGTATTTCGCATTGGTTGAGTGTTGGATTTGCAAATGATACTCTTCAAATGAGCTTATCATCTTGCATGTCCGGATGTTCATTCCTTGTGTGAATGAACATAGTGATCACTTTTGTATAGTGATTGCATGTTTGATCTTGCCATGGTCTATTGTTTTTATTCCATTTTGCTTGATCACATTATATTTGCTCCATATGCATTTCAAGTTTTCTGCATACAATGATATTATTGTGTTGTTGTGTTTCAGGAGTTACTTGTTCATATGTCCAAGAGCTTATCAGAATCTAGAATTAGGTGTGAGTGAGTTTTGCCTTTGTTCCCAAACTCACGTTTAAGTCTAAAGTCTGTTATAGGGTGTTTTGTCACGGAATAGCCAAAGGGAGAGATTGTAAAGTTGTGATTTACAACTATGTTTTATATTGGCTTTATTCCATGACAAAATGTGTTGTAATTACTTCATTTTATTTCCTTGTATTTTGTGGGATTTAATTGTATGGGTTTAGTATCAAGTTGGTGAAGACTCAAACTTTATTGAAGATCAGTGGATCTTGCGGGTGTGTCGCTGGAAGCTAAGCTGCGAAAGAGCCATGTGAGAAGCACATGACTGGAAGCTGAAGAGTCATGCCAGGCTGTCGTTTTCGCGAGTGTCTCGCGGGTAAGGCCTTCCCGCGAGATAGTCGCGAAACATTCTGCCTGGAGGATTTTAATGAGTGACTTTCTTACCCTTCACCTATACTATATATACCCTCATTACTCACAAATGTATGTTAGGCTATTCAGAGAGAAAAACCCTAGATAGGTTTTCTACAACACACACACCCATCTTTTGAGAGAGAGCTACTCCTCCTTAGTGAGAAATCATTGTAGCCTCTTCTCCATCCCTCTCCCATTATCATACATTGAGAGGAGATTTGTACCCAAACACAACCCACACCTATTCAGAGTGTAGAGAGTGTTTTGGAGTTGCTGGGAAGCATTGGAAGAAGCCAAGGATGGCAGATGCAACATGGAGCTTGTTGCGGGATCCGGAGAACTAGGACAAGACACGGTTCCGAGAAGCCTTGTTGGAGTAGGAGCTTGGAGGGCTTAGGTACATCGGGTAGATTAGGCTTGGAGGGTCTCTTGCTAACTCATGTATCCCAACTGATTGTCTAGTGGATCGATTTCCGCTTGGAGGGCAGCGGAGAGGTTTTTCGCCGAGTTCTTCGGTTTCCTCTTCGAAAACACGTCTCGGTGTTTTCTGTGTTTGCATCTCTCTTCCCTACTCTTGTTCATTTTTTTTTCCTGCTGTGTTGCTTTAAATATGGATTAGAGTAGTTGTATTGCTTATACGCTTGGGTTTACACTATTCCGCACTTAGTATTAAGTTAGTGTAAAATCAACCAAGCCGTAATTTTAATTAGGGGTCTAAATTGCTCTTGTGTTTTCAACACATTTTCGAGCTTTCAAGATGGATGAGAAAGCAGCTAGTGCTATTCGTCTCAACCTAGGTGATGAGGTCATTCACAACATCCTAGAAGCAAAGACCGCAAAGGAAGTTTGGAAAAAATTAGAAGGTCTTTATATAAGAAATAATCTGACGAACAAGTTGTACGTGAAGAAACAACTGCATAGTTTGCATATGAAGGAGGGTTAAGATCTGTTGGAACATCTCAACATGTTTACATGTTGAACAACCAATTGTCAAGTTTTGGGGTGAATTATGAGGATGAAGATAAAGCATTACTCTTATTAGCGTCACTTCCTACACATTTTGATTATCTAGTGACTACGTTGATGTACGGGAAAGAGACTGTAGTTCTCGATGAGGTGACTAGTGCTTTCTTGTCATATGTAAAGATGAAGCAAGATGGTGATGGTTCTCAAGCTAATGAACTTGTTGTAAAGTCAGAGTTGAGCAATTAGGGTAGAAGCGAGTCAAGATCTAACTAGAACAAATCTCAGTCTAGATCACATGTGAAGAAAGATGTAGAGTGCTTTTATTGTCACAAGAAAGGGCACTACAAGAATCAATGTAAAGAGTTGAAAGAGCATTTAGAGGAGAAAAAGAATGGAAAGAAGCCCCTAGAATCAGCTAGTGTTGCTGAAGAAACATCAAATGACAGTGAAGTTGGTGCAGATTTACTTTCAGTTTCATCGGGTAACAATGTTCTATTGGAATCTTAGGTTTTAGATTCAGCATGCTCATATCATATGACTCCAAAAAAAGATTGGTTTGACACGTATAAGCCTTACAATGGTAGTGTGGTCCAAATGGGTAATGATGCTATATGCTCGGTTATTGGGATTGTTACCGTGAAGATCAAGATGTTTGATCGAGTTATGAGAGTTCTTAGTAATGTTAGACATGTTCCAAATCTTAGAAAAAATTTAATTTTTTTAGGAGTTTGGATGATTTGGGGTATTCATACTCGTCAAAGGGTGGAATCATGAAGATTACCAAAGGTTCTTTGATGGTGATGAAGGGACAGAAAGTAAGCACGCTTTACAGATTGATTGGGAGCACAGTTGTAGTAAGAGTTGCAGTCACCACTTTGGTAGAGTCCAGCACTGACGACACAAAATTATGGCATATGCGACTTGGCTATATTAGTGAAGGTGGTATGTTAGAGCTGCACAAGAGAAATTTATTGAATGGGGTGAAGACATGCAAGCTAGACTTCTGTGAGTATTATGTGTATGGGAAGCAGCATAGAGTTAGTTTCAAGACACGCTCTCATACAAGTAAAGGTATTCTTGAGTACTTTCATTTAGATATTTGGGGTCCAGTTTCAGTTTCTTCTCATAGCGGTGCTCAGTACTTTGTCAGTTTCATTGATGACTACTCTAGAAAGGTATGAATTTATTTTATGAAGTATAAGTCTGATGTGTTTGGCATATTTAAAACTTGGAAAGCAAAGGTTGAAAATCAGACTGGCAAAAAAATAAAATACATTAGAACAGATAATGGACTAGAGTATGGAGATAAAGAATTCATAAGATGTTGTGAATTAGAAGATATCACTCGTCACTTCATAGTTAAAGGAACTCCATAGCAGAATGTGATTGCAAGAGAGAATGAACAAAACCTTAGCAGAAAGAGCCAGTTGCATGAGATTGAATGCAAAGTTGCCTAAGGTGTTTTAGACAAAGACAATTAACACTACAAGCTTCATTATTAATAGATCTCCCATCATTAGCCATTGATTTCAAGATTCTAGAAGAGGTTTGGTCAGTTAGACTAGTTGATTATTCAGGTATAAAAATCTTTGGTTGTCCAGCTTATGTGCATGTGCAGGGTGGAAAGCGTTCTAAATTGGATTCGAAGTCAAGAAAATGCATATTTATTGGTTTTGAAAAAGGTGTTAAAGGTTACAGGCTTTGGGATCCAATCTCAAAGAAAATGGTGACTAGTAGAGATGTCACATTTGATGAAGCCTTTATGTTGAAACAGAATAAAGCAAAGACATGTGATGATAGTTCACATGAGAAATTAACTATTGAGGTGGAGTTTGACGAGAATAGTTCACCCGGTGATAAGGGTGATGATAATGATATTGATCCACAGCAGCAACAAGAAGAACCTTATTTAATTGCTAAAGGTAGAGAGAAGCGAGTTCACAAAGCACCACAGAGATATGGCTTTGAAGACATGGTTAGTTTTGCTCTCATAACTAGCAGTTGAGATCCATCATCTTACAAGAATGTAAAAGAGATGGGGTCACTACAGAAGAATAAGAGTTAGGTATAAGTGAAATTGCCCAAGAGAAAGAAGGCTATTGATTGCAAGTGGGTATACCGCAAGAAAGAAGCATTATCAGAAAATAAAGGTGAAAAATTCAAGGCACAGTTAGTGGCTAAGGATTACTCATAGAGAGAGGAAGAGAATACCTTAGATATGTTGACAAAGCCAATTCCAACAAACAAGATCAAGAGCTACTTGGACTTGGTTGATGTTTGCAGCTTGTGAGCCCTTAAGGACTAAGGTGGAGGTGATGGAGGAGTTTACTTGTGTAGCTTGATCAATTCAAGCCAAGATGGAGATTTGTTGACATGGGCCCGTGTGGCTTGTATTGCCAAGCCCAAGTTGGTCACCTTATTTGACCGAATCCAAATTGTAAAAGGAATGCTCCTTTGCCGACTTGGTTAATAAAACACACACACACACACACATTATATATATAAATATATATATATATATATATATATTTATATATATATGTTGTTATGTGAGGCAATGGGAAGAGCATCAAATATTCTAGTAACCTAGCAGTGCAGCTGTATAAGAAAATAGAGAATTAGAGAGGCAGTCAGCTTCTATTCTTATTGTTTCTATGAGAGAGTGCTAGGGTGTAATTGGGATTTGGGTTTCTTGAAAGTGTTCTTGTGCACTATTGTATCTCCCTAATTTTTTATAGTGAAATTTATCCGTTGTCGCTGTGGAGGTAGGCAGTTTGTCGAACCACGTAAATTCTTGTGTTATTTGTGTGTGCTTATTATTTGTGTGGGCCAAAACTACCTTTTAATAAGTGAAACCCAAAATGTAAGAATTTAAATGGGAGGTAGAATGGAGGAGACAATGATTGAATTCAGAACTTCTTGCTCTGATATCATGTTAAATTACCGATTGTTCTAAAAGTTTAAACTATTGGGATATGGTAAATTTAATCATTTAACCACACAATTCTAACACTTTCCATGCAAGTGATCGATCACATCCAAGAAGGGAAGAGGTGTTTGCAAAGGTGAGGGAGTTGTCAGTCAAATTTAAGGAATTTGGTTATGTTCCAAATTTGAAAAGTTGGCTTTGGCTTTTGGGCTGATTAATGCTACACCTAAAGGAGTGCCCGTTCGTGTCATTAAAAACCTCAGGATTTGTGTTGATTGCCATAATTTTGCAAAATTTGTCTCAAAGGTTAATGGAAGAGAAGTGTGTTTGAGGGATAAAAACCAATTTCATCAAATCGTGGGAGGAATTTGTTCTTGTGGAGATTACTGGTAGGTTTAGAAGGTTAAAAAAGAAGGCTCTTAATGGGACATGATCTAACTGCTCTATACATTGAGGATGCAAGTCCTCATACACTACTTACTGTTTAATGAGCAGAAGTAGAAATTGTTCCTTGTTGAATAATGAGATGAACAGACAACTTTAGTTCAAAGAAAAAAAAAAGGAGATTCTGCAATTTTAACAAACTGAAGAACCATGTATTTATGGACACAAATATGGGTGTAGGTGGTTTTTGACTCAAATATTTCTTGGAGCATCTTGAGTACTTAGCATGAGCTTGTGAAAATTAAGTGGAGTGCAAGGAAGCCCTAGCTTTCAGGGTTGTGAACTAAACTCTTCCTTTGGCATTTGGGTTCTCTTAGGGTCCGTTTAGATACAGCTGAAAACTGAAACTGAAAACTGAAAAACACTGTAGTAAATAATTTTTAAATGTGTAAATAGTACCGTGAGACCCATTTTTAATGAAAAAGTTGCTGAAAAGTGAAATTTGTGGGTCCATGAACAGTGCACACCGTACACTGTTCATGAGAAAAATCAAATATTGTGGCCGCAACAGTGAATGAATAGTAAAAAAAATGGCCTGAAATGCGTGAAAAAAAGAAAAAAAAAAGAAGAAGATGCTGAAACGCGAGTTTGCGTTTCAGCTGTTTCAGCCCAATCCAAACGGGCACTTAGGGTCCGTTTGGATACAACTTATTTTTGTTGAAACTGAAAATTGAAAACTGAAAACACTGTAGCAAAATAATTTTTAAATGTGTGAATAGTACCGTGAGACCAATTTTTAATATTTTTTTTTAATAAAGTGGTTGTGGTTCCTGTGAACAGTGCGTGAACAGTACCAACACAGTGTATGAACAGTGCTGCTACAGTAAAATTTGTCTCTAAAAAGCTAGAAACGCATGAAAAAAAAAAAAAATGCAAACGCCAGACACAACATTCCTATTCAAACCCACACTTAGGATCCGTTTGGATATAGCTGAAAACTGAAAACTGAAAAACACTGTAGCTAAATAATTTTTAAATGTGTGAATAGTATCGTGGGACCCATTTTTAATGAAAAAATTGCTAAAAAGTAAAAATTGTGGGTCCGTGAACAGTAAAATTTGGGTTGAAATGTCAAACTTTGCGGCTACTGTTCATTAAACAGTAACCGCAACAGTACATAAACAGTAAAAAAAGACTAAATCCCGTGAAAAAAAAAAAAAAAAAAAAATGCTGAAACGCAAACGCGCGTTTCAGCTTTTCCGCCCAAGCCAAACGGTCTCTTAGTCTGATTGAGATTATTGTTAAGCAGACCGACATTGAAAATTCTTTATGGATGAACATAAAAGCAACAAGCAGGATATACACTTCTTTACTGACAAATCTCACAGCAGTTACCAAAAACAAGGACCACGCCCTAGCCATGATGTAGAGAGCTATCCATTTCTTTTTGGTTTCAAGAATTTATAAATCTTTGTAGCCCTAATTTAAATTACAACAGCTGAAAATGTTCGTGTCTTAGGAAGGGTTAGCAATCTGTGTGAGACATACTGCTGTTAAGATACAGATCTGACATGATAAAACCATCAAACTACCCTGAATTAAGTGCGAGCCTGCCTCAGATTTTGACCCGTTTGTGTGGAGAAATTGGACTTCCCTAGAGAAATTGGACTTCCCTACGTCCATTCTTTCGTAGCAAGTACTAAGTAGTAAAAAAGATTTGTAGTTGCCTTCGGTCCTCGGATACGTAGTGTAATTGTTGTGCTCTAAAACTCAGTTAAACTACTATAATTCTATCAGAGATCTGCGTGAAAATCGTTGAAGGTTTCTGCATTGCTTCAACTATTGAGTGACATCAAATTCAAATCTATTAGCATATTGCTTAAACTATTCAGTGACTCTTCTTAAAGTTAACTGAATCATATGAGAATGAAGTCACAAACTCTATTTTTAGTTCTGGTAGTAAATATTCTGTTACACTCATTTTTTTTACACTATTTCACACAATATCCAGTACAATGACATGCACTGATGTAAACGTTTTAAAAGGGGGGGAAAAATGATGTTCAAAAGCGAAATTAGTTATGTGAGAGAATCATTACCCTTTTAGTTAGGAGTATGAAACTCTTGATAATGCTTATGAGGCATGGCCCATCCTCTTATTAGTCATGGCCCAATACGTTGATAAGAGCCTGAGTATTGAAACTGAAGAAGCCGACCGATCGAGGAGCCCGAAGAGCGAACATTCCTCGGAAGGCTTTAAGTAAGCCATTTGGAACAAAAGACAAAATACCGAGGAATGAGATAGAGATGTGCAAGTAAAGAAGAAGGGAAATATCTAGGTAAAGTATCCATCACCTCCGCATTCAATACACTACACCAATTCAGCAGGCCGCATTAGTGACAGAATGGCCTCTGAACAGTACCCTCATAGCTTGCAGCACATTCTACCATCTCTAGCAAAACCTTGATGAGACAAGCATCCAAACAAAGATTAGTGACTGTACAAGTGGAGGGTTGGGATGCACTTCAAATAGCTATATATGAAGAAAGGGAACTCTTCCAGAACTAGGGACGAAGAATCTAAGAAAAATATACCTTGTGCATCTATACTTTGTAATCGAGACTTGAACATTATATGAACTAAAGATCCTCAGACTAACTTGAGGAAGAATTAATATTGAAATCTTCTTCTTTCTTGTAGATAACTTGTTGTTTTTCCATTAACTTGAAACTAAACCATTTAAGCATACAAAGGTTAACCTCAAAAACCCATTCTCTACAAATTAATTGTACTGGGTAGTCACACATTAACTCTCCATCCATCTTCAGTTGATAACAGATTTTAGCCCGCATACAATTGTTAGGATATGTGCCATTTAAATCCTATTATATGATGCTATGTATGACACTACGTTGTGATCAATAAAGTTGTTTTATTATAATCTAAAATAATGACAACATAAATATTTGAACATTATCATATAGTCCATGAGATGCCTAGTATGTGATTTATGTGATTTAATCACAAAAGATATAAGTCACAAGTTCTTTGTAAACTTAGAATTTTAATTCGTAGTCGGTGATGAAATTGGGCATTTCATCTGTGAAGACTATAACATATCAACTAAGATGATTTGTCTTGATCATGGAAGTGGAGACTTCTAGTTAATACATTGATATGTTTTAAGTGTTAAGACATATTGAACTGGACTGCTATGAGATTTATTATTCTACTAAACTATCAAATGAATAATAAATCTCACAACTTCTTTTTACATCAACTCTTAATCCTGAGAGAATAATGAACCTGATCATGAAGTGTAGGTTGCTTTGATATATCAGGAGTGAGATCTAAAGTCACGATCAAAATCTCAGTATGTTAGGCAACCACATTTACTATTGAAGGAACATATATTCTCAAGATGGAATTCATAATCTCTTAACGGAGATATAAAATATTCCCTTTAGATAAGTTTAATGAGTTTGGTTATTCAGAGTGTTAGGCCTAACCACTTTAGTAAGGAGTTACTAAAGTATATATTTATGAAATTGGATTTCATAAATATATGATGAATAACTTAGAGAATTAAACCGGGTACTCAAGGATTAAGATGTAGTAATCTTCAAAGTGGCAGTTATCATTCATGACTTTGTATTACTACGAATATTTTAGTGAAGGGGTTGAATGTATAATAAAATCTTGGGATATAATTTATTAATAAGGCTTAGAGTGCAATTATATTTATATAGTGGTATTAAATATAATTAATGGTAATTTTAGGCTTGTCAAGAGTTGACAGAAAGGCCCAAAACCCATTGGAGCTAGTGTCTTATTTGTCCCTTTTGGTCCCACTCCAAGCCACATACTAAAGCCCAATTGGAATGGCTCAAAAGGCTAGTCTAATTAGATAATCAGTTATATATAAGGAGAGAAATATATAGAATTTTTGAAGAATGAAATGGTGTGTATGTGAGTGTAAGCCACTATCTTATTTTCCCTTGAACACATACATATAAATTGATTGAGAGACCACACTTCATGGGCATAAGTGGAATTGGAGTGAAGATTAAAAGTGTTCCCAAGTACTTCTAATCTTTGGTTTTGAATTTCATCGCAATAAGGTACGCTATCTTATTCTTAAATTCTGAAATTTACATAGTACATGTTATCAATTGCAAATAAAGTAGATTCGTTAATTTTTGCAGCATATGTTTTGTATGCGATATAAACTATGTTTTTCCAACAACAATTGGCGCTGTCTGTGGGAAAGTCATCTTAAATCCTTGCTTGTGATTTCGTGTGTGGAGAAAAAATGGCAAACTTTAGGGGAGATAGAGAAGAATCTATGGGCTCTCAGCGTAAAGATCAATTTATGAACTTGAAGAGAAGAAGGGACTGTGATGTGACTCAGTCTCCCAGCATTAAGGACGAGTCCATTAATTCAGATCATATCAGTTGGAGCCATTTGAGACTTGGAAGTCACTTATCACATGAACAAGAGACACGTAACCTTAGGTAGGAGGTTGATCATCTATGTAGGCGACTTCGATGTCAAGTGCATGTCAAGGAGGATAGAACCCCTTCATCGAGCCAAAGCTCTAGTTCGGAGGGAGAACGAAGTTATTGGTGAAGATCTAGAACCCTTTCAAGTGAATCCTTTACAACATCCTCTCGTTCAGTAGGTGGAGAGAGGCATCGTCAAAGAATGGTAAAAAATTCAGCTCCTGAGAATATGAGAATTGATGTACTTTGCGCCAGATCTTTTGGTTACCTTTTTCGAGTCATATTGAGAGGGCCAAGCTCCCCCATCATTTTACCCAACCAACTTTCATGATCTACAATGGAAGGACTGATCCGGTGGAGCATGTGAGCCATATTAATTAAAGGATGACCATTTACTCTAGAAACAAGGCTCTCATGTGTAAGGTGTTCCTTTCTAACCTTGGGCCTATTTCCATGAGGACCTAACTAGGGTGTTTGGTACCAAATTTGTGACTTGTAGTAGAATCCCTAGACCTATGGATTCTCTGCTCTCCATGGCCATGAGGGAGGGTGAGACCTTAAAAATCTGTTCGGATAGGTATTGGGAGCTTTTCAACGAGATTAATGGGATTTTGAGGATATGGCTGTTAGAACTTTCAAAGTGGAGCTTCCCATGAATTCAGACCTAAGGAAATCCCTTACCATGAAGCCTGCTCGGAACATGCATCAGTTGATGGATCGCATTGATGAGCATAAAAGAGTTGAAGACGATCAAGTATAGGGCAAGGGGAAAGCAAAGGTTTTCACGCCCGAGCAAAGGGATCCTTGATCTGATAGATTTAGCCCTAATCGACCAAGGAGAGAATTTTTAATCAAGCTCCCTAGAGTAACACACTAGTGGTTAATTCGGTGTTCAACGAACTTGTATCGGGTGATGAAGAAAATAAAAAATGAGCACTACTTCAAGTGGCCCAATAAGATGGGAGGAGACCCCACCAAGTAGAATTAGAACCTGTATTGCCAATATCATCAGGACTGAGGTCATACAATTGAAGACTGCAAGACCTTGCGTGACTTTTTAGAACAGCTAGTCAAAGCAAGGAAGTTGAAACAATTCACGCATCAATCTCCTAGCCTAGGGGAGCAGATAGGAACGGGTTACCAAAGAGTGGTGGCACCACGCCCACCATTGGGAACCATCAATGTTATTTTTGCTACACCAAATGGGGAAGCTGGTCCCTCATCCAGGGCAATGGCCATTTCACCATAGCTTGAGGAAAGAGAGGAGGACAAAGGGTCTAAGAGGATCAAGACAGAGAAAGAGCCAATTCTCCGTTTCTTAGAAGTCGATAAGATTGGTACTTTCTAGCCCCAAGTGATGCTCTTGTGGTCACGCTCCGAATTGGAGGGTTTGATGTGAAAAGAGTAATGGTGGACCAAGGAAGTGGGGCTGAAATTATGTATCCGAACCTGTATAAAAGGTTGGGGTTGAAACCTGAGGACCTTAACAAGTACGACACCCCCTTGGTAGGATTTGACGGGAGAACTGTGACCCCCAAAGGATGATTAAATTGCCGATGTAGACGGGTAGCGAAGTAGTCGAAGTAGACTTCATTGTGGTTGACACCTATTCCACCTACACTTCAATTTTGGCAAGGCCATGGCTCCACACTATGGGGGCAGATTCTTCTACTTTACATATGAAAGTGAAGTACCCAACTGAGGAACGCGTTAAGGAGCCAATGGGATGTCAAACCATGGCTGGGCAGTGTATGGTTGCTTCTGTCAGGCATTAATCGCTGCAAGTGAATCTCCCTGATTTGACCCATGTCTCATAGCAACCAACTATTGGAATGCCAGAGGTCTCGGACATAATGGCAAAGATTAGTGCACAATGTGAAAAATTGGAGAAGATTGTCCTCGGTTTGGATAGTGATAAATATTTTCAGATCGGAATGCATCTACCTCTAGTCGAGAAGGAAATGTTATTGGTCTTCTTGAAAAATAACTTGGATGTTTTTGCTTGGAGAACATATGAGGCTTCGGGGGTAGATCTAAAGTTCATATGTCATCACCTTAATGTGAACCTAGCCACAACACCGAGGAGACAGCAGCCTCAGCGATCTTCTAAGGAACATGCCAAAGTAGTAAAAGAGGAAGTTAATAAGCTCAAACAGGCTGGGGCCATCAATGAGATTTTTTATCTTGAGTGGTTGGCCAACACTACGGTAGTCAAGAAAAAGTCAAGTAAATGGAGGGTTTATGTTGATTTGACCGATTTGAATAAGGCCTACCCCAAAGGCCCTTTTCCGCTTTCCAGAATTGATTAGCTTGTCGATGCAACATTCGGCCATCCTCGAATAAGTTTTCTTGATGCCTTCCAAGGCTACCATCAAATTCCACTAGCGTTTTGTCAAATCAAAAAAAGATTGCATTCTTGACCCCTACCGAGAACTACCATTATTGAGTGATGCCCTTTGGCTTGAAGAACGCTAATTCCACTTATCAAACAATAGTGAAGAGAATGTTTTTGAAGCTCAGCTAGGGAAGAATGTGGAGGCTTATACAGATGACATGGTGGTGAAGAGCAAATAGGTGTCCGAGTATTTGGGGGATTTAGATGAAATCATTTCAATCTTGAGGAAGCACAAGTTGCGCCTAAATGCTTCTAAATGCTCATTCGGTTTGGGATCAAGGAAATTCTTGGGGCACATGATCACTCATCGAGGAATTAAGGTTAACCCTGATCAAATCAGAGCCATCCATGATCTACACCCACCTCGAAATGCAAAGGAGGTGCAGCGCTTGACCGGGATGATAGCGGCTTTAAACAAATTCATCTCTTGGTCGGCTGATCGTTGTAGACCATTTTATCAGTTGCTTCACATGTAGAAAGATTTTGCTTGGTCCGAGGAATGTGACAGAGCCTTGAGGAGTTGAAGAAGTACTTGGCCCATCCACCAGTTTTGTTTAGACCTAAGAAGGAAAAAGTCTTGTAAGTTTATATAGCAGTCACGGGCCATGCAGTGAGCTCAGTTCTAATTTGAATGGAAGCAGGGGTGCCACAAAGAAGGTTCCACATTACTTCCAAGCACATACGGTTGTTGTCCTCACTCAGCTTCCTTTACAAGCATTGCTCCAGAAGTCGGATTATATAGGGAAAGTAGCAAAATGTGGAACCATGTTGGGAGCATTTGACATCAGGTACTTACCTTGTACAGTTGTAAAGGGGCAAGTTTTGGTTGACCTGGTAGCTAAGTTTACTGAGGGGATGGAAAAGGATGACACTGAGGAGGGAGATATGCCTAACAAAGAGATTTTGATGATTATAACGTCACGATCACTACTTTGGGAATTATACGTGGATAGGGTTGCTAACCAGAAGGGTTTAGGGATCAGAATTATGCTAGTATATCCTGAATGCATAACCATAAAGAAGTCATTTAGGTTAAGATTTCCAGCCACGAATAATGAAGCAGAATATGACGCTCTTGGGATCGGCGTGAATGCTATAAAGAAACTTAGAGGCAAGGTCATTGAGATATTTTGTGGTTCGAGGCTCATCGTAGGGCAGGTGAGAGGAGAATTCGAAGCCAAGGATCAAAGGTTACAATGGTATCTAAGCCAAGTAAAACAACTGTAGTTTAACTTCAAGGTATTCTCTGTAAAGCAAGTTCCCATGAGCAAAAATGCTTATACTGACTCATTAGTGACCCTAGCTACCTCGTTGTTCAGGACATATTTTATGTAATTGACTAACCCTTTGACAAAATGCACTTTACTTATAATTGGATAAATCTAGGATGTGTTTAATACTTACAAGAAACATGTTGTTCAAGCCAAGTATTAAAGCTATGAAGATTAGGCCAAGAAACAAGTAAAGAAGAGTTGTTCATTAAAGCTGGACAGATTCCCGATAGCTTTTGATAGATAACTATTTATCGAGGTTTAATGAGTCTGCTACTGCGTCTTTTACACCTTAGGGTTTTGTAACCAAGTGCTTCTTGATCTTTATTGTTGATAAAGTGAAGAACTTTGTAGCCAACAATATCTTCTTCAAGTTTGTGAGTTAGTCACGTACTGAGGGCCGTGCATCATTAGTTAGTTACATACTAGGATCCATGTAAAAGGGCGGCGTTCATATATTGAAGAGTTCAAAGGTTCTGAAGTGGTAGAAGGTTTCTACTGTAAGTTCATCTACGGGGATTTTAGAGTCTAGGGACAAAGGTTTTGTACTAGATCTGAAACTTCTCTTTATTATAGTAGATTGCTTTTTGGGAAGGTTTCCCCCCAGGTTTTTTACTATGAAACTAGTTTGTTTCATTGGTTTTCTTGGGTCATCATATCTTGTCTTATTTAATTTTTTGCTGTGCATGATATTGATGTTAGTTTGTTTTAATAAGGTTCTATCAACCAAGGTCTAAATTTTCCAACACTCGAGGGTTATAATAGTAGAGGACCTAGTGATGTCCAGCTGGAATAGCCAGGTCCTTGTCGGAGTAAACGCAGTACATGTTGGCCTGAGCTAGATGGACCCAGTGGTGTCATTCTTAAAGGATGGAACACTAATTGAAGACAAGACTGAGGTTGAAAAGGCTTGGAGAAAGGTATCGCGGTACTGGCTCTCAGAAGAGTAGAAGCTATACAAACAATCATACTCAAGGCTTGGAGAAAGGCACTACGGTACTAGCTCACTTGTTGTGTGTCCATCCCAAGGTAGTGGAGGCATTGCTGGAAGAGCTCCATGAAGGAATCCATGGCAGTCATACCGGGGGAAGGTCTTTATCGCATAGGGCTCTTACTTAGGGATATTGGTGGCCTAGCATGCAAAAGTCTGCTCAAGAATATGTTAGAAAATGCAATCAATGCCAAAGGTATGCCTCGAATATTCATCAGCCAGGAGAGATCCTAAATCCTCTTTCCAATCCATGGCCTTTTGCACAATGGAGCTTGGATATAGTTGGGACTAATTACTTCACCAAGTGGGTCGAAGCAAAGCCCTTTCTAATATCCAAGATCAGGATCTAAAGAAATTCTTCTGGTAGAAGATCCTCACAAGATTTGGAGTTCCACATATTCTTATAATAGACAACGGTCTTCAATTTGATAGCAAGGCTTTCCGAAGATACTGTTGTGACCTAGGCATAAAGAATAGATATTCTACTTTGGCCTACCCTTAAAGCAACGGACAAGCTAAGGCCACCAATAAAGTTATAGTGGATGGGCTGAAGAAGAGATTGGACGAAGCAAAGGGAAAATGGCTAGACGAGTTACCCCATGTCCTGTGGGCATACCGCACTACGCCAAGGAGATCAACTAGAGAAACACCATTTTCAATGACATATGGATCCGAGACAATCATCCCCTCAGAGATGGGGTTTTTGATGATACGAACCGACCAGTTTGATAGCAACAAAAACGAACAGCTCCTCTCTGCTAGCCTAGACTTGGTTTAAGAAAGAAGGGAGATTGCTCCCATTATGCTGGCCCACTACCAACAAAAGATTAAACAAGGATACGATAGAGTAATCAAGACAAGGGCGTTTGTGCTAGGGGACCTGGTCCTAAGAAAGGTCATAGGGAACACCAAGAATCCAACATGGGGAAAACTCGGGCCTAACTGGGAGGGACCCTATTGTATCACATCAGTGGCAAGAGTCGAGACTTATCGTTTAGAAGACTTGATTGATATCCTTATCCCACAGCCGTGGAATGTAAATAACCTGTGAAGATATTACTATTAATAAGAAGTACGGATGTTATTCATATCGTGTCATTATTCTTAAAGGTTTTTACTCTTACCAGCATCTTTATGTTATTAATCTCGTTTAAGCTAAGGATTAAACAGAACGTCGGCCAGGTTCGACTTCTCGGGTCACCTGTCTTGGCTAAATCAACTCTCATGAATCAAAAAATGGTTAAGGGTTAAACAGTATCTCAGCCAGGTTCGATTCCTCAGGTCACCTACCATGGGTAAATTAACTCTCATGAATCAAAAAATAGTTAAGGGTTAAACAGAAACTTGATCAGAAACTCGGCAAAGTTTGACTCCTCGGGTCACCTGCCTTGGGTAAATTAACTCTCATGAATCAAAAAATGGTTAAGGGTTAAACAGAACCTTGACCAAGTTCGACTCCTCGAGTCACCTGCCTTGGGTAAATTAACATTTATGAATCAAAAAATGGTTAAGGGTTAAATAGAACATTGGCCAGGTTCGACTCCTCGGGTCACCTGCCTTGGGTAAATTAACTCTTATGAATTAAAAAATGGTTAAGTGTTAAGCACAACATCGGGAAAGTAAGGAATGAGTCAAAGCCCTAAAACTAAGCCTATTATCATTTGTAAAAGGTGTGCATTACTTGATGAATTGATGTTAAGCCGAGAGAGTAAATTCATGTATTTCTAATAAGAAACGACATTTGTAAACAAAGAACAGATTCATAAATACGAAACACATTAAGATTTTGATATTGATTGAAAGTAGAATTACAAGTTAGGGGGGCCCTACAGCTGAAACAAATTACGAAATCAGGGAGTTTTATTACAAAATGCATTGTCCCTCATACTTGCCTAACCCCTATTCAGCAGCTTTGCTTCCCTTCTCACTCTCTTTTGAAGGCTAAGGGGCTGAGGCAGTGGAGCTCCCTTTCTCACTCTCATTTGAAGGCTAAGAAGCCAGCGTAGTGGAGCTTGTCCCTTGAACAGAAGACCTAGTAGCATCCCTAAGAGCAGAAGGGTAGATGACCCTCTTCGGGTTCCTCAGCTCTCAAGAAGGGTCTACCCCAACAGCATTCAAAACTTCAACCCAAACTTGAAGGCAAAACCCATGGCACACTTCCCTAAGCTGGGACTTAAGACTTGCCTCGGTCTTTTTCTGCCTTAGCTCATAGGTAGCTTGCTTAGCCTTAGTTATCTATACTTCTTTCCCCTCCAGCTTTTTTGGTTGGATCTCGATCTCCTCTTAAGCGAGAGCCAACTGTTCCTCAGCCATCTGAAGTTGACCGTGTTGCTCCTTGGCCTGTTTCTCAATGCTCGCCACGGCTGCTGCAGCACTTTTTCTCCCCCTCTCGACTCCGGCTAGCCTGAAGAGGGCTTCCTTGTACTTCTTCTCGGCTGAAGCCTAGCCTTGGTGGCTACAATTTGGCGGGACTCCTCTTCCTTGGATTTGGACAAGGCATGGTCCACCCACTTCTCAACAACGTGAGATGCCTGAACTGCTTGT
This sequence comes from Quercus aquifolioides, assembly GCA_019022515.1. Taxonomy (NCBI): domain Eukaryota; kingdom Viridiplantae; phylum Streptophyta; class Magnoliopsida; order Fagales; family Fagaceae; genus Quercus; species Quercus aquifolioides. The sequence continues at coordinate 26,307,578 of CM032325.1, read as the reverse complement.
ATATGACAAAGGGAAAGAAAATGGGATAGAAGATTTTTTTAAAAAAAAACCTTAAGAGAAATTAAAAAAAAGGGTAAGAAGATGCGTGCTTAGAGCTCGACAATAAGAACTTACCAAGGCCAAGTCCCTCTTTAAGGTAAGGAACACTTCATGCTTCTTCAAGTTTCCGTTATGTCTTGGGAAAGAAGTAGAGCCTGCTCAATGGAATCGGCCACATAACCATCTCTTCCTTGTTGAAAATCCCTAATAGAAGAGTCCAAAGGAAGAGGGGCCTCATTAAACACCAGTGTGGGGCTCCAAGCAAAGACCCTAGATCATCAGTTAGCTGTAATCTTGGAACCCGTGCCCTCAGTGGCACCCTTCTTTTGCTGGGCCTTGGTGACCTTGGATCCTTTGGGGGGCTCTTGCTCCACTTGGGGCTGGATCTCACCCTCCTCGTAGATCTCTTTTTTGGGCCTCTTATCCCTCTTCCTTTTCTTTTCTCTGGGCTTAGAAGGAGAGGGCCGAGCTAGGAGGTGGGTTGGGAGGCCTTAAATCTACGAAGACTTTAGGCGTAGCTCCCCTAGTATGGGATTCCAACAAGGTTAGTAGGTTGGAAGTCTTCTTCTGGATATCCATCCCTTCTGGTATATCCGCGACCTCTTGGTTGATACTGAGGTCTAAAGCTAGCTTCAGAGTGCTTGGCTGGATCGAGCTGGTTGAAAACCTCAAAGTCTTCTTCGAGGTCAATAAAATGGGGCTCCTGTACTGTTCCTTTGGTTCCTCATTTGAAGGTATAGCGTCGTCCTCTGCTTGAATAAGGTCGACGACTTATTGAGCAGTTAATTCAACCTCTTGAGTCCTTTAGGGGGGAGGATTGGTGAGAAACCCAAGAAGGCAACGTCAATCCTTACTATCCAAGGGTCTTTGGCTTTGATCACGTGCTTTGGGGATTGAAAGTGAGTCAAGATGGGAGTGTACTCAAGAATAACATGGGTGGCACAGAGCTGACCGTCCTTATGGAGGAAAATCTTGGATTTCGAAATCCTGTTAAAATCCTTGCGATTCACCAAGTTAAGATTTGTGGCGGTAAAATTTTTATCTGCGAGAATTTTAAGAAGAAAAAGTTAGGAGTCAGGCATCAAAAAAAAGAAAAGAAAAAGAAAAACAAACACAAAAGAGGCTAGAAGTAAAGGAAGGAATTCTCTATAAACTAAGGGTTAGTTGCTTTTTCGGGCCTATGATCATCACACCTGGTTCCCCATCCTACGTGGAACAATGTAACCCATAATGTCAGTCACCCAAGACAATGAGATAATCCTCGTCCATGCCTTTATTGGTCTCAGGAAGGAAAAAAAATTAATCTAACTGTGGGTACTCTAATCCTAAGGTAGTATCCCGTGTCCTTGCTATTTTTGCAACTGTAAACCTAGTTGACATCATGATGAGATAGGTTGACACCCATCTTTCAGTTTAACATATCTACACTACCTAACACCCTAAAGAGGTTTGGAGAGCATTGAGGGGGGCAAAGCCTATAAAAGATCAAGAAATCCCTTGTTACCCTACCCATAGGAATTTACATTCCACCTTCTATAAAGACAATCATAGGAATGACCATGGCACTAGTTGGTCTCTTGGTGTACCATTCCCCTAATGGCAGTGTTCTATCTCTACCCTAACTAGAATATTATATTTAGCTTTAAAGGCCTCTCCCCCCTCGGGCGTGCTTACTAGGCTAGTGACTCTACCCATCCTAAACTAAACATAAGAAGAACTCTAAACTAAGTAAGGGCTCAGGACACAAGTCTGGGAAGTAGGGCTCCTCGGACGGCTTCTCTTAAGGTAAAGGTAAAGATTGTTGAAATAGGGGAAAGTGATTCCCCTCTCCCTTTATATAGGGGTGAAAAAGGAGCGGTAATTTTCCAACCCATTAATTCAGAAAAATTTCAACTGTTGGATTTTCATTATGCCATAGAACGTAAGGGACATACAGGCGCCTGATACATTAACTATAGCGTTGCAGATGTCGAAGCGTCAAGAGCATGTATGAGACAGATGAAAAGACACTCCTACGTGGGAACGCATCCAAAACGTGTCAAATTTCCTACCCTTTACCAAAACCCCACTCTCCCGAGTGGCAAAGAGAGCAAAGTTTTAGGGGGCTATTGTGGGAGGGGTAAGATTCGACCACAAAATAGTGCCATGTGGGTCCGAACCGAGATTGAAAGGCCCATCCTCTCATTAGTCTTGGTCCAATATATTAATAAGAGCCCAAGTATTGAAACCAAAGAAGCCAGCCGTCCAAGGAGCCCGAAGAGTGAACATTCCTCGAAAGGCTTTAAGCAAGCCACTTGGACCAAAAGACAAAATACCGAGAAAGGAGGTAGAGACGTGCAAGTAAAGAAGAAGGGAAATATCCAAGTAAAGCACCCATCACCTCCACATTCAATGCATTGCACCAACTTAGCTGGCCGCATTAATGGTAGAGTGACCCTTGAACAGTACTTTCATAGCTTGCAGCACATTCTACCACCTCCAACAAAACCCTGATAGGACAAGCATCCAAACGAAGATCAGTGACTATACAAGTGGAGGGCTGAGATGCACTTCAAATAGCTATATAAAGAAAGGGAACTCCTCCAGAACTAGGGACGGAGAATCTAAGAAAAATATATCCTGCGCATCTATACTTTGTAACTGAGACTTGAACATTATATGAACTAGAGATCCTCGGAACTAACCCGAGGAAGAATTAATATTGAAATCTTCTTCTTTCTTATAGATAACTTGCTATTTTTTCATTAAATTGAAACTAAATCATTAAAGCATACAAATGTTGACCTTGGAAATCCATTCTCTACAAATTAATTATACTGGGCAGTCACACATTAACTCTCCATCCATCTTGAGTTGGTAATAGATTTTAGCCCGCATACAAATACAATACAACTTTTTTTTTTCCTTTCATAAAAGTGTTTTTCTCTATTTTTTTTATTGGTATCTGAGCCTACCTACTTAAATAGTAAAAATCTAATTCCTTTGAGAGTTTGCAAATAAATCTGTCTACTATTCTTAATAATTTGAAAGGTACTATAAAAAGGCATGGGCATTATTGGCATAGTGAACAAATAACCACTAAGATCAAGTGTAGTATCTGTAAATAAGATCAAGTGAACCCTTAACCACAATTGTAAATTAAACACAAATTCTAAGCCAAATGTGGAATGAGCATCTATGTTCAAAACTAGAACGATTTTGTTAGATATACACAATTTCTCACCGACTTTTTATATCTCACTCATAACATTCAAAAACAATTTTGTTATGAAAACTGGAAAAAACAGGGAATTTTTCATATCTTACTCACATAACATTTGAGATAATGCTCGATTGGACCTACCACATACCATAAACAACACGTAGATGGTGTGAAAAAGTCGGTGAAACTCTTATAGAAAGACTTTTCTATTTTAGAGAGTTTCAATCTATTAAAAAAACACAACTAAGAGTGTTTAAAAAAAAAAAGATCATTCAGTGTGGATGAACTTTTTCCAAAGAATAAGAATAAGTTTAGTGCCACACATTTTGGCACAACAAATGTCACAATTTCTCATAAAAAAAAAAAAAAAAAATGTCACAACTTGCCCATGTGTCGAGTTATAGTTGCTGAAAGAGTGATGGTGGGTACATGTAAAAACACTCATCTACCAGCCATAACTCGCTAAATGGATGAGTTATGACATTTATTGTGCCAAAATGTGTATTACTAAACTTATACTTTTCGAAACTCAAATAGAGTTCGGTGAAATACCAGTTGGGCCACGAAAGCCCAAACTTAAGCCAACTCACACACGCACTCAACAAAACAAATCAGAGCCAGTGTGCCACTACTCTCTCTCACGCTCTCTGTGGAAGTCCACTCCACACACAAACACCAAAACCTAACAAATGCCATCCCCAACAACAGCCATGAGTAGCATGATCCGGCAGCGGCTCCTCTCATCTCTGCGCACACGCGGCGGCACCGCGACAACAGGGCCGAGCAGGTGGAGCAGCCCGGGTCACGAGGAGAAACCCAAGGGTTACCTCTTCAACAGGCCCCCACCAGCACCTGGTCAGTCTCGGAAATGGGAAGACTGGGAGTTGCCTTGCTACATCACCAGCTTCCTCACCATCGTCATCCTCGGTGTCGGACTCAACGCCAAGCCCGATCTCACCATCGAGACCTGGGCCCACCAGAAAGCCCTCGAACGCCTCCAGATCGAGAGCCTTTCCTCTCCTTCCGCCTCAACCGAATCCGAATGAATTGATTCGATTTTGAGTTCGATGATGATGACGAGGAATTTGAAGGAACGGTAATGGAGACTTCTTTTTTTTTTTTTCCCCGTGTTTATATTATGATGGTATGTCATGTAACTGAATAAGGTTGTTTTTGAATTGGGCTCTTTTGCAAACCTTTGTTCATTTTGAGTTATTCTGACTTGATCATATTTCAATTGCTTCATAAATTCAACGTTCTCACTGTTGATTAGGAATTGGGTTTTAATTTTTAGATTGGATGAGAAATTTATTGGGCGTTACTTTGATTTTAGTCTCGGCGTATGGTTTCTATGCAATTAACATGAGCCTAGAAATTCAAAAAAGTGATTGGTATAGATAGATAGGAGATGAGTTGCCAAGAGCCTTGTAGCTCGCTCAATTGTCATGTCCTAGTGTTTCCAACTAGATGTTCCCCCTCCCCCATCTTTTGAATTATCAAATAATGAATAGATACGAGATGAGTGAGAGCCATGGTCTTGCTTGCTGAATAGAATTGTTCTTTTACCCTGCTAATGCTTGCTGTGAAATTGGCGTTGTTGGTTGAATTTTTAATGATATTTGATTTCACTGCTCATTGCCAATTTGCGATGGTGTACTCCCTATTCTCTGAAAATTTCTAGAAGGCTTAGAAAAATATCTCCCTTTCTGAATTTTATATCGCTAGTAGACTAAAATTCAAAATGTGCATTAGATAGCATTGATAGCTGGCGTAATCTTGAGTATCTATTATGAATAGGACCTAATTTTCTTGAAAATCACAATTATGCAATTTTGTGTCATTAGCTAAATGCCTGAAAGGTAGTACAACATTAGAAAGGATGCTTGTATATTAATAAATCATTAGTGGTCAGGTTTTGGTTCAATGATGTGTACCTTCCACCTAAAGCGGCATAGCGTGGGTTTGAGTCTGGGAATCAAAGTTTCCAAAGAAAATTGTGGGTAAGGCTGATGATATCAAAGATGATTTCCCATTTATTTGCTTACACTATCAACATGCATAAATGTTGGTTAATACATATATTCCATTTTGTCATCTTAAGCATGTACTAGAGGTTGATTGCTTTGGTTCAAGTATGACTTGGCCTTTTGATATCTCCAATCCATTTAGAAAATAGGGCAGTTTCATAGGTAGCTATGTCTAGAGCACCAAGCATGAACTTGGCACAAGTGAGTTTGAGTATTTTGTGCCAAATCTTGTGAATCTGTAGAAAATCAAACAAATTATGAGCACTAGGAAGCTTTGCTGATAATCACTCCATGAGAATGATATCTAGGAAGCTCCTCACCATCATTCTTTTCTTCCTTAGGTTATATTTTGGTAGGTTATTTCCCAAACCAAATCAGGTATTGCTCTTTTTAGATTTCTGTGTGTTTGATGTTTACTTTGCACCACTGTATCTTGGTTTTTTATTGGGGGCTTCCATGGAATCAAAGGTAGCATGTGATCTGGTATTGTCGCATTCAGGGAAGGGACTATCATGTTGGAGGAGTGCTTTTCTCTCTAAGGGAGATAAAAGAGTGTCTTACTAGGAGTGTTGATTTTTGATGTGCATTCCTTTTGATTGCTGCACCATGCTCTCGCCTCTCTATGAGGTTTCAGGGTAAGTAAAGCATCATGAGATTGAGCCGTTGGAACTAGTGATGAAGATTGATAGTTTAAGTGGTCATGAGATTCTGTATGCAAAGGAAAGATGTAAATACATTACACAATTTACATTGTGATTGAAGAAGCTAAGAGGATATTAGATAATTAGTTCTTTTGAAAATAAGTATAATAAACCTTAGCCATAGTTTTGAGAGGGCTTCTAAGTTAAGCTTCTCATTTTCAAAAGTTTCAATTTAAATTCCCCACTTTCGAAAACGTTTTAATTCAATAATAAACTTGTTATGCTTGAAGCCATCAATAGAAAATGCTTAAACAAAACAACATTGTATGACTTTTTTTTTAAAATAATTTTTAGAATGTACGTTGTATGACTTGGGAGTGAAAGAATGTTTATATATGATAGTCACATGTGTATTTAAGGTGTATTTAAGGGGCTTTCTTTGTTTAGATCTTCAATTTTGATACTGAAAATACTATCAAATTTACCAGTTTGTAACGCTTAAATAATAGGGTTATATATATATATATACTAGTCCCTAAGCGCGTGCTCAGAGGCTCTTCTATTTTTTGGGTAAGGGTTAATTTAGAGCATTTATTATAATTTGAGATTACTACATTTTTCAATCACTAAAAAAACCTAGGGGTGATGAGTATTATGTGCGGTGAAATAATTTTTCATAACACCCATACGGTTTTTTTTTTATTGGAAAATGTAGTAATCCCAAATTATAATAAATGCTCTAAATTAACTCTTACCCAAAAAATAGAAGAGCCTCTGAGCGCGTGCTCAGGGGCTAGTTTAAATTTATTTGATTTGTCTCTAAATCAGTTTGACCGTGCTCAATGCTTGTTGTTCCATGTTCTCTATTATTTATATGATGCGCTTGTGTATTTCCGGAACTCATATCTAGTTAATACAAATTTGATTAAAAATTAAAATCAATGCTTCCCATTAGTGAATTAATAGACAACCAAAGTGACTTATTTTGTAGTACTTTATAAAAATCTGATGGTACATAACAAAAATATTATATGGATTTGCAACAAAAAAATAAAAATAAAAAAGATTACAAAAAGGGAAAAAAAAGAAAAGGTTAATCTGATTAGCTGTATTCTCACCACTACTAAGTTGGGCTTCATTTTGCGCAATTGATATATTGCGAGCCAAACGAAGAATATGTGTAAGCCGATTTACGCCTACTACTTGCACAGGGCCTTCATTTAAATTATTTGATTTGTCTCTAAATCGGTTTGACTTTGTTCAATGTCTGTTGTTCCACGTTCTCTATTATTTATAGGATGCGCTTGTGTATTTCCGGAACTCATATCTTGTTAATACAAATTTGATTAAAAATTAAAATCAATGCTTCCCATTAGTGAATTAAGAGACAACAAAAGTGACATATTACACGGATTTGCAACAATTTGAAAAAAAAAAAAAAAAAAAAAAAAGTAATAGATGGACTTTAAATATTCTATGAATAAATAGCAAACACTAATTATTATTATTTTTTTTTTTTATAGATTAAGATAAACATGAAATTTAGTTTGTTTTTTATTCTGGACATAGGAAAGACAACCATTAACTATTTAAAATTTAAAATACTCAACTTCTACACAAATACAAACTTCCACCACCACACACACGTTCTCCATTTGAATTGGGCAATTCAAGCTGTACTCTTAGTCTTAACTTCTAATCCTTATCTTTTCTTTTATTTTTTTAATTTTAAGTTTTTTAATAAAATAAAACTTTTAAAATTGTTTAGAAATTTCTCTTACTCGGTTACTCCTTAACTAAATTTTAAAATTTTAGATAAGTAACAACTTAAAAATCTTAAGTTTTAGCTTATCTAAAATTTCTTCGTTAAAAAAAAAAGAAAAAAAGAAAAAGAAAAAACTTATCTAAAATTTAAGAGTTTTAACTGTTCATAAACACATCTGCTGGTATTAGCCAAAAAAAAAAAAAATCCTTACACCTACATGTTGAAGGCTTAATAAAAATTGGTTAGGATAATCAATTATCACTTTTTAAAAAAAATAAAATGAAAAAGTCACCCGGAATGTTCTTACTCGGTTACTCCTTTTAAAATTTTAGATAAGTAAAAACTTAAAAATCTTAGATTTTAACGTATCTAAAATTTCTTTCTAAAAAAAAAAAAAAAAAAAAAACTTATCTAAAATTTAAGACTTTTAACTGTTCATAAACACATCTGCGCAAAAAAAAAAAATCAGCTGTCTTATAATTTGCTAAACCTGAATACTACAATTCTTTCTACCCAGACATGTAAAGGCACCAATGTTAATTTAGAAATGGTTTTATAATCTTACGTTGGATGTAACGGTTAGTGAATCTATCTAAATCAGTGGAGAATTGCAATAAGTATTTAACGAAAGGATTACCTAAATCTTGTAGAGAAGTGTGAAAGTTCAATTTCAGAACAGAGCGAATTACAAAACTAAGCAAAGAAAAATAAATTAATTGATTAATTAAACAAAAGAAAAATCTTACAATTTGAAAAATTTTCTTCTTCGTCTCGTCACCTCCCGTTCCTTAGTTCGTTCTTGTTGAAGGACAGAATTTTGAAAAGTTCCTTGGCACTAATAAAAAGTCACGTGATCCATGTGTTTTTCTCTTCTATATTCAATTAAACCACACGCAGGCTCCTTTTATATAAAGATGTAGCCACCTGACAGAAACTATATTTTAATTAGGAATAGAAATAGTAATGATTGAGAAGAGTTTTTGTTGATGTGCAAACAAAAATTCTATTTCAAACCGGAATAATAGGACTAGACGTGGGGAAGAAGAGTTTTTTTCCATTTCAACTGAGAAGTTCTTTTTTTATGAGAAGTTTTGATGAAAATTATTTCAACTGACACTTTTTTTTTTTTTTCAACGTGGGATAGTTTTTGCTTATTGTATTGGAGGGGTAGTTATTTTCTTACAAACGTACTGACACTCTTTTTGTTTGTTTGTTTTTTTTTTTTTTTTTTTAACGTGGGATAGTTTTTGCTTATTGTATTGGAGGGGTAGTTACAAACGTGAGTAGTGGGAAGTTCTTTTTTTGAGAAGAGGAGTGGGGAAGATTTATTGTACACGTTTTTTTTTTTTTTTGACATCACGTGGGGAGTTTATTTTATTTTATTTTTTTTTGACATCATGTGGGGAGTTTTTTAAGCTATTGAATAGAAGTTCGAGTTTATTAGAAGTAAGAAGGCATTTTAACGTAAAAGTAGGAATTTATTATTTTTGTCAATTTACTATTTTAACCTCATTTTTAAGTTTTAGGTAGGGGTATTTTTGACAGTAAAAAAAGCAATAACCAACTTTCTTTTGCCAATTTACTATTTTAACCCAATTTTTAAGTTATTGATTAATTAATTTAGGGGTATTTTTGACAGGAAAAAAAGCAATAACTAACTTTCTGAATCCTCTTAATATATACAGATATATATATATGTAAAATTGCTAATTTAAAAACTCTTAAATTTTAGCTCTCACCTAAAACATAGCCTACAAAAGAGGACAACTCTGTTGGTTTTCAAACTCAATATTTAGAAAATTGGGGCCGTTTGGTAACATTGTTCTAGTAACGTTGTTTGTATTTTTCAAAAATATGTGTGGGTAAAAAAGTGTGAAAATGCATGTAATTGTTTAAAAACTGAAAACATATTAAACTACTATACCAAACGGGGCCTCAATTTCTCAAACTCTCTTATATTCCTTCAATCACTCACGTTTTCTTTTTCTTTTTCTTTTTCTTTCTTTTTTATTTTTTATTTTTATTTTTTTATCCAGACTCACCTTGTTCTTTTTAATTTTCCGTTTCCCTTGCTCTCTATTCTCACTATGTTTAATTTTTTTTTTTTCACCTCAAATGCATAATATAATTAAATATACACTTAAATCTCAAATAGTGATGAATAGAATATTAAAAGACTACACCAAAAAAAGAGAGCCTCATTGCATGCCCTAATATAATTAAATATACACTTAAATCTCAAATAGTGATGAATAGAATATTAAAAGACTACACCAAAAAAAGAGAGCCTCATTGCATGTGCTCAAGCCTCAAAGCATGCAGTGAGGCTAGATTTGTTTAATCATTTTTCAGTTAATGACATCACTATAAATGAGTTATCACTTGAATTGAAACAATTTTGGAAGTATAGGATTTAATTTGAAACTTTTGAAAATGAGGATTTATTGCCTGTTTGTTACTGTGGTTTAAATAACAGTTTTTAGTATTTAAACAATATTACACATTTTCACACACTTTTTTCACTCATATGTATTTTTAAAAAATACAAATAACGTTACTAGAAATCTCTTACCAAACGAGCCCTTAATTTGAAAAATGTAATTTGTCTTAAACATTATGTTCTCCATATTTCATAAAGTGCATAAATGTGTCCTCGTTATATATACCTCTTCATTTGGTTCAAAATTGGAGAACATGCACAGAATGTCCCAAAAAAAAAAAAGTGACTACCAATCGACATATAGAGGAAACTGGAAAGTGTTTAGATGTCAGTATAGATTATGTTTCTGACTGCTCTATTTTCCCTACACCTTTGAATCTTTGATAGGCACCATTCTCTAGTTTACTTGGTCTTTTCCTGAAAGGTGTTTGTGTATAATGTGTCTTTCTTCTTTTTGTTTCTCTCCCTCGTGTCTTCTTGGCATATATTGTCCAATAAATTCAGCATAAGGCTACTCCCTTTTAACTTACTTTGCCAGTGAACTAGCAGGCATACTCTAATCTTTAGAATGAATCTACTTATATTCATTTTACTGACGTGATGGGAATGTGTGTACTTAATTTTATGCTTATATATCTGATTACGTTCTATGAATGTTGTCATAGAGTGCGGTTTTTAACAACCTTAAAATGCAATATGTAGTGTTTGTGAAGGCTTGTGCAGGCAGTGGAAAATTCAAAAGCCAATTTCAAACTCTTACATCAAGTAGATCTAGAAGATTATCCTATCAATTAGATTTAGTGAAATTGATAGTGACCAATCTTAGATTTAAATGTCTCACTCATTTGATACAAAAGAACACTAACAAGTAAATTAAAATATGTCATGTGTCAAGAGTCTTGTAGGTTAACTGGTTAGCATCTCTTGATGTTTCCAATAAAGACATTTTTCAATCCCTCCCACCCCCAACTATTGATGTATACATAAAAAAAAAAATATGTCATTTGTCCTATGTAATATTAAGAGATGAATATTCAAAAGTGCAAGTCTTAGTAAAACTTTTTAGAATTTTAAATTTGATCAATTAAAAATAGACTATATGTCATTAATCATAACAAAACTCCTTAGAATCTATATTATTTATCTATACTATTTATAAAAGGATTCTCCTCTTTCGACTGAACTTTTATGTGGTTCAGAAATACTCCTAAACTTTATATTTAACAGGGGAATAACTTAAGGACAACTCGGTAAAAATAAATCTCAAACTCCACTTAAAATGCCTATAAAATAGGACACTCTCCTATTAATCTATTTTCAAAACAAATTTATCCAAAATTATATAAAAAGAAGAAGGAAATTATGACACTAGATAAAAAAATAAAATAAAAAAGCCTCATCACATGTGCAAAACGCGTGTGATGAGGCTATTACTATTATAAGTTATTGTCTAGATTTGTTCACATCATTCTTTCAAATATTTTTACTTTGTTGAAATCAAGTTCGAAGGCTTTTGAAGAGCTCTAAAGACTCCAAACATAGAAAAATCTAAGTTTATGTCATAAAGCCTATACTTCGTTTGTTTAAAATTTGAATTTTAAAGAAATAAGAATCAAACAACAACGTATTTCTAAACGAGTGTAAAAGATATTTTAAACCATTATGGATGAAACTCTGAAGATAGCAAGGGAGGTGAAGACTGTTTTTAAATGGATTAATGGTTTAAGAGGAAGACCAATAGAGTAGGTTGAGTAGCTAACGAGTTTAGGAAAGGACCGTTGAAGTTCTCTTTTGAAGGTGTTCCTACCACCTTTTTTTTTTTTTTTAGTCTTTTTTCCATGGGCCAAATGAATTCAATCCCCAAGTCTGTAGAGAGAATTTGATGACTACATTTTTTTTTCCCATTAAACCCTAAATATTACAAAGAGCCCTCTGAATGGTATTTATAGTAAATTAAGTCATATACTAATAATAGACAAACATGTGTTATAATACCTGAAATACGGGTAGTTTTAGGATTATTTTACTTTCGCACTAACTAGGATTAGATAAAATGAATATGGACTTGAGTTATATAACTAACTTAGACCTTGACTAAAATTAGGTCTTGATACCTTTAACAAATATATATACCAAGGAATCATAGGGTGTAAGATTTGAATCCAGGCAGTGCGACATTCCCTCTTTGAATACATACATTCTACCGATAAATTTAGTCAATTGATAATGAATATATCATTTTTTGTGAGGGACAAGTTTATTAAGAATCAGTTTATTAATTTATCTTGTTCCAAGTAATATTTGTCATAATATTGTAACCTTCTCTTACTATACTATGTTTGATTGACTACAGCGGCTAAATTAATTAAATTGATAGCTATAACCATTTACTATGATTAATTCGTTATGCATTTTCTCTGTATTTGAATTGCTAAAATGTATTATATGAGGTAATCTTTGGCCAAATCGAACGGCAAATGACAAATGTAAGCTTATATAATAAAAACACTTGCAATGTCGATAATACTGCACAAAATAAGTTATTTTTTATGCACCGATCCTTTGCAAGGACCATTATGATTTTCAAATGACTTCCATTATATGTATTCAAAGTGATAGAACATTTAGTTTCTTAAAAAAAAAAAAAAGTGATAGAACATTTCCCTCCAAAAAGAAAAAAGTGAAGCAACATTGACATTTCATTGTTCCTCTTTCAACTGGAAAATCAAAAGCAAGCATATGATTACAACAGCGGAAACACTGTTACTATTTTATTAGCAAGTAGCAATCCCATGGCCATATTGGCCTAATATTAAATAGTAAAAAAAAAAAAAAAAACGGTGAACTAGTAAACAACCTATATGAAATTAGTAATGGATTAGAAAATTTAATCATTTAATCGAGAAGATATGATGAGATTAAGGAAAAATGTTATTACTAATTTTGATAATTTATATTAAGAAAAGAGAGAAGAGATGATTGATATTTCAATTTAATACTTATGTTTTTATTCTTTATTTCCTTAGGGGTTAAGATGTTAATACTTAAATGTTAGGTGGTGGGACAGAGACCAGCTACTAGAGCATTGGAAATTGTTTTAAACTAGTCACTAACCTATGCTGGACAGTTCAATGAAAAATATTTATATTTACATATTGTAAAAAAGAACATACTTGACTCAATTAGAACTTGTTTAGTAACCTAATTCAATTAGAATTTGTTAAATTTTGGGCTGTTTTATACAAAAGGATGGTGAGTTCAAATTAGTAAACTAACATAGTTTAGCACTATTTGTAACTCTCTCTCTCTCTTTTTTACACACACACATATGAAATGACAATGAGGACAAATGTGAACTTTCAAAACCTTATAGATATGATTTGATTTGAATGTTTATTAGACTTTTCTTGCAATAGAAAGAACATGTTTCTCTTTACATAGAAATAAGTTAGTATTTCTTTTCCATTAAGAAATAGGAATTAAAGTTTTATATTTAGGCATTGCTATTAAGCGTTTGGTGGGCTCGATCATAGTAGGAATTTTGGGGTTGAAATATATGCAAAATGTGATTATGTTTGGATGCTGGAAGATGCCTAATAACTTTTAGGGTGTGATTTATATGTATTGAGATTTTCCTTAGTTTGTGTTGGTGAGGGATTGTAAGTGTGCTTGTGGTTTACTAGGTTATCGCATATAGTTAATATAACATATACTCACCACTTAAGCTCTGATAACATTTTGTTGTGGAGATAAACACTTTAGGGAGGCTCTTTGAGTAATTAATATAGCATATAGAGACACACTTAACCCAAAGGACCTAAGCCCAATGGGTATGAGATCAACTATGTTAGATTAAGCACTCATTTTTTTCATTATTATTTAAAGTGAGACTTCACCTAGACTTGTATACCCAACAGAAACAATGATTGTCTTGTGCAAAGAGAGCTTTACTTGGATTAATGTGGAGATGTCACTGCAAGAAAGAAGATTACTTAAGGTGCAAATTTATGGGAAATTGCCTCAGATTCCTATTTTAACTTTGTTACTGATTACATTTTCTTTTCTTTTTTTGGTCATGAAAGGAAAGTATTTTATTTGCTAAAGAAGTAATTTGGTATCACTTAACTGTTAAGAAATTAAAATTAAAGCCTTATATATAAATATTTTGTTAAGAGTTTGGTGGCTCCAAAGTCCAATCCAAGATATTCCCCCTTATCTGGGAAGTAACTTTGTAGTTTTATTTTTATTTTTGCTCAAAATCTTTGTAGTTTTACTTAGACTGAAAGATGCATGCATTAAAATATATGCATAGTGTGAGAACATAGGCCTATGCTTGCTCTTTCTACCAAGGCCAACTTTTGAAAGAGAAGATTCACTTTTAGGAATAGAGGTTTTCGATAAGTTGCTCGAAGTTTTTTCTTTTCTTTTTCCCCTTGAAATTGGGTTGGTGTACATTGTACTTTAGTACAAGATTGAAAAGAGTGCATTAGATGGATACCAAAGCATTCAGAATGAAGGGTGCTTTTAGAGACAAAAGGCCCTGGGGAGATTTATAGTATGTGATCCATGGATCTAAGATCAATATATTTTTGAGATTGAAAGATGTCTATTACAATTTGGGGTCAAAAGTGACTGAATTGAGTGTGCTTTGGGTGGATCAGGATTTGAGTTATTTTGTGTTTGTGAATGATTATGAGTTGTTTGTGTTTATAAGGTTTTTGAGTGTTGTTTGTGAGGCTGGTGTTCATAATCTATATTGTTGATAGTCAAGTTTGATTGCAATTGCCTTGGTTTTTTAGTCCGTGAGTCATTCATCTTCCTCTTCTATGTATTTGTGCTTGCAACTTGCTATTCGATCTATAAACTATGATTCATTGGTCAATTGCTTTGTTTTTATATTGTATCACTCTTAATTATAGCCATGAATCCAATGAATAGCTTGCATATAGTACGGTGTGAAAACACATCAATTCATGATGTTTCGATTTATGGAAACTTCAGTACACCTAACAATGATGGGATTGATATAGAGGATTCAAAAAATACAGTTATTATAAGGTGTCACATCGATACTGGAGATGATGCTATCTGTCCAAAGACATACACTAGCCCCCTTTATAACTTGACTGTGACAAACTGTTGGATTTGAACAAAATCTTCAGCGATCAAACTTGGTAGTGCTAGTTCATTCGATTTTAAAGGTCTAATTTTTGACAATATCACAATTATACAGTCTCATAGAGGGCTGGGATTGCAGATACATGATGGAGGTAATACTCATATTGCTTTTCTTGTATTATTGAGAATTTTTCTTGAATGATTGACAAATTAAGCTTCATTTCACTTTTACACTTTTTTTTTTTTTTTTGAAGTTTTAAGTATTCACCCTGTGTAGGAAATGTAAGCGAGATTACCTTCTCAAACATAAACATAAGCACAAGATACTATGATCCTTCTTGGTGGAGAAGAGCAGAGCCTATATATGTGACAACATGCCCAAGGGACTCCAATGCAAAGGAGGGTTCAATCTCAAATGTAGTTTTTATTAACATCATTGCAAATTCTGAAAATGGTGTGTTCTTATCAGGTTCTAAACATGGGCTACTAAGCAATTTGAGATTCATAAATGTGAACTTGACTTACAGAAGATGGAAAAAATTTTCTAGTGGATTGATAGATTACAGACCAGGATGTCAGGGACTTGTTAATCACAGCATTGCTGGGATCATCATGGAACACATTGAAGGTTGAAAATGTTAACATGAGATGGTCTGATCACCAATCAGGACACTGGAACAATCCTCTTGATTTCAGGCCTTCAACTGTAAATAATATTTCTTTGTTTAATTTTCGTTCAAGTTTGTACATAAAATGGTAGCGGCATACATGAGCATGGTTTTGAAATCTGGATTGTTTAAAAACCTGAATAGGGAGAAGTTCAAGGATTTTGAGGTCGGATCGAGGTTCAACCGAGGTCAAATTGTTATGTGTCATTTACTTTTTTAATGGTTTTTGTACTTAAATTGTATTTATATGTATTAATTTCCTATTCCTTATCAATAAAATGCATGTAGCCCAATGGTTTGGGCTTTGGAAATGCTTATTCGCATGTTACATACCCCTCTCTCCTCATTATGAGGTAAGGATAATCAAAGTTTGAATCCTCCTATTTCATTATTGTGAATATTGAATTGTTGAAAAAAAAAAAAAGACATGAATCTATAGATGTATCATGTATGATATAGAACACATTCCTATGAATCTCATCTAAGGTTTTCTGTGATTGAAGGTATGGTAAGTGGTGATAACTTTTCCCATAAGTTGGGTCTTTTATTATTATTATTATTATTTTAATTGAGAAATTTGTAAGTATATGGTCATCCACTCCTTTTATGGTTTAAGTAACCATCTTCTTCCTTGACAAAAATTACTCTTAACATGGAAAGTAACAATTAATTATGATCTAGTTGTATAGTCTCTAGGAGGAGCTTTGACACCTAACTGTCCAAACTCCAAAGTTAGGCAGAAGGATGTTGGCAAAGGCGTTGGACATGGACAAAGGTATACGGAACTCCTTCAACCTTATCTCTGGATGCTAGCCTTGAGCTGAAAAAAGTTTGCAGTTGGCTCGACTGCATTGACGCTATGGGAGGGTAAGGTCTAAGTACATAATAGAACCCATGGGCCCAGTCAGAGGAGGTGGAGGGGCCCACCCACACATCAGTCCTGACTAAACACATGGATAAGAATTTGAGGAGGAGAGACGAAGAGGTTGACTCCCTGAGGAGCCCGAAGAGCGAGCACTCCTCAAATTACTTCGAGCAGGCCACTTGCACCAGAAGACAAAATAACAAAGAAGACGGTAGAGACGTGCAAGCAAAGAAGAAGGAAAATATACAGATAAAGTAGCCATCACCTCTACATTCAATGCAATGCACCAACTTAGCTCGTCGCATTAATGGAGGAATGACCCTTGAACAGTGTCCTCATAGCTTGTAACACATTTTTCCATCTCCAGCAAAATGCTGAAGGGACAAGAATCCAAAGGAAGGTCAATGACTGTAGAAGTGGAGGGCTAAGATGCAATTTAGCTGACTATATAAAGAAAGGAAACCCCTCCAGAATGAGGGACAAAAAAATGAAAAGAAACACTTCCTGTGTAGCACTATCTTGTAATTGAAACTTGAATATTACATGAACTAATGTTCCTCGACCTAACCCAAGGAAGTTTTAATCTAAGAATTTGCTACTCTCTGGTACTATATGTTATATTTTTCCATTCACTGTCTTCTAAGACCATATAAGCAAATCCAGGTTGACCTCAGAAGCTCACTCTCTAACAAATTAATTGTATTGGGCCATTATACTTAAATTTTCTATTCTAGAAGGGCCTAAGTATATACACCACACCTACAGATGCTATCCAAATCCATTCCAAACTCTGATGGTAGAGTCATTGAAACTTGGGACAAAACTAGAATTTTGGTTTTGGGGGAGGTGACGCATGAACTAAAAAAAAAAAAAATCAGGAATAAAAATATATAGAGATTCAAGACCAAATACGCTATGAACATTTAAACTAGTATCCATTGAATGTTAACAAAATATATACAAAAGAAAAAGAAAAAAATATTTGTTTCTTAAAGGTTTGCTACCAATCCACTATGGGGTCCATAGGCCCTCGGTTGGAATCATAGCCCACCAAGTTGTGAGTGTCCTACTTATCTATCCCTTTATCCTTATGAAGCCTACCCATACTAGAGAGATCCTAGATCCTATCAAAAAGGATACCCTTTATATATTTCTTGTTTGTTCAACCAATAATCATGTGTTCACCTAATTCTAAAGAACAAATGAAAGATGTAAAAAATGAAGGAATGACCCTAAAGTTATGGTACACCCTAAGATGTTTTAGGATAAAAGAAAAGAAGTTCTCACATATAAGAGGCTGATCCCTAAGTCCAAAAGTATATCTTAACTTGAAAGGTTCATAAGACTATAACCTAACTGCTATCATAGGCCCAAGCTGAAAAAGCCCTTTTGAAAAAGAGGACTTTAGGTCTAATGTAACAAGTATGCTATGGACTTAGCATCCAACATTCTACAAAGTCAATATGAACTTCCCTAATCTTGGGCCTCCTTGTTGTATGCCAAGGCCCAAAATGGTGAGAGATTCATAAGCTTTGAGAGGAGGACCAAAAAATGTTCTAGCTAAAAGGCTACCTCAAAAAATTTCTTTTGTAAAGAAGAAAAGTTTTCACCAAAAAAAAAAAAAAAAAAAATCTTTTGCAAAGAAAAATAATTCAAGAAGAAAAGTTTTCAAAAAAGAATAATCCTTTTTAGAAGTTGAATTTCCAAAAAAAAAAAAAAAAAAAATTGCAAAGAAAAGAATCCAAGAAAAGAAATAATTTGTAAAGAAGAAAAATTTTCAAAAAAAATCTTTTGTAAATATTTTTTAGAAATTGAATTAAAAAAAAAAAAAGAATCCTTTGCAAAGAAAAAGAGTCCAAGAAAAGAAATATGTTGCAAAGAAGAAACATTTTCAAAATAATAATAATAATAATATTTTCCAAATACTTTTTTTTTAGAAGTGAAAATTTCGAAAAAAAATATTTTGTGAAGAAAAAGAATTCAAGAAAAGAAAGTTTTTACAAAGAAAAAATTTTTCAAGGAAAAGAATTAAAAAAAAATCTTTTATAAATAATTTTTAAGATGAATTTTCAAAGAAGAAAAGTTAGAAAAAAAAAACTTTTGTAAATAATTTTTTTAAGAAGCAGAATTTTCAAAAAAAAAAAAATCTTTTGCGAAGAAAAAGAATTCAAGAAAATAAATGTTTTGCAAAGAAAATTTTTCAAGGAAAAGAATTTTTAAATCTTTTGTAAATTTTTTTTTTAATTTTTTTCTCAAAAGTGGAATTTTCAAAACAATCTTTTGCAAAGAAAAAGAATTCAAGAAAGAAATTTTTTGCAAAGAAAAAGATTTTTCGAAAAAAAAAAATTTTGTAAATAATTTTTTTTTTCCTCAAGAGAAGGAAGAGTTTAAAAAAATTAAAATAATAATAATAATAATTTTTGAAAGGAAAAATTCAAAAAGAAGATGAAAGATGATTGACAAAGCCATGATATACCCTAAGTTTTGGGCCCATTCAAAAAAATTTCAAATCAAGAAACCCCAAGATCATGAGTACCATAGGCTTTGGAGGAATGCACTGGGCCATAAAGTCATAACATACCCTATCTTTTGGGTCAAAATTCAAAAATCTTTTTCAAAAGCTAGAGAGCCCAAGATCATGAGTATGTTATAAGCTTTATTGAAAATATGTTGAACCCATTCATGCTTTGGGAAAGTTTTGAAGCCCTAAAACCCAAAGACTTGGGTAGGCTCACCAAGAGCCCAATGAGGATTAAAAGATGAAAACTTTTTGAATCAATTGACCAAACTCTTTGAACTAGGGGCAAGGCTCATTTGAGAATGAAAGATAAAAATGGATCAAACTTTTGAAACTAGGGGCAAGGCCCTCATAAGGAGAGAGAGTGAATATTCAAGATAGGCTTTGTAATTGGACAAGTAAAAGACTTTGATGTATTGAGATAAAATTTGATCACCTTTTTTCCAAAAAAAAAATCCAAAAGAAAAAGAAAAAGCAAAAAAGATGTGGACTTCTAAATGTCATGGCTCATTTTAAATACAAGTTCAAATAAGTTTTTCATAAAAAAGAAAAAGAAAAAGAAATTTTCCAAAATATGTTGGGCTTGCATTACAAATGGGGCATTGATCTTTGTGTTTAAATTGTTTGATGAGACCATTTTCATAAGGTCAAATAGAGCACAAGATGTGGACTAACCTTACAAAATTCATGAACAACCTATGCTTAAGCCCAAATAAGGATGAGAAGGTGATATGAGTGACTTGTAATTGGATTCAAAGCCCAAAGAAAAAAAAAATCAAAACAAAAAAAAAAATAGAAAAAAAAAAAAAAAGTTGGGCTTGGATCCGAATGAGGGAAGGAGAGAGGATGAGATGTGTGAATGATGTAATTGGGCTCTAAGAATAGGGAAAGACATGAATTTTGAAATATTGATGTAGCTTATTCTATTTCTAAATTCAAGATAATGAAATGATACAAGACTTAGAATACGAATGAGGCATACATGTAGTCCACATTTTGAAGCAAGCAAGAAAAGTTGATGGGTCCAAAACTTTAAAAGACATTGGGAGCACATGTTTATTTGATCAAATTCATTTTCAGGGACGCTTAAGATAATCTCAAAGCACATCCCTAGCCTTGTCAAGATCTACTCACTAAGGAAGATACCAAGAAGCAATGAAGTATTGACATCATGAACAAGACACTTGCTCACATGGAGGAGCTAATGAAGGATATAAGCACTCGACTACAAAGGCTTGAAGAAATACATGGCCCACAAGCCAAGGATGTTTTTGGCAAGCCAAAAGAAAGAAAGAAATATTGCCAAAGACAACCCCAAAAAGAGAAGGGGATTTGATGACATTCACATGTCGTTGTCAGAGGCCCTTGAAATCTTATCTAAGAAGGGTTACCTCAAGCCACTTGAACCTACGCTTCTTCCAGTTCCAATCCCAAGCACTTGGAACATGAATGAGTATTGTGCTTTTCACCAAAAGCTAGTACACAAGACAAATAATTGCTTTAAGTTGAAGCATGAGATTCAAGACTTGATTGATGGTGGGATGATTGCCAAGCCAAGATTCCATAGATAAAGCAAGATCGAATGAAGGGGTGTGCTTAAGAGATTTAGCCCATGAGAATACCATTGCTAGAGGATGAGCCATTCCAATTCTGTTGAGTCTTTTTCAATTTTTGTATCTTCAATTTGTCAAGTCTATTAGAGTCTTTTTCAATGTTGTGTTTTTGAGTCTTTCCCTTTGTTGTTATTGAGTCTTTATCTTGTTGTTGAGTCATGTTCCTTTGAATTCTCAAATCAATGTTATTTCACTTTCAATAAAGTTGGCCATTCAAATGTGACGTGTATCATGTTGCTAGTTTTGAAATGAATGAATCTTTAAACCTAAAACATTGGTTAATCCAAATAAAGGAATCGAAAGAGGAGATTGTCCTAGTTCATTTGGTCATAAAGAGCAAGTATGAAAGTGATAAAGAGGGTGAGAGATAGAGAGAAATTAAAAATAAATAAATAAATAAATCAAGTGAGAGAGTACACAAGAATAGGTGATGAGAGATTCCTCGAAGTACAAGACATGAGTGAGTTCAAAGATTGGAAAGAAAAATTGATTGAGTGATTTGTTTTTGCATGGATGACACTACAATGATGAGAACTTGATGAGCGAAATGGTTAACTTAAGTTGAAAGGATGAGAGGCCATCTTTCTACTACACTTTGTTACAATGAGAAATTGTTTCCACTTGCTAACCCCGTTGAGCCTGGATGAATTCCTTCTTTATACCCATGCCAAGAGATTACCCCTTACGCTAGGGGCATGTTATTAAGAGATGGTTATTTCAAAGGGTTACCCTTAACACTAGGGGCATACTCTAATATTGGAAAGGATCAACCCTATACTATGGGCAAGTTTTGTGATAGAGAGATGTGCGGATGATTTATAAGTGAAAGAATGCCATTTCCCCAACAAGGGGCATGGAAAAAGAAAAATGGGAAAAACAAAGAAAAGAAAAATAAATAATAAAAAAAGAGAAAAAGTGAATGTTCAAATAGCGTTGAAAACACTATGAACATTTAGACCCCCAATTACAAAATTACCAATTCAAGCTTTATATCAAACAATGTATGTGTGGAAAATGATAACAAGCTTATAACAGAATTGATAAACAATCTAAACCATAAATAATCACAATCACAGCAGTAATTAAATGGTAAAGATAAAGGGAAGAGAGATGCAAACACAAGGACAACACGCGATGTGTTATCGAAGAGGAAACCGAAGCCCTCGGCATAAAACCCCTCCGCCACCCTCCAAGCGGTCAATAATCCACTAGAAAATGTAGTTGGGATACATGAACAGCAATAGACCCTCCAAGCCTAATCTACCCAGGTACCTAAGCCCTCCAAGCTTCCTGCTCCAACGAGGTTGCGCCAAACCTTTTTCTTTTCTAGCTTACCGGATTCCACTACTAAACCATAGCATCAACCAATGAATATTGGTTCCTTCCAAACTGCTTCCCTTAGCACCAAATGAACCTTCTCACAAACGTGGGTGTGATGAGAAAAGGATTTGGTCAATGGCCTCTCAAGGATGTATCAATGGAGAGGAAGAGAGTAGAGGAATTTGAAGAGTCTCTTAGTGAAGATTGGGGATAAGGCAATCTTGTTTTTCTCTAGGGTTTCTCTCACAAAATTCTTTTTGGAAGCTCTCTACATTTCGTGGGTATAAGGGTCTATATATAGTGGTGTGTGTTTGGAATACGAAGAGTCAGATTTTTCCAAACAGGGCTGGTTGGCAGCTTGGCCTTGCGACTTGTCCAAGTCGCGAGATAACGGCCTGGCCAGCCTAGGACTTTTGTCCTGTAGTGCGACAACTGGCGTGACCCTTCACCTCCAGCATTCTTCTCACGTGCACAGCAGTTGGCAGCTTGCAAGCCGTGAGTTAGTCGCGAGTCCTAGCTGCGAGTCCCTGCTTCTTGGCACAGAGTTGAGCAATTCTTCACACTCTCTTCACACACTACCCTTACATGAATCCCACCTAAATACAGGGTTACTAAGTGCTAAATTACAAGCAAATTGGCACGGAATAAAGCCAACAAGATGGTTGATAAATTTCAACCTTACAAAAAGAGAAGAGAAAAAAAAGAGAGAGGAAAAGATAGAAGAAAACAAGAAAAGAAAATGAAAATGAAGATGAGAATCAAAAGGCACAAGGTAAGAATGGATGAAGAGGAAGAGAATGGTGTAAGCATGAGATGAGTAGTAATCCTTGGCAATTAGGATACCCTAAAAATAAAATTGAATTTGAACCTCAAATCCCCTTTCTTTCTTAAGCCTTAGAATCTCAACCTCGTTACGATCCATAAACAAGTCCTCTCTGATCAGTTGAGATTGTTTAGCCTTACAAAATTTGGAAGGCCTAGGTTTAGAAATGAAAAGAAAAAAAAAAGGCCCGCCAGGCTGAAAACCTGAAAGGGCGGCCTAGGCAAAAGTTAGGACATCTTGAAAAGAAGTGAAGAAAAGCCACAAGGAAAATGGTGAACTTACTCCAAGCTAGGGGCAATCCATGAATGAGAATGCAAGGGAAGATGAAACTAGCTCCAAGTTAAAGCAACCATGATGAGGAAAAAAAGAATACATGAGAGATGAGTTGATTAAGGAGAATACAAGAAGAGAAGGATGAGAGAAGTGAGGTATGCATGTTCAAACAAGGGCAATGATCGAGTTCGCTAGAGATGATCAAATTTTAAATTCATATTTGGACTCATCAATGAAGATGGTAGGTAATTCATTCAAAACTAGTTCAAAGAGAATATGCATTGATATGCAAAATCATTTGGATCCACGATCCCTTGTGTTCACTTCCTTTCTTCAACTCCAAAATTTCTTCAAGGTCCTTTTTGTATTTAAATCATGTTGTGCTATACTATCTCTAAACTCTTGTTGTAATAGAAACTTCTTTGGTCTAGAGTTGCTTCCAACTTCTTGTGTTCATCCATTTGCCTCGAAACTTTTGTCATGTTCAGAACTTCTTTGATCTAGAATCTCTTTCAACTACCTTTGATCTTTATTTAGAGGTGTTAGGAATTATAGGGAATTGGTGGTCATCCAAAGGGAAAAGGTGAATAATAAAAATAATATAAAAGAAAAATGAATGATTTGTTTGAATGAATATTTGCTCCAATAAAAGGGAAAGAATTCAATGAACCCATGGCCTAATCAACTCCTTCTTGTTAATACTCTAAAGAAAAAAAAAATGCTTTTTAGAAGTCCAAAAAAAAAAAATTAAAAGAAGAAAAAAAAAGATGAGAGGATGAAAAAAAGGGGGAAAAGAAAAAGAGAAAGGAGATGAAAAAAAAATGGTGAAGAGAAGAGGAGAGGAATGACGTGACTTGTTGTGTTTGGTTCCGTCTTAATGTGTTTCGACCAAACCTGATGTGACCCATCATGTTGATGAGACCTAATCGTTGTGAAAAGTTCAAGAGATTCTAAAAAAATTCAAAATTCCAAAGAGGAATTCAAAACTTCAAGGAGGATGTCACTTAAGAATATATTCAAAGTTCAAGAGAGAGATTGGCACTTAAGAAAAAAGTCATGAATTTCAAAAAAAAATATTTTAAGTTTGAAATATTCAAGAGAAATTTCAAAAATGGAATAAGTTTTTCAAAAATGGATGGATTTGAATGAGGAAATGATTTTGATTTCCTTAAATAATGAACTTTTCTAGAAATAAATAATGTGTGTCTTGAATGATGAATTCATAGATGTGCGGTGTTGAGTCTTTTGAGCATTTTTACGATGATCTAATGTCATTATGTGTTGATGTGTTTCTGGCTTAGGATAGTAGTCATTCTTGTTGTATGCTTTTGATTCTAAGTTAAGGATAGCAAACTTAGACTCTTTGATTGATGTTGTGTATATGATGTGATGAGTCTTCCTTTTAGCTTAGGATAGTAGTCATCCTTGTTATGTTCATGATGTGTTGTTGATGTGATGGGTTTTCTTGGCTTAGGATAGTAGCCATTCTTGTTGTGTTTCTTTGATTCTAAGTCCAGGATAAGCAAACTTAAGATCTTTGAGATAGAACCAACACAAATTCCCCAGTGAGTTAAGATTATCAACATAGAGGAACTCACCCGTGGATCCAAGGCACAAAGTAACCTTTCCAAGAGTTGTAAAGAAAACTTTCCCCATGGAGTTGATAAAACACCCCCTCGTGGGTAGAATCAACACGAACTCCTCAGCGAACCATGAAGAAAACAAAAGATTTTTTCCCAATGGATCATATACCATCCTACTCATCAACGAGTTTTTCCTTACCATCCCCAGTGGGCCATGAAGGAAACAAAATATTTTTCCCCAATGGATCATATACCATCCTACTCCTCAGCGAGCTTTTCCTTACCATCCCCAGTGAGCCATAAAGGAAACAGAAGATTTTTCCCAATGGATCATATACCATCCTACTCCTCAGCAAGTTTTTCCTTACCATCCCCAGTGAGCCATAAAGGAAATAGAAGATTTTTTCCCAATGGATCATATACCATCCTACTCCTTAGCAAGTTTTTCCTTACCATCCCCAGTGAGCCATAAAGGAAATAGAAGATTTTTTCCCAATGGATCATATACCATCCTACTCCTTAGCAGGTTTTTCCTTATCATCCCCAGCAAATCTTTCAACCAAGGGCTCCCCCATTGGTCAAAACATCAAGACTACTCATGCACAAATCCTCCGGGAATTGAATATGCAGGCACCATAGAAAATGTAAAGGCTAAGATAGATACTAAAGTTACCCTGAGGCAAAAGCCTCAACAAAATAGGTAAAGATGGAGATAGAAGACGAGTACCACCCGAAGAAGTTTGAGGCAAAAGCCCTAAATGGATCCTTCTTTATTGGGTTAGCTCGTAAGAGAACCTTTGTTTGTTGGGTTAGCTCGTAAGAGCACCCTTTGTATTTCTGTTTAAGTGACTCTAGGATAGTGAGTCACTCGTCTTTTGCTTGCAATTGACAAAACAACTTCGAGGATAGTGAACCTATTGTTGCTTGTTTCCCGAGCAACAAAGGTGGGAATTCGGTAGGCCTGTCCAGAAGTCGGTCCAGGTCGGGTTTGTGCCCAACCCAGAACTGACCCAATCAGTTTGGGTTTCTCATTTCTGGACTTGCTGCCGATCGGTGAAAGGAGTCGGTCCTCTTCGGATACCGGTCGGTCCTTGGTCAAAGTTGGAATTTTCGAAACTATGCTAGATTTTGCCAAAATCCACTTAATTTGGTTGAGATTGGGCCGAGTTTGTCGAGATCCGGTTGGATCTCGAAGAGATTTGGCCGGATCTCAACGAGATCTCAGTGGATCTCAAAGAGATCAGACCAAATCTCGATGAGATCTCCCCGGATCTCAACGAGATCTCAGTGGATCTTGAAGATATAAGGCTATATCTCGACTAATCGGACTAAAACAACCGGTGAAACACACCCATCGGTGATGTATGTGCGGAATATGAAAATAAACTAAAACAGAATTGGTAAAACAATCTAAACCGAAATTAATTACAACCACAGCAGTAATTAAAAGGCAAAGATTAAGGGAAGAGAGATGCAAATAGAAAGACAACACATCAATGTGTTATCGAAGAGGAAACTGAAGTTCTCGGCGAAAAACCTCTCCGCCGCCCTCCAAGCGGTCAATAATCCACTAGAGAATAAAGTTGAGATACATAAATAGCAAAAGACCCTCTAAGCCTAATCTACCCAGTGCACCTAAGCCCTCCAAGCTTCTTGCTCCAACAGAGTTACGTCGAACCTTGTCTTCTCTAGAGCTTCCACTTGCGAACAAGTCACTAAACTGAGTTGCGAGAAATCTAAAAACCCAGATTTTTGCAAAATATTCTATGTCTTTTTCACGACTGGGACTTTGACTTGCCAGAGAGTCACGAATATCTTCTGTGTAAGCTCGCGACTGGGGCATGCAACTGAATTGACCCGCGAGGCAAGTCACCAACACAGGGTTACACAGTTTTTGAAATTTTTGACATTTTTCAAAAGAAAACACTTTCCAAAAACAACTAAAACACTCAAAAATCTTTTTGTGATTGATCAACATATAATTGGGCATGTGCAACATATTTAATCAAGTACAATCACATAAATGAATAAGGCATTCATTGAACATAGACATGTATGATGTGTGTGGGTACCAAAGATGAGATAGTCCTTAGTCTAATGTGAAGCTTCAATGATTAATTCAACCAAGGCATACACAATTAGCACTAGAAAAAGAAACTTATCTCAATTATAGAAATATGCATATATGACCTCCCACATAACTTGATTACATAATTTTGAAGATTTTCATTTGGCTTCATACACATCATATCATTTGATCTTTTATAATCAATACATCTCATTTTCAGATTGATGCCTGAAATTTTTGATATTTCAAATTAATGAACAAGCCTTTGGCTTTTTGGGCATCATACATTTTTCATAAAAGTCACTTTCCCTTTTTCCTAGTCAAATACTAGTATGTGCGACGGCTTTTACAGCTCATTATCTCTTTTCATTTTGAGATTTACATTTGTTGAGCTCTTTAAGCAAAAAAAAAAAAGTGGGAAGATCTATAGGCACAAGTCTATGCAAGTTTCAAGATCAACAAAACCATTGACTAATCATTCATGACAAGTTTGAAGATCTATTTACAACAGTCACATAGATGTCAAGATTTTTCTCACAATGATATGAGTGCATAAAGAACAAGCTACGCTCGTAAATGCACAAAGCCATTAGTACATAGGTACAAGGCAAAACATGCTTGTGACAATACATAATAATGCCGATCAAACTTTTTGGATTTTCTACTTTTTGTGTTTTTGGATTTTGGACACAAAAGCAATTAAAGATTGATAAAAAAAAATGTAAAAACATTTAAAGCAAATAGCAAACAGACACAATTTTCAACACATGCTCGAACGATAACAAAAAGCACACAACCAATCAAAGTCACAAAGCATAGGAAGTATTAATGCATGGACATGTTGTAATGCTTATGCATGTGTACCTTTCTTCACCCACATGACACTTGCGTTTGGGGTGATATCCCTAGAGGATTGGGTACGATCATTGTGACTTTCAAACCTTCTGGTAAAGCTTGCCAAACAGGTAGTGAAGGCATCAATCATCTTCATCACATCCCTCACATTGAGATCGCCTTCTTGACCTTTTGATTGCTCAACAGTCCAATTCCCTTTGCCATGTCTTGGTCCTCTCGACCTTTGAGCACTTGAATTCTTCAATGCTTGAAGCTTATGACAATTAGGTCTGGTGTGTCCTTGAAATCCACAATGATGGTAGAAGTGTTGAGATCTAGGACCTCTTTGTGACTTTGGGAGAGATTTCCCTTTACCCTTAGATTTGACCACTGATTGGTTAGGAGGATTAGCCAGAAACCGTTGGTCAGTCACATTCCGCTTCTTTTCTGGCTTCACTTTCTCAACATCTGAAGTTTCTACCACTGGTTCCTTAGCTTTCACAAACTTCATTTCCTTGGATATATTAGCAGCCGAACTGCTTTCTCTGGTGTATCCTAATCTGCTTCTGTCGAAGAATGATTTTTGATGAGCAAGTACATCATCAAGCTTCTTGGAGGAAACCCGCTCTACTTTAGCATTCACTTGAATCAACTCAAGCTCAAGGAATTTGATTTTTGAATAAGCTTCAGTTAACTCTCCATTCAACGTCTCCATTTCACATTTGGTTTCCTTGTATCGCACTAGAAGACTTCCATAATCTTCCTCTGCCCTCTTCATCTTTTTAATGGTTGCCTTTGCCACTCTTGCATATTCTCCTAACTTCTCAAGGAGGGAATTGTATGTTTCTTGCAGTCCCATTGTTCTTTCATCATCCTTAACATTAGATTCTTCTACTACTCCCATTGACTCCAATTCAGTGTGCTTACCAAACTCTTCCACTAACACACTTAAATCATCCGAAGATTCCACGGGAGCAATGGTCATGAATACAGAGAAGTTTCCCTCTTCATCACAGCTTTCATCTGAATCTGAATCTGAATCAGAGGAGTCAGAATCACTAAGAGTAGTGGCATACACCTTGCCCTTCCCTCTCAAATAATTAGGGCACTCTTTCTTGAGACGTCCATGTCCATTGCATTCAAAGCATGTGATTCCTTGAGAGGATTGAGACTCCTTCCCATCTTTCCTCTTGAAGTCCTTTTTCTCCTTTCCGAAACTTGGAATTTTCCCTTCTCGGCAAATTTTCCATTCTTCTTGAACTTCAAGAACTTTCAGAAATTCTTCACAAAATATGCCACATCTTTCTCGACCTCATCCTCATCCAATGAGTCGTGAGCTTCCACCCTCTCATTGGTCATCTTTAGAGCAAGGGATTTGCTCGTCCTCTGTGATGGCAATGACAGCTCATAAGTTTGAAGTGAGCCAATTAGTTCTTGAACTTTGATATCATCAAGGTCCTTACTTTCTTCAATTGCTGTAACCTTTGCATGGAAGCTCTCTGGCAATGATCGAAGGATTTTCCTCACTATCTTTGAGTCCTCCGTCTTTTCACCTAAGTTGAACTTGCCGATAACCACCTCATTCAGCTTGCCATAGAATGAGTCGAATGACTCGTCGTCACTCATTTTCAGCTCTTCGAATCGAGTGGTTAGCATTTGCAACTTAGTGTCCTTGACCTTCTTTGTGCCTTCATAGGTGGTCTCCAATATTTGCCATGCCTCCTTGGCAATTGTTACGTGAGAAATCCTGTGAAACTCATCTGGAGGAACACCACAAAATATAGCATTCAGTGCCTTGCTATTTGCATTGGTTGCGGCAAGAGCTGCCTTATCCCATGTGGATTTAGTGGCCTCCGGCCTAGTCCATCCTACATCTACTGCATCCCAAATAGGCTCATTAATTGAACATAAGAATGCCCTCATGCGGACTTTCCAAAATGCATAGTTGCTTCCATCAAAATATGGTGGAGCATTGAGAGATTAAGATCGATCCATCTCAATGGGGTCAAGGATCGCACTTAGGTAATTAAACCACAGCAAGTGCACCCCCTCTGATACCAATTGAATGTTCAAATAGTGTGTAAAACACCTATGAACGTTTAGACCCCCAATTTACAAATTACCAACACAAGCTTATAATCAAATAATGTATGTGTGGAATATGAAAATAAGCTAAAACAGAATTGGTAAAACAATCTAAACTGAAATTAATCACAACCACAGCAGTAATTAAAAGGCAAAGATTAAGGGAAGAGAGATGCAAACAGAAAGACAACACAGCAATGTGTTATCGAAGAGGAAACCGAAGTTCTCGGCAAAAAACCTCTCCGCCGCCCTCCAAGCGGTCAATAATCCACTAGAGAATAAAGTTGGGATACATAAATAGCAGAAGACCCTTTAAGCCTAATCTACCCAGTGCACCTAAGCCCTCCAAGCTTCTTGCTCCAACAAAGTTACGCCGAACCTTGTCTTCTCTAGTTTACCGAATCCCGCAATCGCCTAGTGCATCAACCAAAATGAATTGGTTCCTTCTGAAGTGCTTCCTAAGCACCAAAAAGCCTTCTCACCGATATGGGTATGGTGAGATAAGGGTTTGGCTAATGTACCTCTCAAGGATATATCTACGGAGAGGGTGAGAGTAGAGGAATTTGGAGAATCAAATGATGAAGATTGTGGATGAGTCAATCTTGTTTTTCTCTAGGGTTTCTCTCTTAAAATTCTCTCTAGAAGCTTTCAACATTTCGTGGGTATAAGGGTATTTATAGTAGGGTGTATAAGGAATGTGAATAGTCAGTTACAACCAAATAGGACATTCTAGAGACTCAAGCTCGCGATTGGAACCAGTCGTAAGTTTGAGTTGCACGCTAACTGCCTGGCCAGACTGGAGGTTTTGTCCTTTAGTGCAACAGCTGGCATGACCCTTCAGCTCCCTCTGCATGCTTCACACGGGTGCCACCTTTGGCGACTCGCCAGTCGCGAGCCAGTCACAAGATCCAGTCGCGAGGCTCTTCTTGAATGCACACTCTTAAGCTTTTCTTCACACTCTCTCACACACTACCCTTACATGACTCCTACCTAAATACAAGGCATCTAAATGCTAAATTACAAGCAAATTTGGCACGGAATAAAGCCAACAAAATGATTGAATAAATTCAACCTTATAGAAGCTCAATTGGGAAAAAGGCCATCCTACATATGGAGGAGCATCCTGGCAGTTAGGGAAGTAATTAAGGAAGGATATAAGTGGGTGATTGGTAATGGGAGGAATATGCATATCTGGAATGACAGATGGATCCTAGTTGCGGAAACATATAAAGTAATGAGCCCAAAAGTCCCAATTAACAGAGGAGGAGAAATGGTATCAAGTTTGCTGGATGAAGAGAGAGGAGCATGGAACACGAACCTTGTTCGGAACACCTTTCTAATCCCCATAAGCCTCATGGCTCCAAGAGACTCTCAGGTGTGGGCCAAAACCCTAAATGGAATTTTTACAGTCAACAGCGCATACAAAGTCACATCTAAGTTGCTCAAGGAAGCTAAGGAGATGGACAGTAATCCCAAGATGCTCAAACAATACCAAAATGCGACCTCTTTGGAAAGCTATTTGGGATTTAAAGTGCCCTAGCAAAATTATGCACTTTGTGTGGAGAGCTTGCAGGAACATCTTGCCCACAAAGCATTGCTTGCAGCATCGAAAGGTGATTATGGATGACAAATGCAACTTATGTGGGGAAAGAGAGACATTAAAGCACATTCTATGGAGTTGTGAGACCGCCAAGGAGACCTGGGATGTATTAAACATCAAGGTCACCAACCTAAATGCATCCATGAAGAGTTCATTGAAATGGTTTGGTTGCTTCGGAAAAATGAAGGGGATAAAGATTGGGAGGTGATAGCCACTAATGTGTGGAGCTTGTGGAATAACAGGAACACGATAAGACACGGTGGGCAATGCAAACAGGGAAAGTCATAGCTGCGGAAGTGCAGAAGTATGTCAAAGAATTTCGTGCAACCATACCTATCAATCCTCAAAAGGCCACACCGCCCCCCAAGAGGTGGTCACCTCCGTCGCCTAGTTGGTATAAAGTCAACGGGGATGGTGCTGTGTTTAGAGATCAAGGAAAGATTGGTGTGGGAGTAGTTATCAGGAATGACCGAGGAGAATTGATGGGAGCAATGAGCAAGAAAATCCACTTCCCCTTGGGAGCAATCAAGGCCGAAGCGAAAGCAATGGAAGAAGGAATTATGTTGGTGTGGGACCAGGGATTAAAAAACATCATCGTGGAAGGCAACTCCTTGGTTGTTGTTCAAGCTCTAAAAGGCATAACCCCCCTACTAACTCTATCTAGAAGGTTATTGAAGGTACTAGCTAGTGTTTGAAGAAGTTTGATGCTTGGAGGATCTATCATTCAAGACGAAGTAGCAACACAGCCGCTCACCCTATGGCCAAAGTTGCCATTTCAATTTCAGACTGTGTAATTTAGGTTGAGGATATTCCCCCCATAATTGCTAATTAGATTCTATGTGATGTAATAGCTATGGACTCTTGTCCTGTTTAATGAAATCAAGTCTAAGTTTTTCATTAAAAAAAAAAAAAAATGATCTAAGTCAAATGATTGTCTTCATATTTTAATGAATTTTGGGTTTGAGAACTAAGTTATTGATAAGACGTTAATATATTGACTTTTGGATGAATTATTAAGCAAATTAGCCCTCAATATAGTCTTGACTTTAGAATTTCATAGAAGTAACTACATATTTGTATTCTACTTGAACATTGAGCAGGAACCTCAGCTGGTTCAAGAAAATAAATTGTAGAATTTTTTTTATTATATTAAACTCACAAATCTAGGGAAGTTAGAATTCTTGACAAATCTCACTGGCTAAGTCACATGGCTAGGGAGTTTGGATCACCCCTACCCCAATCAAGTCCGATAAAGGCCTATTATAGTTTACTCACCCAAAAACAAGACACAAACTCTACCTTGGGCCAAAGTTAATTTAAAACTTGTAATTCCTAAAATGTTTGAAGCATTAATAGGTGATATTTTTTTGAGGTGATATCATATGGGTATATTCAGCTTGATAAGATCAAACTGTTAGGATAGTCTTACCGTATTTCTAGAAATAATGTTGTTTAATTTGGTTCCGAAATCCAAGTTAGATTGAAAATGCATAGATTTAGTTAGTTACTAAATTTTGAAATTAGTAAATTAATTCGCTGAAGTCTTTACTAACAAATTCTCCATTTACAATCTTTAAGGGCTTGCAGGGTTGCAGTGAAGGTCTACCTTTAGTAGCATGCCTAATTGGAGGAGATACAAAATGTTTAGAAATTTGGACCCCAATTAATTTATATATATATATATATATAGACACACATATATAAGCAAAGACTACATTATGTAAGGGTCTAAGCTTTTGTAAAGTGGTACTTCCCTTTAAAGATTCTCTAAAATCATTTAACTCTCTCATTAATTGCAGTTGCAGATGTCTTAGTACTTTTCCTTGGCTCTTCAACCCAAACATGTGGATTGTGCTAAGGGCGAGGTTGATTTCATGGGCTCTTGTGGGCCTCTCTAGGACCAGTTTCAAGTCTTGGTTCATATGGATGATGGGCTGAATTTGTGGGCTTTCAACCTACTTATTTGTATCCAAAAATTTGCCACTACAATATTCTTTCAGAGTCTAGGAACACAAGATGTAGCTTCGAACTGGTTCTGAGTTCTGAGACCAAACCTAATACCAGAGAAAACATCATAAAACAAAAATACTTGCTAAGTTAGGAACTGCTGTAAAGCCTAGACACGGGCGATCCAAAAAATCCAATCCTTGAACAATCTGTTTGGCTAAATGAAGACAGTACGTAGTTGGACAATTTATGTTATTAATTTACGGTACTTATTAGTCAAACAAACTAATTAATAGAGTAGCTTGCCTCGATCTCAAATACCATAAGTATAAGAAAGTATTCTATTATTTTTATGTTGTCCAATGGCAATAATGCCACTTCTCGATCTAGTACATAAAATATTAACTGGGGAACACAACACATGCTGTGACAACCCATCATTCAGAAACAAATTATAACTATGTTGCACTTTGTTTTGTTTATATGATACGCTGATTGCTAGCATTTCACACGCCTCGTCGATTATGTTAACGGGTGCCAAAACATTTTTTTACATATTTAGGCACTGTGATGGTTTGCATTTTGCACTATTATCCAATTGATGTAGTTAGATGACTTAGATCCATCACATTAATTGAAAAATAAATAAATTCTTGTCATTGGTTCTGTTCAGATTTAAACTTTTAGAGACTTTCATAAAGGAATTCGTAATAAATTGGTAGATTTGCACCTATAAAATTAAAAGGGCAAACCAACCGAATCTTTTCTTTACAAATACAAAACATGTTGTGTTTCTATTCTCAGTAAATCATTTCTTTATGTTTCTATCATCCTTCTTTTTTCTTTTTCTTTTTTCTTTTTTTTTTAGAATACTAACTATTTTTAACACATACAGGGAGAGGGGAGAATGTCTCATAGAAACTCACAGTGGTGTATATTCAAAAGAGCCTAACTTTTGGATAGCTAATGATGTCTAAGTACTTTTAAAGGTCAAAAAGAAAAAGAGTAAAAAAAGAGTAAAAAAGAAGAAGAAGTGATTTATTGGGTGTTTGATGTGCTCCATTTTACCTTCTGTTCTGTAACTTCTGTTTCCTTTTAAATGAAATTATATATATATTGTAAAGTTGTTATTTACAACTATGTATTTTGTTGGCTTTTATTCCGTGCCAAATTTGATTGTAATTATTATCAATCGTTTATACCCTGTATTTGTTGTGGGAATTGTTGTAAGGGGTGTGTGATAGAGAGTGTGTGAAGACTCAAGCATTTAGAGGCTGAAGGATTCTCGCGGGTATGTCGCGACTTAGCTTCCCGCGAAGTGAAGCATGTGCCTTGCACATACTGGAATGCGAAGAGTCAGGCCAGGTGGAGACAGCTGTCTCTCGCGAGTATCTCGCGGGTAAGGCCTTCCCGCGAGACACCCGCGAGACATGCTGTTCTGCCAGCCTGTACTGACTGACTCACACATTTTGCACCTATCCTATATATACCCTCATTACCCACAAATGTTAAGGAATGCTTCAGAGAGAAAACCCTAGCCAAACACATTTGGAATTAGAGATTGCCATCCCCACCTTTCTCTATACACTTGCTTTGGTATCTCCTCAACCCTTCCCTCTCCATTTCCATACCATTGAGAGGTTGATAGTCCAAACACTTACCACACCCTTTGAGAGTGTTGAGTGACGTTTTGGTGCTGCTGGGAAGCATTGGAAGAAGCCTGGAATGGTAGATGCAACATGGAGCTTGTTGCGGGATCCGGGGTGCTAGACAAGACACGGTTCCGAGAAGCCTTGTTGGAGTAGGAGCTTGGAGGGCTTAGGTACATCAGGTAGATTAGGCTTGGAGGGTCTCTTGCTTACTCATGTATCCCAACTGATTGTCTAGTGGATCGATTTCCGCTTGGAGGGCGGCGGAGAGGTTTTTCACCGAGTTCTTCGGTTTCCTCTTCGAGAACACGTCTCGGTGTTTTCTGTGTTTGCATCCTTCTTCCCTACTCTTGTTTAATTCCATTATACTGCTGTGTTGCTTAGTTTATGGATTAGAGTAGCTTACTTGTTCATCCGCTCGCTTTTACACTATTCCGCACTTTGTATTAAAGTTGTGTAAAATCTATCGAGCCGTAATTTTAATCGGGGGGGTCTAAACAGCTCTTGTGTTTTCAACACGTTTTCGAGCTTTCAATTGGTATCAGAGCGGGTACACTTGCTGTGGTTTAAATACCTTAGTGTGATCCTTGACCCTATTTGAGATGGACCGGTCTCAATCGCTCAATGTTCCACCATTTTTTGATGGGAACAATTACGCATTCTGGAAAGTCAGAATGAGAGCATTTTTATGCTCTATAGAAGATACCGTTTGGGATGCGGTAGAGATAGGCTGGACTAAGCCGGAGGCTCCTAAGGCTAATTGGGATAAGGCAG
Source organism: Quercus aquifolioides (assembly GCA_019022515.1). Classification (NCBI taxonomy): domain Eukaryota; kingdom Viridiplantae; phylum Streptophyta; class Magnoliopsida; order Fagales; family Fagaceae; genus Quercus; species Quercus aquifolioides. The sequence continues at coordinate 26,271,726 of CM032325.1, read as the reverse complement.
CTCTCGCAGCAGCCAATGCTAATAGTAAAGCTTTAAACGCTATATTTTGTGCTGTGTCTCCTGATGAATTCCACAGGATCTCTCATATGACAGTAGCCAAAGAAGCTTGGGAGATTTTGGAGACTACTTATGAGGGTACAAAGAAAGTTAAGGACACAAAGTTTCAGATGCTTACCACCAAATTTGAAGAGCTCAAGATGGGTGGTGATGAACCGTTTGATTCATTCTATGGGAAGCTCAATGAAATTGTAATTACTAAACTCAATCTTGGTGAGAAGATTGAAGATACTAAGGTGGTGAGAAAAGTATTGAGGTCCTTGCCTGAAAGTTTTAGAGCAAAAGTTACAGCCATAGAGAAAAATAAGGATTTGGATGAGATTAAAATTCAAGAATTAGTTGGGTCTCTCCAAACATATGAGATGGGACTGCCTTCCCATAAGATGAGTAAATCACTTGCTCTTAAAACCATCACCGAAAGGATGGATGATTCCTCCGAAGAAGATGGGGTGGAGAAGGAAGTAGCATTTCTTGCGAAAAACTTCTGCAAATTTCTGAAGATGAAGAACAGTGGGAAACCTTTCAACAGAGGGAAGTTTTCATCTTCAAGAGGTGATAGGAAAGAGTTTAAGAGCAAAGAATGGAAGGATTTTCAACCTCCTTCAGACATTGTGTGCCATGAGTGCAATGGCATTGGACATCTAAAGAAGGAGTGTCCAAATTTTCTGAGGGGAAAAGGCAAGGCTTATGCCACGACGCTCAGTGATTCTGACTCTTCTGATTCTGACTCGGAAGAGAGCTGTGACGGAGAGGGAAACTACTCCGCCTTCATGACCATTGCACATGTGGATTCCTCGGATGATTTGGGTGCACTTGTGAAGGAGCTTGGTGAGCATTCTGATTCAGAGTCTATTGGGATTGTGGAAGAATCAGATGCTGAAGAAGAAGAAGAGAATACAGCTAATCTTCAAGAAAATTACTCCTTACTACTTGAGAAGTCGGGAGAGTATACCAAAGTAGCCAAGGCAGCTGTAAGGAAAATGAAGAAAGCTGAGGAAGATTACAGAAGTCTCTTGATCAGATATAAAGAGGCTAAGTGTGAGATTGAGACACTAAATGGCGAGTTGTCTGAAGCCTATACGAAGGTGAGGTTTCTTGAGCAAGAGGTAGTGCAAGCTCATGCCAAGATAGAGAGAGTCTCCTCCCAGAAGTTAGATGATGTTATCTCATCTCAAAAACCTTCTTCAGACAAGTCCGGGTTGGGATACACCGGAGGAAGCAGCTCATCAGCCAAAGCTACCAAAGAAGTGAAATTTGTGAAGGCCATAGAGCCTATTGTAGAAGAAACCATCCCTGAGAATGTTAAGGCTGAGAAGAAGAATGTGAGTGAGCAACGGATGGTGAATAAGCCCCGAAATCAATCTATGGGCAGACACGAAACCAGAGCAAGATCTCTCCCAAGATCACAACAGGGTCCCAGAACGGACTATGTGTGTCATTACTGCGGAATGCAAGGACATACCAGACCCAACTGTCAAAAGCTGAGATTAGACAACAATTCAAGCGCACCTCGGTCACGAGGAAGGAGAAATGACATGAGGTCTTGGGGTGGTGAACAACCGAGAAGTCAAAATCGTGATCCTGGCATGATGGACGTGATGAAAATGATTGGTGCCTTCACCACCTGCTTGGAGAGTTTCACCAGAAGGTTTGACAGTCCAAATTCTCGTACCCAATCCGTTAAGGATATCACCCCAAACGCACGTGACGTGTGGGTGAAGAGGGGTACTCATGCATAAGCATTATAACATGTCCACGCATAAATTCTTTCAATGTTTAGGGACATTTGCTGTTGCATCTTTTCATGCATTTTGTTTACTGTTGTTATTTTGTCCGGTTGGTTTGTACCGGCTGTTTTTGTTGATCTTTCTTTTCTTGTTCTGCTTTGGGTGTGTTCAAAAAATTCAAAAACACATAAAAAATAGAAAATCCAAAAAGTTTGATCACTTTGTTGAGTTTTGTCTCAAAGCATGTTTTGCCTTGTACCTTTGTACTTATGGCTTTGTGCATTTAACGAGCTTAGCTTGTCCCTCATGCACTCATATCATTGTGGAAGAAATTCTGAAATCTATGTGACTATTGTAAATAGATCTTCAACCTTGTCATGAATGATTAGTGAATGGTTTTGTTGATCTTGAGACATGCATAGACTCATGCCTATATATCTTCCCACTTTTATTTTTTTTTTTGCTTAAAAGAGCTCTCTAAATGTAAATCTCCAAATGAAAAGAGATATAGAGCTGCAAAAGCCTGTCGCACAAACTAGTATTCGACTAGGAAAAAGGGAAAGCGACCAAAATAAAATGTATGATGCCCAAAAAGCCAAAGGCTAACTCATCAATTAAAATATCAAAAATTTCAGGCATCTTTCTCTAAATGAAATTCTCTTTGCTCAAAAGTTGCAAATGATATGTTGAATATGGAGCCAAATGAAAAGCTTCAATGAATTGTTATCAAGTACGTGTGGGAGGTCATATATGCATGTTTCTATAATTGAGATAGGTCACATAATCTAGTGCTAGTTGTGTATGCCTTGATTGAATTGATCATTGAAGCTTCACATTGGACTAAGGACTATCTCATTTTTGATATCCACACACAACACACAAGTCTATGTTCAATGAATGTCATATTCATTTGTGTGATTGTACTTGATTGAATGTGTTTTCACATGCTCAATCCTTGTTGATCAAACCCAAAAAGATTTTTGAGTGTTTTATTTGTTTTTGAAAGTGATTTTATACTTTCATGTCTTTTGTTTTTGATTAAAATGCATGTTTTTTGTGTTTCTTCAAAAACTGGTTCAGGGGTTGTTTCGCGAGAAGCTCGCGACTTAAAGCTTCCCGCGAAAAGGAGTTGAGGGAAATATTTTTTTCTTCTTCCTGTCACACAGAAACTTTCGCGACTGTATCGCGACCAACAGCTTCTCGCGAAATGCTGTTTGGCTAAAATTGGATTTTTCCAATTTCAGACAGAAGTTACCGCGACTGTTTCGCGACCTAATGCTTCTCGCGAAATTTTTGTGCTTCAGTGGCCCTTCTCGCGACTGTTTCGCGACTGTGTCGCCACTCCCTAACCCGCGAAAAACGCGTGTTTTCAGTTTTTATATAGCTGATGTGACAGTTTTTTCAAAACTCTAAAACTTCCCTCGCTCAACCTCTCTCGAAACTTTTCAACCAAAATCACTATTCCATTCAAAGCCTTTCAATCCAAGCACTTTTTCTGCATTTTCTTCTTCAAGGTATGTTTGATAATCATTTCTTTTTAAGTTTTTGCTTAGATTATGCAGAATTTTTGTTAGGGTTTTGATAATTGGGGATTTTCGAAACTTTGGGTTAGTTTTCAAAATTGGGTGAATTTTTCTCAAATATTTTGATTGGGCTGTGTCCCATTTGTTGTTTCTGCATCTGTGTTGGCCCCTTGTGGCATTTTACCATGTATTGAGGGTAGATTTTCCCATGTTCATGCATTATTCATGTTATATTTGCATTTGTGCATGCTAGGTGTTTGTCAAAATGTCCGAGTGACATTTTTGTGCCAAATTGGAATCAAGTGATTTCAATCCATGGACTTTCACTTGTTTGACCTTATTGTACTTGGTTTGGTCATTGGTTGTGTGTTTCACTCACTTTGCTCATGGTGCACACTCTTGGCACACAACTAGGCACACTTAGGCACACTCATGCATCTCATGCCGCACACACTCATCAGCACATGCACACAGACACACACACTTGCACTGTCTCTTATTTTTCTGCATTGTGGTTATGCTTTATAGGTTGGAGTCTTAAAGCATGATGTTACGAGTCAACCATGCTATGTTTTCATTCAGTTTAAGTCTAACTTAGAACTAACTTGAATCTAATAAAGTTTGTCTTCTGGTTTGTGTTTGTGCATTTTTTTTTCTTCTTTGCTTTGTGAAATTGTGCAGATGTCTCCCACCAAGCATGCAGCTAGGAAGAAATCGACTTCAAAGCGAGCCCGAACTGATTCTGAACATTTCAAGTCTATAGATGCTGATATGAAGTACAATGACTGCTACAAGGACAAGACGATCATCATGGAATAGGTAGTCCAGTTAGAGACTCTTGAAGGCACTTGCATTCCTGAAGTGTTCAAGGATAGAACGTGGACCAAGCTGCTAAACCCGACTGGAGTGGTATATTTAGAGATTATCAAGGGGTTATTCTCTAATGCCACTGTCAACGGAGATTGTATTGAGTGCTGGGTAAGACACAAGGAGTTTAAGATTACAAGAGAGAGCATCCAAGACTTTTTGGAGACTCGTCCTCCATCTCAGCAAATCACAGTTGCTTATGAGGACAGATTGGGTTCTATTGCTGATATGATTACAGTCCTTGGTGGTGAACCGAAGAAATCATCCATGGACACTCTCAAGTTCTCTCCAGAAATGAGGACACTAAGCTATGTGATGATTCACAATCTGTATCCGATCACCAATCTCACCACTCTATCTGCTCCGAGAACAAGATTCCTGTATGATCTCTTTACACATAAGGAGATTGACATTTGTGGCCATATCATGCATGTCCTGACGAAGAGCATCACAAAGCAGAATTCACGGACTGTGATGTCGTTCCCCTCTTTGATCATGGGATTGATTGCCAAGACAAAGCTCAAGCTACCCAGTGGCCTCACAGTTGTTCAGAGGGATTACCCCATTGGTGGTCATACGCTGACTAGGAGCACTGCACACATTAGAGGCTCCAAGACTGGTGTGCATACCATACCACCACCACGACGGGTTCAGCAGGATGAAGGTGAAGATACAGAGGAAGAGATTGATAGGTTCACCTCGGCTCCAGAGCCCTCTGCACAGCCATCATCTTCTGCTCCACCACAAGGCTTAAGCAAACTTGATCAGTTGCTTGCTAAGATGGATCAAATGTCTACAGTGTTTGACTCCCATGTGCAGCACACAGCAGATCAGTTCGCGTACCTTCAAGGACAGATCACCGCACTAGCATCGCAGGTTCAGGAATTATCCTCCACTCATGGCTCAGATTCAGAGTCCGATCCGTTCTAGCCCTTTGGCCATTCCGGTCAAAAAGGGGGAGAAATTTATGAGGGGGAGCTGGAGAAGAGCTTGCATAGCGTTAGAGGGAGCATAGCTTAGAAACATAGTAGCATTGGTTATTGGTTTTAAAGACGATTTAATTCAGTTTCTTTTAGTGTTTATAACTGTTTTACTGCTTTTGGTTTAAAGCTTTGATACTATGCTTTATTTAAGTATTATTTCAGATGTTTCTTTTGTGATATTCTCTATGCTTTGTAGCATACTTTGCATGTACCCATGTTGCTTTTGTAAGCTTTAAGGGTTTGTTTCATTGCATGATTTGTAGGCTTTTATGGTTTGTGCCATGCATATTCAGTACTTTGCTTATGCAGCCTTCATGCTTGTGTTATTGAAGTTTAATGTCATTCATTTTACTTCAGCACAACACTCTTGTGCCCTAGTAGGATTGTTCCTAGATGCAAATACTTCGAGTATTTTGCATTGGTTGAGTGTTGGATTTGCAAATGGTACTCTTCAAATGAGCTTATCATCTTGCATATCTGGATGTTCATTCCTTGTGTGAATGAGCATAGTAATTGCTTATGTATAGTGATTACTTGTTTGATCTTGCCATGATCTAGTGTTTCTATTTCATTTTGCTTGATCATGCTTTTATTGCTCTATATGCTTTTCAAGTTTTCTGCATACAATGATAATATTTTATTGTTGTGTTTCAGGAGTTACTTGTTCATATGTTTCAAGAGCTTATCAGAATCTAGAATTAGGTGTGAGTGAGTTTTGCCTTTGTTCCCAAACTCACGTTTAAGCCTAGAGTCTGTTTTAGGGTTTTGTCACGGAATAGCCAAAGGGGGAGATTGTAAAGTTGTTATTTACAACTATGTATTTTGTTGGCTTTTATTCCGTGCAAAATTTGATTGTAATTATTATCAATCGTTTATACCCTGTATTTGTTGTGGGAATTGTTGTAAGGGGTGTGTGATAAAGAGTGTGTGAAGACTCAAGCATTTGGAGGCTGAAGGATTCTCGCGGGTATGTCGCGACTTAGCTTCTCGCGAAGTGAAGCATGTGCTCTGCACATGCTGGAATGCGAAGAGTCAGGCCAGGTGGAGACAGCTGTCTCTCGCGAGTATCTCGCGGGTAAGGCCTTCCCGCGAGACACCCGCGAGACATGCTGTTCTGCCAGCCTGTACTGACTGACTCACACATTTTGCACATATCCTATATATACCCTCATTACCCACAAATGTTGATGAATGCTTCAGAGAGAAAACCCTAGCCAAACACATTTGGAATTATAGATTGTCATCCCCACCTTTCTCTATACACTTGCTTGTGATATCTCCTTAACCCTTCCCTCTCCATTTCCATACCATTGAGATGATGATAGCCCAAACACTTACCACACCCTTTGAGAGTATTGAGTGACGTTTTGGTGCTGCTGGGAAGCATTGGAAGAAGCTTGGAATGGCAGATGCAACATGGAGCTTGTTGCGGGATCCGGGGTGTTAGACAAGACACGGTTCCGAGAAGCCTTGTTGGAGTAGGAGTTTGGAGGGCTTAGGTACATCGGGTAGATTAGGCTTGGAGGGTCTCTTGCTTACTCATGTATTCCAACTGATTGTCTAGTGGATCGATTTCCGCTTGGAGGGCGGCGGAGAGGTTTTTCGCCGAGTTCTTCGGTTTCCTCTTCGAGAACACGTCTCGGTGTTTTCTGTGTTTGCATCCTTCTTCCCTACTCTTGTTTAATTCCATTATACTGCTGTGTTGCTTAGTTTATGGATTAGAGTAGCTTACTTGTTCATCCGCTCGCTTTTACACTATTCCGCACTTTGTATTAAAGTTGTGTAAAATCTATCGAGCCGTAATTTTAATCGGGGGGGGGGGGGGGGGTCTAAACAGCTCTTGTGTTTTCAACATGTTTTCGAGCTTTCATATATCTTGGGCTGTTAACTCAAATTTTAATTTTCGATGAGAAGGATGATACCCTAAACAAGTGAGTTTGGCTCCCATAGGTTTTTTGGTAACTTGCTTGTTAAAGGTAAGACAAAAAGATTTTTTTAAAAAAGATATTGTTTATTGTTAAAAAAAAAAAAAGCTAATTTTGTTTCTTATTTGATAAAATGTCAAGAAAATGGTCAAAAACTTAGAAGTTAGAAGTACATTTGATCTTTCTTTAGTCTCATAATTTTCATTTGACTTATATTATGATTGATTTGGAATTGTAAGATGTTACACTACACACATAATACTTGAGGGGCTAAGCTTAGGTTCAGTGTCCAGTAGTATTGGACCCATTGAGATGATGACATGTATCCACTTTTAGACACGTGTCACCATCTGACTGGGTTCAGTGCACTAGATGCACTAGACCTAAACCAAGTCCATACTTGAGTACTCTATGATGAGCTTTTAAACTAACACATTCATGATCTTGTGCTAGATCCTAATTTTCATAAGTGGATTTGGAGACTAGTTCAAATTCTCATAGAATCGATCCCACATCGACACTGAATTACAATTTATTTTGAATGGAGGGAGATGAGATGAGAGTATAGAGGAATGTGGTTAGAATATTAGCAAAATGATATATCCACAATATTTTTATAACATTTTTATAACAAATCTTAAGTGGCAAGTTGTTATTGATTGTTATTGTTGGGTTAAAAAAGTAATCTTAGTGCTAAATTCAAATTTGAACCAATAATAACTAATCACTCATGATTTGTTTTAAAAATATTGTGGACGTAACACTTCTCTATAATAGAGAAATGATATTTAGTATATTATAGTTTTCTTTTATTTTCCTCTCTTCTACTCTTCTTTTATTTTATTCCATCCAAAAATAGGGTTATTTAAGTGAATATATATATATATATATAGAAAATAAAATATCTCGCTCATAGTTTAAAGTGAATTTGTGCATTTAAGTCAAATAAAATTACATTTTCTAGTATAAGTCGCGCTTAATATGAATGGATTTGCTTGCTTTTTGTTCGCACATTCAAAACGCGTAAGCCTTTAACCCTTTTTGATGGAGCCTCTTCCGCTCTTTGCCTCTTTCCAAACGACCATGACAAAACTGGTTCAGTGCACAATGGAGAGAAAAATGGTTGAAATAAAATGTTTTCCATGATTTCAAATGTTGCCTGTATATAATTAGGGTCCGGTTAATGTGTGCCCTAAGGGCACACATTAAGTTTTCTATTTTTAAAAATATTTTTTCGAGAATTGAAAAAACTGTCATTATTTTTTCAATTCTCAAAAAAAAAATTTCAAAAATGAAAATTAATATGTGCCCTAAGGGCACACATTAGTAAAATTCATATAACTATAAGTATATTATTTATTAATTAATTAATGTAGTAATTGGGAAGGAAGAGGATGACAATTGACAAGTGGATTCGTTGGCAGTGCTGCTGGCGTGGCCACACTGCCACAGGCCAAAAAAAAATGATGAAGTCCCTGCTCTTTAATTTTTTTTGAGAAAGTGCTCTTTAATTAAACAATTAAAGAAAATTAAAATGTATAATAAGACATTTTAAATTACTATATATGCTATCTAAGGAAGGACCTACACAATCACATACAGTCATTCACAAGCTAGCATCCACGTACTGATGTTTGCCATTTCCATTTTCGACTACCATTCTAGGGCCCCGCCCCTTTTCAATTGGATCCTATCAAATCCAATGACCTTTTGAGGTTTGACCAAATTCATCATTTTTAGTGTCACATCACCCTTGCTGTTATGCAATAATTAGGCGATGCCATTTCTATCCTACTGGTCCGGCCACTGTTTTATAATTGTGATTGGGCTATTATTATAAGTGTTATTTGTATTCACTGCTCACATTGAAAGAAAAAACTGTGTCCGTATCATTACTATTTCAAATTTCAGCGATGCATATATATGTTTGTGTGACAGAATCACATATTTTAGGTATGTTATGGTACGTGTTACAAGAAAGAAAAAAAAAAAAAAAAGAATTTTGCAATTTCGGGAGACTAAATTAAGCAACAATGTGAATATGTGATGATGATAATATCATCAAAATTTTCCCCAGTTTACCCAAAAAAAAAGAATATTTTCCCCTTTCATGTATTTAGCACGTACTCTCCCGCTAGCTGAGCAGGAAATTAAGTTCCCCACCAACCCCAATTTATAGAAAAAAAGCAGATTCTTTGTCGTGCTCAGAGATAATAATGGACTTATCTCTCTCTCTCCCTTCTCACAATTTATTTTTGATTCTACGACTTCATCATCCTCTAATAGAAGACATTAATGTCGGTGCGGATTGTACGTACCAAAATGCACATTTGACGGTGCATACATAAAGGGCTGTTTTCATTTCAGTATTCAACTGATCATGCAGACAACTCATATTTTGAGTGAAAGTTGTAGTTCAAATCTTACTTCTTTTTTTTTTCTCTTTCGGTAGGGACTTGACTTGGGTCCACTATTCTTCAATTTGTAAAAATATAATAAACATGTGTTATACTTTTAACGAGTTTAGGGGTATGTTTGGTAAGAATATTTAAATATAGTTTTTTGTTTTGCAATCCATAAAATGATAGGTACTACACTTGAATTTAGAACAGGATTTTGAAAACAGCCAATGAGTGTTTTCAGGATATAGAAAATGTTTTTAATGACATAGTTGTAAATAAATTGAAAACAGTATACTCTACATATATGTCCAAATTCTTATATCTCTTAAATTAAAGAACTTATTTTTATTACAAAAAGAATTCTCACACTTCAAATTTGAGACTTATTATTAAAAAAAAAAAAGTAACTATAGATCCTACACGTTACTTTTAATAAATATATTTTTTTTAAATCTTAAAAATAGAAATGGTCTCCCAAACAATTATTTTTTGTTTTTAGTATTCTGAAAATTATTCTTAAAAGTGGGAGCCAAACATGTATAATATAAAAATTATTATCTAAAAACTAGTTTCAAGATCAATTTTTCTAGTGGGTTCCAGTTAGCTCAACTGGTAAAGTCTTTGATGGTTGTATAAGAGATCTGGGGTTCAATCCCCGTCTACACCAAAAACTGATTGGTGTCTTGGTCTGATGATAAAGAACTATCATCAGGAGCGGACGCCATAGGTTGGAACTCTCTCCAAAAAAAAAAGTTCAATTTTTCTACTATTCTTCAATTTGTAAAAATATAATAAACATGTGTTATACTTTTAACGAGTTTAGGGGCCTGTTTGGTAAGAATATTTAAATATATTTTTTTGTTTTGCAATCCATAAAATGATAGGTACTACACTTGAATTTAGAACAGGATTTTGAAAACAGCCAATGAGTGTTTTCAGGATATAGAAAATGTTTTTAATGACATAGTTGTAAATAAATTGAAAACAGTAAACTCTACATATATGTCCAAATTCTTATATCTCTTATATTAAGGAACTTATTTTTATTACAAAAAGAATTCTTACACTTCAAATTTGAAACTTATTATTAAAAAGAAAAAAAAAAGTAACTACAGATCCTACACTTTACTTTTAATAAATATATATATTTTTTTAAATCTTAAAAATAGAAATGGTCTCCCAAACAATTATTTTTTGTTTTTAGTATTTTGAAAATTATTCTTAAAAGTGGGAGCCAAACATGTATAATATAAAAATTATTATCTAAAAACTAGTTTCAAGTTCAATTTTTCTACTATTCTTCAATTTGTAAAAATATAATTGTAGGGTCAATTTTTGCAGCCCAAGCCCAAGAAGGTATGGATCTTGAGCCCACTGAACCCAAAACAATAAATTTGTAGAGAGTGGGTGAAAGAGCTAGGCTGATAATGAAATAACAGTATTAAACAGCAATGCTAGTGAGAGAATTTGTATTAATATGTGCTCGGACAGATGTAAGTGCCACGTCCGAAGAGGTGTTTTTCATTGATGAACTTGGGTTACAATTCTTGGAGCTACGTAATGTAATACACTCTTTTCTCTTTCTGATTTTTCGATCCCCTCTATCAGAGGCACCTTTCTCTTATATAGTACTGCCTTTCCACATCTTCACCGTCCACTTGTTCATCATCTAGACGCCCACTTGAGTGCATGTCCCATCATACTCCCCCTTTAGCCCTGTCTGAGTGGCGGTAGCTGAGAATGCACTGTTCAGGGGTCTTCTCCATATAAATGCGGCCAGGAAGGTAGGTGCAGTGCATTAAATGCGGTGGTTGAAGTCTGTCTCCTTGATATTTCTCTGTTCCTGTTACCTTCATGCGTGTCTGAGGCTCCTTTCCCTCTTAACACTTGTCAAACAGATCACTTGAACCTCCCATACACATGTCGGGCAAAACTTCGTCGGATCCGAGGATATCGGACTCCTCAGACATATGAACATCTCCTCGGATAGTACACATGTTCGACCACAGACGTTCTCCCTTTACATGGGCCTCTGACTGAGTGTCTTCATCTCCTCGGACGAACAGTGTTCCTCATATAGGGCCTTGGGCCCAATACGTTGGGTTGGGCTTTTTCTCCCCCCACATTAGCCCCTCGAAATTGTAGTTTTTCCCTCGCATCCGAGGAGAAAAAGTAGGATTTTGACTTGCCACGGAACACAAACTTGGGAACACGCACGACCGAGCTGGCACGTGTGTAGACGTGGGGACAGACGCTTCATTAATGCCGCTGCGGTTTCCTTATTCCCAAGGCGCTGCATTAATTGCACCAGGTGGCGCTTTGTCCTTCGTATCCAACGGTGACTGACTGATCCAACGGCTGTGGTTTTTTCTTCAGGATTTGGGCGGGAGTGCCCCTGACCCTTCGCTTGACCCCGTATAAAACTTCAGAGGAAGTTACTTCTTCCTCACTTTGCAAATCTTCAGACGCTCCAGCAAGAACAGACGCACCGCTCCGTCCAAATCTCTCAGTCGCCGATTTCAGACTTCCCCAGAATCATCACGAACCCTCTTACAAGCCTGAAATCTTCTCTCCGATTTAGTCCTGGTGAGTCATCGTCCACCAAATCATTTAGTTCTCTCTTCGGCCAGCCGTTTCATTTGAGCACCATGGGAAAACTCCAGTACTTGGTGGATAGCCCTGAGCAACTGGAGGCGTTTAGGGCCGCATATCGCATACCCCCTAACGTGGGTGTGAGGTATTGCCCCCTAGAAAAGATACTAACAGACCGGAAGATGGGAGAGGTGGTTATCCCCCTCATTGCCTTCAAAGAAGGGGGAATGACAATCCCCATGGGTCCCATCACCACTAGCTACCTTCGGAACCATAGACTTACTCCCTGGCAATGCGCGCCCAATATGTTTAGGATCCTAGGAGCGATTGAGGACCTTAACCATCACATAGGATTGGGACTCACCTTGCTCGATGTAGTACATATGTACGAATGCCACAGCCAGCAAGATGCTGGATATTACTTAAAATCCCGGTCAGATGTTGTCAGGCTCATTTCCTGCCTTCCCAAATCCAACAAAGGGATGAAAGACGACTATGTGATCGTCTCAGGCGCATGGCATGACGGCTATGGTTGCCCAACCAAGCATGGGAAGCCAGGTGGGACATGTTAGATTTAGGCACACTAACCATAGGCTTAGGGTTCTCGTCTTTTAACGGTTTCTGATTCCTCTTCGGTTGCTATTTCTGATTTTCTAACCATTTTTTGCTGTGACTTGTAACAGATAAGAGACAAGTTTCTCCTCGGCTCAGCCTTACAAATATTGCCGCCCTCAATCACCTTTTAAGGTCAGAGATCTTCGTGAGCGAGGACGGGCAACTACGATCTGCTCCCCTCATTCTGGGATACACAGGGAAGCCAAAGGGTTTCCAACCGGTCGGCAACGCAATTGTCCAGGGAGATCGTCGCCTTGCACGTATAGACGTCGGTTGGAAAGGTTTCTTGGCACCTGACGATCTTGCACCCGTACCCCATCCAAATCCTCGGGCTATACCTCCCCTTGTCCAACCGCTCCAGCAAGTTCCCCTCGGACAAGAGATTGAAGGTGAGACGGTCGGCTCTTCCACCTCCTCGTTAGAAGAGCAAATAGACGGATTTCAGTTTGAGGGAGAGGCTTCAGTAGTGAACCAGGTGGTAGAGGTCTCAGACGCCGAGGAAGAGGCCTACGAACAGTCAGGCGTCCACCTCAATTTACTAGCCACTCATTCCGAAGACTCCTTGGACGACGATATGGATCTGAGGAGTTTAATGAAGGGCAGGGGAAAAAAGCCCGAGCCGAAAGATGCTGGGACATCTAAAACAGTGGTGACACTGCCTCCAGTGCCTACACAGGTCCCTGACCCAAGTTTGAAACCCATGCCAAACCTGCAGAAGAAGAGGTCCCACGAGCCTGAAGAGAGGAATGTGGTCGTGCTACCCACGACGAATAAACAGCAAAAGGTGGCAAGGGACCAACGAAGCAAAAGGGGCTCTTCCACTGAAAATCGAGACGAGAACGTCGCCGAGGTCCGCCGAGGAGGACCTCGCAATTGGTCTCCAAAGATGGAGCTGGATGGCGCCCCCATTCCTTGGGAAGCATCCTTCAGGAATTATGACGGGGGAAAGGCAGGGTACGTTGCTGAGGCCCTGCAGCAGCCACTCCTTCTCCCACATGATATGGCCTCCTTCAGGCGCTTCACCCAGCAGGAGCTATTCTTGTCCCTTAAGAGGGATTTAGCCATGGTAAGTGCACCATTTCTGAATTTAGGTTTTATCCTTAATTGGCTTTATTTCTTTTCTTAACCTAATATTGAAAATGTTGTCATGCAGATTACTTAGTAGGTCTACGTGGCCGAGGGGTGTAACAAGGAGTCCTGGCTCAAGGCCCAAGCAGCGGCCCAGTCCCAGTCTGAGGCAGAGGCATCTCTTGGCAGGCTGAAAGAGGAACATGCTCTGATGTCTGAGGAGCTTAAAGAGGTGACCACTCAGAAGCGAAGCCTCGATGCCGGGATCAAAAATGTTCAAAGGCAGGTCGAGGAGCAGCGTAAACTGCTGAACGCGTCAGAGGTCAACCTGGCGACCGAAAGGGAACTAGTGAAGGGCCTCAGAGCTGAACTCCAAAAAGCCAGAGAGAGCGCCGAAGCAGCTGAGCAAAAGGCTCAACTGGCCAAGGAGTCAGTTGAAACTGAGAAGAAGGTAGCGTATCACTTGGGGGCAGAGGTGACCGCGCAGCAGCTTACTGAGCAGTTTGCCTCAGTCTGTCGTGAGTACTGCGACAAAACTTGGGAAAAAGCCTTGGACGCTGCTGGGGTACCCTCGGACTCTCCCCTGAGGTTACCTAGGAGCATCTACTACGATCCTGATATCCAAGAGATCCCGGTGGATGATCCTTCTGCCCCCCAGCTTCCTGAGGCTTCTGGGCCAAGTCAGGTCAGCCAAGCTCCTCCGTCCACCCTTGGTGCAAGTAAAGAAGCTGGTCAGCCAGGCGACAAGGATAAGCCAGCTGAACCAGTCAAAGGAAAAGGCCAAAGGTCCGGTGAAGAGAAAATTCCTGCTGAACCCAAGGACCAAGCCCCTGAAGCCACTGCTCGGACAGGCCAGGCTGCTGACCCCGTGCTCCCTCCAACAAAAGAATAGATGTATAGGGCTTTTGTTTTTGCACCTGTACTTTCTTTTGTTTTATCCAAAGAATTGTAAACTTCTTTTATTTATGGAATGGCTTCCCATTTGTCTATGATGTTTTTAATACATGTCTTACTAATTATTACTGTTGCGTATAACTGTACATTGCACTTATAACAAAATAATGCAAATAAACCTGATTGATACGTCATACTTATGGTGTGAGTAATTAAGATTGATATTGAAAAGAACAATCCGAATAAAAGTTACTAACAGGTAGTGATTGGCAGCGAGTAGTTTGTGTAAGTGAGACAGTCATAAGTATAACTAAGGAAGACAGTCATAAGTGAGAATTAATTTAAACGTGGTCAGGAATTTTAGCACTAAGCCCCAGTGACAATAGTTGTGTGGGGGTATTGACTAACCTGTGTCATTTGATTCAAGGGCCACGGAGGACAAACGTATTCGAGTGTTAACTAACCCTAATCATCTGGTCCGAGGACTACAGGCATGATTGGATTTAAGTTTAAACACTTAGAGAATTGCACCGGAGTGTTAACTAACCCTAATCATCTGGTCCGAGGACTACAGGCATGATTGGATTTAAGTTTAAACACTAGAGAACTGTAACGGAGTGTTAACTAACCCTAATCATCTGGTTCGAGGACTACAGGCATGATTGGATTTAAGTTTAAACACTATAGAACTGTAACTGAGTGCTAACTAACCCTAATCATCTGGTCCGAGGACTACAGGCATGATTGGATTTAAGTTTAAACACTATAGAACTGTAACTGAGTGCTAACTAACCCTAATCATCTGGTCCGAGGACTACAGGCATGATTGGATTTAAGTTTAAACACTATAGATCTGTAACTGAGTGCTAACTAACCCTAATCATCTGGTCCGAGGACTACAGACATTATTGGATTTAAGTTTAAGCACTATAGAACTGTAACTGAGTGCTAACTAACCCTAATCATCTGGTCCGAGGACTACAGGCATGATTGGATTTAAGTTTAAACACTATAGATCTGTAACTGAGTGCTAACTAACCCTAATCATCTGGTCCGAGGACTACAGGCATGATTGGATTTAAGTTTAAACACTATAGAACTGTAACTGAGTGCTAACTAACCCTAATCATCTGGTCCGAGGACTACAGGCATGATTGGATTTAAGTTTAAACACTTGAGCTGACGGTGTTAACTAACCCTAATCATCTGGTCCGAGGACTACAGGCATGATTGGATTTAAGTTTAAACACTTGAGCTAGTGGCGAATGAGTGTTAACTAACCCTAATCATCTGGTCCGAGGACTACAGGCATGACTGGATTTAAGTTTAAACACTTGAGAGAATACTTTACGCAGTGAATTGACACGTCGGTTGAAGAAAAGATTTGATTAATAAAAGTACCTCTTGAGGTTATTTACATTCCATGGACGCGGTATTACATGACCATCTAGGTCTTCCAAGAAATATGCCCCAATGCCTGCTCCTGAAGTGATGCGATACGGCCCTTCCCAATTGGGTCCTAGTTTTCCCCAAGCCGGATTCTTTGCGGTGCCCACAACTTTCCTCAGCACTAGATCACCAGGCTCTAGAGGCCTTAGCTTTACGTTAGCATCATAGCCTTGCCTGAGTTTCTGTTGGTAATGTGCCAGCCGAACCATTGCATTCTCCCTCCTTTCCTCAATCAAGTCTAAGCTCTTCTGTAGTTGCTCATCGTTGTCGGCTGGACTGAACGAGTTAGTTTTTATCGTTGGGAACCCGGTCTCCAAAGGAATGACAGCTTCAGCCCCATAGGTCATTGAGAAGGGGGTCTCCCCGGTAGACCTACGAGGCGTAGTCCTGTAAGCCCAAAGTACGTGTGGCAGTTCTTTTACCCATTTGCCCTTTGCGTCATCCAGCCTCTTCTTTAAGCCATTCAGTATGACCTTGTTGACAGCTTCTGCTTGTCCATTACCCTGGAGATAGGCTGGAGTGGAGTATCTGTTCATAATTCCCAACTCACTGCAGTAATTCCTGAATGCCTTGCTATCGAACTGCAAGCCGTTGTCCGAGATGAGAGTGTGAGGAACTCCAAACCGAGTGACAATATTCTTCCACACAAACTTTTGCACATCAACGTCTCTGATATTGGCTAGTGGCTCAGCTTCGACCCACTTGGTGAAATAGTCTGTGCCGACCAGGAGGTATTTCTTGTTTCCTGCAGCTTTGGGGAAGGGTCCCACAATATCCAAGCCCCATTGGGCGAAGGGCCATGGGCTCGATAGCGGATTAAGATTTCCCCCTGGCTGGTGAATGTTTGGAGCGAAGCGCTAACATTGATCACACTTTTTGACGTATTCGTGTGCCTCCTTTTGCATGTTAGGCCACCAATAGCCTTGGGTGAGGGCTCGGTGAGCCAAGGACCTACCTCCAGTGTGGCTCCCACAGATTCCTTCGTGCAGCTCTTCTAGCAATGTCTCGGTTGCCTCGGGATGCATGCATAACAAGTATGGTCCCGAGTAGGAGCGTCTGTATAGTTTCTGGTCCTCGGATAACCAGAACTTAGTCACCTTCCTCCGAACTTTATCAGCTTCTCCCTTCTCTTCAGGCAATATATCTTCTTTGAGAAATTTGATTAAAGGGTCCATCCAGCACGGCCCAGCCCTGACCTGGTGAACCTGGACTGCCTCTGCCTTCGCCTCTGTAGGCCTGTGCAAGTCCTCGACGAGGATGATCCTCGGCAGGTCTTGCGCCGAAGAGGTGGCAAGCGTGGCCAAGGAGTCAACATGTGAGTTGCCACTTCTGGGGATGTGCAGCAAACTGAAAAAGTCGAACTCTAATTGCAAATGTTTAACACGACCCAAGTACCCCTGCATTCTTTCGTCCTTTGCCTCAAACTCACCTTGTACTTGACCTACTACCAATCTTGAGTCCGAGAACAACTCCACGAACTTCCCACCCATTCTACGGACCATAGTCATTCCCATCAGTAGGGCCTCATACTCCGCTTCATTATTCGTTGCCGAGAAGTCCAGCCTTAACGATTTCTCGATAATGATTTTCTCGGGGGATATCAATACTAGCCCAACTCCAGAACCTCTTTGGTTTGCCGCGCCATCAACGTACACTTCCCAATGGGAGGGATTCTGTTGGGAGATCATGCCAACTGATTTTTTATCCATGCCTGACGTGGGCTTTACTTCTTCTAACTGGGGCTCCGTGAACTCAGCCACCAAATCCGCGAGGACCTGTCCCTTGACCGATGTGCGAGGCATATATCTTATATCAAAAGCCCCTAAGATTGTACCCCACTTGGCAATCCGACCAGTGTAATCAGCACTTCGGAGTATAGCTTTGAGTGGGAGTTGTGTGAGAACGATGACCGTGTGGGCTTGGAAGTAGTGAGGTAGCTTCCGCGTGCCAAGCACTACTGCTAGGATAGCCTTCTCCAGAGGCAAGTAACGAATCTCAGCCTCATGCAGCGACTTGCTTACGTAATAAACGGGCCTTTGCACACCAGAGTCTGATCGTATCAACACCAGGCTCACCGCATAGGGAGCTACAGCGATGTAGGCGAACAGTACCTCATCAGGCTCAGGACTGGACATGATAGGTGGCCGAGCCAGATAATCCTTGAGTTGCTGGAATGCCAAAGCACATTCCTCAGTCCATTCGAATCCCTTCCACTTGTTGAGTAGAGAGAAAAAGGGGCGACACCTGTCTGCTGATCTAGAGATGAACCGATTGAGGGCAGCGGTCATTCCGGTTAGTTTCTGAACCTCCTTGGGATTCCGAGGAGCTCGTAGATCGTTGATAGCCTTTATCTAGTCGGGGTTGACTTCAATTCCTCTGTGGGTGACCATGTATCCTAAAAACTTTCCGGACCCTACCCCAAATGAGCACTTAGAAGCATTTAGTCGTAGCTTGTACCTTCGTAGAATCTCAAAGGTACTTTCAAGGTCCTTCACATGCTCGGCTATAACTTTGCTCTTCACCACCATGTCATCTATGTAAACCTCGATATTTTTGCCCAGCTGTGGCTCGAACATCCTCGTCATCATCCTCTGGTAGGTAGCTCCCGCGTTCTTCAAGCCAAACGGCATCACTTTATAGTGGTAGTTGCCAATAGGGGTGACAAAAGCAGTTTTCTTCTGGTCCTCCGGGGCTAATGGTATCTGGTGGTAGCCTTGGAAGGCGTCTAGGAAGCTCATCCGAGGGTGGCCGACAGTGGCATCGACCAGCTGATCAATTTTCGGCATAAGGAACGGATCTTTGGGGCATGCCCTATTCAAATCCGTGAAGTCTACGCATACTCGCCACTTCCCACTCTTCTTCTTTACCACCACGTTTGCCAGCCATTCGGGATAAAAAACTTCTTTGATAGCCCCAGCTTCTTTGAGTTTCGCTACTTCGTCTCTCACTGCATCAGCATGTTCCTTGGATGGGCGCCGAATAGGCTGTTTCTTGGGAGTGACTAGTGGATTCACCTTCAAGTGGTGGCATATAAACTCTGGGTCTACCCTTGGGGCTTCGTAAGCACTCCAGGCAAACACGTCGAGATTTCGCTTGAGGAACTCTATCAGCTCTTCCTTCTCTTGAAAAGGCAGCTGAGATCCGACTTGAAAGAACCTATCAGGATCATCTCCAATGACCACTTTCGTTAGATCCTCACATCGAGTGCCTTCATCTGGTTCTTCAAAGGGCAATCCCCGATACTGTAGTTGCTATAAATCCCTCCCAGCTACATCCGAGGACTCAGCTGGGGTCTTATGCTGAATGGCAGCTACCAAGCACTGTCGAGCAACAGACTGGTCTCCTCGGATCTCATGTATCTGCCCTTCTGATGGATATTTGACCTTCTGGTGCAAAGTAGAGGGAACAGCCTCAAGTGCGTGAATCCAAGGTCTGCCTACGAGTGCCGTGTAGGGCGAATATGCGTCCACAACTATAAAGTCCAACTCCACCACCTCGGAGCCGGACTGCACAGGCAAGCGTATCCGGCCTTTCGGGATGACAGGCCTTCCTTCAAAGCTCAAGAGGGGGGAATCGTATGGCGTCAGGTCCTGGGGTTTTAGGCCTAGCCCCTTGTCGAGGTCTGGGTACATTATCTCCACAGCACTGCCCTGGTCCACCATCACCCTCTTTACATCGTACCCTCCTATTCTGAGGGTGATGACTAGTGCATCGTCATGGGGTTGGATGGTGCCAATCATGTCTTCGTCCGAGAATCCCATAACCAGCGAGGCACCAGACTTAGTTTTCTTCCGTCCTCGGCTTGACTCCCCTGCGTATGGTCGGCCTACCGACATAACTTTCAATGGCCAGGATCCTGTTCTCCCCGGCGCGGCGAAGACGACGTTTATAGTCCCTAGCGGCGGCTTTGAGGGGTCATCTCTGCGTGGCCCCGAGACTGTCTGCCCTCGGCTGCTGGAGGGGTGCAGGAGGTGTTTTAGTTTACCATCGCGAACCAGTTGGTCCAGGTGATCCCACAGGCTCCTACAATCCTCCGTGGTATGCCCGTGGTCTTGATGATACTGGCAGTAGAGATTATGGTTGCGTTTCTCGGGGTTTCCTATCATCTTGTTCGGCCACCTGAAGAATGATTCGTTCTTGATTTTTTCCAGGACCTAGTGTACTGGCTCTTTGAACACGGTGTTGACCGATTGAGGATTCGTCGATCCTGATTGCCCGGCAAAATCCCTCCGCAGTTTATTATAATTGTAACGGTCCGACCGCGAATCCCTCCTCTCCTGAGAGATAACCTTGTCCTTTCCCTTGCCCTGTTGCTGATCTTCTTCAACCCTCTTGTACTTCTCTATGCGGTCCATTAATTGACGCACGTTTGTGACCGGTTTGCCAGATAGAGATGCCCTCAAACCGTGGTCAGTGGGGAGGCCGAGCTTGAACGTGCTGAGGGCCATTGCATCATTGTTGCCCTCCACATCATTGAACATCTCCCAGTATCTGTCTGAATATGCCTTCAAGGACTCGCTTTCCTGCATGGACAAGGATAGCAGTGAAGAGGAAGGTCTGGCCACTCTTCGGCATGTGACAAAACGGGAGCCGGATGCCTGAGTGAGCTCTTTGAAGGAGTTGATGGAGCCTGCCTTCAAACCGTCAAACCACCTCAGGGCAACAGGCCCAAGACTGGAAGGGAAAACCTTGCACATCAGAGCTTCGTCTCTAGAGTAGACAGCCATCCTCTGGTTAAAATGACTCACATGCTCCACGGGGTCAGTTTTACCATTGTAGATGGTGAACGTTGGCTGGTTAAAACGCCGAGGAAGTCTGGCCTCCTCTATCCTGCGCGTGAAGGGTGACCTAGATATCTGATTTAGAGCCCTGTTCATGGCATCGTTCTCCATGTCCTCGCGTGATGGGCTTCTACGTTGCCTCTTACGATGGGACTCTTCTTCATAGGTGTAGGACTCGCTGGCTGGTGTCTTAGATTTGTGCTGATAAGAGACATCTTGCTCGTCATCAAGATCATCCTCAGAGTATGAGGAAGCTCGTTTCCTCTTTGCATGGCGCAGCTCCCTCTTTAGTTTTTCCACTTCCAGTTGTAAGTCACGGTTCTTCTCTGCATGGGACATGTGACTTCCGCCCTGTGATTGGCTCTGGCTAAGGCGCACAGTATGTACACTGCCCTCACGATTTTGTCTCCTCTCTAAGTTGACAAAATGGTCTATGTGCTGGGATGCCCTGGATTCTGCTTGTTGTTCACCGTGTCCTGCCATCATCAACTGTTGTTTTCACTCTTGCACAAGCTCTTCCCACAGACGGCGCCAATTGTAGGGTCTTATTTTGCAGCCCAAGCCCAAGAAGGTATGGATCTTGAGCCCACTGAACCCAAAACAATAAATTTGTAGAGAGTGGGTGAAAGAGCTAGGCTGATAATGAAATAACAGTATTAAACAGCAATGCTAGTGAGAGAATTTGTATTAATATGTGCTCGGACAGATGTAAGTGCCACGTCCGAAGAGGTGTTTTTCATTGATGAACTTGGGTTACAATTCTTGGAGCTACAGTAATGTAATACACTCTTTTCTCTTTCTGATTTTTCGATCCCCTCTATCAGAGGCACCTTTCTCTTATATAGTACTGCCTTTCCACATCTTCACCGTCCACTTGTTCATCATCTAGACGCCCACTTGAGTGCATGTCCCATCATACTCCCCCTTTAGCCCTGTCTGAGTGGCGGTAGCTGAGAATGCACTGTTCAGGGGTCTTCTCCACATAAATGCGGCCAGGAAGGTAGGTGCAGTGCATTAAATGCGGTGGTTGAAGTCTGTCTCCTTGATATTTCTCTGTTCCTGTTACCTTCATGCGTGTCCGAGGCTCCTTTCCCTCTTAACACTTGTCAAACAGATCACTTGAACCTCCCATACACGTGTCGGGCAAAACTTCGTCGGATCCGAGGATATCGGACTCCTCGGACATATGAACATCTCCTCGGATAGTACACATGTTCGACCACAGACGTTCTCCCTTTACATGGGCCTCTGACTGAGTGTCTTCATCTCCTCGGACGAACAGTGTTCCTCATATAGGGCCTTGGGCCCAATACGTTGGGTTGGGCTTTTTCTCCCCCCACAATAATAAACATGTGTTATACTTTTAACGAGTTTAGGGGCCTGTTTGGTAAGAATATTTAAATATAGTTTTTTGTTTTGCAATCCATAAAATGATAGGTACTACACTTGAATTTAGAACATGATTTTGAAAACAGCCAATTAGTGTTTTCAGGATATAGAAAATGTTTTTAATGACATAGTTGTAAATAAATTGAAAACAGTAAACTCTACATATATGTCCAAATTCTTATATCTCTTAAATTAAGGAACTTATTTTTATTACAAAAAGAATTCTCACACTTCAAATTTGAAACTTATTATTAAAAAGAAAAAAAAAAGTAACTACAGATCCTACACGTTACTTTTAACAAATATTTTTTTTTTAAATCTTAAAAATAGAAATGGTCTCCCAAACAATTATTTTTTGTTTTTAGTATTTTGAAAATTATTCTTAAAAGTGGGAGCCAAACATGTATAATATAAAAATTATTATCTAAAAACTAGTTTCAAGTTCAATTTTTCTACTATTCTTCAATTTGTAAAAATATAATAAACATGTGTTATACTTTTAACGAGTTTAGGGGCCTCTTTTGTAAGAATATTTAAATATAGTTTTTTGTTTTGCAATCCATAAAATGATAGGTACTACACTTGAATTTAGAACAGGATTTTGAAAACAACCAATGAGTGTTTTCAGGATATAGAAAATGTTTTTAATGACATAGTTGTAAATAAATTGAAAACAGCAAACTCTACATATATGTCCAAATTCTTATATCTCTTAAATTAAGGAACTTATTTTTATTACAAAAAGAATTCTCACACTTCAAATTTGAAACTTATTTTTAAAAAAAAAAAAAAAAAGTAACTACAGATCCTACACGTTACTTTTAATAAATATATATATTTTTTTAAATCTTAAAAATAGAAATGGTCTCCTAAACAATTATTTTTTGTTTTTAGTATTTTGAAAATTATTCTTAAAAGTGAGACCCAAACATGTATAATATAAAAATTATTATCTAAAAACTAGTTTCAAGTTCAATTTTTTGAAAATTGTTTTTGTGGGCCCCTGGGCCTGGGAGCCCCAGCCCACTTTTAGGCTGGCCCAAGGCCCATGATGAGGAGGGACAGTTGTCCCAGGCCGGCGTCTATGGGCTTCAGCCCTTACTAGGCCCGCGCCGAGGACACCCCTTCCTCGGCACTCCTAGTCCAAACTCCAGGTGGTCCCATCCACACTTAATGCATCTACCTAACTCCCCTAGCAGCATTAATGCTGATAGGACCTCTGAGCGGTACAACCTGGGGGGCTGCGACCCACAGTAAGGTTGGAAGCAGAGCGGATGGGACAGGTTCTAAAGCAAGGAGCCTGGATGATTGACAGCCGTAAGGCCAAGATCAACCGAAGGAGACTTATATAAGGGAAAGTACCCCTCTTGAGATAGGGGACTCCTCGGCCGTCCGAGGAGCAACCCCAAGCCAAGAAGAAGAAGAACGGGGAAAAGCCCCCTCGAAGGAAGGACGCCGGAGAACCGGTGGCAAGCCTGTTAGCGCCAAACCCTTCGTCCCACTCTCTAAATAAATGTATTGTTGGGGGATCTACGACAAAACGAGCCCCTACAATTGGCGCCGTCTGTGGGGAGGGGTTAGTGCGCCGACCGGCGTAACCGGCGATCGTTCTAAACAGTCACTTCGCAAAAAAAAAAAATAAATAAGTACAGTTGCAGCAAAATGGAAGATTCAACAGCAAAAAAAAGAAATGAGAGAAGAGTCTGATATTATTTCATGAAAAAGAAAGTTACAAAATACAATCAGAGGCTCAGGCAGGCTTGCTTTACAAGCTTTATTACAAGCTAATCCTACAATCGGATGCTCAGGCGGTCCGATTCTACAACTAGCTAGAGGGAGGGGGAAGTGTCAACCCGTGCTTTTATTGGCATCAGGAGAATGGGAGGGCCTGACAATAAAAGCGGGGAAGGGGGCTGAGGCTGGCTCACTTCAAGGCGGAAGCTTGAACAAAGTGAGGAGCAGATGCAGGGGCACCGGAATGTCCTCCCCCGTGACGTTCCCTTGATGCTCTCCAATCCGCCCGAGCGCTGGCCGTTGGAGACGGCAACACTCAGGCGCCAGCCATGACATGAGTTCGCGTGTCTCCTCCACCGGAGGTGCGCCCCGGGGAGAGACGTTAGGTACTTCAACAACGTCCCACCTGGCCACCGCATACGGCACTGCCAGGGTTACGCCCGGACTCTGCCGCGCCGGAAGCCCAGTGGGGGCTGCGGCCACAGCGGCCCTCGATCCCATATCTCCCAACTTTGGTCACAATCCTGGCGGTGGTGTTAAAGGGGCTCAGAGAGGCGGAGGGACGTATTTCTGGTTGTGGTGGAAGGTCCATGGAATGAGGAGAAACCATCCCCCCAGAAGGCCTTATATAGAGGAGGAGGGTTGGTGAGAATTAATTCACGCAGAATTCGAAAAGTGAGTTACCGAAGCGGCGGACAATAATGAAGCCACCAAATTCCAAGGGGGCCGCAGACCGTTGTACTTCTGTTGATTCACGAGACCATTAATGAAGGCGCGTCTCGCGCACCGAAGCGTCAGGCGCAGAACACGAACGGCCAGGAGACGCTTCCCAGATAGAAGATGGGGACTCGAGCTGGAGGCGAGATCAACGCCACGTGTAAAATCACTGTCCGACCGAAGGAGGAATCGTCCCCAGAAAAACGGTCCGAGGACAAACCCCTACTTACAGAAAAGTGAAAGTGTTAGACAGAACCAAGGCTCTGCATGGTCCTCGGACTCAGGCCTATGGGGAAACTAATCACCTCAGAAGACCAAGTGTTAGACAGAACCAAGGCTCTGCATGGTCCTCGGACTCAGGCCTATGGGGAAACTAACTACTTCAGAAGACCAAGTGTTAGACAGAACCAAGGCTCTGCATGGTCCTCGGACTCAGGCCTATGGGGAAACTAACTACTTCAGAAGACCAAGTGTTAGACAGAACCAAGGCTCTGCATGGTCCTCGGACTCAGGCCTATGGGGAAACTAATCACCTCAGAAGACCAAGTGTTAGACAGAACCAAGGCTCTGCATGGTCCTCGGACTCAGGCCTATGGGGAAACTAACTACTTCAGAAGACCAAGTGTTAGACAGAACCAAGGCTCTGCATGGTCCTCGGACTCAGGCCTATGGGGAAACTAACTACTTCAGAAGACCAAGTGTTAGACAGAACTAAGGCTCTGCATGGTCCTCGGACTCAGGCCTATGGGGAAACTAACTACTTCAGAAGACCAAGTGTTAGACAGAACCAAGGCTCTGCATGGTCCTCGGACTCAGGCCTATGGGGAAACTAGCCACTTAACTACTCTTGAAGGCAGCACCTGTGCCTAGGTCTTGCATGGTCCTCGGACCCAAGCCTACGGAGAGCTAGCCACTTATCTTGAAGGCAGCACCTGTGCCTAGGTCTTGCATGGTCCTCAGGACCCAAGCCTACGGAGAGCTAGCCACTTATCTTGAAGGCAGCACCTGTGCCTAGGTCTTGCATGGTCCTCAGGACCCAAGCCTACGGAGAGCTAGCCACTTATCTTGAAGGCAGCACCTGTGCCTAGGTCTTGCATGGTCCTCAGGACCCAAGCCTACGGAGAGCTAGCCACTTATCTTGAAGGCAGCACCTGTGCCTAGGTCTTGCATGGTCCTCGGACCCAAGCCTACGGAGAGCTAGCCACTTATCTTGAAGGCAGCACCTGTGCCTAGGTCTTGCATGGTTTTCAGGACCCAAGCCTACGGAGAGCTAACCACTTATCTTGAAGGCAGCACCTGTGCCTAGGTCTTGCATGGTCCTCGGACCCAAGCCTACGGAGAGCTAGCCACTTATCTTGAAGGCAGCACCTGTGCCTAGGTCTTGCATGGTCCTCGGACCCAAGCCTACGGAGAGCTAGCCACTTATCTTGAAGGCAGCACCTGTGCCTAGGTCTTGCATGGTCCTCGGACCCAAGCCTACGGAGAGCTAGCCACTTATCTTGAAGGCAGCACCTGTGCCTAGGTCTTGCATGGTCCTCGGACCCAAGCCTACGGAGAGCTAGCCACTTATCTTGAAGGCAGCACCTGTGCCTAGGTCTTGCATGGTCCTCGGACCCAAGCCTACGGAGAGCTAGCCACTTATCTTGAAGGCAGCACCTGTGCCTAGGTCTTGCATGGTCCTCGGACCCAAGCCTACGGAGAGCTAGCCACTTATCTTGAAGGCAGCACCTGTGCCTAGGTCTTGCATGGTCCTCAGGACCCAAGCCTACGGAGAGCTAGCCACTTATCTTGAAGGCAGCACCTGTGCCTAGGTCTTGCATGGTCCTCAGGACCCAAGCCTACGGAGAGCTAGCCACTTATCTTGAAGGCAGCACCTGTGCCTAGGTCTTGCATGGTCCTCGGACCCAAGCCTACGGAGAGCTAGCCACTTATCTTGAAGGCAGCACCTGTGCCTAGGTCTTGCATGGTCCTCAGGACCCAAGCCTACGGAGAGCTAGCCACTTATCTTGAAGGCAGCACCTGTGCCTAGGTCTTGCATGGTCCTCAGACCCAAGCCTACGGAGAGCTAGCCACTTATCTTGAAGGCAGCACCTGTGCCTAGGTCTTGCATGGTCCTCAGGACCCAAGCCTACGGAGAGCTAGCCACTTATCTCGAAGGCAGCACCTGTGCCTAGGTCTTGCATGGTCCTCGGACCCAAGCCTACGGAGAGCTAGCCACTTATCTTGAAGGCAGCACCTGTGCCTAGGTCTTGCATGGTCCTCGGACCCAAGCCTACGGAGAGCTAGCCACTTATCTTGAAGGCAGCACCTGTGCCTAGGTCTTGCATGGTCCTCGGACCCAAGCCTACGGGGAGCTTGCCACTTTCTTGAAGGCAACAACAGAATCTTCCATAGGAGACTAACTACTTACCGAAGAATTGAAGCGCCGAGCTGACTATTTGGGGAAGAGCCAACCAGCGGAAGGCCCTCTGGGGTATGAGGGCCGTGGATATCAAAACCCTCCTCCCCGTCCGAGGGAACGTGCAGCAGGATTTTGAGGGGCTATTGTGGGGCCCGTGGGCCTGGGAGCCCCAGCCCACTTTTAGGCTGGCCCAAGGCCCATGCCGAGGAGGGACAGTTGTCCCAGGCCGGCGTCTATGGGCTTCAGCCCTTACTAGGCCCGCGCCGAGGACACCCCTTCCTCGGCACTCCTAGTCCAAACTCCAGGTGGTCCCATCCACACTTAATGCATCTACCTAACTCCCCTAGCAGCATTAATGCTGATAGGACCTCTGAGCGGTACAACCTGGGGGGCTGCGACCCACAGTAAGGTTGGAAGCAGAGCGGATGGGACAGGTTCTAAAGCAAGGAGCCTGGATGATTGACAGCCGTAAGGCCAAGATCAACCGAAGGAGACTTATATAAGGGAAAGTACCCCTCTTGAGATGGGGACTCCTCGGCCGTCCGAGGAGCAACCCCAAGCCAAGAAGAAGAAGAACGGGGAAAAGCCCCCTCGAAGGAAGGACGCCGGAGAACCGGTGGCAAGCCTGTTAGCGCCAAACCCTTCGTCCCACTCTCTAAATAAATGTATTGTTGGGGGATCTACGACAAAACGAGCCCTTACAGTTTTTATACTGTTTTGAAAACAAAAACAAAAATCCTCCTACCAATCAGGCCCTAGTATAGAACAAGTCTAGAATAGAAGAGTAGTAGACCCGAACTTTGTGTTTCTTCTAAATAGGATATCATTTACTCACCAAAACTTTTTAGATAAGGTGCAACATTTGTTTAATTACCCATTTACCCTACTACATGGACTGGTTTAGTGTTGAAAACTTACCCAAAAAAGAATGAAGTTGTGCTTATGATTTGCGCTAGTTACCACACGTTGACCTAATCAGGATCATAAAAATTCAATCACGATCGGATCTGAGGGTTGAGTATACTAAAAAATTGACATGAATATCAAGCCCTACCTAACTCATGCAGATCAAGTCTTTCTTGACTAAACATCATATTAGTTGTAAGTTGTAACGCAAGCTTATGCAAGTTGTTAATTTTCTTCAATTAAGGTATGTGGATATTTTAACCTTTTTTAATACGATGTTCCAAAGATTGGACAAGATGCCTACCTTATTAAAATGATAATATGTTATTGTCACGTGCATGCGAACTAATCTTCAAGGGTTTCTTTAAACTTTCAATAGATAAAAATTAACCAAAATTCTGGATCAATGGCGGATGGCCTACGCAAAATGAGATTAGTTGTAAGTTGTAATCCAAATAATCCTATTTTTATTTGGGTATGGTCCACTTTTTGCTTTAGGCGGGTTTGGATAGCGGCAAACCACGCGTCTGCGTTTTTTGGCTGGGTCCCGTGTACTGTTCACGGGACCCACAAATATAGAAAAACGCAAATTTAATTTTAAAACTGGGTCCCACGGCACTATTCACACATTTAAAAAATTATTTCGCTACAGTGTTTTCAGTTTTCAATTTTCAGCAATAAGCGGTATCCAAACAGACCCTTAATAGGAGGTCCCTTGTCTTGTTGTACCACTAGCACCGAACTCTTGCATCTATGGCTAGGTAATTGGACGTGTACTGTTCACGGGACCCACAAGTATAGAAAAATGCAAATTTAATGTCCCCAATGTCAGCGTTTGGACGTGTACTGTTCAGGGTTTGTGATCAATGTCAGCGATTTAGTAATGTCCTCAAACAGCCATCAGAGTATCTCACCCCTATGATGGCCCCGTGGCCATTTGCTCAATGAGGCTTAGATATCTTGGGTCCTTTGCCACTTGGAACCAGACAGATGAAATTCTTGGTAGTAGGGATAGACTATTTCACCAAATGGGTGGAAGCAGAACCCTTAACAAGTATCACGTAACAAAATGTAAAGAACTTCATCTAGAAGAACATCGTGTGCAGGTTTGAGGTACCTAGAATATTAGTATCCGACAACGGATGACAATTTGACAATGCACTTTTTAAGGACTTCTGTAAACACTTTAGAATTCAAAATCATTATTCCTCACCCGCCCATCCCCAAGTAAATGGTCAAGCTGAAGTTGCAAACCGATCCTTATTGAAAATTATCAAGACTCGGCTTGAGGGGGCAAAGGGAGTATGGCCAGATGAGCTACCAGGTATTTTATGGGCATACAGGATGACAGTGAGGACCCTTATAGGGGAAACTCCTTTCAAGCTAGCCTATGGAAACGTGGCAGTTATACCTGCAGAAGTGCACATGGCCAACCACAGGGTGACGATGTATCAAGATAAGGATAACGAGGAGCAACTCCGTTTGAACCTCGATCTGATAGACGAGGTAAGGACGGATGCAGAACAAAGGACGGCAAGGTACAAGAACCTCATGACTAGGCAGTATGATGTAATGGTGAAGCCGAGGCAATTCAACATAGGAGACCTCGTCCTGAAAAGAGTTTCTTTGGCGACCAAGAATCCAGCTCATGGAAAATTGGGACCTAATTAGGAAGGACCCTACAAAGTTATCAACTGTAAGAGACAAGGATCCTACTACTTGGATGCCCTGGACAGGAGGAAATTGAAACATTCTTGGAATGTTGAACACCTGAGGAGGTATTACCAGTAGAATGCCAACCTGGATAAGCGTTATCCTGGACGAGCCTGATTATCTATATAAGAAGCTTGTTTACGTATCTTTATTATTGTTTTATAGTATTATGATGTGGTTATGGACGAAGTTATGGATTTGCCTGTATTTATTTAACTCCCTATAATGCACTAGCTTATGAGCATGTGCCTCGTCTGTGAACAATGTTTATGCTATGTACATAATGTTGTGTGAATTCTTGATTTCCATACTACTTTTGTTCAACTTAACCCATAAGAAGGCTGAAAAGCCCAAGACGAGAAAATTATTTGGACGCGGAGATGTAACGTCAATAAACTTTCCTAAGGGTAAAGCAAAGCAAAGCAAGGTATGGTCGTCCAAGTAAAAGACGAGGTAAAACCTTAGCTTCCCTGAGCAAAACAGCAAGTTCAAAGGATTTTCGTCTGTATAACGGACAAGGTAAAGCAAAATGCATGTCCAACCCATGAGGGAGGAAATGCATAAGCAAGTGTTTAACTTATTGAGTAAGAATCCTACTAGAACAATCTAATTTATGGACGAGTAAAAAGTTTTGTCTTATCTTCATTAAAGGTGAAAACCTGCTAAGTTTAAGGATGAGTAATGCTGATAATCACCATTTCACAAAGACGAGTTATACTTGCGAAATTCAAAGTATGACAAGAAAATGTATGTATATACAATAAGAAGGAATTACTTCTATGGACAAGTAAAAATTTGAAACTATAACATCAAAAAGAACTCTCGTCCATGAGATAATAGAAAAGAAAATCAAGCAATTGTTTAAGGGTGGACAACCAACGTCCAAACACCCTGACAAAAATAATTGTTCAGTAGCTCGTCCTAAAACCATGGACGAGCTTAATGTACTTAAATTACATTCAAAAAAAAAAAAAAGGTAAAGTACAAGAAACTTCAATGCTTGGATCTCGTCTCTAGGCAAGAGGGACATTGTCCTTAGGGTCATCCTGAGGTGGAAGGGTGCTAGCATTGTCTTCAATATTAACATCCTCTGAGCTCGTCCAGATGAGGGAGCTTGTAGCAGCACCAAGGTTGAGCTTTATAGAGCTGAAGTCAAGGTTAGGGAAGTTTTCAATGGCATCTAGCTTGAAGTCCTCAAACCCAGCTGCATGGTTCTTGTCCAGCAGATCAGTGAATTGCTTGGACGCTTGAAACTTTGCAACTGTGTCTCCCTTGGCCTTTTCAAGAAGGGCGCTCAGCTCATTGTTCCTCTTCTGGAGGTGGTCAAGACGAGTGTCCTTCTCGAGGACGTTAGTCCTTAGCTCCTCATTAAGGTTTCGTAGCTCCTTTGCCTCTTCCCTAGCCTTAGCAACCACCTCAGCCCACTTCTTGCTCTCGTCCTTCACCTCTTTGATCTTCTTCTCCAGCAGAATCCTTGTCTTGTCTAGTTCAGTTGCCTGCCTGGACGCAACAATGAACTTAGACATTGCCTACAAGGATCAAAATTTGGTTAGAACCAAACAAATACATATGTCTGCATTATTGACAAAGACGAGATATATGTATATAAAAAAATAAAAATAAAAATTTAACTTACCTTGAAGAGATCATGAACACCAGAGTGCTTAAAATTCTTCAAGGACATGTTGTAGCAGGCTGCCACATCCACGTCCGTCACCGCCGTTGTGAACCTCTCCCAAGCCAGGTCCTTGTTCCCAAGAAGGTGCTGAGGAACTTCTTTAAAAGGCTGAGACAGGTTGGGTGCGTGGACTGTGGATGGGATCTTCTTAGACGGAGGGTCCTTAGGCTCCGAGTCAAGTATCTGCACTAGGGGCTCTTGATCAGTGACGAGAGGAGGAGTGGATTGGACGTCTTTGGGCTTGGACAACTTGTGTTTTTTCTCCCTACCACGCCTACTTGGGAGATCACCCAAGTCAACCCTCGATGATATGTTTTTTCGTTTTTCGCCTGCTGATGGATGAGTCTGAGATTGCACCCCCTAATTGACTACCTCGTCCATCACCTCCTTGTCTTTATTTTCTTTCATCGTCGCCATTCCTAAAAGGAAGGACGTCAATTATAAAAAATAATAATAATGAACAAATAGATAAATAAAAGGGAGGAGGGAAAGAAAAAACTTACGTCTATGGACAGTGATCTCATGTGCAAGAGCTTCAACGGAAGGCTCAGGGCCTAAACCTCAGGTGGCAAGACGTTGAAGACTTACCAAAGAATGAAACGTCCTATCAGTGTATAGACGAGCTTTTTGAACACGTTCGATATAAAATCTACTCAAGTGAGGCCGTCTAGCACCTATATATATATATATATATAAATAAATAAATAAAAAAGAGAGAAAAGAAAAGACGAAGGATCAAGAGTTAGAATTTTTTAAACTACTACAAATAAGAATGAAGACAAAAGATGACGAAGTTAGGATGAGCACACCTTCAGGACGAAGGTTCCCTAACTCCACTGTGTAGGGAGGCAATGGGTCCCTGTCAACCTCAATGGGGCGTCTAGCCCAGGAACCTGAGACGAAGAAGAACTCCGTCTTCTAGTTCCTATCTGAGGTGACTAAAGACTTGATTAATCTATAGTCTCTCCCTCTGGCTGTAAAATTGATGAAAGCCAAGGGATTGGTTAATCTCGGAGGGCTTATAACAGTAGAGGAACTCGTCCATGGTAAGAGGACAGTCCCCTTCAAACACCTCGCTCCACAAAACTTGCATGGAGACGACTAATGTCCATGACTAGATACCACCAATAAAGAGATTTGCCATATATTTGTATTGAAAAATGGAACCCTTTATGATGAAAGTTGAACATAATGAACATACATAATTTACCTCAAAGTCACCAATCCGAGGAATTAGGCATATTCTTGGATTAGATTTGACACTTAGTGAGAAACAAATATATGTCTTTAAGTGTTAATTTTACCAAAGTATGTGGTCCGAGAAGCCAAACATAGCTAAGGCTCTGTTTAAAACTTGGAAAAAATGAACAGGTGTCATTGAGTGTCATTAA
The DNA here is from genome assembly GCA_019022515.1 of Quercus aquifolioides. Lineage (NCBI taxonomy): Eukaryota > Viridiplantae > Streptophyta > Magnoliopsida > Fagales > Fagaceae > Quercus > Quercus aquifolioides. Next base: position 26,238,914 of record CM032325.1, on the reverse strand, counting down.
TCACTTATAAAGATGTCATAAAGCGTTAATTTCCCCAAAGCATCGGTCTGAGGACCCAGGCATGACTAAGGTTCTGTTTAATCACTTATATAAAGATGTCATAGTGTTAATTTTCCCAAAGCATCTGGTCCAAGGACCCAGGCATGACTAAGGTTCTGTTTAATCATTTATATAAAGATGTCATAGAGTTTTAATTTCCCCCAAGCATCTGGTCCGAGGACCCAAGTATGACTAAGGTTCTGTTTAATCACTTATATAAAGATGTCATAGTGAAATAAGCGGTATTTACACAATAAAGAGACACATGACAAAGGGAAATTTTATTATTAATAATACATTTTCAAGTTATTTACATTCCAAGGTCGTAATATTACACGTTCATCTAGGTCTTCGAGGAAATAAGCTCCTATACCAGCCACTGAGGTGATGCGATATGGCCCCTTCCAGTTGGGCCCTAACTTTCCCCATGCTAGGTTCTTTGTAGCACCCAGAACTTTTCTTAACACCAAATCACCAGGCACTAATGGCCTTAGCTTCACGTTGGCATCATAACTTTGCTTAAGTTTGTGCTGGTAGTATGCCAGTTGAACCATCGCATTCTCTTTTCTTTCTTCAATGAAGTCTAAGCTCCTTTCTAGCAATTCATTGTTATTACTTGGATTGAAGGAGCTAGTCCTCAGTGTAGGGAAGCTAGTCTCTAAAGGGATAACAGCTTCGGCTCCATAGGTCATTGAGAAGGGGGTCTCCCCTGTTGACCTGCGTGGTGTGGTTTGGTACGTCCACAGAACATATGGTAGTTCATCCACCCACTTTTCCTTCGTATCGTCCAACTTCTTCTTAAGCCTGCTTACTATGACCTTGTTAACAGCCTCGGCTTGTCCATTCCCTTGGGGATAAGCAGGGGTAGAATATTTATTCGTGATTCCCAGGTCACAACAATATCTCCTGAAAGACTTGCTATCGAACTAGAGGCCATTGTCCAAGATGAGGGTATGAGGGACCCCGAACCGTGTGACAATATTTTTCTAGACAAATTTCTTGGCATCTACATCCTTGATGTTCGCCAAGGGCTCAACTTCAACCCATTTAGTGAAGTAGTCTGTGCCGACCAGTAGATAACTCTTGTTCCCTGTTGCCATAGGGAAAGGCCTACAATGTCTAAGCCCCATTGAGTGAACGGCCAAGGGCTGGACAAAGGATTAAGGACTCCTCACAGTTGGTATATGTTTGGTGCGAACCTTTGACACTAGTTGCACTTCCTTACATATTCTTGTGCCTCCTTTTGCATGTTCGGCCACCAGTAGCCTTGAGTGATGGCTCTGTGCTCCAAAGATCTACCTCCAGTGTGGCTTTTGCAAATCCCCTCATGTAACTCCTTAAGGAGTAGTTCTGTTGCATTGGGGTGTATGTAAAGTAGGTATGGTCTAGAAAATGAGCGTTTATATAATTTTTGGTCCTCGGACAACCAAAACCGAGGGGCCTTTCTCCGTACCTTGTCTGCTTCTGATTTCTCCTTGGGCAAGATATCCTTCTTCAAGAATAGTACCACGGGATCCATCCAGCTGGGCCCTACTCTAACTTGGTGGACCTAGATCACCTCTCTCTTCACCTTTGTGGGTTTGTGCAAATCCTCTACAAGGATGACCCTGGGCAAGCTCTGCACCGAGGAGGTGGCAAGTGTGGCTAGGGAATCAGCATGTGTGTTTCCACTTCTAGGGATATGCAACATGTTGAAAGATTCGAACCCTAATAGCAAGTGTCTAACTTGACTCAAGTACCTCTGCATTCTTTCGTCTCTCGCTTCAAATTCTCCTTTCACTTGGCCAACGACTAATCTTGAGTCCGAGATCATCTCTACTGCCTTTCCACCCATTCTTTGAATCATGGCTATCCCCATCAGTAGAGCCTCATATTCAACTTCGTTATTTGTGGCCGAGAAGTCCAATCTCAATGACTTCTCAATAGTGATCTTTTCAGGGGACATTAGAACTAGCCCCACTCCGAAACCCTTTTGATTTGCTGCACCATCGACGTATACTTTCTAGGACAAAGGACCTTGTTGAGAGATCATGCCGACTGATTTTCCATCCATGCGCTGTGTTTCTGCCTTTTCCTCCAACGAGGATTCAGCAAACTCGGCTACCAGATCCGCGAGGACTTGACCCTTGACAGAGGTATGAGGCATGTATTTGATGTCGAAAGCCCCCAGCATTATCCCCCATTTAGCAATCCTCCCTGTATAATCAACACTTCGGAGTAGAGCTTTGAGTGGGAGCTGAGTTAGGACAACTACTGTATGTGCCTGGAAGTAAGGGGGGAGTTTACGTGTAGCATGTACGACTGCTAAAATGGCTTTCTCTAGTGGCAAATAACGGACCTCGGCCTCATGTAGTGACTTGTTTATATAATAAACTGACCTTTGTATGCCACTATGAACTCATATTAAGACCAAGCTTACGGCATAGAGGGCCACAACAATATAAGTGAACAGGACTTCATCCGCCCTAGGCCTGGACATGATAGGTGGCTGTGAGAGATAATCCTTAAGCTGTTGGAAGGCCAAAGCGCACTCCTCGGTCCACTCAAATCCCTTCTACTTGTTCATCAGTAGGAAGAAGGACCTGCATCTATCCGCTGACTGAGAGATGAATCGATTCAAGGCGGCAATCATTCCGGTCAGTTTCTGGACTTCCTTGGGATTCCGAGGTGGTTGTAAACTATTGATTGCATTAATCTAGTCGGGGTTAACTTCAATTCCGCGATGAGTAACCATGTAGCCCAAAAATTTGCCTGACCCCACACCAAAAGAGCACTTGGAAGCGTTAAGGCGCAACTTGTGTTTTCTTAGAATTTCAAAAATGTTCCCGAGATCTCCCACATGCTCAGACACTACCTTAGTTTTCACCATCATGTCGTCTATATAGACCTCGATACTCTTGTCTATCTGTGATTCAAACATTCTAGTCATCATCCTTTGATAGGTAGATCCTGCATTTTTCAAACCAAAGGGCATCACCTTATAGTGTTAGTTCCCAATGGGGGTGACAAAAGCCGTTTTTTCCTGATCATCTAGGGCTAGCGATATCTGGTGGTACCCTTGAAAGACATCTAAGAAGCTCATCCAAGGATGACCTACAGTTGCATCCACCAGTTGGTTTATCCTAGGCATAGGGAAATGATCTTTTGGGCAAGCCTTATTTAGATCTATGAAGTCTACACACACTCTCCATTTTCCACTCTTCTTTTTCACCACCACAATACTGGCCAGCCATTCAGGGTAGAACATCTCCTTGATAGCCTCCGCCTGCTTTAGTTTCACCACCTCGTCCTTGACAGCATTGGAGTGATCCTTAGATGAGCACCGAGGTGGTTGTTTTTTGGGGGTGATGGAGGGATTAACGTTTAAATGATGACAGATGAAGCTTGGATCCACCCCTGGGGCCTCGTAAGTATTCCATGCGAACACATCAATATTTTTTCTAAGAAACTCTATCAGCTCTTCCTTCTTTGGAGGAGGCAACTAAGCTCCGTTTTGAAAGAATTTCTCTGGATCATCACCAATAACAACCCTTTCTAAATTTTCACATGTCGCGTCCTCAACTTGTTCATCGATAGGTGGCACCGGAGACTTTGATTGCTATAAGCCCCTTTCGGCAGAAGCCGAGGGCTCAGCCTCGGGTTGATGCAAGATGGCAGCCACCAGGCATTGCCTAGCCATGGACTGACTTCCGAGGATCTCTTTAACCTGGCCCTCTAACGGATAATTCACTTTCTGGTGGAGAGTGGAGGAAACGGCTCCCAAGGCATGAAGCCAAGGCTTGGCCACAATGGCGGTGTAGGGTGAATAAGCAGCTACAACGATGAAATCTACTTCCATTACTTCTGAGCCAACCTACACGGGTAGCCTGATCTGACCTTTCAGAATGACAACCTTCCCGTCAAAACTCACCAGAGGAGAATCGTAGGCTGTTAAGTCCTCGAATCTCAAGTTCAGCCCCACATACAAATCGGGGTACATGATCTCAGCGCTGCTACCCTGATCTACCATTACCCTCTTCACGTCATACCCCCTAATTCTAAGTGTGACCACTAAAGCATCATCATGGGGTTAGATGGTTCCAATCTTATCTTCGTCCGAGAAACCCAAAACCGGTTGAATTTCTACCCTAGCCCTCTTCAGCTCCAGATTAGCTCCCTCGGCGGATAGCCGAGCCACAGACATCACTCTGGAAGGGTAGGAGTTGGTCGTCCCTGGAGTAGTAAAGATGACATTTATCGTTCCCAAGGGTGGTCTCGAAGAGTTATCCCTCCGGGGTTTTGAGTGTGTCTGGCCCCCCTGGCCACTAGAGTGATGCAGGAGTTGCTTTAACTTTCCTTCACGGACGGGCTGGTCTAGATGGTCCCACAGATTTCTATAATCTTCCGTGGTGTGTCCATGATCTTGGTGGTATTGGCAATAGAGGTTTTGATTGCGCCTTGCGGGGTTTCCTGCTATCTTATTTGGTTATTTGAAGAATGGCTCATTCCTAATCTTCTCCAGAACTTGATGCACCGACTCTCGAAACACAGCATTGACTACCTGAGGATTGGCAGATCCTGACTGCCCAATGAAGTCCTTCTGAGGTCGGTTGTTATTGTATTGATCCGACCTGAAATCCCTCATCTCCTAAAGGATAACCTTATCCTTTCCTTTCCATGAGTTGGTGCACACTGGTGACAGGTTTGCCAGTCAGAGATTTCCTTAAACTGTGCTCGGTCGGGAGACTGACCTTAAAAGTACTGATGGCGAGGTCATCAAAGTCACCATCTATCTCATTGTACATCTCTCAGTATCTGTTCGAGTACATTTTTAGGGTCTCCCCTTCTCGCATGGACAAAGACAGCAGGGAATCTAAGGGCCGAGGAACCCTGCTACAGGTGATAAAACGAGAGCCAAATGCCTAGGTGAGCTCTTTGAAGGAATCTATGGAACCCACCCTTAAGCCATTGAACCATCTCATCGCCACGGGTCCTAGACTGGAGGGGAACACTGCACATCAAGGCCTCATCCTTGGAATGGACAGCCATTCTATGATTGAAGTGGCTTACATGCTCCACAGGGGTTATCTTACCATTATACATGGTGAAAGCGGGTTGAGTGAATCGCCGAGGAAGTTTTGCCCTTTCAATTTTGCGCGTAAAAGGCGACTTGGAGATTTGGTTCAATGCCTTGCTCATAGCATTGTTTCCCACGCCTTTTCGAGGCGGGCTTCCAAACCTACACTCATGATGATGCTCTTCCTCATAGGAAAAAGATTCACTGGGTGGGGTTTGAGACCTTCGCCTGTAACTGACATCTTTTCCGTCGTCATAAGAAACATCAGAGGTGGAGGGAGTTCACTTTTGCCGCGCATAATGCAGCTTCCTCTTCAATTGGTTAATTTCTAGTTGCATATCCCTGTTACTCTTTGCATGGGTAGTATGGCTTCCACCTCAAGGTTGACTCTTACTAGTATGTGCGGTATGCACACTTCCTTCACGGTCACCTCTTTGCTCAAGGTTGACAAAAGGATCACCATGCTGGGATCCCAAAGATTCTGCCTGGTGTGAACCTGATCCTACCATAGTTAAGCGTTGCACTCACTATCACACCAGTTCTTCCCACAAATGGCTCCAATTATAAGGACCTGATTTGAACTCTTAGTCCAAAAAGTGTATGGACTTAGGCCTAATAAGCCCAAAACAATAAATTTTTAGAGAATGGGTTGGAAAACTAGGTTTTAATGAATTGAGCAACAAATAAACAGATTTTAATGACAAAGAAAGGAAAATAACGAACTTTCAATAAGGAAAAACGTCCTCGACAGAGTCCGAGGAGATTGATTCTTATATATTTGCCTTTAAAGCTTGATTATAAGTCTAGTTCTAGATTGCTACAGTGTTTCTCTATTGATTTTTCGATCCCCTTCTCTAGGAAGGTCCCTTACATTATATAACTCTCTTTGGACCATCTTAATCCTCCACTTGTCAGTCATCTGAACCCCCACTTGTCAGTCATCTGAACCCTTACTTGAGTATCTATCCCATCAGACAGACAAAATTGGCATTTGCCCTTTTCGAGCAAAATAAGTAGCATTCTGCCCCATTTTCCAAACTAATTAGAGAAATGCCCCTCTTTTGAAACTCAACTTTCTCTAAATCGAGTTAAACCCTATAGTGACGTTTTTAAGGACCTATAGTGATGTTTTTAAGGACCTATAGTGGCGTTTTGTAACTCAAGCTCCATGAACTCGAGTTATACGTAAAAAGATTACATATAACTCGAGTTCATGGAGCTAGAGTTACAAAACGCCACTATAAGTCCTTAAAACGTCACTATAGGTCCTTAAAAAAGTCACTATAGGGCTCCAGAATTTTTTTTTTTTTTTTTTTTAACTCGATTTTAAGTAAGTCGAGTTTCAAAAGAGGGGCATTTCCCTAATTAGTTTGGGAAAGGGGGTAGAATGCTACTTATTTTGCCCGAAAAGGGCAGAGGCCAATTTTGTCCCCCATTAAACACCCTCTTTGGCTTTCTGTGAGTTGTGGTAGCCAAGGCAGCACTGTTCAGGGGTCTTCTCCACATAAATGTGTCCAGAAAAGTAGCTGCAGTGCAATTAATGCGGTGATAGCAGGTTTTCCTTAGATATTTTTGGGTTCCCTTCCTTCTCGTTTGTTCATGAGGCACGTCCCTATCACTGGAGTTTCTTGGAATGCCACCTTGATTGCTAGAATACATATTTCGAGCTGTATTTATCATATCCGAGGAGGATTTCCTCCTCGGACTGCCTTCCACTCATTCCTTATTTATGAGACTCTAAACTGAAATCCCTCATAACTATTTGTCCCTCCTCGAACCTGTCAGCGTCATCAGACAAAGCCCAAGGCCCAATATATGATTTTGGGCCATATCCCTACGGGGCACCTTTGGTAAACTATCACGGTAATTACATAGGAATAGGAATATGAATATGTATTACAAGGAATGCGAGAAGTTGAAATGTAATGCTTATTACTATTCATTTGTTTGGTGACAATACAATAATAGAACCTTGAAGACAATGGAATGACAGCATTTTAAAACAAACTTAAGATATATTTTAGGAAATATCTTACTCATATAGTCATATTTCCTATATATATATATATATATATATATATTTTTTTTTTTTTAAATTTGAAAGAGAGATTAATTATTTTTTATGATTTTTTATTTTTATAATTGATAGAAAGTTTGTTTATTTGGAAATATATTAATTTTAGAAATTAATACACCTATTAAGGAATAGCTATTGTATCCCTTTTAGAGATGAATAGTTATTCATTATTTTAAAGAATAGCTATTTGTTAGGGACCATGAATAGACGATATTTTCCAATTAGTCAAAACTCAGAACAAATGTAGGACCGACTGAATCCCCATTCCTATCCCATTCCCCTCTAAACAGTTTATATAATACTAATAAAATAAAAGAATTATCTTATGGTAGGTGATAGATCATGATTAATTTTTGTCACTTTTACATAAACTATACATATTTTTTCTTCTTGTTACTTTCTGTAGGGACTGGGTTTGAGCACTTCTACTGTTGAGTGAGTGGACTCAAGCCCAGCTAGCCCAATACAATGAATTTGTAGAGAGCAGGTTCAAGAACTAAACCCTAGCAAGCGGACAATGCCCCTCGTAGTGTTTTCCGCCGCCGAACGCCGGAGAACCCAAATCGTCCTCAAAAATCTGTCCTCGGCCCAGTCCGAGGAGCTTGTTAGTCGTCCTTCTTCCGTGGGGATCCATCCCCCCTCTCAATCTGTTTCTCCCACTTTATATAGTCCTCCTCCAACGATCCCTTTCCTCCACTTGTTGATCATCCATGCCTTCTCCTGACAACCCGTCCCATCAGTCACTTTACCAGACCTCTTATGAGTCGCAGTAACCGAGGAGGCACTGCCCAGGGGTCATTTCCTCATTAATGCGGCCAGAACATTGGTTGTGCGCATTTAATGTGGAGGTGACAACTCATCCTAGACTGGCTCCTCCACCATGCTTCCACAGCTGATGTGTTGTACTTGTTTTTTCTCCTTAGATGCCCTGAAAGGCTGCTTCAAGTGGCTCGTTACTTCCTAATTCCATGGTCTTGGTTTGTCGAGGACAGGGTTGTCCTCAGCAAGGTTCTTGGACAATTTGGATTTTCGCACTTCGTCCTCGGGTGTTTCCTCATCCTCGGCATGGGCCTTGGGCTTGATATGAAATGGGCCGGGGATACCGAATCCTCTGGCCCCACAATAGCCCCTCAAAATCCTGCTGTCCGGATCCTCGGACGGGGAGGAGGATTTTGGCATCCTCGGGCCTCTATCGTGGTTTGTCCAGTCTAGTCCTAGGTTAGCATTTGGAGTCTTTTCACCTGTCTGATGCACGTTTCTGGCGCTTCGATATGCGGCACGCACGTGCATTAAATTTTGGGCGGCTCCATACTCCCCACGTTCAACAGTGTGATGGTGATCTCGCCATTATGGGCGGGAAGCCTCACACAGTTGTCTTTGGTAAGGGGGCACATACTCATTTGCACCGATTCGTCTATTTACTTTCGCATTCAAGAGGTCTCATATACACACCCTGAATCCAGTCAAGTCTTCAACTCAACTCACGTCTCCACACAGCCAAAAAAAGAGCGCTCCGAACGCCCTCCCTCATTTCTGTAAGTTTTCTTCTTGCCCTGTCTTGTGCTTTACCCTTTCTAACTTTCTTTTCCCCCATATTTCTTGTCCTTTTGCTCTTCTCTGAGTCTCTTAGCCGTTCTTCCAGATGGGTAGGTTTAAGAAGTTAGTTGAGTCTGAGGAGGCGATGGAGGAATTCATCGTCACTCATAGGATACCCAGTAACGTGGGTTTGAGGTAATGCGAGGAGGGTGAGTGGTATATAAAGAGGGAAGTTGGTGAGGTAGTGATTCATATAATCGCCTTCCTTGAAGGTGGTATGAGGATCCCTATGGGGCCAGTGATGAGGAACTACCTTAGGCACTTTCGATTAGCCCCTACCCAGTGCGCCACTAACGTGCTCAGGATCCTGGGCTGTGTGGACGCCCTGAACGAAAAGATGGGTCTGAGATTAACCCATCACGATGTGAATTGGTGCTACAACCTCCAGCACCTAAAGGGCAAGTCCTACTACATGAAGACGAGGGATGATAGAGTTAGACTCATCCAGTGTCTTCCCGAGTCCAGCAAGGGGTTGGATAAGGATTTTCTCATCGTGTCGGGGGAGTGGCATGATGGCCTTCACTGCCCGACTGTGGAGGGGGAGCTAGGTAGGGTATTCGGAATATGGGAGGGTTGATCGGTTAGGTTTTCATAGTTCGCATTGCTTGGTTGCTAACAAGAACTAACTTTTTCTGTTGCAGATCCACACGCCTTTGAGCGACACTTCCATTTGGTCAACAAAGGGGACTTAGAAGCTGTACTCAGGGTAGAGGTCTTTGTGAACGAGGCTGACGACCAGGTTAGAGCCGCCCACAAGATTCTCGGTTACAAGCCGATCCAGAAGTCTTTCTCGGCTCCTAGATACGTGATCAGAGCCAAGGACCCGAGGCTTCGCCAAATCACCGTGGTGGAACGAGGGTTCTCATTTTCTGAAGGATCCTCCGTCACAGAGGGTGTCTCGTCGGCAGCCTCTTCCTCCCATTAAGCCGTGAAGGTCGAAGGAGGAAGTTCAGAGAGCGAGGAAGAAGTAGTTGATCTGAGTACATCCGAGGAGGAATTTGGAGCATTCGACCCTGTCCATCTGCTTGAGGACCCCCTGAAAGGCCACAAACTGAATGACCCCTTGTGATTAAAACAATTAATTAATTAGCCAAGTTATTAATTAATCAATTTAACATTCAAATATGTGGAAGCACAAACAAATCACCAAATAACTAAATATGCAGCGGAAATTAAATGACACGGTGATTTGTTTACGAATGGGGAAAACCCTTACGGCAAAAACCCCACCGGGTGATTTTCAGGTCACCACTCCCGAAACTCCACTATTATCAAATCAAGCGGTTACAACTAAAGGAATCTCAAGTACCTTACCAACCTATAGTTGAACCCTTATCCCAATACCCAGTTGGACTTAATCTGTAGTGACAGTTCCCCCTTTTGATGCACGGCTCCCAAGTACGTGACTAACCAATGCGCGGATCCCAGTACGCGACTTCAAACACCAACTTAGAAGGAGAGGTTGGCTGCAAAGTTCTTCAGTTCATCCTACACGATGAAGATCAGGAAGATGCTCGGTTACAAAACCCTATGGTGCAAATACACAGCAACTTCTTCAGAGAAGATGAACTAGGTCAAGAACTTCGTCTTTGATCACAAATTGCTTGAACAGAGTTTGCTCAATGCTTGTGCAACTTGTGTACTGTTTGACGGCTCTTAAAATAATCCTTTTATATGTCTAGGGTTAGGAGAAAAGAAGGCCCAAAGACATATTCACGGATCCCAAGAAATCAGATCAGAATTCTGATTTTCTTAAATCTCGACAGATAGCAGGTGTCGAGGAGCTATCGAGAAGGTGTCGAGCTTTAATGATTTTGCACTTCAGCTTGTTTTTCTTGGACAGACTTGATGACTTCAACAGTTGATCTTGAAACCTTGTTTCTTGAAGTATTAAAAACACCTAGAACTACCCAATTACAAGTATAGTGCGTTTTGTCAAAAGGATTAGCCAATTTACATAAATAAATGACATATGTTCTTAACAAGTGAAAACACATATGTCCTAACACCCCCCTGGTGACTTGGGTGACCCTCATTTATCCGAGGAATACCTTCTGTCATTGAGGACTGGTGCCCCAGCCGAGATGGGCTTCAAGAGACGACCCCGGACTAGTCTGTTTGACCTGCTTAAGGGCCAACCGGGGAAGGACACGCCGGAGAAGTCACAACTCGAGCCTCCTCCTCCTTCTCCTAAGCTTCCTCCTTCCCCACCCAAGTCATTGCCCGTGCAGACCAAGTCGTCTTCCATTCCCCCGACCTCGGACCCTCGGCATGAACTCGCCGATCCGAAGAGGAAGCGATCTTCCAAGGACAAAGACCCGGTGGGGGTGGAGAGATCTCGCTCCTCCCATGAGGAAGATGAAGTCCGTCGACCTTCCAAGCAGCTGAGGATCGGCGATTAGGGCAAGGGAAATGAGGTCGTCCGGCAGCCCAAGCCCTAGGCGTGGCTACCTACCGCCATGCTTCATGGGAAGCCTTTGATGGATGACGCCACCCTCAGGGACTTTCGAGGGGGCGAGGGTGCTCGTGTGGCCGACGCCCTGGAGAGGTCCCTACTTCTCCCCCTCCGACATGGCCGAACTGGGGGGCTTGAAGAGGCAAGAAGTTGCCCTCAACCTCAAGAGGTATCTGGGCATGGTAAGACTTTTGATACTTGTGCCTTTGTTGGATTTTATTCCTTAGCTCCCGGCTTATGGTTTATTTGTTTTGATTGGCAGGCTGTCCAGGCTACTTTCAGGCTGGGAGAGGAAGCTAACAACTAGAGTAGAGCCTTGGACCAGGAGCGCGACAAGTACTTGGAGGCCGCAAATACTCTTAAGAAATCTGAGGCTGATCTCAAGAAGGCGAGGGAGGACCTAGCGGAGATGACGAGGGCCAGAGACAGCGCGGCATCTGACCTAGTCGACGCTAAAAAACAGGCTGAGGACCAGACCGAGTGCTTGCGGGATGTCGCGGGTCAGCTGTAGGTCGCCGCGGAGCATATCGTCGACTTGAAGTAGAAAATGGCTGAGGTCGAGTGGGCCAAAGGTGTTGCCGAGTACGCCAGGGACGAGGCCTCGAGGGCTAAAGAACTGGCCGAGTTCGCGAGGACAGATGCCGAGACCTCCAAAGAGCAAGCGGAGGAGGAGGCCTTTGTTGAAGGAGTGGCTAAGACCGAGGCGAGCCTCAAGGCTCAAGTACCCGAGGTGTGCAGATGCTACTGTTTCGAGACTTGGAATGAGACCCTCAATCAAGCTGGGATTGAAGCCTCGTCTGAGCTTAGGAGGGCCGAGAGGGTGTATTACCCCCCTGCCATTCGCGAGGCTGTCTCCACTGACCTTGAAGTTGGCACGGCCTCTAGAGCAACGGACGAAGGCCCGGTCAGTGCCGCCGATTATCCAATGCCAACTGACAAGCCCGCTGAGGAGATTGGGCACCAAGGGGCGTTACGGAACGAGGAAACTAGTAACCCAGCGGCGCTCCAGGACGTGGTGGATCCTCCAGCTGACCCTGAGGCCACCCCTGCCGACCAGGAGTCCTCCGAAGTAGCACCTCCGAGCTAGGATCTCGTCGGCAGCCTCTTTGCCTTGATTTATCACTATATATTTTGTTTTAGTTTAAAACACTGTAGTGCTATTTTTAAGCTGAATGCATGGGTCTTCTTTTCTTTTTACTTGGTGTTTATTGTCATTGTGATGAGTTTGGCCACTTATATAACCTGTGCTTCAATTATGAGCTGCACAATCTCAGAAACTCAGCACGTTTTTCATTCTAAACCGGCAACCGAAAAACGTAAAGCCCCTAGCAATAGTTCCCACTTGGGCTTTGATCGATAATTGAACCACCCTAACACCACGACCTATTTTTGCCGGATTGAATGCTGAGGGAATGACTCCGCAATATTGGTTCCACATCACATGAATAAGTCACTGTAAACAGTGAAAAATGCTTAGGAAAGCCATTAGTTGCTGACTGTGCTAAAGGGTTAGGTTCAATGTGCCTCAGAATGCTTTAAGTGATGCTCATGGGCTTACGTTTGTTTGCTCCTTTGTTGAACGTAGCCAATCTCTCCAGGGACCTGAGTCTGAGGACTATGCGAAACCTTGGCTCTGTCTGACACTTAGGTCCCTCTGTGAGTAACTAGCCTCCCCTTAGGTTTGAGTCCGAGGACTATGCAAGACCTTGGTTCAGTCTAGTACCCAGGTATTTTTGGAGTGGTTAGTTTTCCCATAGGCTTGAGTCCAAGGACCATGCAAGACCTTGGTTCAGTCTAATGCTTATGTTCTTCTGTAAGTAACTAGTTTTCCCATAGGTTTGAGTCCGAAGACCATGCAAGACCTTGGTTCAGTCTAGTACCTAGGTATTTTTGGAGTGGTTAGTTTTCCTATAGGCTTGAGTCTGAGGACCATGCAAGACCTTGGTTCAGTCTAACGCTTATGTTCTTCTGTAAGTAACTAGTTTTCTCATAGGTTTGAGTCCGAGGACCATGCAAGACCTTGGTTCAGTCTAGTACCCAGGTATTTTTGGAGCGGTTAGTTTTCCTATAGGCTTGAGTCCGAGGACCATGCAAGGCCTTGGTTCAGTGTAACGCTTATGTTCTTCTGTAAGTAACTAGTTTTCCCATAGGTTTGAGTCCAAGGACCATGCAAAACCTTGGTTCAGTCTAGTACCCAGGTATTTTTGGAGCGGTTAGTTTTCTCATAGGCTTGAGTCCGAGGACCATGCAAGACCTTGGTTCAGTCTAACGCTTATGTTCTTCTGTAAGTAACTAGTTTTCCCATAGGTTTGAGTCCGAGGACCATGCAAGACCTTGGTTCAGTCTAGTACCCAGGTATTTTTGGAGCAGTTAGTTTTCCCATAGGCTTGAGTCCGAGGACCATGCAAGACCTTGGTTCAGTCTAATGCTTATGTTCTTCTGTAAGTAACTAGTTTTCCCATAGGTTTGAGTCCGAGGACCATGCAAGACCTTGGTTCAGTCTAGTACCCAGGTATTTTTGGAGCGGTTAGTTTTCCCATAGGCTTGAGTCCGAGGACCATGCAAGGCCTTGGTTCAGTCTAACGCTTATGTTCTTCTGTCCGGGGTGAGGGAATTTGTCCTCAGTGTTGGGAAGTTTAGCTTTAGCGTGACGACGGCCTCGGCCTCGCTTCACCGAAAATGGGTTATTCCTCAGACTGGGCCCTTGGCCCCGCGCTGCCCTGGACAGGGGCGGCTCGGATTTCCATCCTCATGTGTGGCAGTAGCCCCTTCGCTCCAATTTTCTGCCATCTTTGATTACGGGGCGTCTTTTGACTGTTCGAGTTGTGCGCCTGACGCTTCGGTGTGCGAGGCGCGCCCTCATTAATATCCTCGTGGATTAATGCAAATCCAGTGGTTGGTGGCCTCTTTGGAATTTGGTCAGGATTAATGTCATTGATAATTCTTCTTTCGAATTCTGTGCGGGCCAATTCCCGCCGACCTTCGCCCTCTATATAAGGCTTTCTGGGGGAATCGTCCTTCCACACTTCACGAACCCTTTAGTTAAACAGGAAACATGGTCCTCCAACCTTCTATGCCCCTTCGATAACCTTGCCAGGATTGTGACCAGGACTTGGAGGAATGGGGCGGCTTTGGATGAGGGCGAGGGTAAGCAAACCAAAGGTCCTCCTCCCTCGATTGAGAGCCGTAGCGGTTGTAGTTCGCGTCAGACTTCCAGCGCGACAAGGCTTGGGCGTCACCCTGATGGTATCGTGTCTGGCAGCTAGGAGGGGGGTCCATGAAGTACATAATGCTTTTCTCCGGTGCGCGTCCATGCCTGCCCTTCAAGCTGGTAGTGACTCGCGCCCAACTTACCCGCCGATGGAGGCTCGCAAGATTACGTCATGTTCGGTGCCCGAGTGTTGCCGCCTCCAATGTTTAATCATCATGAGGCTGGGGGAGCATCAAGGGAACATCATGGGGCGAGGCCATCAGGCGCTCTTGCATCTGCTCCTCTCTTCTCGCCGGTACCATCCATACTGGCCCGGGGGTTGTTGGTGGCCTTGAAGCAAGCCTGCCTCAGCCCTTCTTTTTAGGGTTAGCTTTCGAACAGGCCCGTCTGGGCCTCTGTTTGTAGAGTTAGCTTTAAAACAAGCATGTCTGAGCCTTTGTTTGTATAATGTATTTATTTATTTTTTAATAAAATGCTGCAATGTTTATTCACTTTTCCTTTTCTTTGAATCTTTTACTTTTCTACAATGATTGTTTCTTTTGCAAATGCGTCGTTGTTTGTTGTCTCTTTTTTTTTTTTTTTTTTTATGGGATTCGGGATCGGTGTCGTTGGCGGTGATGAAAAACTGCCTAACCTTCTGTAAACTAGCCACCTAGGAACGATTGTCCATTGCGCCTGCTAGTGCACAAGTTCTTCCCACAGACGGTGCCAATTGTAGGGACTGGGTTTGAGCACTTCTACTGTTGAGTGAGTGGACTCAAGCCCAGCTAGCCCAATATAATGAATTTGTAGAGAGCGGGTTTAAGAACTAGACCCTAGCAAGCGGACAATGCCCATCGTAGTGTTTTCCGCCGCCGAACACCGGAGAACCAAAATCGTCCTCAAAAATCTGTCCTCGGCCCGGTCCGAGGAGCTTGTTAGTCGTCCTTCTTCCGTGGGGATCCATCCTCCCTCTCAATCTGTTTCTCCCACTTTATATAGTCCTCCTCCAAAGATCCCTGTCCTCCTCCAAAGATCCCTTTCCTCCACTTGTTAATCATCCATGCCTTCTCTTGACAACCCGTCCCATCAGCCACTTTACCAGACCTCCTGTGAGTCGCAGTAACCGAGGAGGCACTGCCCAAGGGTCATTTCCTCATTAATGCGGCCAGAACATTGGTTGTGCGCATTTAATGTGGATGTGACAGTTCATCCTGGACTGGCTCCTCCACCATGCTTCCACGGCTGATGTGTTGTACTTGTTCTTTCTCCTTGGATGCCCTGAAAGGCTGCTTTAAGTGGCCCGTTACTTCCTAATCCCGTGGTCTCGATTTGCCGAGGACAGGGTTGTCCTTAGCAAGGTTCCTGGACAATTTGGACTTTCGCACTTCGTCCTCAGGTGTTTCCTCATCCTCGGCATGGGCCTTGGGCTTGATATGAAATGGGCCGGGGATACCGAATCCTCTGGCCCCACACTTTCAATTTGCCACATTAAACTTTCTCAAAAAAAATTTGCCACGATCTTTGAAAATATTTGCCACTATTTAATTGTGGCAAAAAATAGTTTATATACAATATTCAATATAGAGGAATAATGCTATAGTCATACAGGAGTAGCGCTAGGTTTAGCCCAAAGTTCAAATGAAACTCGAATCGGCAAAGAAAAAAATATATGTGGACAAATTTGTAATAAGAAAAGTATGTAATTTGCGAGATTCATCTCCTATCTAGGACTCATGTTTTTATTGACTCCTAAAAAAAAAAATTCCTAAAGTCACCATTGAAATCACAAACTATTTTATAATAGTTTTACAAGTTGTTGACATGGCTAATTCTTAATGTAAGCCCACCACTAACATCAATTTTTCATTTGCCACCAAATCACTTGAGCATTAACATTGGTGGTGGTAAAATTTAGTAATTTGGCACTACAAAAAGCTACTTTATCTATTTTATCACATCACTTTACAAAACACCCAACATCAGTAGTTTTATTTTAGTATTCAACACAATAAAATAATATAAACAACATAATAATCATTTAATAATTTGAGATATGTTAGGACATATGTGGTTCATATGTTAGGAACATATGTCACTATTTTATATAATTGACTAATCCTTTATCAAAACGCACTTTACTTGTAATTGGGTAGATCTAGGATGCATTTAATACTTCAAGAAACATGTTGTTCAAGTCTAGTATTAAAACCATGAAGATTGGACCAAGAAACAAGTGAAGAAAAGCTGTTCACTAAAGCTGGACAGATAGCTCAACAACTGTTCAACAGATAACTATTTATCGAGGTTTAATAAGGCTCGACAGGTACTTTCTATCGAGGTATCTATTGAGAATTAAGGAAATTAGTTTTTTTCAGATTTGATTTTCAGCCTATGCTTATGTATTTGTGTAGGGTTTCTTTTCTCACAATCCTAAACATATATAAGATATATTTTAGAGGCCGTCACATAAGAGAATACAAGGAGAACACATGCAAAAAGTGACCGATTCCTTATTCTCTCTGAAAGAAGCTATTGTGTCTTTGCGCCTTAGGGTTTTGTAACCAAGTGCTTCTTGATCTTCATTGTTGATGAAGTGAAGAACTTTGCAGCCAACATCTTCTTCAAGTTGGTGAGTTAGTCACGTACTAGGGGCCATGTATCATTGGTTAGTCATGTACTGGGATCGTGCAAAAATGGTGGCGTTCATATATTGAAGAGTTTAGAGGTTCTGAAACGATAGAAGGTTTCTGCTGTAAGTTCATCTATGGGGACTGTAGAGTCTAGGGACAAAAGTTTTATACTAGATCTGAAACTTCTCTTTACTATAGTGAATTGCTTTTCGGGAAAGTTTCCCCTCAAGTTTTTTTTTTTTTTACCGTGAAGCTAGTTTGTTTCATTGGTTTTCCTGAGTCATCATATCTTGTCTTATTTACTTTTCTACTGCATTTATTTTTGACATGATATTGATGTTTGTTTGTTTTAACAAGTTTTATTCACAATAAATCTAATTAACAACTTGGGTTTAAAACTTGTTAATTCTATCAACTGGGTCTAAATTTCCCAACAAGATACAATGATGAGAAGAGAGAGGAGGCATGCAACGGGAAAATAAGAAAGGAAGAGAAAAAAAAATTTAATAATCTAAGCTACAGTGGAGAACTAATATATATATATATATATATATATATTAGTTAACATCAATCCTACAGGGCACACGACAGCCAAAAATTTTGGCTTTTCCTCCATCGAAGCAACCCACTTTTGTTATATTTAGTTGATAAATTTATCATTTTTGCAATTTGCCTCCACCAATAATAAGGTTAATAATTTGTAAAATATCTTATCTATACTACTATTTAAGGGGTTTCCTCGATTTGATATCCTCATTTTTTTTTTTTTTGGGTTAAAAAATGGCCCTATGGGCCTACATCCCTATGTTTAAGTAGAGACCAAACTAAATGACAATCTGGTAAAAATACAACTATAACTTCCACTAAAACATTGCTTAAAAAATATGGTCACTCTCCTGTTATTTTATTTTATTTTTATTTTTGAAACAGAAGCATATCATTCAATTAATCAGAAAAATTAGCATCTTGGTACAAAACTTCTCTAGCTATTGGAGGAACATCTTCCATCCAATACATGTCTTCAGTAATATTCCTAGCAAATTGAGCTAATACATGAGCAACCCGATTCCCCCCTCTCCTAATACAATCAATCCTTACCCAATGCAAATTTCTAATCAAGTGTTGAATATCCCCAACCACATTCCCAAGAATTGACTAATCAAACTTCAGCGTTGAAATAACTATTATGGCTGAACTGTTATCTCCTTCAATAACTAATTCAGAGAAGCCTGCATCCACCGCTAACTCAATCACCTTTCTACTTGCAAGTAGTTCAGCTTCCTTACTACAAAACACTTCTAGACCCTTAGCTGCCATGATTGCCATAACCTCACCTTTCTCAGTGCGTATAATTGCACATTTCTCCTGTTAATTTTTAAATTACTTTATCAATATATAAATTAGATTCTCAAAATAAAAATTATATACATAAAATAAAAACACAATTTTTTTCTTAAAAAAGAAAAAAGAAAATAAAAATAAAAAGCGCGATGAGCTGTGACCAGGCTAGTAAATAGTTTATACATCAAGCATTTTTCTTTTATAATTTTATGGGGTCTCTGTCTCTAGTCTTTTTACCCTGTACTCTTAGACAATGACAATACCGGCCGGTAATTCAACGAAGACAATGATGGCAGTTTAGGTATACCAAAAAAAACTTGCAAATAACGCGTAGCGTAACCGGTAAAATCCGGTCGCATTCCCCTCCACCGACAATATCTCCCAGTCACCCAACACCATTCCGTACATCCTTACTCACTCACTCATCATACCACTTCGCCACTTCCTCCCTTTTAAATTCCAACCCTTCCCGCACTCAATTCTCACCAGAAATAGAATTCTTCAATACTTGGCTTTTATTAAGGGGGAAAAAAAAAACTGCTCACATTTATTGAAGTCAGAC
This sequence comes from Quercus aquifolioides, assembly GCA_019022515.1. Lineage (NCBI taxonomy): Eukaryota > Viridiplantae > Streptophyta > Magnoliopsida > Fagales > Fagaceae > Quercus > Quercus aquifolioides. The sequence goes on along the minus strand of CM032325.1, from coordinate 26,219,965 downwards.
TCAGACCACACATAGAATATATATATATGTTTATTATATTCTGAGAGAGAAAACTTTTGTTGCTCTGCTCCACACGAACATGATAATCCCGAAGTTTGTCTGCTAGCGTTTTGCGAGGCCCAGTCTCATCAGAGCAATAAAAGCCTGGCTTCTATGACTGTGAGTTCCATTTTTTTTTTTTTTTACTCTCTCTCTAACTTTTTACTGTTCCGTCGTCGTGTTGCTATGTTTGTCGGTCATGTACTGCGGAAATTGACCACTTGGGAAACATGCATTACCTCGAGCTTCCTAAATAAATCTCTGATCTGAAGCTTTTGATAATTAGTCTTTGTCGAGTTCTGTGTAATTTCACTTTCGTTGCTCTAGTTTTTGTTTTATGTTAGTGAATTTTTTTTCTTTTTTTTGTTTTTGCTGAACTTTGAGGCTTGTTCTGTTTGGAAACATGGAAACGGCTGAATAATCCGTAAGTTCTAAATCTTTGAATTTTTGGTATGTTCTGCGTTTGTTTGTTTGTTTTTGATGTTTGGATCTGGTTGTAGTTTTGTCGGTGAGAGTGAAAATGGGGGAGACACATGATCAGGTTTTTGAGGCTCTTCATTTGACTTTTAATTCGAGAGAGTTATAATTTACTGTAGTTCTTTAAGGTGGGAAATTTCGAATAATGTCCAATTAGAAATTATTATGTAACTGTAAAGTGAGGACCATACGGTTACCGAAGATGGTCGTGACTGTTGTGTTGTGTTGTGTTGTGTGAGTGCGCTGGTTGTCACTTTGTGCGGTTCAAGTTTTCCAACTCTTTGTGGTTATGATTAGAACCGAATCCAGTTGCTGAAAACAGTGTCGCTTCAGTCATGCATCTAAGATCTTTTTTATAGACTTATTATTATTGTACTAACTTGTCGGTGATTGCCAACATGAAATAAGTTAAAGACAGACATGGCTTATTATCAAGTGAATGAATTTCAGCAAGGTTGAGAAGTCTTGGATTTATTATTATTTTTAGATAATTGACATTAATTCATGTGGAGTTATACTAACCTTATTCCAATCAAGAATAACACAATGGTGATGGAAATTCTGTAGGTTATTTTATTTTATTATTTTACTTTTTAAATTCAATAGTTGGGAGGGAGGATTTGAACCCTGCAAGATTTCATTGGAAATACTGGTTGAGTTACAAGGCTCTCGTTGATGGAAATCCTAGAGTTGATAGTACTTATTAATTTTTTTTTGGGTGGGTGATCTTTCTAGTCAATTGTCTTTGTGTGATAAATTCAAGCTAATGTCCAAATGGGTGAACACCTTCTGCAGTTGTGAGAGTACAACACCTATGGGCTTGTACTCTGTTCTGAGGTGGACTAGAGGAGTATACTTTTGATGTATTCTTGCCATTTATTCTTCAGGTTCAGGAAACAATAAACCTCGTTGGTAGCATCTAACTCTGTAGTTTGTATTAGTTATTGTTGTGAAGGCTCTGATAATTTATACCCACTTTTTCAGTTGTAGCTTGTTGAATGGTTTGAAAATTTGTCTCCTGTCCTGTTTCTGGCTCTTTTTTTTTTCTTCATCCCTGTATCTCTGAAGTGCAATTGCTGTTGCCTTTTTGATTGTTAGCCAGGGCTCACTCAAGTTGAGATTATGTTTTATCCGTATTATTCTTGACCATTGGTTGACATTTAGTTTAGTTGTCTGCCGGTGGTTAGCTTCTAATACAAATGAAAATTAGATCAGATTATACGTGTTATACCTGGCACTTTGGTATTCCATTTTTTCTTCAATGTTTGGTGTGTTTTGCTGAATATCAAAACTGGTGTTTTGTTGTAGACTTACTGAAGACTGACGTAAGTGGTACAAGAAGTTTTCCCTACATTTTAGATGCGGAGGAAGACATTTCAATAAAAGTAAGTGTAATTATTTGCTTTATAAATCTAGATTGACTTTTTCATATGTAGCTTGCCTAGGTATATTGAATTTTTTTTTTTTTAAATCTTTTCTCCCTTCATAGGATCTTCGTTTGTTTGCAATTGGAGAAGATTTAAAAAAGTATGAAAGAGATAGACAAAAAGAAAATTTCAAATAACAACCAGACAAAGCGCTCAGGAAGAATTGATAGGAGAGACCATAAACTGCATCAAGAGAATGTCAGCAAAAATTTAAAAGCAAAAGAAACTCGTTCTAAAGCTTCGTCTCCTACAGCACAGTCAAGTATTTCAGTAAGTGATTCAAACGCGGGCACAGAGCCGTCTGAAGTTTACAAAAACATGGTTATACATTATGTGGATGATGTTAACAGGTTTGAGGCAGCACCTCAAGATTTGAAAGCAAATGCAATGATTGCCAAAGAGAACAAGGATGATGTTCTAGATAATCATTCTACTGATTTGGAGACAGAATCTAGCATGGGTAAGGAAGAAGTGTCAGATTCAGAGACAATAAAAGATTCAGTATCATCTCAAGGGGATTCGCTGACAGCTGATGATGACAAAGTAGAAAGACCTTCAAGTGTTAAAAATAATTCCTCAGAGGATCGCCAAAGAAACAAACCACAATCTAAAGCAATACATAACACTCCTAAGAAATCCATAGGTTCAATAAAAGGGCCTTCTAGAGTTGTTGCCAGAAGTTCTTCCAAGGCTGACTCCCAAAATATGAAATTTCCTTCCAAACTGTCATCAGAATCTTCTGAAGGAGTTGATGATAAGCCTGTTAAAGAGGTAAAAGAAGTAGATGACTTGGATGGGACCTCAAATGGTGCTCAGAGTTTTGGAAGTGATGATGAAATAATTGATGCTGAAGAAAGTGATGAACACAAGGATGAGGCAGCTTTGGAGCAAAAGATTGAAGAAATGGAGGCAAGGATTGAAAAACTAGAAGAGGAGCTGAGAGAAGTTGCTGCTCTTGAAATTTCACTCTATTCTGTGGTACCGGAGCATGGGAGCTCAGCACATAAGGTTCACACACCTGCTAGGCGCCTTTCTAGAATTTACATTCATGCTTGCAAACATTGGACTCTAGACAAGCGAGCCACAATTGCTAAAAACACTGTATCAGGGCTTGTTTTGATTGCCAAGTCCTGCGGTAATGATGTCCCGAGGTATATATTCTTAGTCATAAGAGTGTTATAAAATACTTTGTCCATTTTTGTGTAATGTGATGCTAACAGGTATCTTTTTCCCTTTATGTTTTAAGGCTAACCTTCTGGATGTCCAACACTGTTGTGCTGAGGGAGATCATCTCACAAGCATTTGGCAGTTCATGTCAGTCCAGTTCTATGACCAGGCATACTGAATCAAATGGGAGTGGCAAGAGAAGTGATGGGAAGTCTCCAATTTTGAAATGGAAGGGTAGCTCTGTTAGTAAACAAGCTAATGGTTTTATGCAGTTTGTTGCTGATTGGCAGGAGACAGGAACCTTCATGGCCGCATTGGAAAAGGTTGAATCTTGGATTTTCTCTCGGATAGTTGAGTCAGTATGGTGGCAGGTAATAATCTAAGGGACTGCGCAATGAAGTATTATGAATTAATCTAGATAGTATAACAAGGCTGAATGCTGTTACACGCACTGTTTTACACATTTATAGATGTACAAAATTTCAAGTCCTGATTTCAGTGCATTTTGTGCGTATACAAATGTCTTAAACAGTGTGTGTATAACAAACACTGCTCTTTTATTTGCACTATTATAAGTGGCTTAGACACACCTTCCTCCTTTATGTTGACTGCATATTATGTTTTCAGGCTTTAACTCCATATATGCAGTCACCATCTGAGAATATGTCAACCAATAAAAATGGTGGAAGGTTGTTGGGACCAGCTTTGGGTGACCAGCAGCAAGGCAGCTTTTCTATCAACCTATGGAAGAAAGCTTTTCAAGATGCTTTTCAACGACTCTGTCCTGTTCGAGCAGGGGGACATGAATGTGGTTGCTTACCTGTGTTGGCAAGAATGGTATGAGGTTTTTAACACCTGTTTGGATTTTCTTTGGAACTTGATTTACCTTGTCACAGATCTTGAAATATAATTTCAGGATAGCAAATTTTGTCATCTTCCTTGAAATTTTAACAAACTCCAACCTCTAGCTTTTTAAGTTCTCCTTGCTTTGTAGGGTTAATTAGATATGATTTCTTTGATCAGGTTATGGAACAATGTGTTGCCAGACTTGATTTTGCCATGTTTAATGCTATTCTGCGTGAGTCAGCCCATGAGATTCCAACTGATCCTATATCAGATCCCATTGTTGATTCGAAGGTTTTGCCCATTCCCGCTGGAGATTTGAGTTTCGGATCTGGTGCCCAGCTCAAAAATTCTGTATGTACCATTTTACACTTTTATGTGGTTTGCATATTTTACATAAAATTATAAAAATGTAAAGATTCGGGAAAAACATATTATTAATGGGAATAATCTAGGTTTTGCTGAGAAAATGAAAAGATTTTCTGTTTTTTATTTTATTTTTTATTTTTATTTTAACGAGGTAGTCTAAATATTTTCTGTTGATTACCACAGTGACTAGTGGGCCTTTGATGGAAGGCACTACATGGTTGATCATAATTTATATTCAAAATGAGGAGCCCAAACTGCAGAAACATTACTGTCCAGTGGAGATGAACATTCTTCTTTGTTCATTTCATATATAATTTGAATATACAAATTCATGATTAAGCTGAACATTCTTCTTTTTTCATTTTGTACCAAATTTGAAAATACAAATTCATGATTAAGCCGAACATTCTTCTCTGTTCATTTCATATAAAATTTGAATATGCAATTTCATGTTTAAGAATGGAGTTGTTACTTAACCAAATACATTTTTGAGTTGTGCTGTACTGAGTGGACCCTTCAAATACGTTGCTATATAGCAGAATGATCTAATTTCCATAATTCCATGTAATCATAGTTACATGTGTATTGGGAAAAAATGGAAAATGGAAAACGGAAAAAGTGGGCGTCCAATATCTCCCTAAATGATGTGACTTATCGCATTGTGTTAAACATCCTTAGTATTTATATTTTGATGAGTTGTCATTCCATTTGTTGATATGAGGCTATTCTTCTTGCAGATCGGCAATTGGTCTAGATGGCTTACTGATATGTTTGGCATAGATGCTGATGATTCTCTGAAAGAAGATCAGCATGGCAGTGAAGATGACGACGGGAGGGGTGGAGACAGTGAACCTAAATCTTTCCTCCTCCTCAATGATTTGAGTGATCTTCTGATGCTTCCAAAAGACATGCTTATGGACCGAACAATTAGACAAGAGGTTTATTTCAGCATTAATGTTGAAATTGTATTACTTTCTTATTCTATTTTGTGTTCCATATCTTTTAAGTTGATCAAACTTTGTGGTCTCGTGTTTTCTAGGTGTGCCCATCAATTAGTCTTCCACTGATTAAACGAATAGTCTGCAACTTCACTCCAGATGAGTTCTGTCCCGATCCTGTCCCAGGGGCTGTATTGGAGGCACTGAATGCTGAGGTTTGAGTTTTCTTTACACCAATCATCCCATACATTCTCATGGTTGTCTTAAAAGTATCTTTTTGGTCTCTCAAGCTCCACTACTAGTTGATTGTGCAACTATGATAGATAGGTTTTGGAACACTAAATAGATCCAGTACCAGAAGTTACTTTCAAACTGGGGGGGGGTGGGGAAGCTGCTTATATATAGAGGCCATATTGGTTCTATTGGAGGTCTCCTGTGTGAGAATAATTTGCTTAACGATTATCTTCATTCAACACTTATCATTTGGTGTTGCTAATGATCTACATTTAAAGTTTAATATTTTATGTTTTGAGTCTCAGTGTTTAATTGAAACAAAATTGGTAACTGATCCATATGTTTGATTATGTCCCCCCAAAAAAAAAAAAGAAAAAAAGAATATGTATGTCCAATTCCTCACAAATGGGAGCATCATTTAGGCCTATAGATCTTTTTACTCTCTCTCTCTCTTCTTATTCTTCCCTTTTTTTTTTCTTTTTCTTTTTTAAAGTTTTTAAGACCTTAAAGTTTTGTGTGGTCTACTAAAAAGAGATTTTTGCTGGAAAATGACCATATATGGTTCTTTCCTTTGATTAGAGTATTGTGGAGCAGAGATTGTCCGGAGACTCAGCTAGAAGTTTCCCTTATACAGTTGCCCCTGTTGTCTACAACCCTCCTTCCTCAGCTGATGTGGCAGAGAAAGTTGCAGAGGCAGGAGAAATATCTGCATTGGCTAGGAATGTGTCTGTTGTTCAAAGGAAGGGGTATACCAGTGATGAAGAACTAGAGGAACTGGATTCTCCTCTTACTTCCATTATTGACAAAATGCCTTCTTCACCAATGATCACAGTAAATGGAAATGGTAAACACGAGGAGCATGCCAGTAATACTGGCACAAATGCAAGGTATGAACTCCTTCGGGAGGTCTGGTCCATGTAAATATTAAGAGTGACTTCTATATGTAAATTTATTGTTTTTTGTATGAAAGGAAAAGAGAGGAAGGAAATAGAGACAAAAATTTGTGAAAAATAAAGGGCCAAAAAAAAAAAAAAAAAAAAAAATTCCAGTTGATCTGATGTCTTTGGGAATTCTTGCATTTGGCCAAAACCCAAGCCATCAGCTTTCTTGTACATTAAACAATGATCATAGATCATAACCATACATGGTTTAATGATATATTTCATCCTATTTGAAAAATTATTCCCTGGTGTTTGATTAGCTCGTGGTTCATCAAGCAAACAAAAACATACCAATTCTTAACTACAAAACTAATGAATAAATGACTTACTAAAATTATAACTTTAAGTGCCTTGACCGATTTGAAGCTTGGATGCTAGAGTTTATTTTGGGGCTCTTCCTCTTGTAAATTCTCGTATACTACGTTGTGCCCCCACCCCCCAATCTCTTAATGAAATTTATTACTCATCCAAAAAAGAAAAAGAAAATAGAAAGACCGAAAAGAAAATAGAAAAACCGAACAGCTAGGTCTTAAGTCATTGGGTCAACTATAAATTTGGTGACAGAAATTGGTTAAGCTCGAGCCATTTTACTTTTAAAATGAAAAATTATCTTATGAGACGGTTTTATGAGATTTGTCTCACAAAATGTATTGATTCTAATGAGAGAGAGTTTCTTTAAGATATCTTATCCTATAATTGTTAGTGAGATCCTTTTAAGGTTGCAAATACATTGTATCGAAGTTGAGATAAATGATAATTTTTGTAGAAAACTTACTCAATAAAAAGTAGTCGAGTGAAGCTTGGTGCAGCAATGTGGGCTTATAGTGTTTTGAAGCAAAAATTTGGGTAAGATTTCTACAAAAATTGGGTTATTGTTAGAGTGCTTTTTAACTATCCTCTTTGAGGGCTTAGAGTGTTTTGAGGCAAAAATTTGGGTTAAAACATTTGGCAAAGCTAAAGTCAAGAATTCAAACATCATCAACATTGGAATGAGTACATATTAAAATTTATTAGTTACTCCAAGATTACAGTGAGAATGGTGCTCCATCTTTTTATATTTATGGTATACCTTATCATAAATTTAATTAATGAGATTTATCATGAATGTAAAAGGAGTTAAGTATCATATTATATTCTGAAAGCACCTAATAATTACTCTGGCAAATTTTTCTCCTACATAAAATAGGCTAATTGGCGAGCCTAATATTTGATTTCACAAGATTGAGTTTATGATCCTTAATAAAATCAAATTTCATGAATTTGTAAATCAAATATGACTTGCAAGTCAAGGTTTATGATCTGCAATTACTCAGGTTGTACTTGTACATCCAATGAATTTTTACTATACCAATAGGACTTTATGATGATTTCATGGTCTCTCTCTCTCCTCACTGGTTGGATCTCACAATCATTTGCCTTTTATACGCAAATTGTGTAATTAAGTAGAAAATGCCAAAGAGATTGTTTATTTGCAAAGACAAAGAAGCACGTGGGCTTGTTATCAAGACAACACCTAATCCCGTACCTCTTTTTTACAAAAAACTAGTCAATGGGTTCGTAAATACTTGAAATCCACATCTATTTTGAAGCAGGATAAATGGTTTGGCTGGACAAAGTAAGCCTTCAAAGCCCATTGTACCAAAAAACGAGATAATGGGCAAGCAAATTTTCAAAAATCCAGCTCATCATTTTTTTTTTTTACAAGATAGAAATTCTACTCTAACTTAATTTAAATGAATATGTGTGAAGCTCTTTCATAGAAACTTGAACTTCAGTTTTTATTCCCCAAACTCTACAAGCACTTATATTTGTGAAGTTACCATCACACTAAGGATATGTGATAGTCATCACCATTTTTTTTTTTTTTTATACAAGATAGAATTCTACTCCAGCTTAATCTAAGGGTATAAAGTCGTTTAATATAATATTGGAACTGGCTATGTAAGAGAGGTGGTTGTTGGTTTGTCCCAAATGACGTAGGGTCTTGCTACTCTAGTATATGGGGAGTCTGTCTTAGTTTGCCCCTCACCCTTGAGTTAAAGGGCAACCCCATCTACCAAGGGTAGGTAGCTCTCAATGGTAATGTAAACTTACATTTTTGACATACAAAATGTGTATAATGTTGTACACATTTGCAAATATTATACAATATTGTAAACTTTTTGCAAATATATATAACATTGTGCATTTTTTGTGTGTCTACTAATATAAGTTTATATGGCTACTAAAATATAAGCTAAGAATTTTTCTTTATAATGTGATCAAAATATTCACGCACAATACCATCATATATATATATATATATATATATATTCAAATCCAAACTCACTGTTGGTTTGAGATGCAGTCGGAGACTCAGTCGATGCTGCAGAAAACATCATCGAAGACGCTCAAGTGAATCTTTAATTGCTTTAAGACAGTAGATATTACTCACTAAGCCACTGTTTATTATTTCAAGACTATCAAATGACCAAACAAAGATGTGAAAAATAGCTCCGAACATTCTGGCCTTTAGAGCCATTTCACATTTGCTTAGTGCGTGGACTACTTAGAAAGAGAGATAAAAACAAATTCATTTAGAGAAAATTTCAAATTGGAAAACAGATCATTACCATTAATTCTTAAATCTTCAAAATGAAAGTATTTTTGAATCACATAAAAGTCCAGTTAAAATAAGAGAATCCTTTTATATATAGTTTTAGATATTAAAAATACTGTTTTGAAATATAGAAATTTTGAGATTGATCTTTGCCTAAAGATCCTTTTTTTTTTTTTAACGCACTTATTTTTGTTTTTTAATCCTTAATCATCCAATTTTTCTTTCTATTTGTAAAGGGAAAAACTGGTGCTTGTAAAGCAACCAAAGCATTCCTCACTAAATGAAGGAATTTGGTCTCCTCTTTCTAAATCAATTGCATCTTTCAAAAGCAGTGCGGTGTTTCAGGCAGCACCAACATGGTATTTGACAACGTTTTCGACGGCTCCATTTACAAGTTACAACAAAGACATAGAAACATTATAATAAATAGAAGACAGAAAAACATAATATATAAAAGCAACCACCTTTGTCCATGGTTATATTGTTTATAAAACTTTGTATGCTTCGTTCATCAAGCAACCTTTGATTAGATTACTCTAAACCATATAAGTCTCCCAGCAAAACACTAAAATCTATTTCAAGTTTTGAATGTTTATATTTAGAATTTACTTTATGAACTAAATTTTTTTTTTTAATCCTGGCATAGTTAGTCCTATCATGCATTAGAAGAGAGGGAACTCATCTAGAAAATCTCCATCCATCCAGCTTGAAGGAATTTCAAATTCTTGATTGTCCTGCCCAGAGTCTTCACCCAATTGATCACCATTTTCAATACCTTGTTGTGTCGAGTTGTGCTCCAAAATTGGTCCTTCAACTAGAAATCCACCAATGCTATCATTTGTATAATTCTTGTTAGCCCCCATCACTGCCAAACTCCCCCTTGAAACCCCACTACTTGGAAGTTCCCCTACAATGGTACAAAAATTTTCATTGTTGTCCCCTTGAACACCAGTAAAATCATGACCAAAGTCAGGAATTAATGTTTGAGACTCAAGGTTTTGGATTCCACCAAGAGGGAAAGAGATTGAGTTTTGATTCTGGCAATGGTTGGTAACATTTCTGTCTTGATGAAATTGAAAATTTTGTAATGACTCCATCTGTTGAAACCCCCCATAGCCAATAGCACTATCAACATTTTTTGTCAACATTGCATTTCCATCGAACACCTCAGTCATTGGAAATTCTCCATTAAGGTAACCACTTATGAATCCATCACTCTCTAAGCCACTTTCAACATTCATTGACTCATGAAGGAAATTAGGTTTTTGATAGTTAGGGTTTTGGTAGACATTGGGGGGGAAATTAGGGCTTTGAAATTGAACCTGATTAATATGTTTATTAGTATCCATCCATGCCAAGTGCCCATCTGAAACACCATTAATGGGCAATTCGAAATTATAGCCCACACTTAAATTTTCATGGCTTCCATCCTCTCTACCAATTCTAGGTAATCCAAGAGTAGCATTAAGATAGGAGGAACTAGGGCTCTGATGCAGGACTTGGTTGGTGGTGTTGTAGTTCTGCGGAAACTCAACAAGATGGTTCTTTCTGGCTGTCAAGGATTGAAGCAGTTCAAATGGTTTCTTCATTGAGTTGGGTTGAGATCTACTTGAACTTCCAAACTGTAGGTAGTATCTGGGGGTATTTCTAGTATTTGTTTTCTTCAAAAGAACGTCCTCAACTGAAGTCTTCTTTATCAACTTCGAAGCACCCTTGCCAATTGGAAGCCTTGCACTTTCAGATATGTCTTTGACATTGTAGTTGCTCAAATCAAAATTGGTAACTGCTCTCATTCCTTTCAATCTTATGCTTGCAACATCATAAGCTTTAGCTGCTTCTTCTTCAGTATCTAATTTTTTGTACATATAGCAAGATATATCAGTCATAGTTTTGGTTAGGCCATTAAATGTAAGGCAACTAGTTCTTAGATTGAAAAAAATGTATGATAATATGAAGGGCAAGAAAAAAAAAAGTATGATTAACTTTTGACATGTTACACTAAACCCTCTTGTACATTAAACTAAAGCATTATATATGAAAAAACAATATATATATATATATACATATATACATATATACATATATATATGGGTTGAGTTCAAGTTACACTTGGTGTAACTCTAAACAATGTTACATCAATCAATAATTTTTAATTGGATGTGAATTTTGACAAATCGATTGTTGGATTACATAATTTTTGTATATTCTCCATGCTTGCAAAATTTTAAGGCGATCAAAGATCAATAGTCATGTCATCTATCAATTGTATAAATTCGAGTTTTTGTAGTTTAAAATAATGCATAAAATATGAGTTTATGGATTAAATAGTAAATAATATCCGATTGGTATAAAAATTGGCATGCATGTTTAGAACATATAGAATATGTAATCCAACAGTGGAATTTTCAAAATATAAATTCATTAACAAGTTATTGGGTGGTGTAACATTATTTAGAGTTACACCAAGTGTAATTTGAACCCAACCATATATATATATATATATATATATTATATTTTCACTTTATGTAAAAGATAGAAATAGCCATTTCCCATTTATTTGCTATATTTCTTCTTTCTTTATCTCTCTCTTTAGGATAAGTGGATAATACCACTAACTAGGCCTGTCCACGGGTTGGTCCGGGTCGGGTTTGTGCCCAACCCGGAATCGACCCGACCAGATTGGGTGGTCAATATTTCAACCCGTCGCCGACTGGAGTAATTGATCGGATCGGGCGGGTTGGAGCTTCCACGGCTATTGGGTGGATCGGTCGAAGTTGATCATCTAGAAAAGGCAAGAATCTGGCCAAGAAAAGATGAAAACGGCAAAATCTGGTGAATTTTTTTTTGAAAAAAGGCAGAAATCCGGCTAGATCTCGCTAGATCCAGCGAGATCTTGGCTAGATCTAGCGAAATCTCGTCGGATCTAGCCTAAATCTTCCCAAAAAATTCGAAAATCTCGCCAGATCTACACTTTATTGCCGGAAATTTTGTAGGTTGGTCGGATCGGGTTGATCGGATTTTGGAGAAAGGAAAATTGACACCCGACCCGGAAAACTCGAATTTTGGAGGAATAAACCCGTCGCCGACCGCTAGAGAAGTCGGTTCGGTCGGTGGCGGGTCAGGTCCGGTCGGCGGCAGCGGGTGGGTCGGGTTGACCGGGTCTCTGGACAACCCTACCACCAACCTCCCAAATTTGCCCAACCCAAGTTCACCACGCAATAGCACCTCCCACCACCACATCACCACCACCTAACACTCCTCCCCACACAAAACCACTAAAAAACCCAAACAAACTCACACCTAAATACCTTGCAAATCTGCAATAACCACACCTAAAACTCCCTTTTGACCATTGACCATCGGTGTCCAAATCATTATTGAACATACTTACAGAAACACCCAACACCTAATTACTACTAAAAAATCAAAGTACCCACCACACAAAAACCCTAGAAAATCAATGGTTCTCGACGACAATTAAACACCCCAAATGCCACCTTAAGCCCTAAAACGATGACATGTAATATTGATTATTCCAAAATTTTAAATTCTTAGGAAACAATGAATTTAAACATTTAAGATAACAATTGGCAACCAATCAATGTCACCCAAATGCACATGCACACCCATAGTTGACTCAAATATATTTCATAACACATAAATACATCTACCATAATGCCTATCAACTATGAACCATCATAAAATGATTAAAAAATCCAAGAAAATATAAACAGAGAGAAAAAGTCACCCCAGGATGGCACAATGAATTTATTCACAATATATGGTGCTGGGGCATGGGCGGCTCTAGGAACAGTTCAGGGGGTTCAAATGAACCCCCTGAGCTGGCCAAAAATATATATATATATATATATTATATCATTTTTTAATTTATTTTTTGACCCTCCTAAAATAAAATTTTGAACCCCCTAGACCTAAATTTTTTTAAAGCCTAGTTGAAATGAACTCGATTATGATTATCTTGACAATATCTTGGTCATTAAAAAAAAAAAAAAAAACGCAATATCAAACCAATTTTACCTAAAATATGGGGGGAACAGTAAGCCTAACAACAAATGTATAAATTTATTCTTCTTAAATTAAAAAAAAAAAAATCATTTAGATCTTAAAAAATTTGAAATAAACTAATACATAAAAGTTTATTGAATTTAGATCTCGCTTAGAGTTTACTTAACAACAATAATTCATATGTTTATTGTATTTAAAAGCAATAGATGGTTTTCAAGATTTAATCTTAGCAACAATAATTAGTATCTTCACCATATTAATAAACTATTATAAAAAAAAAATCGTATTAATAAACAATATGCATTAAACTTATAGTTTATCTTATATGAGAAATGCTATGTTCATAATACTTTCACAATAAATCTTAAGTAACAGATTATTACTGGTTGTTACTGATAAAAAAAAAAAGTAATTTTAGTAGTGAGTTTAAGGATCCGTTTGGTAAGAGATTTCTAGTAACATTGTTTAAGTTTTGTGAAAATACGTGTTGTGGTATTTAAACAACAAAAACTGTTATTTAAAGAACATTACCAAACAGGCCCTAAATTAGAACTAATAACAACTTATCACCTAAAATTATTAGAAAAGTGTTATGAAAATTTTGTAAATATAGCACTTTATAATAAAGAAATCACGTAGACTGTAAAATTTATTTTTTACCCAAAATGCATCTTCTTACTGACCTCCCTAAAAATATATCCTGGAGCCGCCACTGTGCTGGGGCTTGCCGGATGTTTTTTATTGAGAATTTTAGGGTTTTGCTGGGTTTTTAGATCTTGGATATTTCATGTTTAGATTGGGTGGTAGTCAGATTTCATGATGATTCTCTAGAATGTTTTGATCGTAATTTTGAAGTTGATAGCTTTTTGGAATTCATGTAATGGTTTTAGATTGGATGGTGGCTGGAATTTAGTTTGTGTGGCTATTTTGTGGTTTGTGTACCGTAATAGTAGCTAATCTGGCCATTATGTGGTGTAATTGTAAAGAAATAGACATATTGGTGGATGAGAAAGGGAAGGGATGGAAGCATTGTAAGAAAAAGGAAAAGTTAAGAAGATAGGGCGAGCGGCAATGCTGACGTGAGGTGGTGGATTACTTAATTGTAACATATCAAAAATTTGAGGTAAATTGATGGGAGACTTAATCACGAGGCAACATGTATTTCTCCGTAATATTAATAGCAAGTTTAAGGTGAAAAAAATACTATTACAAAATAATTTTCATTGACAAAGATGTTATTTTTGAGCATCTAATCATGATACAATCAAATGAGTGATTTAATAGTAATAGGACTTACCAAATGTTCCTATATATAAGCCTTTCACTCCTTTTCCTTTCCCCAACTTGGCTTGCCATTTTTTATTGTCAGAGTTCCTGTTCCAAAGTTTAGCCGTGAGAGAGAGAGAGAGAGAGAGAGAGAGAGAGAGAGAGAGTTATGATACCTTGAAACTCCACGGAAAATTGATGTTCCCTTCGCGAAGCCTCTACTCTTCCTGAAATTTGTCATGTTTAATAACCATCATGCAAAAAAAAGAAAAAAAAAAAAAAAGAAGAAGTCAAAGTTACTAATTAACATGCCCTAGTGTTGTAATGAGAAAAGAATGTCTTTGATCTTAATTCTAAGTTTGGCACCAGTGAACAGATTTGTCCCAATTAATTTAAAATGCATGTCATTTTGCTTTTATAAAGCGGTTGAATACAACTTATAAAATAGATATGTTTGGAAAAAGGGGGGATAGAAGGGAAGAAAAAATTATAAACATAGGTTTTTTTTCTTATTATGATTCCTTCTTGGGACATCAGGTCATTTATATACTTCCATTAGAAACACAATAATTTCAACTCTCACCTTCTAAGGTTTTGCAAATATTCATTCTTTGTCATGGACTGCATCTCCTTCAAATCCTTCTTGTAGTCACTCAACTACAATAATATATATAGCAAAACTATTAAAAGAAAAATCTCAAAGATGAAATGTAAATTTTAGGTTCGATCCTTTGATGAAATACATACAGGAAAATTTATTGGTGCAGTCCTGCCCCATAACTTAAGAGCAGCCAAATCATAAGCCCTAGCTGCATCCTCTTCATTGTCAAATCCACCTGTGAAACATAATGAAGAATTGAGAAACTTTTTAAATTGATATACCACATTTTTTTTTTTTGAGAAATTTGTGTGCACATACTAGGCAATAAGTAGGTTAGGTGTTAGTAAGTTTTGAGACAACTTCTATGAAGCGTTTTTTTTGGGATGGAAACGCACTTCCATTTATTTCCAAATTCGGATATGTTTTGATTTGACCTAATTGGGTACATATCAAATCAAGTATTCCTATGATTGGAAACTTATCAAACTAAAATGTGTTTCTATTCCTATAATGTTTACTATTGGTCTCTCATAGGTTGGGTCAACCTTGTATGTATGGCCCCTATTTTCTCTCATTTATACAAGAAAAACCTTAACATAGTAGAACCTCTTGTTTATTTTATTTTTTTATTTTTACATTTATTTTAACAAAGAAATAAAACAAATAAAGAAAAAACTGAAAGATAATAGTTGAATAATATATAAGTCATTAAGTTTATAGTCACGTAATTAATTATAATAGTCTACTAGTCTAATAATTTCACACACACACACACAAAAGGAAAGAAAAGAAAACATGTATAAATTTACATATGAAACATGATAAATCAAAATTACCTATAAAAATAACTAAATGTGCATTTAGATTAGGTTTTTGCTATAAACTTATTCATTTATTTGATGAAACTTGGCAAAAGTATAGTATTTAAAAATTAGAAGGCTTTAAAAGTTGTTAAATTAAAAAGCTAAGAGAATTAAGCTCATTCAAACTCTCACTTATATAGATTTTTAGATCAAAATATAACATATTTGATAAAGAGAAAATATAATATAACTTTAAAATTTAAATATATATTAAAAATGAGTAAATAATTTTTTTTTTAATGTTTATGATAGAACCTTGGTAAATAGGTTTGGTTAGGTCAAAATTAGAAACAAGAATAACATGAGTTTGTCTTCCTACTACCTATTTTTTGTGTGGGTTAACAGTTTCAATTATTATTTTTTACTAAAAAGAAACATATCTATAATACATATAAAATTGAAAATATTTGACTTTTAGTTGACATCATAATATCATGTTACATAAACTTTTAAGACCTCATAATTTTACACTTCATTATTTTAATACATATTTAATTATATTTAAATTATATTCTATATTTAAACTCTGCATTAAAATCTTGGTATATCATGTTTTCTTTAAATGTTAAAAGTAACATAATACTAAATATATAGTTTAATATATGAATATAAAATAATAATAAATACATATTAATAATTATCAAATTTTATATTTAAAAAAAAAAAAGAAAAGAAAAATATATTATGTTACTTTTCGCTATTGATAAATAAAATTCTAATACCAATGTATACACTTGGATACACCTCTATGCTTCTGGAAGTCTACTTGCGTATCTACAATTCTATATATAGTATTTTTTTTTTCTCTCTTTTTAAAAAAAAAAAAATTTTTTTTTTAAATTTTTTTCTACTTGTTCTTTCCAAAAGGAGAGCTATAAAGTAAAGGACATTGGAATACTATTTTATTTATTTTGAGATGTAGAACTAAAAACTTATTTGAAAGATTTACTTACCAACATAAACTTCAAGAGTCGGAGGAAAAAGCAGGAGAGCAAAAGAAAAAAGATCAGTAATTTAGAGAATGAATCGTACATGTAACAATAGATGTTACTAAATAAACACGAGAATGATAATTATATCTTCTTGGCAACCTGTTTTTGATTTCTCTTTTGGATCAGTATTATCCCACAGAAATGCTTCAAAACGCGCAGCATACCTGTATCATATTCATTGTTATCTTTTCTGTTTTTGTTTTCATTGCATATATAATACAGTAAACAAAATTAACTTCTAAAATTTAACGTGAGTTTTTAACCAAAAAATTTAGGGTTAGACAAACACACCTACTAACTCCTCGGTAGATTGAGCCTCTCTCACTTAGTGAGCGATTAGGTCTTCTACGATGTCCTCGACGACCTCCTTGTCCTTGAGGAATTGTTTTGCCATTTTGATAGCCATTCTCTCCACTAATATCATTGAAACTGCTAGCAAAACAATTGTTAATTCACTGCATGAAAAAAAGACCCAAAAAAAGAAGAAGATAAATCATGCATCAAAAAGTGATAACCTTGTTTGGTTCACTTCAACATTACTAAGACTGTCATTAACTTCATTGCTCCAATTATTTTCACTTCCCACAGGCAATAGTGATGATTGTGAATAGTTAGAGAGTTCTTGGTAGTTGCTACAATGAACATCCATGGAGGAATTCTGAGGTGTTGGTGAAATTTCTGCAGCCGGTAAGAGATACTCGGATAATGCAGCTGGAAGTTGATTTTCATTAGGAAAGTTGCTGAGAAAATCAAAACTCTTATGAGCCTCGGCAGTAGAATTTGACTGCATGGATGGAGATGAACAATGGATTTTGCTTGAGTCACTAATAATGTCATTCAAGTTCCCTAGGGTTGAGTCCCCAAATTGAGAAGCTGTTGAAAAAGCTGATAAAGAACAAGAAGCCGGACTGTGGGCAAAATAGTAGTCATCATCATCTGAGTGTAACGATCCCATAATAAATACCTGCAAAAAAGAAGTTCAATAACTAAAAGAGCGAGGCATTTTGTGATAAATTATTCAATCTCACACTCTTTCTGTCTTGCTGTGCTAATGACATTTCGAGCCAATGTTAGAAATAAAAAAAAAAGTAAAAGAAAAGCAATAAATTTTTACAGTTGATTTTTCTCCACAATGAAGCCAAACCATTTGATAATATATATGTTTCGTTATCATATGGACAGGCTTGCATATCAACAAATTAAAAACTGGTCAAGCCACTTGTCATTTGCTATATGAGAAGGCGTCTTGCATGAATGTTCGTAAATGTCTTGTGTCTTCCAATTTTACCGTCTTGATTGTTAGAACAATATGCAATAGAGATATTTATAATATAAACAATAACCATTAATTTTGTTTGTTAGTGTCAAAGACTGAAGTCTTTTACTGTCTTTTATATAGGTAATATATGTGATTGTACAGGTAGTAAAAATGCAGTACAATAGTACACTGGGCCTAAGCTTATTGGGCATAAATTCTAACAACCTCCTCAAACTTATGTTGGATGAGGTGAGATCAACTTGATTTTGGAAACCAACTCACGAAAACATCTTGATAGAGGAGGCTTGGTGAAGATATCAGCTAACTAACCTTGTGAGGAGACAAACTACGGTTGTAATGTATATAGAATTAGATGGTGACGAATGGAGTGACAATTAATGCCAATATGCTTGGTACGCCCGTGGAAGATGTCATTTTGGCAATCTAAACAACTCTTCGACGAATCATCTTCCTTTTCCCCAACTAAGGATCCTGCCAACACTCCTATTCTTGAGCCTCATCACTCTCATCAAGTAAGAACTCTTCCTTCTCACCTTCGTTACTTTCATTGCTTTTTTGCCCTTGTCTCTCTTCAAGAACCTCACACCTCCTGTGCGGCTTTTTCTAACCTACTATGACAGAAAGCTATAAAAGAAAAGTTGGATTCACTACCTAAAATAGGGACTTGGGATATGTTAACCTCTAGTTGGCAAATATGTTCTAGGTTGCAAATGGGTGTATATGATCAAGACTCACTCGAATGACACTGTTGATCACTATAAGGCTATCTAGTAGCCAAGAGATTCACTTAGGAGTATGGAATTAACTATGAAGAGACATTACATTAGCCTCAGTTACAGGTCTTTCCTCTGTTTGCACACTTATTTGGGGTATTTGCCTCTGGCAAATGGCCATTATTTTATACGCATGTGAAAGAAAAAAAAGCCTTCCTTAATGGAGAAAGCATAATGGAAGCCTACATGCAATTTCCTCCAGGATGCTTTCATCCTCCAAGGTTCTCTCATAAAGTGTGTTAACTACGTCGGGTACTCTACGGATTCAAGCAAGCTTTATGAGAATGGTTTGCCAAGATTAGCTCTAACATCTCCCAACATGGTTTCTTGACTAGTTCCATCTACTCGGCTCAGTTCTTTTGATGCTTAGATTATTTATCAACATTCTCTTGTGGTAAAACTGATGAAGTTTGCTCAAGACTTAAGGATTTATCAGCTGAGACTAGTGCAGGACAGCAGTCTAATAGTGGTGCAGGCCAACAGAGCAAAGAGATGGTTTGTGGCATTACTCATGCCAGTACAAGCATAGCAGCATCATCACTAATAGACAAGGTCAGTCACAGCAATAGTTCTGAGCAATTGTGCAGCAACCATTCAGCAGAGATGTCTGATACAGAGCACCAGTGGGCTTGCAAGGATGTACTAGAGACTATTGAGGCAATACCTTATCATAAGGTTTTCATACATAGTTTTGGAGACTATGATACACATGGCTTATAATAATTAGACTGTCATGTAAATAATGAGAGCCTATTGTACAATTCGCATAGTTAGTAACTGATTTCCTGTAATTACGGTGTTAGTCAATATCAGTCGTGTATATATAGGGTAGCTTTTATGTATTAAGATCAGTTGCTTGTATTACTCTTCTTCTGATTCAATAAAATATCTGATCTTCTATTTATAGAAAGTTCTAGATTTTATATGGTATCAGAGCACGAAGGTTCAACAATGGCGTCCCCTAATTCAAGCAACCAATCTGATCCAGTCATCAACCATACTTCTCAACCAATTTCAACCACAAACAATCAATCAATTCCTCCAAATCCATACTTTCTCAGATTGAGTGAGAATCCACGTAGTGTTTTGGTAACAAAGCCATTGCTTGGAATGAGAAATTATCATTCTTGGTCAACGGATATGATTTTGGCTCTCATTGCCAAGAAGAAGATAAGGTTCATCAATGGCAAGATTCCTATGCTTGATCCAGAATCTCCTCTCTATGAAGACTGGCAAAGCTCATCAATTCAATGCATGTTGATGTATCTAGTAGTATAATCTATTCTGAAATTGCTAGAGATATGTGGATTGAATTGAAAAACCTATTTTCACAAGGCAATGGTCCTAAAATCTATAATCTTCAAAGGGAGATTTCTCACATCTCTCAAAATTAGTTGACAGTAATTGAATATTTCACAAAATTTAAGAGATTATGGGATCAATTGTTGAATCTGGAGCCATTACCAAAATGTAGTTATGGAGCAATGAAAACCCTAAGTGCTACTCATGATAAAGCCTATGTGATGAGGTTTTTGATGGGATTGAATGAAAATTTTGAGACTATAAGATCTCAAATTTTGATGTATGAGCCTTTTCCCTCAATGAGCAAAGTATATGCCTTAATTCTTCAAGAGGAGTCTCATAAGAACATTGGACATGGAGGATCCTTTGCAGCTAAACCAGATTCAGTTGCCATGTATGTGAATTCAAAGGGCAATAATGCTGGCAATGCTAATTGGAGCAAGGGAAACAATAAAAAGGAAAGGCCTTTATGTACACACTGTAATATGCTTGGGCACACCATTGATAAGTGCTATAAGCTTTATGAATATCCACCCTAGTACAAGCAGAAAGGAAAATCAAATGCTAATCAAGTATCTTATGATCAAGGAACTTTGGTTGAGCATCCTTCATTTGGATCAGTTCAATGTCCAATTTCAAAAGCTCAATGTGAACAATTGTTGGCTTACCTCAACACTAGTTCTGGTTCTAGTGACAAGCATCAAGCTGCTACTATAAGCAGTGGTGATGGAGTGCCCAGCCACCACTTCATAGCCCTCAGCTTCTAATTTCTATCTTAAGACTATGGCAGGTATGGCTTTTAGTTTTCCTTTCATTCCCAAATTAGTCAATAAAGATATGTTTACAACCACTGATTGGGTCATAGACACAAGGGCTACTAACCACATGGTGCATTCTATTTCTTGTTTTACTACTATAACCTTTACTCTAAATACTCATGTGAAATTGCCAAATGGTGAAATTGCTTTAGTTACTCACATAGGGACTGTCAAAATCACAGAAACACTTATTCTATATGATGTTCTCTGTGTTCCTTCATTTAGTTTCAATCTTATATCAGTGAGTCAATTGGCAAAATTAGTTCTTTGTTGCCTCATTTTTCTTGGAACTTTTTGTTTCATCCAGGATCTTGCTCATTGGAGCACAATTGGTCTGGGTAGAGAGCACAATGGTCTTTACCTACTGGAAGAGAGCAAGTCCATTTCCTTTTCAGTTTCTGCAATGTTTTCAGTCAATAAAGTTCAGCCACATGTTTGGCATTTCAAATTGGGGCATTTGTCAAATGCCAAATTGGCTTTGATGAAGTTTAATAAAGTGCCTCTTCATGATTTGGTTGATAATTTTCATTGTGACATTTGTCCTATTGTAAAATAGAAAAGATTACCATTCAATACAAGTTCTCATGTTTCTGAAAATTGCTTTGATTTGTTGCATTGTGATTTGTGGAGTCCATTGTAGATGATTGTTCTAGGTCTACTTGGGTCTATTTGTTAAAACACAAGTCACAAACACAATCAGTTTTAGAGAAATTTTGTAATATGGTAGAAACTCAATTTGCTAAAAGGATCAAGGTTGAGGACAGATAATGGGACTGAGTTTATAATGAAAGATTTCTTTGCACAAAAGGGTATTTTGCATCAATTAAGTTGTGTTGAGACCCCTCAACAAAATGCCATTGTTAAGAGGAAGCATTAACACATCTTAAATGTTGCAAGATCTCTTATGTTTCAATCCAAATTACCTTTATATTTGTGGGGACATAGTGTCTTGACTGCTGTATACTTAATTAATAGAATACCTAGTTCACCATTGTCCCATAAAACACCTTTTGAAGTCCTTTTTGGTCAAGTGCCAACTTATGATCATTTGAGAGTGTTTGGATGTCTATGTTATGCATCTACTCTCTCTCATAACAAATCCAAGTTTGACCCTAGAGCTAAAAGATGTGTATTTCTGGGGTATCCTTTTGGGGTAAAAGGTTACAAAGTGTATGATCTCTCTACCAAATCAGTTTTTATCTCAAGGGATATAATTTTTCATGAGGACATATTCCCTTTTGCTGGTGAAACTGCTACTGTTGCTGATCCTTTTCTTTTAGATTTTGAACTTCAAGGTAATGCTTCCTCCAACTCAGGTATTGATACTTTTGTTACTCCTACCATTATACCAGATACTACAGGTCCTTTCTTAAATAATTTTGTTCCTTCTATGCCTAATTCAGTTCCTACTTCAGTTTCTAATTCAGTACCTAATTCAATTGATTCCTTTCTACCAATTGAGACATCTGATTCCTCACTTGCTGTTTTACCTAATACTGATTCCATGCTTTCTTCTCATTTTCCCTTAGTTCCTACATCTGCCATACAAGAACAGGCTTCTACATCAGCAACAGAAGCACCACTTGCACCTACCAGAAAGTTAGCTAGGCCTTCAAAACCTCCAGCTTACTTGCAGGATTATTCTTGTGCTTCTGCTGGTCTCCTTGCTTTTGGTGGTCCTTATGACATAGCTCATTGCCTTACTTATGCTCATTTAGTGGCAAGCTATAGTCCTATGTATTGGCAGTTAGTTTCAATCCTTAAGAGCCTTAAAACTTTTTCCAAGCAATCAAAGATCCACTTTGGAGAGAAGCAATGGATAAGGAAATCCAAGCTCTTGAACAAAACCACACTTGGGAACTTACTAGTTTACCTCTGGGGAAAAACACCCATTGGATGCAAATGGGTGTATAGAATCAAGTTGAAATCATATGGGATTATTGAAAGGTATAAAGCAAGATTAGTTGCTAAGGGTTATACCCAAAGGGAGGGCCTTGACTTCATTGAAACCTTCTCACCTATGGCCAAGACAATTTCTGTCAGAGTTCTCATTGCATTGGCTATAGCTAGATCATGGCCACTTCATCAATTAGACATTAATAATGTCTTCTTGCATGGAGACTTGGATGAGGAAGTTTACATGACCTTACCTCCTGGTTTTCACAGTAAGGGGGGGAGTTCAACTTCAACTTCTACACCTATTGTCTGCAGGCTTGTCAAGTCACTTTATGGGTTAAGGCAGACATCTAGGCAATGGTATACTAAACTTTCTTCAACCATTTAGCAACCCAGTTTTGTTCAATCTCAAGCTAATCATTCCTTATTTGTTTATGCTAAGGGTCCTTTGTTTACTGCATTGTTAGTATATGTGGATGACATGGTGATTACAGGGAATGATCCAAGTTGTGTGGCAGCCTTGAAGTCAATTTTGGATGCCAAATTTGGGATCAAAGACCTTGGATCACTCAAGTATTTCTTGGGACTTGAGATTGCAAGGAGTACTAATAAGGGAATCAGCTTGAATCAAAGAAAATTTGCACTTGAAATTCTGAAAGAAATAGGCATGATGGGTTGTAAGCCTGTTAAGTCACCTATGGAACAACAACTTAAGTTGTCAAAGAGTAGTGGAGAGTTACTAGCAGAACCAAGTTAGTATAGAAGGCTTATAGGGAAGTTGATGTATTTGACTTTGAGTAGGCCTAACATAACCTATGATGTGAATAGGTTAAGTCAGTTTTTAGCTCAGCCCAAAGTACCTCACATCCAGGCAGCCAATAGAATACTGCAATATATCAAAGGAACACCAGGCCAAGGAGTGTATTTTCCTTGTAATTTAGACTTACAGTTAAATGCATATTGTGATGTTGACTGGGCAGGTTGTCTAGACACTAGAAAGTCTCTTACAGGGTATTGTGTCTTCCTTAGGGATTCATTAATATCATGGAGATCAAAGAAATAATCTATGGTTTCAAGATCTTCAGCTGAAGTTGAATATAGATCCAGGGCAACTACAACATGTGAAGTCACTTGGTTATTGTTTCTATTGAAGGATTTACATGTGAAGAATGACAAACCAGTTTTATTGTACTGTGACAACCAGGTAGCACTACATATAGCTGTAAATCTAGTATTCCATGAGAGATCAAAGCATGTAGAAGCTGATTGCCACATTGCTAGAAATAAGGTTCTAGATGGAACAATTAAAACTTTTCATGTGGCTTCTAAAAATCAGCTAGCTGATGTTTTCACTAAGGCTTTGGGTGAAGAAGTTGGGTTTGATTAACATCTTTGCTGCTTGTGTTGAATTTCCAGAAACTATATCAGAAACACAAACTGCAAGAGCTTTGCTCTTGAGGGGGGGTGTTAAAACTGATGAAGTTTGCTCAAGGCTTACGGATTTATCTGCTGAGACTAGTGCAGGACAGCAATCTAATAGTGGTGCAGGCCAACAGAGCAAAGAGATGGTTTGTAGCATTACTGATGCTAGTACAAGCATAGCAGCATCATCACTAGCAGACAAGGTCAGTCACAGCAATAGTTCTAAGCAATTGTGCAGCAACCATTTAGCAAAGATATCTGATGCAGAGCACCAGTGGGCTTGCAAGGATGTACTAGAGACTATTGAGGCAGTACCTTATCATGAGGTTTTCATACATAGTTTTGGAGACTATGATACATGTGGCTTATAATAATTAGACTGTCATGTAAATAATGAGAGCCTATTGTACAGTTAGCATAGTTAGTAACTGATTTCCTGTAATTATGGTGTTAGTCAATATCAGTCGTGTATATATAGGGTAGCTTTTATGTATTAAGATCAATTGCTTGTATTACTCTTTTCTGATTCAATAAAATATCTGATCTTCTATTTAGAGAAAATTCTAGATTTTATATCTTGTTATAGGTTGATGACATGATCACTACAAGTAATGATGTGTTTGGTATCCAAAATCTTAAGTGGATTTTTGATCAACACTTTGAGATGAAGGATTTGTGTTCTTGTAGAAATTAATTGGGGAACTTGGAAGACATTAGAGATCAACAAATAAGGTGCAAATATGGAACCTAATTGACTAATAGTCATGGTGGAAGCATCGGTTGTGTGAATAGTAGGTAATATAATAGGGGTGTGTGTGGCCATGATAGCAGAATTGAGATTTAGGATCTGCTTGTTTTACTAAAATTGAAAACTTTTGGTGAAACTACTGTAGATAAAGGTAAAAGTTAGCTAAAATAGTACAATGAGACCCCTGAATAGTAACAAAAAGTATAGTGAGACTCATGAATAGTAGCAAAAATAGGCTGAATAGTAAAATAAGTTGGCAAAAATAATCCATGCCAAATGCACACTTAAATGATTACAACATCAAGATTGTTGGGGGGACCACAATTTGACTCCCTACAGCATGGTGTGATGTCGAATGCCATAAAAGATTTGAATGTGTCTTCCTCATCACCAATTGGTTTTGAGGTGGAATGACACAGCTCATGGTCTGACAAATGGTATCAGAGCCATGGTCTTGGTTTCGAGTCACAGGAGTGTCATTGTGAGGGAGGGATTGTTGGGGGGACCAAATATATATATATATATATTAATGAGAAACCAAACTCAAAGTCTGGGCATTTATTGGAAAAACACAAACCGAAATACAAATAACTTAATGAACATCAAAGTTAGCCAAGAGAGCAATGTCAGTTGGCAGGTCTTCAATCCATGCCTGAAAAACATCTCCAGTTTTAACTTTTTTAGCTAAAGCATCCGCTACCCTATTACAAGATCATTTAACATGACTAAATTCAACTTTAGAAAGATGAGAGGCAAGAAATATAATGCCGCCGATCATATTTCCATATGAGGCTTCACTTGCACCACCATTGTTTAAAGCTTGGATCACTGTCAATGAGTCACCCTCAAAAATAGCTTCTTGAATACCAACTTCAGACGCAAACTTCACCGCTCGTCTACACACCATTGCTTCAACCTCTACCACTGAATTAGGAAGAGGAATGCGCTTAGACATGGCAGCAACCACCTCAGGGGGGACCACACTCCCTACAACCACTCTATAAACAGGCTTGCGTGGTGTGATGTCAAACGCCATAAAAGATTTGAGTGTGTCTTCCTCATCACCAATTGGTTTTGAGGTGGAATGACACAGCTCATAGTCTGACAAAGATGATTTAGCCGATATCATAAAAAAGCATAACTAGAAGGCTTAGAAATGACCTGGTTGGCTTATAGATCCACTATAGCAAAGGTAGGGGCAGTTGAAGAGGCAAACTCAACATGGCTAGGTGATAATGCAACCGATGGTGGAACTGACTCAAAGTTAGCCAAGGTTGCAAAATTATAAAGGATATAAGCATGAATGTGGCAATGGTCCATGGTGTGCCCCTTAGCCTTATAGAAGTTGCGAATGAAAAGCTTCTGATTGGACCTTTTTTTTTTGTCATGTCCTTATGATGGAGCAAGGTTTATAGGTGCAGTAGTAACAAAGATTGGAGTAGAAAGAACCATAGGAAGTGAAGTCAGGGAGAAGTGATGAGACAGTCAATGGACCTTTCATTGAATAGTTCATTGAAAACTTAATAGTGGGCAGTGGGGTGAGACATATAGAACAGCTGGCTGAGTACGAATTCAAACTCTTCATGAATACCCCATCAAGAACTGATTTAGACGTACTTTCTCACAATGAACATCAATAAATTAGGTCTTAGAAGGTGTCTTGATAATAGGTTCAGCTGCTTCTAATTGATCCCAAAGTGTTACGGTCATATTTTTTATGTATTGACATATTCTTTGACAAAATTCACTTTACTTGTAATTTGGTAGATCTAAAATGTGTTTAGGATATCAAGAAGTGTGTTAATAAGACAAAACAAGTGATATCATTAAAAACATGAAGATTGAACATTGAACCAAGAAACAAGTGAAGAAAAACTGATTTGGTGAAGCTCAACACTAGTCTTGACATCTGTTGAGACTTAATGAGTAACTCTCAACACTACTAGTCTAGCTAGGGTTTCATTCACTAACTTCTAGGGCATATAAAAGCTTTATTTTAAAGTCATCAAAAATACAGAGACTCAATTTAGAGAACTCATACACTCTGTAAGAAGCTACTGCATTCTTGTGTATATTGAGCTACGCAGATCCAGAATTCTCATATCAAAATTTCGACCCATGATAACTTGGATTGCTAGGGTTTCATTCACTAAACCTCTAGAGCATATAAAAATTTTATTTAAAAGTTATCAAAGACACAGAGACTCAATTTAGAAAACTCATACACTATGTGAGAAGTTACTGCGTTCTTGTGCACCTTAGGATTTTGTAACCAAGCAATGCTTCCAGATCTTCAACTTGCTTTAAGGTGAAGAACTTTGCATCCAACAACAATCAATCAGTTGCTGGGAAGTCAGACATATACTGGGATCCATGCATACAGGAAGAGGTCTTTACAAAATCAAGTCCAATTGGGAATTGGAGTAAAGGTTCAACTGTAGGTTGGTATTTTGAGATAGTCTAGGTAGTGGTAAGATTTCTTATACTTGTAACAACTTGATTCTTGATTAATGGATTCTTGGGAATGGTGACCTGAAAATCACCGGGAGGGTTTGCCTTGCTAGAGGTTTTTCTCATTCGCCAACAAATTACCGTGTCAATTTATTTTTCACTGCACATTAGCATATTTGGTGATTTGTTTGTACCTTCACGATTTGCATATAATTTAACCTAATTAATCAACTTGAGTAATTGAATCAATTATTCGGAGTCAATCTATAACCTAACACAAAGAAACCTCATGTAGCTATGGAAAGTTGAAACGCGCTCGCCTAGATCTTGTGGAGCCGATATAGAGTGAGCATATGATTATGCTCTCAAGCGCCAACTGATCTAGAGTACCGAGAAGTAAGCATATTCCAAACATCCCTAGCGATTATATAGTCTCCAAAGTCAAAATGTCTATACTGATTAAAGGAGAGGGGGTGTTATGGAGCCAAGTGATGATTTGATGATTGGCACCATCTCAATCTGCAAGATGAAGAACAAAGGAAATAGTAACTTCTCCCTCTTTTGAGCGAGGGGCCTTGCATTGGCTAGTCCAATAAAACCACATTTTGCAACATTTGTGGAAGTTACACATAGCTTGAGCCCATTGAGAGTAGTTGTGAGGATGACATGAATGTGGTGAGAGACCTCATTTTAAGCCATAAAGAAATCTCAATTGCAAAAATGGACAAATATATATATATATATATATATATGAAATCAATATGCGAGTAAATAGTAAAAAAGTACCTAGATAGAGAAATTCAACTCTTAGTCAGAGTCAAACCCTGGCTGGCTGGTTCGGGATCACGATTCAAGCCAGTCCAGATCTCAGTTTGGAATTGCAATTCATACACAATGTAAGATTGCAGTTTAGCATAAATTCAAGTCGAGTTAGGGCAGGCTAACGTGGTAGGGGCTGATGTGACATGATTGTGTGGCACCCTAATGCACTTAGGATTGACATGGCGTGATATTGAACTGACACATGGTGTGCACGTTGTTGTACATGTGTGGACGCGTGTCAGGCTTTTTGTAAGGGTGTATGGGCGAGTGGTCATAAGTTTTGGACAAGTAGTGAGGCAGTCCAAAACTTTCTCCGATGCATGCAACGTCATATCAGGGTGATTCCAACTTCCTTGATCTCGCAACTTCCGTGTATGGTCGCTCGAGTTAATGTACGATTGGAGTGGATTTGAGAATGAAAGTAGCTTTGGTTGACGATAGTAGATCACTTCTTATGATGGCTATGGAGGCGAACAAGAGAAGGCTAGGGCAGCTAAAGAATAGTGACAATAGACAAGCCTACTTGTAAAAAAAAACGGAAGCTCAAAGCTTTGGCTTTGATATCATGTCAAATACTGAGGTCTTATTGTATTATTGCTGAACATTGTACAGGAGACTATCTTTCTATGTAGACAAGATATGTGTTTTGTATAAGTAATAGAAGTACAGTATAAGCAGGTGCAGTGCAATAGCTCATTGGACTTATATTCTAACATAAGGAAAAGTAGTTATGCATGCAAGTAGTGGTTGTTTATACGATCAAGTAATTAATTTCTAAACCCAAACATTAACCAAACCTTGAGAGATGCTTCCTTCTACCCTTTCTAACTTCTTTTGTACAACTAGTGTTATTTCATAATCTGGAGTGTGTACTTTCATCACACACAAGTCTTAACTTGAGTCACTTCTTGTGAACTGAGGTTTCTTGCTATGAAATAACAGTTTTTAAATGGATCAAGTAAAAAGCGTGGCACTACTAACTATTTATATATTTCTATGTCCAATTTTATTGACTATCTATGAGTTTCATATATAATTGGACAGAAATAGGAAAAGTGGAAGTGTATTTGGGGGAAATAAAGTGTGCCTTTTTTTGTTAGAGTTTATTCATCACAATTTCTACGACATTTTTTAGTTTTACAGTTCATAGGATTGAGGGATTATGTTACAGAAATTGTGTGCAAATAGGTATTTCTTGTAAATTTCTGTTGTGTACATGTTGTAAATCTCTGTAATTCCCTTCTACTACATGCTAATTTCAAGTTTCAACAAAGATGGCAACCTATTAAATTGGTAAACAACCCAGATTCATTTGAATATTTTACTTCCTTTTATACCAAAATATCCCAACTAAGTATACATACCAAAATAGCTTATTGAAGGAACACAAATATCAAGATACGTTCAAACATCCCTAATGTTATTTTATACGTTTCTAATTTGGTGCAGTTAATTCTTCAATTTTTGACGACTCAACATAATAGGATAATTCTTTTGTATTTTAATGAGTAGTTGTTTCAAATATAATTGAACAAAACCAGTTTAACTAACACAAACCCCTCTTCGGCTCTTATGCCAAATTATGTCATTGCAACTGTACATCAATCAAACACCTAAGTACGACTACTCAGAATCTATATTGTAAAGAATTGCATGATTATGTAATAGTAATTGTGCAAACATTTTGAACATCCGATGCATTGAATAAATTCACCTCAAGATGATAGACTAAAACATTAGTGTGTGTGTGTTTGTTTCTCAAAAAAAAAAAAAAAACATTTAAACTACATAGAAGGCGCTAAACACGTTATTAGTCTGCAAACATTAACATAAAAGGCTCGAAAAACTTTATTAGTTTGCAAACTTTTAAATATTGTATAAGAGGATCCACATTGATGGGATTATAAATTTAGCAATATGGCTCTACAAAAAGTTACTTTATTTATTTTACATTTTCACTTTACATACACCCAATATCAAATGGGTCTATATTTTTAGTTATTTGATTAAAATAATATAAAAAATTCATTAAAAAGTAGTGTAAACACAACCAAAAGAGATTTTTTTTTATATTAAAAAGCAGTGTGAACACAACAATTATATATATATATATTCTGTGTACTATAGCTGTGGAGCCAAAAAATATGGATTTGGCACCACTAATGTAGTCACATTTTGGTATTTGATGGTGCTAAAAATAGCAATATAACTTTTTAGCACTACCAATACTAGTGCTCTAAGGCGCAAAAAACTTTATTAGTCTTTAGACATTTAAATACCGTAAAAGGCGCGAAACACTTTATTAGTATTCAAACATTTAAACACTGTAAAGGGTGCGAAAAGCCTAAGAATTGCAATCTATTAGTTTCTCAACTTAGATTATTTCTCTTTCTCTTTTTATGCAAATATTTCTCATATCAGCTAGACATACCCCAATCATGTAATTTCATCTTTTATGTTATCTATGGTAGTAGGTAACAATATGTGCATAACAAGGAACTATAGATCAACATTAGGAATTTTTGTGATCATTCAAGATATACTCACAAGGCAAAGGGAAAAGAAAATAAGAATTAAACCACAATTATCAGTCCTCCTTTGAAGGTGGTTTCTTTACATATATATGGCCAATCGGTTTTGATCATCAGATCAAGCTATTGGAAATAATTTGATCTCTTTGATTACTACCAACTTGTAAAGGCAGTATAAATCTTAGTGAACAAGAACAAAGCCACATCAGATTTTATTTTATTATTTTTAATTATGACTTCTCACAAAGAGTTTTAAATTTAGTCAAATTAGATTTTTTGCTAGAGAATTATAAAAATGTGGTTAATTCATGATATGAAACCCAAGAAAAATCTCATCACCATATTAACATTTAGTGTTTTTGGAACTACACCTGCCTTTTTCCTTTGGGAACGAGAGAGAAATCAATTCAAGGGTACTTTTGCTGTGGGGAGATAAAAACCTGCAGCTAGCTTTCTTTGACACCTTCAAATCTCAAAAAACCTGAATTTTTCTGAAAGAAAAAAAAGTAAGCAAAAATAATTGGTAAAGTTATAAACATCTCATTGTGTTAAGAAAATTTATAATATAAAAATCAAGGTTTGTAGTGAAATTAATCAAAAGTAAAGCACATGATTTCATTACCAACCAAGCAAGGAACTGTTGCAAATGGCTATTCTCTCACTCTTACTCTCACTCTCACTCTCACTTTGGGCTATTCAATAACACTAATATATCAGAATTTCCAAACCGCAACGGTGATGACTGATGAGTAATGTTATTTAACTATTTATCCCTATGTCCACATGTTAAGCATGCTGCTTCCTCCAGGAATTAAAGAATAAAGGACAAGTTTTAGGGAAATGCCAAACAAATTTGGTGGTTACAATAACAATCCTAATGATAAATAGGGAGGATTTTGCTAACCATATTTAGCGTCTAGTATTAAATTCTGCACCCACGAGAATTTGGCCATGTTAAAATATAGGATTCCAAAGTCTGACTTCGTCAACCTTTGTAAGAATCTTAGTCAAAATGATATATTTTCTTCTTTTTTTTTTAATGTACATAAGGGGATTCTACATTTGTACCTCTGAAATTAAGGAGTAATACGCTAAGATCGCAACTTTTACCACAATTTTTTCATAACTTATCTGTGGGTATACCAGGACTACAAATTTTGCCATAATTTTTTCACAATTTATCTATGTGGCGAGTTATGAATGATAGAGTTATAGATCCATATGAACCCATTACTTTTATTCCACCACTTATAACTTCCCACGTCAGACAATTGTGAGAAAAACTGTGACACAAGTTATAGTCCTAGTATTTTTCAAAATTAAACCTCAGGTACATGGGTAAATGCCAATGGACCATAGGCCACAGACATCTACTACTTTCAGTTTAAAATTTAGCATATTAGTCTTCCTAATTAATTAAAATCATTGTTTAATTTAAAAGTTCTAGCAATACTGTAATTTTAGTGGCCGAATAAGGATTATTTCAGAAACAAAATATGAGGATTTTCTCTTCAAAAAGTTTCCAAAATAAAAATCACCTCCTTAACTATGCGACAAATGTATGGTACAAAAAGAGGCCTGCATACATTTTTATGCAAAGTTTGAAAATAAGCCATTTGAGTTGACCAAAACGGTTTTTTTAGCCATTTGGTTCAAAAAGAGGCATGCATGCATATTTATCCCCACTTGAAGCCAAAAAAAAAAAAAGGCTCTTTAACTACGAAAAAGAATCTAAGCAATTCGTTTGAAAGATATTATTTAAAATCACAAATATTTTCTGAGCAACAATTTACATAGTATTGTCATTGAAAAAAAGTCCAATATACACAATATAGCATTAATTAACATGTCAAATGCACGAGAATATATTAAGAAATATTTGTAAAAGTTTTTTATTTATTTAATTCAATAGTTGGAGTTTCGGAAGTAAAGAGATCTAAACTTTGGATGTCTCAATTGAAAATATCAAAAGGTGTCAACAAGTTTAACTACAAGATTCTTTACAAAATTTGTAAACATTATGATACCTAAAAAAAAAAGTTTCTATGTAATGCCGACGTTAACTCAAGTTTAATAAATTTTAAGCATTCTTTGTATTAATCATGGACTAAACTTCCTTTTATGTTAGCTTTGTAATTTTTTTTTGGGTGTGTGTGTGTATTCATTTGGATATAATATGATACTATGACCAATTGGGTATAAATTTAATACACCCAATTTGAAAAAGTACAATTTGTCGTACTTTTTTTTTTTTTTTTTTTTTTGAGTCAATCATCATTTTTTTTTTTAAATTATTCCCAAAAAAAAATTCACCCAGCAAACATGTTGACAAGTCAAGCATTGAAATGTAAATTTGATTGAAGTTACTATTTATCTACTAGCAGCATTAGGTAGATGAAAAATTATTCGATACTCCCATAATATAGTTAATGTGAAACTCCAAATTAATAATTACAATATTAGTCTTAGTAGTGTTGATTATTATAAGTTTGTATTAATAACGGCGTATGTGAAAAGAATCTATCTAAGCTTGAAAGAAATGCAACAATGGTGTTGACACCGTGAAACACTCAATGAGAAGCAATAAACGCAGAGAGTAATAGAGAGAAAATTCAGAGAGAGATGAAGAAAGAATAGAGATTTCTGGAAGAATGAAATGCTTCACTATTCATTACACTTGATGTACAGTATATATATTACAAGAGAATCAGTAACTGCCTAATCAGAGATCCCTAAAATCTCGGGATTGATCCGTAAAATGTGGAGGGAAATTAGGAACTAATTAATTACCAATAACCACCTAACATATTGATTTAATGAACTAATCCAGAAGTACAAAACGCAGCGTATCAATGAACTAATAACAAAAGGACTAAAACACAGCGTTTCATTAAATACATTTACAACACTGCATTAAATAAAACGACATCGTTTGTTGCATGTCTGGACTAGCCGTTGAGGAACTAGTCGTTGGGCATTTGAACCATTTGAGCAAAACTCTGTTTGTCTCTGAGTTTACTCTTAACATCTCCCCTCAAACTCGAGGCAGTGTCAGCCAAGAGTTTGCTATGCAGAATTAGAAAATGAGGGCCAGGCAAAGGTTTTGTGAAAACGTCAGCAAAATTGTCACGACTAGAGATGAATTTGATCCCCAAAGTGCTACGAAGAACACAACCTCGCACATAGTGATAATCAACCTTGATGTGCTTGGTTCTTGAATGAAAGACTGGATTAAAGGCTAAGGCAATAGCAGAGTTGTTATCACACCATAGGATGGGAACATGAGGAAGAAAGAGCTTAAGTTCCTTAAAGAGAGTGCGCAGCCAAGTTAACTCTATTGCTGTGGAAGCCAAGGCACGATACTCTGCCTCTGTGGAAGAACGAGAAACAGTGGATTGTTTCTTGGAAGACCAAGAAATTGGGCTTGAACCAAGAAAAACCAATATGCCAGTAGTAGATTTCCTATCAATGGGGTCTCCAGCCCAATCTGCATCAGAGAAGGCAGAGAAGGTAAGTAGACCAGGAGCAAGATGAATCCCAAAATGTAAAGTACCCCTCACATAACAAAGAACACGCTTGGCTGTCTCCAAATGAGAAATAGTGGGATGATGCATAAATTGGCAGAGTTGATGAACACTAAAGGCCAAATCAAGGCGTGTGAAGGTCAAGTATTGGAGAGCACCCACCATACTTCTATTCTCAGTGGGATCAGGCAAAACAGAACCATCAAAAGGAGTAAGATGCACATTTGGACAACAAGGGGTCTTCATAGGCTTAGAATTCTCCATCTTGAATCTATGAAGCACATCAGAGGCATACTTGGATTGGCATAAAGTAGGACCAAATCTGGAAGGCACAATTTGAATGCCTAAGAAATAAGAGAGAGCACCCAAATCTTCAAGCTCAAAAGCCTTACTAAGGGCAGTGACAAGATGAGAGACTTGTGAACAAGAATTGCCTGTGATTATAATATCATCAACATACACAAGGAGATAAATGATAGTTTGATGAGAGTAAAACACAAATAAGGAAGAATCTGCCATGGAA
Source organism: Quercus aquifolioides (assembly GCA_019022515.1). NCBI lineage: Eukaryota > Viridiplantae > Streptophyta > Magnoliopsida > Fagales > Fagaceae > Quercus > Quercus aquifolioides. The sequence continues at coordinate 26,185,094 of CM032325.1, read as the reverse complement.
GCTTCAAATCCAAGATGCAACAACTAAGATGTAAATCTGTCAAACTAGGCCCTTGGGGCTTGTTTCAAGCCATACAAAGATTTATGTAATCTGCAAACATGATGAGGGAATTGTTGATCTACATAGACTGGTGGTTGCTCCATATACACCTCCTCCTTTAGAAAACCATGAAGGAAGGCATTGGAGACATCTAACTGTCTGAGAGGCCAATTAAAACTCACTGCAATGGAAAGTACAAGTCTCACGGTGGCTGGTTTCACTATTGGACTAAATGTCTCGGTGTAGTCCACACCTGCTTGTTGATGAATGGTTCCATCAATATGTAATTTCAGCTTATACACCCATTTACAACCCACCAAATTAATGCTAGGAACAGCAGGAACAAGAGACCAAGTTTTCTGTCTTTGTAGAGCAGAAAATTCCTTATCCATGGCCTTAACCCATTGAGGAAATTTACAAGCAATTCTATATGATGGGGGCTCAGTGTGAGTATAGTCAACCACAACCTTGTAACACAATTTGGGCTTGGAGATACCATTCTTTGATCTGGTGGTCATAGGATGTATATTCACAGGTACAATGACAGAAGCAGTGGCAACAGGAGGGGAAGATGTAGTGACGGCAGGAAGTGAAGATGCAGTGGGAATAGAAATAGAGGGAATAGGCTGTAAAGGAGCTAAAGAAGTAGGAGTAGATGAAATTGGAGGATGTGGAGGTGTTGGGTGAGTCATAGAGACAGGTGGAGATGTAGTAGTAGGAATAGAGGCAGATGATTGGAAGGTTTGGGAAGTGTCTGATAAGGGAAAGTGACAAGAAGTGTGAGATGTAAAAGTAGGATTAGGATTTGTGGAAGGAGACAATGAAGTAGAATAAGGCCCTAAGATCGAAGGTTGATTAGAAGAGTGTAAATAGAGAAGATTAGAAAGCCAAACATCAGGATTAGGAGTATGAGAGATTGAAGCAAAAGAGGATGTAGAAGAAAAGGGAAATTTGGCTTCATTGAACAAAACATGTTTGCAAGTATAAAGAGTATGAGTGAGCAAGTCAAGACATAAGTAACCTTTGGAAATGGCAGAATAGCCTAAGAAAAGACACTTTGTGGTCCTATAATTAAGCTTGTGTTTGGTGTATGGTCTAAGAAATGGGTAGCAAGCACAACCAAAGATTTTAAGAGAAGAAACATTAGGATGTTAACCATAGAGCTTATACTAAGGAGAACTGAAACCTAATGTAGCAGTAGGAAGTAAATTGATTAGTGTCACAGTTGATTGAACAGCAAATGACCAGTATGAAGAAGGCAAGGAAGCTTGGGACAGAAGGGTGATAGTAGTTTCAATTAGGTGTCTATGCTTCCTCTCCACTGAGCCATTCTGTTGAGGAGTATAAGGACAAGAGATTTGATGATTAATCCCATTGGAAGTGAGAAAGGATTCAAAAGATTTAGAAGTGTACTCACCTCCACCATCTGATCTAAGAGTTTTAATAGTTAAGGAAAATTGTGTTTTAACCATAGCATGAAACATGACAAATTTTGAGTAAACTTCAAACTTAGCAGAAAGTAAGTACAACCATGTGAAACGAGTGAAATGATCAATAAAAATGACATAATATTTGTAGCCATTTATTGAATTAAGAGGTGCAGAACCCCACAGATCAGTATATACAAGTTCAAAGGGAGAATTAGCTACAAATCTTGAACTAGGAAATGGAAGTCTGTGCATTTTGCCATGAAGACAATGAATACAAGAATTGACAAAATTAGCACTAGTATTGAAAGACAGTCCATTATTTTGTAACAAAAGCTTAAGAACTTAAGAGTTTGGATGGCCAAGTTTGCTATGCCACAGATGCCAACTAGAAGAAGAGAGCTGAACTGAATTGCATAGTTTATTAGGAAGCAAAATCTCAGTGATCTTGTGAGGATAGATGGGGTATACACCACCTTCACTCTTGCCCTTGTAAAGAGTTTTCCTCGTGGCCAAGGCCTAAATGAGCAAGGTGTCTTCATCAAAGTAACACCAACAGTTATTATCATGACAGAGTTTGTGAACTGAAGCAAGATTAGAAGCAATAGAGGGAACCCTAAGCATATTTCTAAGTTGAATAGGAGCATTTGAAGTAGGGATTAGAGAGTTACCTATGTGAGTAATAGGCAAATTCTGATCATTGCCAACTATGAGATGCTCCTGACCTGTGTAAGGCTTAAGGAAGCTCAAATAATTTAGACTTGAAGTGACATGGTTTGTAGCTGCACTATCTGCCAACCAAGGTTGCTCCTGAGCTATCATTGAGTTGGAAGAAGTTGCCAATGCAGCTAGCTTTGTGGGTGGATGCTTGCCTTGATAGGCATAATCCATCCTGTGGTAACAATCTAAGGCAAGATGACCTGCCTTACCACAAATCTAGCAAATTGGCCTTTCTGATCTAGCATTAGAACCTTGAGATTGTGAAAACTGGTTGAAGTGATTAGGTGATGGACCTCTGCCCTCTTCCATTGTTATTTCTTCCTCTCCCTCTATTATTAGACTGGTTGTGATTATTATAACCACCAGTGTTGTTAAACCTTGGTGCAATGTTAACTGCCATTACAAAGGTGGAGTCTTTGATCTCCATTCCTTCATTCAATGATTCCTCTTTTGCATTTAACAGAGTAGCTAGTTCATCAAAACTTAATTTGGTGCTTCTAGTTCTAATTGCAGACCTGAATGCACTGAATTCTTTTGGAAGACCTTTGATTGCTACATGAAGTAGCTCTTCATCATCCAAGAATACACCAATTGCCATAAGCTTGTCCCTTATCACCTTAATCTTCTATAAATATGCATCCACAAAATCAGATCCTTTCTTCACATTATGCAGCTCACCCTTTAGATTCATCACATGTGACCTTGAGATTGAAGAAAATCTATTTTCAAGAACCTTCTAGACTTCTTGAGCTGAAGAACATCCAACAGTTATAGCCAAAACTGAAGGAGTGAGGGTTGAGCTAATAAAGGTAAGAAGTGCCTTTTCCTTTGATTTCTAGATGAGATAATCTGGATTAAGCATTGAAGTAATGGTACCAGATAAATCCTTGAGAAATTTCTCAGGAACAAGTGGAACTTCATCAAGAAGCTCAAACATGGAGTAAGTTTCTAACACCATGGAGATTTGATGCTTCCAAACAATATAGTTGGAAGAATCCAACTTGATTGTCATCATGTTTGACATATTTGAGAGTAATAGCAGAGGCTGATTTGTGAGATTGATGGAGGTAGATGTAGAAGTTGAAGGTATGGTTGTGGAGGTTGAAGGCACATTTGTTGAAGGTGAAGTTGAAGTAGTATCTGCCATTGCTGCTCTGATACCATGAAAAGAATCTATCTAAGCTTGAAAGAAATGCAACAATGGTGTTCACACTGTGAAACACTCAGTGAGAAGCAATAAACGCAGAGAGTAACAGAGAAAATTCAGAGAGAAAGTTGAAGAAAGAATAGAGATTTCTAGAAGAATAAAATGCTTCACTATTCATTACACTTGATGTACAGTATATATATTACAAGAGAATCAGTAACTGCCTAATCAAAGATCCCTAAAATCTCAAGATTGATCCATAAAATGTGGAGGGAAATTAGGAACTAATTAACTACCAATAACCACCTGACAAACTGATCTAATGAACTAATCCAGAAGTACAATGAACTAATAATAGAAGGACTAAAACGCAACATTTCATTAAATACATTTACAACACTGCATTAAATAGAACGACATTGTTTGTTGCATGTCTAGAGTAGCCGTTGGGCATTTGAACCATTTGAGCAAAACTTTGTTTGTCTTTGAGTTTACTCTTAACAGTATGTTGATATTTTCATAAATCCTAGTGAGAAAATTACAATTGATTGTCTCGTACATCATGTGGTATATGTTATTAACAAGGTTTTGAAACCTGGACCGTTCATTGAACCGTAAAAGGGAGAGGTTCAAGGTTTTTGAGGTCCAACCGAGGTTGAACCGAGGTCGAACCATGATGATGTCATAATTAATTTAATAATTAATTAAAATACAAATAAATGTATTTTAAATATATAAATAGTAGCAAAATTGACTAAAAATATCTAAAAACAATTGAAACAGAATTTAAAATAAAATTTATTGATATTATAAGATTAATATAAAATAGTACAACATAAATAAGCATTAAAAAAAATTCATAATAATCCTACAAGTCTAAATTATTTTGATTAAATAAAAAAAATAACTTTTGATTATTTTAGTAAATTCACATGCAAATGCATTATTCTTTAATAAAAATTGAATTAATCAAAGGAAATAAATTTAGTAATATTTAATAAATTGAGAGAGAGGTGATAGAATAAGTTGAAAAATTAAAACTAACATAAATCTATAATAAATATAATACACTTCATAGTTGTTCACAAACAACATGTGTGGTGCGTTGGTCATGATGCTGGACATGAGTCTTAAATAAGGCATAGGTCTCAAGTTCTAAACTCCACAGCTCCCTTTTCCCTATTTTAAAAAAATAAAAGTCAACTCTTTGACCGGTTGAACCGGCCCATGGTTCGGCTGGTTTTCCCAGTTGAACCCCGATTCAAGAGGTTCACTGAAAATATTTAAATGCCCGGTTCTCACATATAAAAAACCGGATTTGTGACCGGTTCACGGGTAATCCGGTCGGTCCGGTCCGGTTCTGATAACCATGGACTTATTAACAAAATATTAATTTTTCAATTCTTTTGAATTTTATAGAGGCCTTCTATAACTATATTATTTTTCCATTGCGAATTGGGACAAAAGTTTGATGGATTGATTGTGGGATCTGCTATAGGTTATGGTGGGTGGATTGTGGATTTTGTTGGGGGTTGTTGTTTGGGCTTATGGAGAAGGATTTGTTGTGGATTGTGGAATTTTTGTGGATTGTGAAGCAGTCTTTGAATCTTTTTAAAACTCCTACTACATTGTCGAATTCTTATGGCCCCAATTGGCCGCTCACATAATTCGCATCTTCTTTTATTTTTATTTTTTCGTAAGATCTCCTAATCATTTTCTAAGGGCCATTATTACGAGAAATTATACAATCCTTAATCAAACGACGTGGTCTACCATTTCACTAAAAAAAATTAAACAGAAAATGAATTCATTTTTAAACTAACTTAACAATTTTAAACATACATGTGGAAGTTTTTTAATGGAATAGTGAACAACTGACATGGTCTACCATGAGCATCGTATAATTTTTCATTATAGTTTTAATTTTTACTTAGTCTAGAAGCTTACTCATTTTTTTAGCATATAACCAAAAATTAACACATGTCATTATCATCGTGACAAATCGAATTAGAAACAATCTCATAGTTGGATGGCTTTATCTTTTCATTGATCATAGAAGCTTTTCCCTTAGTCAAATTGCATTTTTCTGCCATCCAATTTGAATATTTGATTTTTTTTTATGCTACTACACATACCAAAATAGTTTATTGAAGGAAAACACAAATATATGTGTATATATCTATATATTACTAAAAGCTGAAGCGTAGTATAAAATGTTGCTACACTTACGTTGAGCCACGTCAGCAGCCATGTTATTACCATTCTTTTTCCTTAATTTTTCCTATAATTTTAAAATACTTTTCCTAAATTTTAAAATACTGCTAAAAAGAAATTCCTCACGTTAAGCCCAAACCCAATCCGAATAGTCTTTACTCTTTAACGGCAATCCTTTCTGTCTCCCCTTCTTTTCCTCTACCTGTGTTTCATGGTTTCAAAACTTTAGCCCTTCAGCTTGCTAACGCCAATTCTTCCAAAGATAGTTTCAAAACTTCAGACCTTTGACTTTCTTCCAAAGACAGTTTCAAAACTTCAGACCTTTGGCTTTCTAATCTAATTAATGATAAATAAATAATTAGACATTCAGAATTTTGAGATGCACAGCTATTTTAACACTTCTAGGGCTTACTTGCCCCACAGCAGTAGTAAGATTGAAGGCTGGAGGCACCGCATCACCACACAATTGCAGACATTTTTCTACACAAGTAACTCTCTCTCCCTCTCCCTCTCCCTCTCTCTCTCACTTTCTTGTCTGACTGCTTCTATCTCTGGCATGGCGCCTCAGCTCTCATTCTCTCAACAGCTCAACTCTGCCTTCTTCTTTTTCTTTCTTTTCCTGTTTTACTTTCCTGAGTTTTCTCTATGTTTCGTCATTTACAATGTAAGTGTAACATAGATTTTGTTCTGTGTGAACAGTGAATAAATATTGCAGCAAACTAGAGACAACCACCCACGTGTATGGTTAAAATTTTTTCTACAAAAGCAATTGTGTTTGCTGTAGCCGTGTAGGCCCTTTGATTGTGAAGCATATTCAGGCATTCCCACTTTCCTAGGTATAGAGGTATTCTTCTTTTCCCTTTTTTTTTTCCATATATTTATTTGTTTTTAAATTAATCAACATATCATATAACATTATAATTTATAAATGTACCTGATTATATTTACTTCTATTTATCATTTAATTAATTTATAGATAAAAATAATATAACATGTATTTGGTTTGTTTTTAAATTATTAGCATTTTTTTTATTTTTTTTTATCTTAGTCATTATACTTTGCCCATTTCATAGTTGATTAAAGATATTAAATCTTTTTGTCAATTTTGTCTCATTATTGTTTAATTTTAATTAGATACACATTTTGTAGCATATATTGAATTATAAACTACTTAACTTGTATATTGATTATTAAATTGTATGTACATTACTATTTTAGATTTTATAGTGAAAAGTTAGTCGACTAATTTTATGCTCCTCCCCCCCCCCCCCCCCCCAAGTTAATTTCCTGTCTCCTCCTTTTGTTCTTCCCGTCTTTTACGGTTTCAAAGAATCAAAAAATTGAATATTCGATGATTCACTTTAGGTATCCACATCAGAAATTACACCTTTAAGAATTGAATGCAACACTAGGTGCTGCTTTTTTATTTTTTTATTTATTTAAATGTTAAATTTTGTATAATGGGTTTTATTTATTTTGATCATTATGATATTTGTAGGTGAACATCTTTACAGTTTTTGCAGTCACAATTATAAAAAGGTGGTCAAGAGGAGTAAGAAATAAAATAGAGATGGTTATACAAAAGAAATTGAAAACTTTGTAGTGCAATAAAATCAACCATTACATTCACTTAATTAAATCAATAATCAACAATAAAAAATAATATAATACAAAATTTAAACTTAAACTAACCAAACTCTAACTAGAGAAATTATATTTCCTATGATAACTAAA